>OX419761.1:45086438-45686438 GCA_948567375.1 Lunularia cruciata | reverse complement strand
TAGCAGCAGGTCGCAAGGTCTCCAAGTATAGGGGCATGCAGCGAGGTCACCTCTTTGTTCCTCTAGCCTTGGAGTTATATGGAGCGATGGACACGACATTCAACACATTTGTCAGGGAGTGCGTGAGAGCTTATCATATTAGGCATTAGGGGGTACCACTCTCACTCTCATACTTTGTAGCATATTTTAGACAAGGTGTGTCCATTGCTCTACAAAGGGCAGTGGCTGGTGCAATCCATATGAGAGAAATCACATTAGGTGATGTTTCTTTGGATGCTCCAGTTGTGTGTAGACCGTATGACTTGCATAGCTCAGATATCTTAGGTGCAATAGGGCAGATTTCTCATATTGACTCTATTGGGGCTTAGCCCCATGTTACCTTTTTTGTCTCTCCCTTGTACGGCTTGATGGTGTCTTCCCATCCTTTGTTTTCCTACGCGGTCGCCTTCTCTTCACGGTGATGTTATGTGTTTCAGTCCCATGCAATGAATCGTCCTAACAAATCCGTTAAGCGTCATTGGTTTCATGATCGTTTGCTTACCACTTGATATTAACCAACTATTTCTTTCTACCCATGAGTAGTTGAAGATAAGTGTATTTTAATACAATATTCACTCTATTTCTCATCAATTATAGTTAATTTCCTTCTAAAATTTAAAGGATAATTTTAAACAAGGATGAAACTTCAAATACGTATTAAACACCTTACTATTAAAAATAAAATTATTTTTATTATATTTATTCTGAATTAATTTTTATCAATAACTTAAGATGATAATAACTTTATGATAGCTTTACCTCTACTGATGCTACAAACTATTTCTTTGTTTACCTAACTCGATCATGTTTAGTTCCGTCTAATTTTAAAAGTCAGTTTTAATCATTGAAAATTATCAAAATAAATCACCTATCAAACAGCAAACTTATTAATCACAAAAATTGCTCTTATTTCACTTGCCTCAAATTCTTTTTGTTCAATGACCTAGGGTGACAATCAAAACAATCCATTACATATATCCACCTTTCCTTCTCAAATTAGCTATTAGGAAAACAAGTTAAATATTTTGTGATAACTAGAGTATTCAAAAATTTAGTTGATGCCATTTATTTTGGGGACCTAACTGGCTGTTTCTAAGGTTTGGCTACTCCAAGCAAATTTTTGACACCAAATCAACAATGTCATAAATAAAGCATAGACAAATTGCACTAAAAACAACCATACTTAGTACATAAAGCTATCTGCAAGCACTCGCAAAAATCTTTGTTTCATTAACCGCTTTGGTATTCTTCAGCTCCATATTAAGAGAGAGTGAAAGTCGAGTTCATTATCAACACCTTGCTACCTAGCTTCTCAAAATAAGACAAAAATCTAACTAAAACCAAATTTTATTTTATACAGGCTTACTTCTTTTGAGCAAGAAGTACCTCAACAACAGTATCTGGACTTTCTCTACTTTCAATGGAATCCAAAGATTTTAACCCATTAAATCCAAAGAATTTTAACCCATTAAACCCCTTAAATAAAATTGAAATTTGAATCATGTTCCTTTACACTACTCTTTCCTTCAATTTTACAAAATTTGTACTTTTATCAGATTTACCTATACTATATGCTCATCTAATTTCCAGCATCATCATATCTAAGTAAGACGTTCAAACCAAAGAACCAACGTTTAAACCAAACTTGTTATAAAATAGATAATATGAGAATACTAATATTCTTCGACTTGATTGGAAGCCTCTTGGAATAGCTCATAAATTGACCAGTTTTGCTCTATTGGCCATCAAATGGTGATGAAGATCCTTAAAAATTTGTGCTTCTCTTGGCATTCAAATGGGAATAAAGATCCTTAAAGTTCACGCTTCTCTGGTTGAATCTTTCTCAACTTTAATAAGTACCAGTAATTTCCTAAAATTTGATATTTTGCATAAAAAAAATTATAATGGAAAGCATTTCAATTTAGAACATCAAAAAAGGATCATAGTGAGTATATATATTGATAAAAAAAATGAAATATACTTACATGAAAACACTGCACAGAATTTTTTAAATATTTCTCTAAAGATGTTAATACTCTGGATGACTTACACCTCCATAAATATATCTACTATATTAAGAGTTTTATAAAAAATTTATCTTAAGATACCTTTATTTTAAACTTCCTTCAAATGTTTCAAAAAATTCAATCAAGGGTGCAAGCCTTTTGCAAAACCCTTGAATAATAGCATTATCCCATCATCATTCTGCTTACTTATACACAACTCACTAGAAACCCCTCCTTCTTATCAATAGTACTACTTTATATAATTAGCCCCGAATAGGCCAAGTAGTATCTACATCACCATTTTGTACATCAATCTACAATTTACTGAAGCTACGTTAACATCACCATGATGCATGCTAATTTATAGCTTATTAGAACAAAAAATTGAAATGTATGTCACAAGTACACCGCTTGGAACACTAGTCCATCTAAAGCCAATGGAATTATCTTATCCATCGATAGGTCAAGTTTTACTTTCTTGTGTGACTTTATTGAACTCAAATTCAAACACTATCATTCTTCGATGTCTCATTCAGGCACATTTCTTATTTGAAAATCATGTTTTAGAAACTTACTTACTTACATCCGTTTCAAAGAAAAAGGACAAACTTGAAGATCAAAATTTTTGGAAATTCATTTAGTACCATCCTCTTGCACTGATATCAAAAAAACTTTGATTGAAACTAAACTTTGAATTATACAAAATCAAATCCAAGAATACTATCATTAAAAGATTTTCTACTAAATAATCAAGCAGACGAAAAGATTTCTTGTTTACCTTCAGACAATAAACTTTTTTTATTGATACTAGGAAGAACATTAACAGAGATTACTGAGCAAGTCAATATAATTGTTGATCAAAATATATCCTAGTACTAATGTCAGTTGAATTCTCTAATCTTCACTTCAATGCTAGATAACTTAGCTTGTCTACTTAGTAAAGTCTCTAGCCTACGCAATATCTTAGGTAACTTATTCAGAAAAGTGTTTACTTTCTACTGATTAGCAGTATAAGAAGTTATTGTTTTATGTTATCTTAGTGACTGCTAATCATTTAGATTGTTCCAAAAATAAAAAATATAATTGATGATTAACAAAAAGTGATCCAAACTTCAACTGACTGTATGATATTGACAAGGATCCAAGGTTTTAGAAGCAATTGATATGTTGTCGATTGATATTGAGAGTACATGCCACAACATAAAAGAAAAATGCTAAAATCACTAGCTTGGATGGAATACTAATCCTAGTCATTTTTCCATTATTGCAACATGTAGAAAAGGTGACTGCAAATAAATTTCAATTATCTTGAGGGATTACTAAACCAATTGCTCACTATATCATTTTTTTTTAGAACCAAGTGAGAAATCCAAAGTAATCATTAAAATTCATTCAACTTTACATGGTTACCATATTATGAAAACAATCGCACTCACAAATTATGTATGTTAAGAAGAAATTAAGAACAATAACAGCACATGACAAAAATATGGAAATCTCATGCCAAAGTTTGGTTGAAGAACATAAAATTATTAAACTATAGCAAACACCAAATCATAGCAACAAGTCAGATGAAGTATTTTGAACAACTTACCGTATGAAATTAAAAGGGACCCGGCAGGGAGACACCCCCTCTTGGTTCAAGAGACCCTCTTTTCATATGTTAGTGAATCTTTTTAGCTGGTAATCTAGTAGGGTGCTTTGTTTTCAGATTTTATGCAAAAATCTACGGAAAATATTTTATTTCCCTACAGGTTAATAGGATGGGTATCGGTACATGTCACCGGCTCTAGAAATGAAAATGACCGTAAAATAAAATTAGAAATTTCTGGGAAATCAATAATCAATATAAAAACTTCACTACTTAAGAAAGTGGAATTAGTGCCTGAAAATGTTGTAAATCACATTGTAATACACTACGTAACGTTTTAGCAACGATACATAAAGGAATATATGAAATGGGGTGTCTCCCGACTGGGTCCCATTGAAAAATGCATAATTTTCAGATTTGGTGAAATGGTTAAAAAAGAAACCTTATCAAGACAAAATGAACAAGGTATTCTTCGGGGTGGAGAAGAGAAGTTTCCAAGAAGGTATATATTATTTTATATCCCCAGGTTTGAAATAAAGGCTCTATGCAACGGAATCCAAAAGTCATAGTATGAATTTTCTCCATATACACAGAAGATGTGGAGTTAGAAAGGAGTTTATAGCATATGAGTGAATGAAGAAGGCGACCGCCTAGGAAAAGCGAAGGATGGGAAGACCCATCAAGCCGACCGTGAATGTAGGTGTGGGCTCTTAAGATGTTTTATACAATCGGATGGCTGTAGACAGACATGAGCCGATGTACCATAATGCGGTGACTCTACATACCTAGTTTATGGTTACGCAGGAATATCCTCTATTTATATGTCTGTTTGGTAAAATAAAAACACCCTTATCCTTTGTTTCCACGTCTAGATCTGCATTTGATGGAGGCCCTACTTAAGTAATCGGTACTTAAATACTTATTTGCCATGGCTCACTTTAGAGCTCTCCTATCTACTACTTTGGCCATGCCAGATTGTGTATTTTACTCCTTGGCATATGATACACACATCGTAGGCCATGTAGATCAGATTAGGCAGGCCCTTGACTACTTGACTACCGAGCTACATCTAGTAGGCTTGAGAGTCAAGGTGTCAAAGTGTAGGGCATGGTCCCCTTTAGGTATCCCTCCCCACCTTGAGCTTCCAGAGAGGTGTATCACATCCACAGATGGACTTCGTGTTCTTGGAGTGCCAGTAGGATCGGAGGATTTCGTCACACGCTTCTTGGACGCTGCCCTTGCAGAGGATGTTCTCCATGTGGATGACCTTCCATTACTAGGAGATCCGCAGATGGCATTTGGTATACTTTCTTCCAGTATTGCTTGTCGACCATCCTACCTCATTCGTACAGTTCCCCCCTCACCGTCTTTCCTATCACATTTGAGAGCATTTGATAGGAGGATTATGGGAGTCTTTGGTGATATTATTGGACCAGGGACTTTTGAGTGTGTGACAGTGGATTTGGCACGTAGACAGACGGCTCTACCAATCTCATGTGGTGGGGTTGGCTTGCTTTCTATGGAGGAGATGGCACCTGTAGCATTTTTGGGTAGTTGGGCTCTCTCGGCACCCCTACTTGTCTCTTGTTTTGTGGTTGTTGATAGGCCGGTTTTGGAGACTTATGTGACAGAGGTGGAGGGAGGACCCTTTTCTCTCCATGTGTTATTGCGGCAGACGAGAGATAGTCTATCCCCACGAGCACGAGAGGGTTTTCCATCGTTTGCTTCACTATCGTCAGATTGGACTAGAGGTCTACAGTCTTCCTTGATGGAGCGATAGTGTGAGCATACGCTACATTCTCTCTTAGTTGACTCGTCCATTCCTTAGGCTACTAGAGCACGTCTACGCTCTTGCTCCGGCAAGGGTGCAGGCTCGTGGATCCTAGCTCGACCATGCATTAGGGCTTTCCGACTCGCACCGGCTACTTTCTCTACAGCGATGAGGTTTCGCCTAGGTTTGGTCCACCCATCTGCATCTTCACTACTCACTTGTGAGTGTGGTTCTACACTAGATGCAGCGGCGGTCCACATGACACGGTGTCCTTTTGGAGAACAGAGGATAGCTACACATGATGCCATTAGAGACATAGTGTTTGCTATGGCACGAGAGAGTGGATACTTAGCTTGGAGGGAGCGTTCGTATGCGTTGCAGACAACACATGTCAGGGCAGACTTATACTTGGTCCGAGATGATTAGGTGACAGTAGCGGATGTTGTGGTCATGGACCCTATACGGGATACAGTATCGGAGGGAGTGATTACCCATCCCCCTGGATGGGCGGCGAGTGCAGCAGCAGGTCGCAAGGTCTCCAAGTATAGGGGCATGCAGCAAGGTCATCTCTTTGTTCCTCTAGCCTTGGAGTTATATGGAGCGATGGACACGATATTTGACACATTTGTCAGGGAGTGCGCGAGAGCTTATCATGTTAGACGTCAGGGGGTACCACTCTCACTCTCATACTTTGTAGCTTACTTTAGACAGCGTGTGTCCATTGCTCTACATAGGGCCGTGGCTGGTGCAATCCATAGGAGAGCACTCACATTAGGTGATGTTTCTTCGGATACTCTAGTTGTGTGTAGACCGTCCGACTTGCATAGCTTGGATATCTTAGGTGCTGTAGGGCAGATTTCTCATACATACTCTATTGGGGCTTAGCCCCATGTTACCTTTTTTGTCCCTCCCTTGTACGGCTTGATGGGGTCTTCCCATCCTTCATTTTTCCTACGCGATCGCCTTTTCGGTGAGTAATCTAGGCTCATATCACCCAATTTAGAGCGGGGTTTGACAATCCTCGAACTCTGTTCCGAATGGCAAAGTTGGTCGAAATCGTAACTAGAAGTACTATTCTTCGAGAATCTTATGTTTTATCTCTGACAAAGTAGCGACATAGAGTACAAATATGTCCCATTTTGAAATCATTACGGAGACGTTCAACTGATAGAGCGCACTATTGTATACACCCGTACAAGAGAGGGTGTATACAACAGTAATTTTTCTCTACTTTTACTCTTGAACTTAACTAGGTTGTCTACATGATAATGAACAAAATAAATTAACTGATATAGATGCCGTGAAGATTAACCTAATCAAGGAGGATCATGCTACTTTGACTACTCGTTCCGCCTATCCTGTAGAATGACCACAGCCTGGCGTCGAACTTCGTCCTTTTGCTCGAGTCGGGTCGTTTATGCCACGATTTAGCTTGTCCTCGTTTCGGCAAAATTTTCCCTCCCTTTTTCCACGATTGTTAACTTTTGTGAGTGCATGTTACAATCGCGCATATTTTCATTTAATTTTGTCCTGGTTGACATAATTATTTCAATATCCACACCATTGTTCTTTTGAAGTGAACATGAGCGTTACTCGCGGAGGCCACACGGTTTATTATTTTTATTGCATGGAGTTTGAGAGGTTGATTTGTGAAAAGAGCATCGATTTCAATTTCCACTGAACTTGACATTCTTCAGTGTCACCTACAAGTTACGTTTAAGTAGCGTGTGTTGAAAAATTTGCCCAGAAATGGTTATAGAGGACGATATCTCTAGTCATTCTATATATTAATAACCCTCTATATAGATTCGTGGACCTAATCCAAGACTTGATTAGCGGCAAAACCCTTCTCACAATCTCGCACATCGCTACGGTACAAATAAATCCCCCAACGATGAGCGTACTAAATGCAACATGCCCATGATTCCAAGATGCATCATCAGAGGTGACGGATATCGAAGCTGCTGCAAAAGCTATAAGAATGCACATGATGGAAATTACCAGGAGGATCACGGCGGAGAGCACACTCCTCCGCGCTCTTTTTCCCTCACTCTGTACTGACTCTGTAAGCATAGGAAGAGCAGGAATCATCGCCAACACGATGGCGGACAAAGCCACATAGAACGCCAAAGTGTCAAAGAGGATGAAAATCTTGACGGTTAACTCCCCCACGTGGACCAGGCCACCATCCGCCGCATAACCCATTGGCGGTTGAAGCGGTCCAATATAAGCAGCCGTTGCCACGAGTGCTGCAGTCACCGAAACCGCATTCGCCGCAGTAGTGAGACCGTTTTTCATTTCCTGGGTTTCTCGTTCCACCCTCTCTGACCACCATGCTCGAAATTCCGGGGAAGTACTAGGACCAGGTGAAGGAGCATCGTCGCGTCCATAATGATCCCATACGCTAGCTCCAGCTTGCAAGAGGAGGTTGACGCATGCTTGTCGGTTATATCGACTTCCTTCGACATTTCTATCTCCGTGATAATCTTTCACTTTCTTGCACCACCCGTTCTGGAAGTTTACGACATGGAGTAGATTTTTCCCTATGAGATCTATTTCGGGCCAACCTTCAACGGCAGCGTGCATAGCAGTTAAGGGTGCTGGTGACCTAGACAGCCATATTTCCAAGAGATCAACTTTGTTGGTCTTTAAAATGGTTTGGACTCCGAGGGGGTCACCCGCCGCTGCCGCGAGATGAAGACCCGGATAGCAGCTCCGGATGCCAAATCCCGCCGCGGCCGCGAGATGAAGACCCGGATAGCGGCTCTGGGTGCCAAATCCCTCGCCCCGAAGTAGTTCACGCTGGAGTAGTTGCGTGCCGACGTAGTTCCATGCCCGCTGAAGTAGTTGCATGCCGAAGTAGTTCCATGCCCAACCCCAAGTTTCATGCCGAAGTAGTCGACGCCGAAATAGCTCCATGCCGAAGTAGTTCCATGCCCAAGCCGAAATCCCATGTCGAAGATCCATGAGGCTTTGCAAAATTGTTTTCTCCGGTCGCAAGATATCTCTAGCGTCTGGAATAATTTCTAATTCGATGATATCTTGTACGGGGATAATGTTATCGAAAGTAATATCTTTCTGCATGCATCACGTATGTACAATTTTAGAATTATATAATTATAGATAAATTTTTTACTGAATAATAATACCATATTATAATTATAATATTATTTAATTATAAATATATATAATATAAATACTTTATATTAAATTTTCTAAAAATATAAATTATAGTTAAATTTTTTTTATTTTTATAAAAACTCTAAACGAACCAGCCCTCAAGTATATCTATATCACTTAAGCGAACATATACTTCGCCTCCGAATATTGCCCTCTATCTAGGAGTGCTAAAGGCGGGCTTGATTGCAACTTGATTTTATACTATGCCATATCATGCTATATTTGTAGAAGACAGGGATACTGCCAATTCTTACCGCAATAATATTTCGGAGGAATTTGATATTCCCGACAAGCGCTGCAAGGCCAAAAGGGGAGAAGCATTCGCGTGCGTCTAGGCTAAAAGGGGAGAATTCGCGTACGTTTAGGCCAAAAGAATTCTGCACGCCAGCCAAGTAGTCCTCCAGGTAGGGCTTGACACTATATATAGATATCTTGGGTGACTTCAACGTTTTGCTTCCAAAGTCTACGGTTCGAATGAATGGATTGAATATGGCCAAGTGTTCAGCTGTGATTGGAAAAGTCGCGAGATATTCATGATCATTTAGCAGGATACCCTTCGCCATGGACTCGCGTTTTGTGTCCCCGGTGATGGCCATTGCCGAATATGGAAACCATTGCGTAAATCCATTTCGGGTAGATACTTTTCTCACATCTACAAAACAGTCCGCGGAAGTTGTCTTAAATTCAAAACTGAGATCCACATTCGCTCCATTTTCTACAAGTTTACCTCTTAGGTCCTCAGGAAAATCAAAGGCCGCGGCCGCGCGATGCAATGGCGTCCGTCCAGCTCTGTCCCTTGGATTTGTCAGCTCTGCTCTGAACTCAGTGGCTGTGTGATGCCATGAAACCCATCCAGCTCTGTCCCTTGTATTTGTCAGCTCTCCGCTGTCCACTAAACTGCTCAATAGAGCCTCAAGCAAGTGCAAAAGATCCCCTATCGAAAGATGATCTATTCCTATATGTAAAGCTGTCCGCCCTCTACCATCTTCGAGCTGGAACAAGAACTTCAACAACTCTTTCCCACTTTCCTTTCTCAACGTTTCGCGCGCTATAGCCCATCGGCACAGGAATAGGTATAAAACAGGTAGTTGGTCTAACGGAATGTGTGTTACTTCTCTCTCTGCCGGAATATGAACTTCCAAATTCCACGTCTCCACCTTCTCGTCCCAGTTATTTCGTTTGTAGAACCAACTAGAGTAATCTTTTCCGGGGCAGTAACTGCACAAGGCGAGAAATAAATATTCTTTCATCGGTAAGAAATTAAACTCGCACTGTTGTTTATAGAACTTCTCCACATGAGCTTTGCCATCTCGCATTCCTCCCAGCACTTCCTCTGTAATATCCCGGATTTTCCCCAACTGGTCTGCGTCAATCACGGAACAACCTGAAGGTCCTGGACGTTCTGAACCTAGCTCAAATCCATAAGGATTAGATTGGCATTTCTCCAAAAGAGCGTTGGCAAGGAGCCAAGTAATATCCCGGTCTCCGTTGAGGAGAGCGATTGCAATTGTGTCCAGTTTACAATTTCCCTCAAAAGCCAGAATCATATCTCTCAAACGCTCATAAGTATCAATTGTGGGTGGACCAATCGAATCAATTGTCGTTGGACTCATATTGCTACATAGGACTTGTCGATAATCCTCAACGGCCTTGTTGAGAATCCGCATCACTAGTTGGCTGCATCCTTGTTTGACAGCTACATGTAATGCGTTGCATCCTTTCCAATCAGGTCCTATCTTCTCCGCTTCAGATTCATCTGGGCACATAAATAATAACTCGCTTCTCTGGTCCAAGAGGATGTTGATTTTTACGCAATCACCCTTGTGTAAAGCGGCGAACCACTCTAGTTTTGACATATTCCACCTTCAGATGCGGACGTCTGCATCAGCAGGCCGTGGAGATTAGCTGCAATCAAAACTGATTCGAAACTGAAGTTCAGTTCAGTTCTCATACTTAGAACATATCCTACAATGAGTTTGAAAAGCGAAGAGAGTACTGCAGAGTCCGAGCAGATACCCTTACTCCCTCGGTAAACCTATCTAATGCCTTTTCTCAGTACTGGCCATGAGAAATGAGAAGGTCATGACGAGTACTGAGTTGCTCCTAATTAAGAAATCTGATTATAAAATCTTTGGTGATCATCTGTCTTATGCTCAAATCTCTAGTGCCCGAGCGACCTGACCTCTGGATCAGAGAATACAGCTAGCAGTTTGTAGACAACGAGGACCCAAATGCATATCAAAACATGAAAATTAGAGCTAGCTTTGCTCTACCGCACTCGGAAGCGCTAGCCGCATCGACAGAAACAGAGTCGGCGGAACATGATTGCAAGGAATATCTAAAAAAGAGAGGACTTGGAGACAAGACAAGATAAGTTCTACTTGCAAAGGCAATCAGATGGAGGACTCCAGTTCCGTGCACCTGGTAGGTGGAATTGATGAATGGCAAACACTCAAGTTCAATGGAAATCAAAATCGATGCGTTATGTGCAAATCAGCTTCTCAATCTGCAAGCACTTTCAAGAAACGGTTCGTTTGCATAACATTGACAAGCCAGTGTGACGACCGAGTACGCTCGTGCTCACCTCCAAAGAACAATCGTGTGAATAATGAGAAAATTATGTCAAAATCAGTACAAGCTGAATCGCGGCATGCACGACTCACGCCAAATGGCAAAGTTCGTCGGAAGGGCCAGGCTCGTTCCACAGGATAGCGGAACGAGTTGACGAAGTAGCACGATCCTCCTTATAAGGATAATCTTCAGGCCATCTTTATGAATTAATTTATTGAAAGTCGTCTAGACGGTCTAGTTAAGTGGAAGAGTAAAAGCTGAACAAAAGAAAAGGCCCCTCTTGTACAGCCTGGTGTATATTGTAGTGCGCTCTATCAATTGAACTTCTCCGTAATGATTTGGAAATGGAACATATTTGTATTCTCTCTGTCGCTACTTTGTCTGAGATAAAACAAAAGATTCTCCATGAATAGCACTTCTAGTTATTGATTTTGACCGGAGTTCGAGCATTAGCAGATTCCGTTGTAAATTATGTAATTCGAGATGATAGATTACTTTATTTTTTATATATTTTTTTATACTTAATAGAAATGATAGATTACTTAAGATAATAGATAGAAATGATAGATAGATAGATTACTTAAGTAGGGTATCCATCAAATGCAGATCTACATGCGGGAAACACAGGAAAAGGGTGTTTCCATTTGAGGGAATATACGTATAACTAGACGGTCTTCCTGTAACTCTACTGTATACCAGCACCGTATTTCAAGTAAGTGGGCGAGTGGTTGATAATATAAACTTGAATCAGGAGCGAAGGGTTATATCACCTTAATTGTTTATCATTCATTCACCCGAGAGAGCAAAGACTTGTGAAGACGGTAATGATTCTGAACATGAATCGGTACTACATTTCATAGGGAAGTAAAGGCGGGTACCCCTCACGTTGCCGGCCCGCTCTACTCTCCTCTGGTACTTTATCAAATCTCCATACCCTCCTATGGCTTCTCACCTTGCCGACCCACTCTAGTCTCCTCGGATACTTTATCAAATCTCCTTACCCTCTCGCGTTCTCACCTTGCCGGCTCTGGTCTCCTCTGGTATTTTATCAAATCTCCATGCCCTCCTATGAGGACCATTATTCATTCATGATTATTATCTAAATGAGGATTTATAACGGATGAAGTTTTGCTTTGTCCATTCTCTATTCCATACTCCACGTTCATAGATATGTGATCTATCTTACCTAGTCTTTCAGCACCTACATGATTGCTTCTCTCCATATGCTCCAGATTCAAGTTTTCCTCTTCTCTATGCATTCTGCCAATGCATTGCCTCTTCGGACAGCTTGTCTGTTTGGGGCCTCTTGTGTCCTTTCTCTAGAAAAGGAAACCTCAAGTGTGTGCCCCATTGCCATTAGAGATGTTCTTTTACATCTAGTCTCTTGCACTATCTACTTACATTCACTGTCCCATTACAAGAGAGTTCTCACAATTGATATCAACTTTCACACTCAACTTAGAGGCCTCGTTGTTTATGAGTCTAGACTCGTAAATGAAAGGTCTGGAACCATGCATGGTCCTCACTCCCATTGACTTCCCATTAGGATTCCATTTTTTGAGGGTTAAGAGTTTTGTGCTCTCCATTGGGAAGGGAGGAATTTTGTACTTTGTTCATATTGGACACCTTAGTATAGGCCACAATCCATGCTCACCTCCTCTCCTAATTAAGGAATACCTAAGTGTCCTATTCCATTCTTAGTCGGTCCTAAGGCCTCATATCTAGCATGGACATGGTTGCTACATTTGTGGATGTTTGATGGTACTGTCCACCATAGTTTCTCCACTTTGTTAGGGCCATGCACACTCCCACAACATCAGATGAGCGGTGTAGGCAATAGTTAGCTCTCCTCATAGTCATGGGTGGATGTGGTCTCATAGAGCAAGAGGCCACCACACCGGTAGCATATATCGGAGCATGGGCTCCAATGGTCCCTTGTTTAGCAAACTGATTCTTACATGAGGGTTGTCCTTTTTGTTGGGACCTATCAGAATAGTTGAGCTCAAGCACTTATGCCTTCTAGACATATCTTTGATTGGCTAGTGACTTATTGCTAGGTCTTGCATGCACATCACTCCTTGAGTTTATTGACTTTGTCTCCCTAGACTCTAGGAAGCTCCATGCAAATCTCAATAAGCATATGCATACTCACACACTTACTATCATCCTCAATGATGTGCCTCTACCTAACATAGCTAGGATCTTCTCTTGCAAGAGGAAAAGCTTTAGAGCTTGGCTCTAGGCTTTGCCCTTGATTGATGACTTTTGTTTTACTTTTAAGGAGTTTTCCGTAGCACTCAGATTGAGGTTGGCCTCCCACATCTAGCTCTCATAGGGTTACCACACTAGTGCGCATGTGGTTCCCCTTATGATATGTAGGGGATACACTTTCTATGATGTGTAGTAGGTGGCAAGCCCACTAGAATCTATGATGCACTTTGGGATATAGTTTCTCAGATCTTACAAGCTAAAGGGGCCCAGGTTTATTGAGCAATGGTTGGATCTACCAAGACTACCTATCCATTGGGTGAGAGCAAATATAGTTATATTCATGGATGGGCACCGCATCTTACATGATGTGGTGGTGGAAAACCCTCTACAAGTGGAGTTCTTGACATGGGCAAGCGTACAAGTAGGAGCAACAATGACCATTGTGTCTAAGGGCAAGCATGCAAGTAGGAGCAGCAATGACCATTGCCTCCAAGGGCAAGGAGAACCATTATGCCTAGTGGCTCTCATTGGATAGCTTTTTCCGTCCAGCAATTGAGATTTTTGGGTGCTTACATCACCATTTTGTAGCATGGGTATTTTGTAGAGGAGAGGTGCATTGGTTGTCTCTACATCTTCTTATGCATTGCACGTACCAATCACGTTGCAATGCGCTCAGGTGTTGGGTCTTCATCACCATGTGACTTCCATAGGTACATTGAGTATAGCTAGAGTCCTCCTTCACCACTTACCAAACATAGGATTGGAGGACCTCTACCATACAGTTCAAGAGTAGACCTCTCTTTCTCGGGTTTCTTTGATGCTTGTTCTTAGAGCACTTTTTCCTTGGGTTCCTTTGAGCCTTATTGGTATTTGTCTTTAGTTTTGGTCATCTTTAGTTTTGGTCAGTTTTGGTCACTTTTTTGTGCCTTGTACTCCTTTCCTCTTTCTTTTGGAGTAGCTTATTATATATACATCACTACATTTCAAACATGAATAAAGTTGGCAATTCAAAAATTTTGGTTCCAATAGCTGAAAATATCTAATCAGTGATTGAATTTATCATTTCACTTTGCAAGTGATAGCATTAGTTGGCAGAGCAAATCACAGCAACACCATTTAATCTTTGAATAGAAAGTATGTTATCTAACTAGATATTTGGGAAGAAGATTAGATTTTTGAAAAGACTACAACACTTTGGATGTATAAAGAAAAAAATCTGACAAAAATCATGCCACTATATATAGTGGTGGTTGATAATAAAATTAGACCCAAAATAAAGAGAGCTATGAAAAAAGTGGGTTCTCTTCCATTTTGTTGCCATAAGACTTTCAATTGTCTTGTAAAGCAAATAGCTTCTCAGAAATCTTCTAGTTCATCAAATCTAGCCACTCGTCATTAGAGGATAGAGCAATCACTTGAGCTATGGCTTCTCCACCAAGTGCATCATACAGCTCTGTTGTACATCTTAGAATATTGCCAAAAGGTCAAATAGTATACCTTGAAGAGAAAAAGAAGAATACATGGCACTAAGAAGTGGAAAAGTGGAAAAAGAGCATGAACACCAAAGAAAAGAACTAAGACCCAATGTAGAACCAAGAATCCCAACCAATCTAGGGAGAAAGAACAATAGTTATGTTTCCAAGTAGTGTGATATAGGCCCTCTAATGGTACATATGGTAAATGGGGAGAGAGAGGGTCCGAGATGTGATAGGAGCTCCTACACCATTGCCCACCTATGAAATCCCCAATGTCTCAAAGCATTATCATGTGATATAACATTCTTTATCTAAAATATGAGGTGAGAATGGCTACAGAGATAGCCATAGCTCTTTTCCTTGCAAGGAACCTCATGTTGCATCCCAAAGAACTATCAAACATGTGATGAGAATGCCCAAATGTCTCTATTGCTAAAGGTACTAAGCTTTTACCATAGTACATAGTTATCACCATTGTATCTTAGATGGTATCATGAACTCTGATGAGTTTCACCTAGGGTACATTGTAAAATGAGTATACAATATGTATCATATAGAGAACCATAAGTGCATTAGTCTAGTAGTCATAGAAATGCTGGATGTGGTTGCTCCAAACGGATACTGAGCACTATAGTGAGTTGTGGACTTCAAGCAAAATACTCTATCTAAGGAGAAGCATGGAGCCAACTTCCATAGCCTTTCCCTCCACAAGAGAGAATATTAGATTTATTAGGTAAAGGTGCACCAATGAGTATGTTAGAAAAGGTGTGAATGTGCAGAAGCTCATTGACAATTTTTTGAATCTTCTTAGAGTTTAGTGATACAAAGTTAAAACACTTGAGGAGTGTTTTACATGCAGGCCTTGTGTTCTGCATATAAACATCACTACACAACATACATTGTTGTCAACATCATATACTATAGAAGCACCACTCATACATAAGTCATACATGTACTATAAAGTGCCACAATAATCAGTTCTTCTTCCACTCAAATCACACTCAAACAAATTAGTACTCAAGCCTTCACTCAGCACTCTACCAAAAATCAGGCACTAATTACAATCAAGCCACACTCACTCTAGCTAAGGGACTCTAGGTGATGATCACCAACCTTTGTCCACCATAGCCATGAACATGAAGGCTTAACATTAGAGAAGTGAGCTCTTTGGAGCTACACTTCAAAAGTATACCCCTCTGCTTGACCTAGGTCTCCAGCTCTAACGATGCTACTAAGGGCACATTTGATGGTGTGAATGGTGCAAGTGATGGTGGGTCCTACCATGTGATCAGTAGCCCTAACATAAAATTGGGCCATCAACAAGTAGTCCATGAGTAACTACCAAAATACCTATGACTACCAACACTACTACTCCAGTGTCCAAGCAATCTAGCTTTGGTACCATAAATATCATGACATCTTTGATGCATATATACAGTGATACACAACATACATCATTGTCAACATCATACATTATAGAAGCACCGCTCACACATAAGTCATAGTTGGGCCCATAGTGCCATCAATGTTTGGGAGGTGACATGGCATACAATTATGCACATGATCCTTCTAAACAACATTGCCATATTTCTCTAACACAAGGACTAGAAGGCAAAACCTATGCACTCTCAAAATAGTGCAGCTTGTAGTAACATCAAGTGTAGTCAATATTGTTTACTATAGCTATATATATATATATATATATATATATATATATATATATATATATATATATATATATATATAGTCACTTGGATGAAATTGACATTGAGGGTCTTTAACCTCCTCCTCAAATATTAGCATAACATAAAGTATCCCTATGCTAGGCAATCACCAAGTTCTCAAAGGTCATTGACATCACTCTCCAAAAGATCTTTGCACATTGAGAACATGTGCTTACTCATATATTTAGATCATCCAAGTCCAGAACTATAATAACAACTTGATGAATGGTTGTAGGTAAATTTTGATCCCATCCATAGAGTAGTAAGTAAGGAGAGAAGGATGCTAAGGAGCTTGCCAGCTGAACCAATAGCCCATGGTCAACCAATGTGACTAGAGATCCCAATCTCCCAAGTGGCTTCTGTGCAAACCATATGTACACAATCCTCTCTTCACCATTTGAACCACTCTCTCTACTAATCCATCTACCTCAGGGTGATCTCAAGAGATAGTATGATAATCAATCAAGGTCTTGCTATACAAGACTTGAAATATTCTCAAGAACTCTATACCTTGATCCATCAAAACCTCAATTGGTGCACCAAAATGACTCAGAACACTATCCAAGAATGAGTAAGCCGTCCCTTCACTCAACTTGTCAAGAAGTGGCACTAACTCAATCCACTTGGAGAAGTGCTCCACCATAACCAATTTTTTTTGATGGTCTCATCATCAATGATAAAGGTCCAACAAAGTCCAAACTCCAATGGTAACCCAATCCCATGATAGGTAATGGGTGTAATTGTGGTGTAGGAGCATTAAATGGTGTTGTAACTATGTCACAAACCACACATTTGGCAACAATATGTTGTACATTGATTTTTATACCATGATACCAATAATAACTCTAGAATAAGCTATATGTATACACTGAAATGTCCTAACTCCTCATGAGCATGACAAACCAACTATAGTCTCTATGATGGAAGTGGTATTACTTGCACTCTACCATCTTCCCATAAACAAAGAAGGTATCTACACTCCAATTTAAACCGTTTGGCTTGCTATAGAACACAATCTCTCTCCTTGGTCCTAATTGTGCTACCCACAACACCATTGCAAAGATAATCTATTACTAAGACATTATAATGAATGTCTCATTGAATTGTACCAATAGCTCCACCCTTTTGGATCTGTGACCTCAATAACTCCTCTTGTATGCACTAAAGTCTCAAAAAATATTCATAGAAAGGTAGATGCATGCCAACTTGGCACCATCTCCTCATTTGTCTTACCATGCCAATATGCTTTGGTTTGATCTTGCTGGTTGCGACATGAGTTTCTACTCAATCCAATTGCATCATCATTCACCACTCTAGGTTTGTGAAAAACTATGAAATCATATTCTTACAAAATTGGAACCCATCATGCAAGCTTCCCTAAAAGCTGGTCAAACTCCACCAAGCACTTCAATGGTTGATGATCAAAAGTGAGAATGAAGTGGTTACCAAATAGTTAACAGAAAAAAATGTGCTACTACTTATATTGTTGCCATGCACTCTCTCTCATATGAACTATAATTTACCTTTGCTAAATTATTGGAGTGATTAGCATAGGCCACTAACTTCTTCCCCTCATCAATCATGTTGGGTGACATTGCTCCAAGCCCCAATATACTCCAACCAATGTGAACCTAGAATAGTCATTTTTTTATCAGTCTTTTAAGAATAGGAGCAAATGTCATCTCTCCTTATGCTCTATATAAGCTCTCTCCTGGTCATCTCCACAGCACCGCTCAAATGTAAGCTTGGTTAGCTTCATCAAGGCCTTAGCAATGGCACTAAATCCTCTAAAATAATAATGATAAAAATTTCCAACCCATGGAATGCTCACACTCTACTCATATCTATAGGTTGAGGAATACATGCAATAGCCTCCACCTTGGTTTGCTGAAACACCAAGTCCTTGAAGGTAGATAGTGTGACCCAAATACTCAACCTGCTTGTGGAAGAATCTACATTTCCCAAGATGTAATTTGAGT
The DNA here is from genome assembly GCA_948567375.1 of Lunularia cruciata. Lineage (NCBI taxonomy): Eukaryota > Viridiplantae > Streptophyta > Marchantiopsida > Lunulariales > Lunulariaceae > Lunularia > Lunularia cruciata. The sequence goes on along the minus strand of OX419761.1, from coordinate 45,667,891 downwards.
CCTTGAGGTCTCAATCTCTTAAACACCTCCAACAAATATCTCTCATGCTCCTCCATAATAGTGCTATAGACCAAAATGTCATCAATATAGCACCAAGCAAAAGCCAATCCTACTAGGATCTTGTCCAACTTGGCAAGAGTATTCTTTAAACCAAATGGTAAGAACCTCCATTGATATAATATATCCTTACCATGAGAATCAATAACCCAAAATGCTATCTTGGACTTATCCTCCTCCCTGATCAGCAATTGATGATATACGATTGGCCATCACTCTAGCATCACTATCAAGAGCACACCAAAGCACCAATAGTCTAAAGTTAAGGCATCTCACACAAGCATAGTACAGAAATAGGAGGTAGATAATGGAGGAGGTCCAATCACAAGAAGTCTAAATAAAATCCGGAGTCTCATAAATCAACACCATAGTGACTCTAATACTATTTGACATAATAGGAGTATCTACCTACTTCATAAGGTACTAGGATCACCAATAATAAGATCAAATTTCCTCTCCTAGCCAAAGCTACATTTGTATATTTTTTAGTGGAATAGTCATTAGGACAACAAGTGAAGGATGACCAATTGGCTAGGGCACCGATCTAAAAATCAAAGATTTGGGGTTCAAACCCTACTGCACACAATCTAAAATTCATCTAAACTTGCTAGCCTCATGCCATCAAGCTGGCTCTTCTATGTCTTTATATCCTCTCATAGCCCTCAGCCTTATGCTTCAAAGCCTCTAAATGCCCAAATGAGGCCTTCTTCTTGCCAATTCAAACCCTTTCCAAATTTGGCCAACTCAAGCACTAACAAGGGCAATTTGGGTGACCTTTGGCAAACCTTCTCCAAATCTGGCCAACTTGAGTACTAGCTAGGGCAGTTTGGGTGACCTACAACTCTGTGCAACCTCCACCAATTTGACATAACTCCTCTATAATTGGCTAAGTGCCAAATCCTTTGCTAAATCTCAACTTGAGCCAAATCAAGATGATAAAGATCTCCAAATCTCCAAAGAGATGGATTCACAATTCCACCTTCAATTTTTCAATTGGACCTCAATTTGGTTTTCATCTCCTAGGCTTGTTAGGTTTTACTCTTATGCCTTAGGGTTACCATGTATTTGGGATTTTGGCTCACTCGTAGGTTCATAGTGAGAGTGGATTGAGAGAAGGTGGTAGTACTGGACTTATGGATGACAAGAGCCTAGGTCAGTAAAGTATTCCCAAAAATATTTCCAATGGACATAGCCTCACATGGAGATGAACCACATATTCCTATGTGAAGCAAGAACTCGCTTGTAATCTGCATGTTGTTGTGACACTAATCAATTTTATCGAACAAATTGGTATCAGAGCAAGTTGATGTTGATGATGGAGGCCATGGGAAATTGAGACAAGTGGTGGCTCAATGGAGTTGATGCATGAAGCAATTTTCTACTAAAGGTTGAACCTCAGTTTTAGGACCTTGGTCGATTGTATGTTCCTTTGTGCTTTATACTTTCTTGAGAGGAAGGGAGCTACAAACCTCTGGGATCATGGTAGGCAGTCAAAACAATGAATGACCATTGCAACTAGTGCAGGTTGGTAGGGAAGATGTGACAACTTGACAAATATTACTTTTGCGGTAATCAAGTAAATAAAGTTTGTTCCCACAGAGATATGATTCAGAACTGGTCAAATATGAAGCACACAGTAACAATTTCAGTTCTTCTTGGTTGCATCATCAATCTCTCAAGTAGAAACCACACCCAGAAGAAAGTAACAAGCATTGACTCGCAGTCTTGTCACAACAATTTTTCATCCATAATCTTTCCAAATAATCTTGATTGTGATGATTTAGATTCTCTTGAAAATGGCACTTCATTATAAAATGAATTTACCTCAAAATTGTGTTCCACCCCTCTATTGAAGGCATAACTTCCTTGATCAAAATTGCTTCACATCAACACTACATTGCACTCACAAATGCAGAATACTACCAACACTACAATTCCTCTCAGATCTGTCAAGGTATTGCTTCAATTGCAGTTCACTCAAGATCAAACACATAGAATGAAGGTCATGGCTGTGGAATCCAACATCCAACAAGCACACTGATTTGCACTTCAAAACTCTCTACACACTCACAAACATAATCACAAAGTTGATACTCAAAATCAAGCTTAAGCGACAAGCATTGAAATCAGCACTTTGCTTTATCTATCTTAAAAAATTATGAATATTGAACAACATTACATTGTGAATGCTCCTCTTAAATATTAAAGAAATCTACAGTTATCTACCTAATGTACCACTTCCTACAACTCTTCCTACCTACAGATCCAAAATGACAATACACCTCTTCAAATCTCAAAATTGTTACTACTCCAATCCAATGTCTACTTTGACTTTGGCTTCCAATCCCAAAGCCACCTCACACACTACTCTATCCTCGGGTCTATCTAATTCTACTCCTAGCACATCTATTTCTACTATTTCTTCACTACAAACTACAATTGCACTAGTGGGTAATCTATCTAACTCTTTATCTCCCGACCCACTCTTCTCTAATATCCCCAATTGTAACTCTAAAGATATTTGTACTCCTACCTCATCTACTTCCGGCTTTGCTCTTACATCCTTCCAAAGTTTATCTATCTCTAACTTAAACTAAATCTAATCTGATCATGATATTGTCTTCCACTTCCAGTATCTTCCTATCTACATGAGCTCTAAGACTAGTCAGCAAGGCATTCAAATCTTTATCCTTTGCATTTCTCCTCCTTGTCTCTTGCACCAACAACTTTAACTCGTGCAATCTTGTTTCTTCAATTCTTACATTGGCTTATGTACTCAACATTGCATTCATCTTTGTTACAATCTACTTTAATGGCTCGAGTCTAATCTTTCTCTCATGTTCTTGATCCGCTAGCCAATCTTCTCTGTGCATTGCCAATTCAGCCTCGAATTTGGCTTTCATTTTCTCTTTCTCCTTCTCCTTTTGAACAATCTTCTCTTCCAAACTATGAAGTAACTCTCGCAATCTCTCTTCTTCTTTATATCTCATTGTCAACTCTCTTTGCCGGAGCTGCTTGTTCTCTTCTACACTCTCCATCACGGTATCAAGCTCTTGCTCCTTCTCTGCTACTCTTGCCATAGCACGAATGATTTCTAATTGTGAATCAGCAAACTACTATTTCAAGATTTCATACTCCGCTATCTGTCTTTCCCTTGCTATGACATTCTGCTCTATTACTTGCTCTTTACTTCCCACTTCCTTCTTTAAGTTGTCAATCACTTGACACTATACTATTGCATCTACTCGTAGTACTTCCCTCTCCTCCTCTCCTCGGATTATACTCTTCTTCAAATCCGAGTTCTCTTCTTCTAATTTTGCTAACACTTGCAACACCGCCTTACCCCTGGACACTTTGACTGCATCTCCTTCTTCTTCTGCTCCAACTTTGTTAACAATGGGCACACAACATCCAGCAAATACTCTACTCCTTCATTCTGATTTATCCTCGACTTGTGGACTTTCCTCCTTCTTTGCATCTTCTTTGCTTGACACTCTTCTTCTCAACTGCAATTGCCTTATTGGGATGGATTCTTCACTCCCTAAACTTCCACTCTCCAATTCTCTTCTCCTTCTTGGTCCCGCTTCATACTTCACCTTCCTTCTGGACCGGACTCCTCTCTGAATGGTCACACTCTTCTCCTCCGTTGCAACTTCATCTTGTTGTCTTGGGTTACATTCTTCTTCCATTTCTTGCTTTCCATCTTCCTCCTCGGGTACCAATTGCATCTCCACTCCATCTTCACTCTCACTGCTCGCTTCACCACTCTGCAATGTGAGTTTAGGTTCTTCCTCCTTCTCCAAGTCTTCTGACTTGTCCTCAACTTCCTCTTCTGATTCTTTGCCTGATGACGCAATTACCACCAAGTCATTACTTGGGTTTACCTTCCTGGTCTTCCAAGGTCTCTTCACCACTACTTCTTTTTTTTCTTCTCGTTGACTCCTCTTCTTTGACTTCAGAGTGTTCACCTTCAACTGCACGCTCTGCCCCATCTGTGCATAGTACTTGTCACTGCTTCTTATCTGCAAGATGTATTGCTGCTCCTCCGCATCAACATCTCTTCTCAAATTGGGATGGAAGTGCGACACTATCTTGTATCTCTCTAACGCATTCAGCAAATTCAGTCCCAAGTAGAAGTGGGCTGCAAACGGCACAATGTAATGTGGAGGTGACTTGTCCCGCAAGTTCCACACCATTTGTCTCGTATGCTGATGAAAACACTTTGCCCAATTGATTGGCTTTCTTGCAAACATCTAATGGAAGATCACCATTTGATGTTTCATCACATAACTGGTCCGCTCCGGCTTGAAGATAGCCATCATTGCACTTATGATGCCTCTCCTCACAAGGTCCTTATAACTCTTGACTTTATAACCATTCTTTGTGCGCTTTGAAGAGAAGGCATCTCTCACTTCTTAGGTTTCTTCCGCTACCTCTCCTTTCCCCAAGAATGTGGCTCCTTGCTCCTCACACACTTCTCTTCTGAGTACTAACCTCCAATCTGACTCTGTCCACCAAGCCAAATTTCCTCTCTTCCCTTCTTCCTTGGGCTTGTCGAGACATTTACTCTCAATGATCTCAGTCATGAAACATGGAAAGCTAATGTTTTATTTCCATGCCAGGAATGTGATTTGAAGCATACTCAAGACTTCGAATCTAGCAATCATATCTAATCTCCAAATTGCATGATTTCTCACTGTGAATTTTGAGTTCTTCTTCCCACCTCCCATCTTACTCTCCTCCACTTTGGGTTGGTGGCTACTCTTCCAATAGATTCTCGGACTAACTCTCCTGACTTCCTCTTGACACACCAGCATGTCTTTTACTACACTTCCATTCCCATGATCTCCCATAGAATGACTCCTTAATGGCAATGGAAAATTACTTGTCATCTCTTTGTCTTTAGCCCAAATCTTATAGTGGCACGCTTCCTCCGTCTTTCTTCACTTTGAGTTTCTACTAAGAAATGACACCTCGTTCATGCTCCTATCACTATCAATTTCCTCCCGCTTATAGGCCAGCCGTTTTTGTGTGTGGTACCTTCTTGAATGTCCAACCTCAAAGGAAAGTTGTTACACTGTCCTTGCCTTGGGTTGAACACCCCCAAGCCGAAGTCTCCTTACTTTGGGTTGCATGCTGACAGGGCAAATCCGAGCACTTTGTCTTCTGGCACAAAGTCACTTTACCTTGGGGTACAACCCGAGGACACCATTCTTTGCCTTCTGATGTCATACAGGTGCAATACAACTTCATCTGTACACTTCTTCTTCAAAAATGAGAAAAAAACAAAAATATGGGTACCACAGAAGAGTCATGAGCAGGAGAAACCAAGGGATGGAGCCTTCTAGTCTTATAAATCACATTATCCAAACTTATCAATATCCTCAAGATTCATACAACATTGAGAGCAAGATTGGCCAACGTGTTTGCAGATCTTTACTATTATGATGGGTTTGGTACAGATTGGTTTGATGTAAATCTGATCAAGTACATCATGTTATCCAAATTGCTTGTACTGTCTATTATGTGTTCATGCATTAGAGTACCATCGAGCGGAGTACCAGTACATTATGACAGTCTCATGAGAGGAAAGCAGAAATATTTTGACAGCAAATCAAGCACATGGAGAGACATGGGTCTTTTACTAAAACATCAATATTCTAAGATCAGGTGACTTAAGTAACCACAGGATCATGGTGCTTCTAGTTTGACCAAACGTTGGTGACATTCATGAACATTATTTGTTTCTTTGACAATAGAGATTGGGAGTTTGAAGCTCTTGAAGACCAATCCATCCATCCTTGCTGTTGGGCAATTAGGTCTAGCAATTTTTGACAAGGAGAAGCAAAAGAATTGATTGATTGATGCTGCATTTTTTGTAAGGGTTTTGCCTTAGATTTTGAAGGCTGCTACTGTCCTTTGGAGGAAAGTGAGAAAGGAAAGGTAGAAACTTTTAGTAAAGTGAGAAATGGATGGACACACAAAACTGCTATTGCTGCTCCTATACTGCAGAGAGGGTATGTTGGGTGTGTAACAAGGAGGACGAGGAGCAGATCATCGGATTGAGGGAAGTCAAGATTGGCACCAAAAATTGATCGAGACTTCACGGAGACCGGGAGGTAGTAGGGGCTGAGTAGGAACAAGTAAGATGACAAAGAATCAGTTGGTAATGGTGGAGTGTGGACCTCATATCTATAGCTGCAGCAATTGCCATGTCATGTAGCAGAGCACAATCTTATAGTCTTCAAGTCTTTCCTGGTGTGGTCTTGTTTCTGAATTCCTATTTCAAATTTTTGTGACATTTTTGGTTGTTCTTGTTTTGGTTAAGAGGTTTTGACTTCTATTTTTGACAAGTACTTCAGATTTCATGTCTTGGAAATTTGCCTTAGTTGACTCAACTGCAGAGGTTTTTGTAATAGGAGTACCTGCTATTGGCATCTTCTCCACAAGCGGCTAGTTTTGACATGTTTGGTGAATCTCGAATAGAGGGAAAACCATTCTTTTTTCTTGGTTTGCCTCTTGGACATCACCTATTTCCAATCTAGAAATGACTACTTCCTTGCCAACCTTGGGAGGAATACTTTTAGTGTACCCGTGGGAGGGCTTGTCTATGAATTCATGTGAGTTTGCACTCTCCCAGCCTGCCCCGTTGACATCCCAAGATTTTGTTTCTGAAGTACTCGGGTAGTCTGGCGCAAGAGAACTAACAAGTGAATGGGACCTCCTCGAAATACCCTTCATAATAGTTTCAGAGTTGCTCCTTTCCTATGTCCTTGAGAGATGGACAAAATCTAGGATATCTATTATCACTTTTGTTAAACTCTTTTTGCTAGAATCTTTTAGGTTCTGTCAAAGAGGAAGCATGTGGTTTGAGATTCTCCTTAGACTTGGATCTAAGGTCAAAGCTCTTTTCATAGGAGATGTGACTGTAGTTAAATCACAGTCCTCTTCCAAAAGAACATCATTTTGGGATATCGTGTATGGACTATGAGCCGGCCTATCTCTCACTCAAGATGAACCTCTGATAGCTATTATGGTAGTGCACCATGGACTCAAAAGGCAAGGAACCCCAACTCCATCATACTCCTTCAAGGTTAACACTCCAAGACTCAAGATATTGCTCACTAGAGAACTCAATGAGAGAGAGATAGTTGTAAATGAAAGGATGTTGAGTACCTCCGCACCCCTTGTTTATCTACTTGTGATATAGATACAAACTAAAGTTACTATTTATCACAATAACTCAAGTTACTAGGCTAAAAGTCAAATAAAGTCAAAAAATATAAAGGAATATCCATCCACATGGGCATATTCCACTAAGCATGTGATCTTATCTTGACTCAACCACTCAGTCAAGACTGTCTTTGGACTATAGAGGCTATCCTTGGACTATAGAAGAATCCAAAACAAAAAGGCTTGCGGGCCCAAGAGTTCTCAACTCTTTCCTCAAAACCAAACACCTAGGAATAATACCAAGTCAACACATTAGAATCCAAAATAGTGGTGCTTATCTCTTCCACTTCCTCTAAAGTAAGGTCCCCACTATCTTAGCTATGACTAACTTTCGCTACTCATGACTAATGTAGAACCATCCTTTATCTCTATATAAATAATATCTCTCAAGTATTTGTAATGCCAAGCTAAGTATCACAATACCACACACATGCACAAATGGGTGTTACAAGACACCCACTCAGGTCGTCACTTTCATCACTAGAATCTTTACTAGGAAGTGCATGCATATGTGTAGCAAATAATTGCATCTGAGATAAAAGCGCCGGAGCCTCCTTCCTGTGCGGAAAATTGCTTGATGATATAAACTATATTGTGAGATTCAAACTTTGCCACTCCGATAGCGTCACCATTATGCATATAAGCCTTATCATTCTAGGTGCACCTTTCAAAGAAGGTAATTCTTTGCTAGTATCCCTTATCTCCCTTTGGAATTCAGTTCATAACTTTTGACTCGGGACTCAATTGAATAATTTGTTTAGTGCATTGGAATGTTTATCTTCAGGGCTACAAGTTGATGGAACTAGATATTGACTTTGAGTATTTGAAGGAGCTGCTTTAAGAAGATTTCCGTCTTATAACCCACTCCTTTGAGTATTGGAGTTTTAAGGTGGAAAGTTTAGGGACTCATGAGTCTCTAAATGCAGCAATAGTAGTACTTGTGGAGCAGAAGAAGGTCAACATGGGTACTTTGAAGCTCAGTGGACCCAAGTTTTATGTGGCAGAGTTTGATGGCCGCACGGATTACTTGTTGTGGGAACGGAAGGTGAAAGGAGTATTAAGGGCAACTGGTTTGGCTAAGCTCTTGAGGGAGAAACCTGAGGATGTGAGACAAAGTGGTTGGGATGATATGCAAGGGAAAGCTGTGAATAATGTTTTGCTTCACCTTCATGTAATCAGCGATCATGTGATCAAGCAAGTGGGAGAACATTCTGATTGTACCTCCTTGTTTGATGCACTTTAGAGCAAGTATCATTAGAATGAATTGTCAAATAGATTGTACACCAATCTCAAACTAATCACATTCAAGATGAAACCAAGAACCAACATAAGAGACCATGTGGATGCATTTTGTGACCTAGTAGTAGACTTGACAAACTTGGGAGAGGACTTGAATGAGGAGCAAAAGGCACTGCACTTGTTGGGCTCCTTGTCATCCTATCAGTCACTTTCATGAGTTTTGTTGCATAGTGAGAAAAAGACTATTACCTTTGAAGAGGTGACAATAGCTCCACTTACGGATGACTTGCAATAGAAACTTGTTGCAACCTCAATGTCATCTTCTACTCAAGGCAGTGCTTTGGTTATCCAATGTGGGAGATCTGAATGGATGACTAATGATGGTGATAAGGGAAAAAGCAAGGCCAGGTCTAGGTCTAAGTCTAGAGGCAAGTCCAAGGAGAGGAAAAAGGTGACTTGTTGAGGATGTGGCAAAGTAGGCCATGTGAAGAAGGAGTGTAAAGTAAGGGCAAAGGAAATGTAGATGAAGGCTCTTCAGCAAACATAGCTTATGTTGAGGAGGATACTAATCTGTTGGATGATCAATATGATTTGTGACATTGTGGGTATGCCCTTTGTGGCCTCATCTCCTAGTATGGATGATGAGTGGATTCTAGATTGTGCTTACTCGCACTATATATGCTATATCAAGGATTTCTTCTATTGACTTTCAATATTGAATGGTTCAGTTCTGATGGGAAATGATCAACCTTGTCGGATTGAGGGTATTGGATCCATAAGGATTTGAATGTTTGATGGAGCTATGCAAAAGTTCAATGATGTCTGGTCATACCTGACATGAACCTGATTTCCCTTGGAGTATTGCATGCCAAAGGTCATCAATAGAGTGTTGGTGATGGGTCACTTCGTGAGTCACTTATGGTTGTAAGGTTACCTTGCAAGGTAACTTTCAAAAGAATATATTTGTATTGGAGGGCACTACAGTGTGTGGAGAAGCCAATGTAACTAGGTCTCATGATGGGATGAAAACTCTATGCCATTCACGACTAGGTCATTTTGAGTGAGAAGTGTTTGGCTGTCTTGAGAAGAAATAGATTGCTTTCTAGCTTGAAGACTATGAAGTTGGATTTTTGTGAGCATTGCATCTTTGGAAAATAGAATAGATCTGTTTCTGGAGTCGGGACCCATAGTTCCAAGGATCTACTCAAGTATGTACATAATAATGTGTGGGAACCATTCCTTACACCCTCACACCCTCACACTCTAGAAAAGTATACTATGTAACATTTATTGATGACTACTCGAGGTTTGTCTGGATTTATTTCATGCACCACAAGTCTGAAGTCTTTGCCACTTTCAAGAAGTGGAAGACCCAAGTGGAGACTCAGATTGGGGAGCAGGTGTGGTGTCTAAGATCAGACAACGGTAGGGAGTATGGCTCTGGGAAGTTTCAAGCATATTGCACGGAACAGGGGATAACTTACCACCTTACCACAATTTACACTCCGTAGCAAAACGGTGTTGTTGAGTGGCTCAACCAGACATTATTGGAATACATATGGATCATGTTGAGCAAATCAAATTTACCACATGAGTTTTGGGTAGAAGTTGTCAACATAGCAACACATGTGGTAAATATTTCTCCATCTAGTGCAATCAACTCCAAGATGCTATATGAGTTGAGGCATCAATGACCAACTAATTATAGTAGATTGAAGATATTTGGTTATGATGCATATTCATTCACACTTAAGGAGAATAGGTCCAAGTTGGATGCTAAGTCAAAGAAATGTTTTTTTCTTGGCTATGAAAGTGGAGCAAAAGGTTATAGGTTATGGGATCCAATAGTGTGTAAGGTTGTGGTCAATAGGGATGTATACTTTAATAAATTGAGATCATTCAAGGAAGGGAAGAATGCTCAAGCTTCCTACACTGACAAAGGCAAGTCTCCCACCTTGGATCTAGTTGAGGGGGAGATTGATCACTTAGTGATGAGGAGGAAGGAGGTGCTCCTATAGTAGAGCAAGTTCTTGAGGAGCAAGAACAAGTGGAGCAAGTTTTTGTTGGTGAGCAACAAAATGTGCTAGGTCAGTCTGACATTAGACCTACACATGGAGATCAAGCAAAGAGTTCATCCAAGAGGTCATCAAGGTGTGCTAGTCAAGCTCCAAACATGTAGTATGTGGATTGATTCAACAAAGTTGTTGGATGATGACTTTACTTCTAGGGATGATGCTCACGCTTTGGTCTTGGAAGAAGGTGAACCCCCATCCTACAAGGAGGCATGTTCTTTTAGTGAAAAGGATGAGTGGTTTGGTTCTATGGGGAGGGAGATAGAATCCTTGAGGGATATTAAGACTAGGGAGCTGTTAAATTACCTAAGGATCAACAAGTGATAGATTGCAAGCAGATCTACAAGTTGAAGGAGGGTCCTAAGGAGGGATCAAAGATCTACAAAGCTAGGTTGGTAGCAAAGAAGTTCACTCAAGAGAAGAATGAGGTCTTTTCTCATGTTGCAAAGTATTTGACAATAAGTTTGTTATGTATGCTTGTTGCATTATTTGATCTTACTTTAGATCAAATGAATGTTGTCACAATTTTTCTCTATGGCACCTTGGATGAGAGGATCTTCATGAGAAAACATGTGGGGTTTGTGAAGAAAGGCCAGGAGGACAAGGTATGCAGATTTTTGAAGTCCTTGTATGGATTGAAGCAAGCACCTTGCCAATGGAACAAGAGGTTTGATATGTTTATGCATGCTTAGGGTTTCAATAAGAGTTTGTTTGATCCTTGTGTGTACATGAAACTAGTGAGTAATAAGACCTTTGGTTTTATTATTCTTGTGTTGTATGTGGATGACATGTTGATAGCTGCCAAGGATAGATATGAGGTGAATAAGCTCAAGGCACTCTTGAGTTTGGAGTTAAGAATGAAGGATCTAGGGTTGGCCACAAGGATATTAGGCATGGAGATCAAGAGGAACATAGGCACTGGTCAGTTGTGGTTGATGCAAGGTAAGTATGCTAGGAAGGTACTTGCTAGGTTCAACATGGAGAACTATAAACCAATAAATACTCCTCTAGCTTCTCATTTCAAGATTTCAGTGGCATGTTTTCCTACAAATGCCGTGGAGAAGGGTTTGATGGCTAACATTCCATATGAGAAGGCTGTTGGGAGTCTTATGTACTTGATGACTTGCACTAGACTTGAGCTTGCCCTAGCAATGGGTAAGGTGTGCAAGTATATGTAAAATCTAGGAAGGACACATTTAGAAGCAATTAAGTGGATTCTTAGGTATTTGAGAGGTACACTAGACTATGGGCTCTTATTTGATAGAAGATCAATGAATGCCGCATCACTAGATGGCTATGTAGATGCTGACTATGGACAAGATCTGGACTAGCAAAGGTCAACAACGGGGTATGTATTCACACTTGGTAGTGGGTGCATTAGTTGGAGATCTACCTTGCAGAAGTGTGTTGCACAATCTATTACAGAAGCTGAGTATGTGGCAAAGGTGGAAGCAGCAAAGGAGGCAATTTGGTTGGATAGCCTTGTTGCTAAGATGGGGCTAATGCATGGTAATGTTATGCTTCATTGTGACAATCAAAGTGCTTTACACCTAGCAAAAATCAGGTGATGGATAGTAGGGTTAAGCATATACACATCAGATATCACTTTCTTAGGCAAGTTGTGTCTGAGAAATGTTTGATCTAGTCAAGATTGCTGGTAAGCTCAACCTGGCTGAGCCTTTACCAAAGTCATACCTTTAGAAAGTTTCTCTAGGCATCGTGCTACCCTGCAGGTTGTGCATGTGGAGCATGAGTAGGGTGATTTAGCATTGGAGATGACCTTGGCTATTTTGGTTACTCTTTCCATGTCTGGGCTACTGTTATAAGTTCTAGTTTATCCTAGTTTAAAGGAGGGAAATGATTGGCTAAGTGTCTAAAACTTCCCGTTGAGTGATAAATTGTTGCAAGGTTACTAACCCCAAGACAAGAGTCATAGGGTATTTTGTTAGGTTTTACTCTTATGCCTTAGGGTTACTCAAGATTTTGGCTCACTCACAGGTTGACAATGAGAGTGGATTTAGAGAAGGTGGTAGTATTGGACTTGCAAATGATAGGAGCCTGGGTCAATAATGTATCCCCAAAAAGCTTTCTAGTGGACATGGCCTCACATGGAGGTGAACCATATATTCTTGTGTGAAGCGAGAACTTGCTTGTAATTTGCATGTTGTTATGACATTAATCAATTTTATTGAATAGTCTTAAATTGGACACCCATTACCTCAAATTGACTCCATTCTTAGAAATTTGGCCCATGCTTCCACACACCTTATGCCCCATTTCCAAATTTGCATCAAATCACATAAGCTTCTACACACAATCACTCTCAAGAAAATTTGAACCACGATCAAAGTATCAACAATCCACCAGGCTTGGAGATGCCACCAACACCCTCAATTTTTGCACTTGATTCCCCCCTAACTCTCACTTCTATGATATAATCAATTCTTCTTCCACTCAAATCACATTCAAATAGATCAATACTCAATCTTCCACTCTATACTCTAACAACAATTGGGCATTGATAACAATCAAGCCACATTTACTCCAGCTAAGAGAGTCCAAGTGATTCTCATCGGCTTCTGTCCACCATAGCCAAGAACTCAAAGGCTCAACATCATGGAAGTGAACTCTTTGGAGCTATGCTTTGAAGGCATACTCCTTTGCTTGACCTAGGTCTCCAACCCTAATGGTGCAACTGATGACACTTCTGATAGTGTGAAGTGATGGTGGATCCCACCATGTGATCAATAGCACTAACATAAAATTGGATCATCAAAAAGTAGTCCATGAGTAATTACAAAATACCTATGACTACCAACACTACTACTCAAGTTTCCAAATAATCTAGCTTTGACACCACAAATGTTGTGACATTGGTAACAGGTCCCAATCCAATTAAAGATATAATTGGAAATCATAAGTGCTTAGATCTATTATTGGGATAGGTGGTAATAAAAATAGGTGATCATGGAGTAAGAAGCTATATGCTAGTAAGGAGGCCACTAGAGGCCATGTAAATAAGTTACTAGTGCAATACCTTCTTGCAATATGAAACCACATCTTCCCATGGCTATAGGTAGAGCTACCAATAGCTTACACCACTCATTTGATAGTTGTGGGACCATGCATAGCCCTAATAAAGTGGAGAAATTATTGTGTTTAGTAATATCAAAAGTACATAGATGGAATAGGAGTACATACATGGGTAGGTAGGTACTTACCAAATAAGAGGCTCTATGGACATATCACCTCTTAAATGTTAAATGAAATTGACTATTGATGTGTTCCTCAATTGAGAGAGTAAATGAGCGGAGTATGTAGCTTAAACCAAAATGTTTGAGATCAAAAAGCTACAAATGTCATCTTCTCCTAGGGAATACAAAACTCTCAAATCTCCTATAGGAAATTGGAATATTTGTGGGAAGTCCAAGGGAGTGAGGACTGCTCATGACTCCAAATCTTACATTTACAAGTCTTGACTAGTAAATCCAAGGTCAGCAAATAAGGCTCAAACTACATCCTTTAATGGGCCGAAAATATGAGTATCATCTAAGTTGGTAGAAAGAAACATGATGAAAAACTGGCTACAACCTCTTGTAAATTTGTGTAGTGAGCTATGGCAATAGAGACCTCCAAGGGGATCTTATTAGCATGTTCCCTTAGTAGAAGCAAGTTTTGTGGACTCCCTTGTGGTAGTGTGGTGACCACATAAAAGTCTTGAATTTGATTTTGCATAAGTCAAATTGGTTTAAATCAAAGTTTGTTGATGTTAATGCAAAGAAGAAAGAGTGTGGCACTAAAGGATTTCCAAAAAATCTAATCTTTAATGGAGTTTTTTTGGATTGATGCAAGTAAGATTGTAAAGCACAAGTTCAAATAAGGACTGTACACCAATGACACATCTAAGAATGATAGTGTTTGAATTTTATAAAGTCACACAAAAATGTTACACTTGACCTATTGATGAATAAGACAATCCCATTGGCTTTTGATGGACTTAGTGTTCCAATAGGTCCATTTGTAACATATATCTCAATTTGTAGTTATAATAAGTTACTATTTACCATACATGCTAGTGACGTCAATGTGTAGCTTCAATAAATTATGGATTGATGTATAAGATAGTGATGCAAAAGCTACTTTGGTCTTCTTTGCTAGTAGTCCCATTGATAAGAGGGATGCTGATATTTATATTGAGCAAGTTGTTATAACTAAGCAAAATCATGGTAGGATGATGCTATCATTCAAAGCTTTGGATAAAAGGCTTGCACTTTTGATTGAAGGAAGTATAAAATATTTGTATCTTATGTTTATAAAATTCTTAAACTTATATATACTTATTGAGATGCGAGATACTCAAAATATTAAAATCTTTATAGAAATATTAAAAAAATTCTCTGCATTGCTTTAGCATAAGTATATTTCATTTTTTGTAATGTGTATAGACTTTAATCCTTCTTTTGCTTTTTAGCTTGTAATAGTTTCCATTATAATGTTTGTTATGAAAAGATATCAATGTTTGGGATATTGGTGCATATGAACATCAAGAAAGATTTAACCAAAGAAGTACAAACTTCAAGTATCTTCATCCCCATGTGACTCCCTAAAGAGAAAAATTCATTAATCTTTAAGGTATTCCAAGTGGCTTTTCACAATACCTATTTTGTAACAAGTTTATTCTTTGGTTTTAAATTTTTACATAGCTATGGGTAAATTTTTCAATTAGATGAGCATTTAGCATAGGTAGAAATGCTCAAAGTATAAATTTTGTAAAATTCAAGGCAAGAGTAGTGTAAGAAAACAAGATTCAGATTTGCTAATTATTTAAGGTTTTACTGGGTTAAGTTTCTTTGGCATCAATTTGAAACTAGAGGAATTTTTGATATTGTTGTTGAGGTCATTCTTGCTCAAAAAGAAGTAACCCTATAAAAAAAATTTTAGGAGTCTAGTTATTGTTTCTCTAATAGTTTTAGAAGCTACTTAGAAAGGTGGTGACAATGAACTAGACTGTCGCTATCTTAATATGCAGCTCAAGTATACCAAAGTTATCAAAGAAACAAAAATTTTGCAAGTACTTGAAGATAACTTTATGTACTAAGTATGTTTCTTCTAGTGCTATTTGTCTATGGTTTGTTTATGACCATTGTTGATTTGAAGTCAACAGATTTCTTGGAGGAGCCCATCTTTAAAAAGAGCCAGTTAGAACTCAAAGCTAAATGGCATGAACTAATTTTTGTATGCTCAAGTTACGACTATAGATTTAACTTTGGTTTTCCTAGTAGCTAAATTTGAGAATGAAAGTGTGAATATATGAAGGAGTGGATTTCTCTTAAATTATTACCTCATGTCATTGATAAAAAGAATTTGAGAATGTGAGATAGGAGAATTTTTTTTTATTAATAAGTAAGTTGTTTAATAGTTGCTTTATTTTGATCTTTATCCATCTTTATCCATGTAACCTTTAAATATTGGAGGGAAACTAATCATGATTTAGTCAGGTAAAAAAAGAAAAATTTGGTTAGCTTATGTGGTAGGTAAAGCTATCATAAAGTTATTATCATTCTAAGTTAAGGATGTGACAACCCAGCAAATATCACTTTTGTGGTAATCGGGTAAGTAAAGTTCGTTCCCGCCGAGATACAAATCAGAAATGTCCAAATATGAAGCAAACAGTAACAATGTAGTTCTTCTTGGTTTTGTCTTTAATCTCTCAGGTAGAAACCACACCCAAAAGAGAATAACAAGCACTAACTCGCACTCTTGTCACAAATTAACACTCCTTAATCACAACTCCTTCAATTCTTTCCAAACAATCTTGATTGTGATGATTCAGGCTCTCCCAAAAATGGCACTTCACTGCAAAACAACTTTGCCTCAGAAGTGTGTTCCACCCCTCCACTGAAGGCACAACTTCCTTGATCAAAATTGCTTCACATCAACCTCGCACCGCACTCACAAATGCAGAATACTACCAACACTACAATTCCTCTCAGATCTGTCAAAGCATTGCTTTGATTGCACTTCACTCGGGATCAAACACACAGAATGAAAATCAAGGCTACGGAATCCAACATCCAACAAGCACACTACCTTGCACTTTGAATTTCTCCAAACACTCACAAACACAATCATAAAGTTGATACTTGGAATCAAGCTCAAACGATGAGCACTATTTCACAGCACTTTGCTTTATCTATTCTCAGAAATAATGAGCACTGAACAACATTTGACTACGAATGCCACTCTTAAGTAGTGAATCAATCGACAGTTCTAACAACTATACCGTTCTACAACAATTGTTCTAACCTGTAGATCCGAAATGACAATGCACCTCTTCATATCTGCCTCTTCAAATCTCAAAACTGTTACTACTCCGATCCGATGTCTACTTCTTCCTCGGCTTTCAAACCCAAACCCAAAGTAAATTTACTTCCTACTACTCTGTCCTCGGGTTTCATATCTTTTACCTCTTCTACCAATTCCAGAAATTCTCTTTCCTGATCTGAAATTGCACTAGTGGGTAATCCTTCTAACTCTTCATCTCTCGACCCACTCTTCTCTAATGTCTCCACTAGTAATTCCAAAGACATTTGCACTCCTATGTTATCTACTTCGGGTTTTGCTTTAACATCTTTCCAAAGTTTTTCTATCTCTATTTTTACTAAGTCTAATCTAATTGAAATGTTGTCTTCTACCTCTAAGATCTTCCTGTCTACACGAGTTCTGAGACAAATTAACAAGGCATTCAAATCCGTGTCTTTCGCCTATCTTCGCCTTGTCTCCTACACCAACAACTTCAACTCGTGCAGCCTCGTTTCTTCAATCCGAATGCTGGCCTCTGTACTCAACATTGCGTTCATTCTAAGGACTATCTCCTTCAAAGGCTCCAATCTCATCTTCCTCTCTTGCTCTCGATCTGCAAGCCAGTCCTCCCTGTACATTGCCAATTCCGCTTCAAACTCGGCTTTCACCATCTACTTCTCCTTCTCTTTCTGTACCACTCTCTCCTCCTGATTACGAAGTAACTCTCGTTATCTCTCTTCTTCCCTATATCGTGCAGCCAACTCTCTTTGCTAGAGTTGCTTCCTCTCCTCTACACTCTCCATCACCCGATCGAGCTCTTGTTCTCTCTCTGCGACTTTTGCCATAGCATGGATAACTTTGACTCTTGAATCAGCAAACTGCTACTTCAAGATCTCGTACTCAGCTACTTGTCTCTCCCTTGCTATGTCACTCTTCTTAACAAGATCCTCTCGATATCTCACTTCTCTCTCCAGGTCTTCAATTACTTGACTTCGCACTACTGCCTCCGCTCGTAGTACTTCCCGTTCCTCCTCACCTCGGGTTATACTCTTCTTCAACTCCGAGTTCTCTTCTTCTAATCTCACCAACACCTACAAGACAGTCTTTACCTCTGGACGAGTTGACTGCATCTCCTTCTTCTTCTCCTCTAGCTTCACCAACAGAGGACACACCACCTCCCACAGATACTCGACTCCATCGCTTGGGTTTACTTCTTCTTGCATGGCCACTTCCCTTCATACTTCATGTTTACCCGATACTCGCCTCCTTCTCTACAGTCGTTGTATCGGAATAGACGCCTCGCTTCCCGAGCTTTCATGCGCTTCTTCTTTCAACGTACTTGGTCTTGCATTGTACTTTGCCTTACGCCTTGAGTGGACTCCCCTCTGCACTGCAATCTTCTTCTCTTCAGGCTCGAGTATGTCGTCCTCCAACTGCGTGTTGTCCTCGGCTTCAATCACTGCCGGTACTTCTTCTTCTTCTTTTGCAGCAGCTGGTGCCGATGTCATTTCTCCACCCTCATCGCTGTCGCTACTCGTATCTCCACTCTATAGCGTTAGCTTGGGCTCCTCCTTGTGTTCCGAGTCTTCAGTCTTGAGCTCGGCGTCACCTTCCGAGTCTTCATCGTCCGACTCGATCACCACCATACCTAGCCTCGGGTTTCCTCTCCTGGTCTTCCGAGGTTTCTTCGTGTCTTTGGCTTCACCTTGCCGACTTCTCCTCTTTGAGGTCGGAGTACTCACTTTGATCTCCACAGTCTTCCCCGTCTTCTTGTAGTACTCATCAGTGCTTCTGATTTGCAAAATGTACTGCTGCTCCTCTACATCGACTTCCTTTCTCAAATCAGGATGGAAGTACGACACCATCCGAGTTTGCTCCATTGAGTTCAGCAAATTCAACCTGAGGTAGAAATGCACTGCAAACGGCATGATGTAGTGTGGAGGCGATTTATTCCGCAGACTCCACACCATTTGTCGTGTTCTCCCATGGAAACACCTCGCCCAATTGATCACGTTCTCCTGCAAACAACTTGTGAAAGAACACCGCTTGGTGTTTCATCACATATGTTGTACTCTCTGGCTTCAGGATGGCCATCAGAGCACTCACAATTCCTCTCTTGACAGGTTCCTTGTAACTCTCTACCTTGTACCCATTCTTCGTCCGCTTTGACGAGAATGCATCTCTCACCTCTTGGGTTTCTTGGGCTATCTCTCCCTTCCCCAAGAACGTAGCCCCCTTCTCCGAGCCTGCTTCCTTCCCGAGTAAGAGTCTCCAATCCGACTTTGTCCAGCGAGCCGGATTTCCTCTCTTCCCTTCTTCCTCGGGTCCATCGAGATACTTGCTCTCGATGATCTCTGTCATGAACCTGGAAAACTCACGTTTCAGTTCCACGCTAAGAAAGTGATCCAAAGTCGGCTCAAGACTTTGATTCTAGCTATCACATCTAACCTCCAAATTGCATGATTTCTCACTGCAAATTCGGAGTTCTTCTTTCCGCCTCCCATCTCTCCTGCCTTCTCACTGGCTCTCGATTTCACTCGCTCTCGATTTCACTCTTGCGACTTCTCCCTTACACACTATCGTGTTTTCAACTCTATTTCCCTTCCCACGATCACTTGCAAGACGACTTCTCAACGGCAAAGGAAAATTGCTTGACATTACTTGTTGCGAGTTTGATTTTTATAGAGTTGCGATTTCTTTGTCTTTCGTCACTTTGAGTTTCTACCAAGAAATCACACCTCCTGCATGCACCTGTCACTGTCAATCAAACTTCACGCGTATGGGCCGCCAGTTTTGAACGGTCTCTTCTTGAATTTCTTGCCCCGACGAAAGGTTGTTAGACTGACTTTGCCTCGGGTTGAGCTCCCTCCGATACAAAGACTCCTTACTTCAAGTTGTATGCTGACAGGGCATTTCCGAGTACTTCGCCTTATGACCCGAAGTCACTTTACTTTGGGTTTCATCCCAAAGACTCTTTTCTTTGCCTTCTTTGGCCATACAGGCGCAATCCGACTTCTTTATACACTTCTTCTTCTTTATTTTGACAAAAACAAAAAATATGGGCACCACAAAGGAGAACAAATGATAAAAATTATTTATGTTTAATATGTAAGTTGTTTAATAAGTACTTTGAGCATATATATATGCTCATGAAATCATATCCAAATTTAAATATATAAATACATAGATATAAAATCTTGCACGTTAAATCTTGGAATAAATTGGATATGATTTCATGAGCTAAACAGAGTGAATTCTGGATTACAATGCACTTACCTTAAGCCAATAATTGGATAAAAGGGAAGTAGTTGGTTAATATCAACTACTAGGTAAAGCTGATTAAAAAACCAGTGACGCTTAACGTGTTTGTTAGAACGCTTCACTGCAGTGGGACTGAAACACTGCCTTGATTACCACGGAAAGTCACCGTGGGAATCTTGGACATCGGCAAAACCCTGATCCCTTGCGTGAGTGAAGAATGGAAAAAATCTTGGAAAGGGAAACCCTGAATATAATTTAATATGACCCTAATAGAAGGATATTAGGGTCATATTAAAATATATCAGTGTCATTGGAAGAGCTTCCAAGGACCGTCTCGTCCTCCTAAGTGGTGCTCAATAATCACCCACATTTGAAACATCGACTACACATGATATTTTTTATTTCAAATTTTGATTTTGAATTTAAATAACAAACGAAATGAACATGAAATCCAGGGGCTTGATGAACTATACCATGCCTCCTCTTTGCTCTTTTTCAGTTTTAAAATTTGCCACTTTAGCAAATTTTAAGATGTTCGGGGCTTCATGAACTATACCATTCCTCCTCTTTGCTCTTTTGCAATTTTAAAATGTTCACCTCCTTACAAGAGAGCACTTATCAACACAAAGGGTTTAAGAACTTCTTCAATGCGGCTGCGCTTTGTAAGACAATGGATGATTCATTTGAAGGGCTTCTCGTTTAGATTAGATTTCCACCATGTTGTGAGTCTCTTCTTCCCATATGGCAGACCACCATTTTTGGCTCTAGGTGCTATTGGGGCCTAGCGCCAATTCTATCTCTTTTGTCTCTCCCTTGTACATCCTTCTTGTGTTCTAGGTGGTCGCTTCTTTGCTTTAGGCGCTTCTTTAGATAAGAAGTCTCCTTCTTATCAGAGGAGAAGTTAGAGAGAATGTGGAGACTAGAGAGGAGAAGGAGAGATGTGAGAAGAAATATCTATATTTTTTGAGTGCTCTTAGCATATAGCACTCGAGTGAATAGTAGATTTCTTTGTTTTTCACTTCCGATTCCATTGGTATCTAGATTGAAGACTATGGAGAATTGAGTAGAAAGTTATGAGAATTTTAGGTTTTGTAGGGTTTAGAGTTATCATTACACATTGAGAGTGATGGGTTTTGAATTTCATTTCTAATCGCTTGGTTTTCATTATTAAATTCCATAGAATATAGTTTAAAATTTTTGGAGATGGAAACTGAAAGTTATGGGAGTTTACAGTTTTTTAGGGTTTGGAGAGATTATATTTTCTTATGTGAGTTGTGATGTGAGGTATTGTGGTTTTGCAAGTATCAGGAGATAAGGAGAAGAGCATCATGTGTTACTATCATTATTCTAATGTTAGCCATGACTATACTTCCCCATGTGGGGTTTTCTAGAGCAGCTTGGGATACACCATGCCTGGTGTGTTGATGATGCGTTACCTTGCAAAGAGTGAAGACCTATGTGTGAAGGATGCACAAGGACTATGATTGGATCACTTAGGATGGCCATGTGAGGTGAGTGACCATATTGATAGTAGTGACACTTGGGACTACGCACGCTTCTTCTATCCCTTTGTTGATCATTTCAAGTATACCAATCAAGTCGTGGGAGTGGTTAGCTTCTTAGGCAGGTTTCATTTTGGGTTTATTTGAGGGAGTTATTGCTGGTGAAATGGGTTATCACTGTTTGCACAAGCATTGTGCACTACCCATTGCCTTTCCTCAAGAGGCTTGTTAGGGATGGTTTATGAGCACCTTAGAGATTACTTTTAAGTAGATGATCCTTCTAGTGGTTTTACCGAGTTGTTTTGAGTGGCTACAACAATAGCAAGAGGAGACATTCCTATACCTATTAGTCAGGTGTTAGGTGCTAGTTGACTTCTTGCAATGGAGAAGGACACATGGGGCATTAGGCCGATTGCTATTGGAGAGATCTTTTTGTGTTTGGTCATTTGTACCATTGTCCTTCAACATCATTCTCACTTTTGATAGCACCTCAATCCACATCAATTTGGAATAGCTACACTTTGGAGGATGTGAGACTATATCTCTATGCATTAGGGCGCTCATAGATATCCATCTGGAGTGGGTCATCCTACAGGTGGATGTTGAGAATGCTTTTAACAATGTCTCACATGCATCCATCTTTAGAGAGCTTAGGGAGGCTAGTGGATCCTTGGCAAGTCTTATTCCTTTTGTGCAGTCTTATTATTGCTCTCCTGCTTCCCTTTACTACCAGTAGGAGGAAATCACCATCTTGGAGTCAACTATTGATACACGTCAGAGAGATCCTTTAGGGGGGCCCTTATTCGCCATGGCTCACTTTAGAGCTCTCCTCTCTACTACTTTGGCCATGCCAGGTTATGTATTTCCCTCCTTGGCAGATGATACACACATTGTGGGCCTTGTAGATCAGATTAGGCAGGCCTTTGACCACTTGAATATCAAGCTATATCTAGTAGGCTTGAGAGTCAAGGTGTCAAAGTGCAGGGCATGGTTCCATTTAGGTATCCCTCCTCACCTTGAGCTTCCAAAGGAGTGTATCACATCTACATATGGAATATGTGTTTTTGGAGTGCCAGTAGATCCAAGGATTATGTCACATGCTTCTTAGATGCTTCTTAGGCCTCCTTGCAAAAGATATTCTCCATGTGGATGACCTTCTTTTACTAGGAGATTCACAAGTGGTATTTGGTAAAGTCTCCTCTAGTATTGCTTGTCAACAATCCTACCTCATCCGTACAGTTCCTCCCGCATTGTCCTTCCTATCACGTTTGAGAGCCTTTGATAGGAGGATTATGGGAGTCTTTGGTGATATTATTGGACCAAGGACATTTGAGTGTGTGACAAGGGATTTAGCATGTAGACAGATGGCTTTGCCAATCTCATGTGAAGGGGTTGGCTTGCTATTTATGGAGGAGATAACATCTATAGTGTTTTTGGGTAGTTGGGCTCTCTCGGCACCCCTACTTGCCACTCATTTTTATGGTTATTGATAGGCTGGTTTTGGAGACTTATGTGACCGAGGTGGAAGAGGGATCATTTTCTCTCCAAATGTTATTACTGCAAACAAGAGATAGTCTATCTCCACCGGCACGAGAGGATTTTCCATCTTTTGCTTCACTATCTTTAGATTGGACTAGAGGTTTATAGTCTTCCTTGATGGAGTGGTAGTGTGAGCATATGCTACATTTTTCTCTTAGTTGACTTGTCCATTCCTCATGCTACTAGAGCACGTCTTTGCTCTTGCTCCAGCCAGGGTGCGGGCTCTTGGATCCTAGCTCAATCTTGCATTATGGCATTCTCTGACTCCCACCAGGTACTTTCTCTACAATGATGAGTTTTTTCCTAGGTTTGGTCAACTCATCTGCATCTTCATTACTCACTTGTGAGTGTGGTTCTTCTACACTAGATGCAGCATCGGTCCATATGACACGATGTCCTTTTTGAGGACAGAGGATAGCTACCTATGATGCTATTAGGGACATAGTGTTTGCTATGGCATGCGAGAGTGGATACTTGGCTTGGATGGACCATTCATATACTTTGCAGACGACATATGTTAGGGTAAATTTATACTTGGTCCGAGATGATCAAGTGATAGTAGCAAATGTTATAGTTATAAACCCTATGCGTGATACAGTTTTGGAGGGAGTGATTACCCATCTCCCTAGATGGACGGCGAGCGCAATAGCCAATTGCAAAGTCTCCAAGTATAGGGGCATACAATGAGTTCATCTCTTTGTTTTTCTAGCCTTGGAGTTATATGAAATGATGGATATGACATTTGACACATTTGTCAAAGAGTGTACGGGAGCTTATAATGTTAGGCGCAAGAGGGTTCCACTCTCACTGTTATACTTTGTAGTATATTTTAGACATCATATATCCATTGCTCTACAAAGTGCAATGTTTAGAGGGATCTAGAGGGTCCCACTCTCATTGTCATGCTTTGTAATACATTTAAGATATCTTGTATCCATTGCTCTATAGAGCGTAATGTCTAGTATAATCTATGGGAGAACAATCACATTATATGATGTTTTATGGATACTCCGATTCTTTGTAGACGGTGATACTTGCATAATAGGAATATTTTAGGTGCAATAGTGCATATTTCTCCTCTAGACTCTATTGGAACTTAACCTCTTTTTACTTTTTTTCATCTCTCCCTTGTACAAAACTGATGGGGTCGTCCTATCCTTCCCGTTTTCTACGCGGTCGCCCGGTACCTTCTCTCAAGAAAGTATCCAGACAAGATGTTACGATTTAGGTGGGGTGCGCGAAGCCGATATCCAGGGGGAGTCATTAAAGCATCATGCAGTATGTAAAGGCTGATCAAACCACTGACGCTTAACGGGTTATTTTGAACCATCCACCGCACTGGGACAGAAAGACTGCCCAGACTCCCATGGAAAGCTACAGTGGGGAACCTTGGACAACTGGCGGGAGTCTGATCCAGTAATATGGCGTGAATGCAGAAGGGGTGGAGACATTCTTTTCTCCCTCAGACAGTACTGGCCCCCACGGACACTCTGGCCCTTCTTTGTCAACGATTTCGCCTAAGGCTTCGGACACTCTCACCCATGGGGTCCCGGTCTTGTGCCCTCCGGGCCCACAAAACGCGTATCATCTCCTGTAACAGTCCTCTGGTGCCTAGGGACCGTTTAGCAGTATCCTATCTTCCAACGTTTAGCAGTATCCTATATATTGGAAGATACAATTTAGGTAGGGCTAATGACGAATGAGAGTCATTAAAGCATAAAAAAGTATGTGAAACTAATGACGGCCATCAAACCAGTGACGGGTTAGCACAGTGCTATCCTCCATAGGCAGAGGTTGTAGCGTCCGATACGATGAGGTGTTAGTATTGGACGAGTGATTCTTCGTATGAAATTCATATGCATTTATTTATTTACTTTTATAGATATTTTAGAATTTGTATTTATAAAATTATAAATTATAAATACAATTTTTATAATAATTATAAAATTTTAATTATATTATTGAAATTTAATTTCAGTTCATCATTTATTTATATTAAAATTTCAAAATTTTCTTCAATTCTTTATTTAGTTTTAAAAGAATTTTTATTTTTAATAAAACATTTTTTTATTTCGATATTTACGAAATGTGTTTTAAATTTGATTTAATCTTTATATAATTTGATAGAATTATTATTTTTATTTCACATGGTCTTCTTATCTTTTCTTGTTACAAGAACATTGTGAAGTTTTACCTTCTATGGACCATGCGATGCTTGCAAGTCAAATGCACGGCATATTTGCTTCATGTCATCATGTTAGGCGGCATGGGGTACCACTCTCATATTTTGTAGTATATTTTAGGCAGCATATGTTCATTGTTTTAGAAAGTGTAATGGTTGGTGCAATCCATACAAGAGTAATCACATTAGGTGATGTTTTTTGGATGTTCCAGTTATGTGTAGATCATATGATTTGCATAGCTTGGATATCTTAGGTGCGGTAGGGCAGATTTCTCATATAGACTCTATTGGGGGCTTAGCCCCATTTTACCTTTTTTGTCTCTCCCTTGTATGGCTTGATGGGGTCTTCTTATCCTTCATTTTGTCCACGTGGTCACCCTCTCCTCCCTTCAAGTAAGTATAGGGGGGAATTCAACTGGGTAATTCACAATTTTCTGAGTGGATCTGATCCACAACTCGTCAAATTTGTTGTTAGAAATTATAAAAAGAAAAATTTTCACCAAAAATGAATAGTACATACATTTT
The DNA here is from genome assembly GCA_948567375.1 of Lunularia cruciata. Classification (NCBI taxonomy): domain Eukaryota; kingdom Viridiplantae; phylum Streptophyta; class Marchantiopsida; order Lunulariales; family Lunulariaceae; genus Lunularia; species Lunularia cruciata. The sequence goes on along the minus strand of OX419761.1, from coordinate 45,641,978 downwards.
TTTACAATCCTAGATATAGTTTTGAAGAATTTTAATTTTAATGCCAGATTGATATGATGGAAATTTATGGGGTCAGAGTAGTTGACATATAACGAATTGTCGCCATAGTTAAATGGGAGAAAAGTGCGACCGAAAAGACCCCACCAAGCCGTCATAGTGAAATGGGTGAGAGTATTATCACATAGTTAAAGATAGGGCGACCGCGTAAAAAACATGAGGGATAGGAAGACCCCTTCATAGTTAAATGGGTATTATCATCATACCATCATAATTAAATTGGTGGAAGGGTATTATTCTGTCACCAGTTTAATTTTGACGTTAACTGAATTTTACAAACTCGTCTGTAAGCCTCACCTCCCAAAAAACAAAATCACCCTTCTCTTGATTCCCGCAAGATTTTCTATGGACTGTGGTCCGTGTACTGCAGAATTTCCTATGTACCTTTCCCATGTTACATTTTTTTGTTTCTCCCTTGTTCGGCTTGATGGGGTCTTCTTATCCTTCGTTTTTCTACGCGGTCGCCTACTTTTCTTCCCAGCCATGGTTATATGGAGACATTTCCGTCCCACGTCATTCTCGTAGAAAAGTATGTGAACGATTCGAACCCTAGATCCCGAAAAGCACTTGCCGAAAGGGAGAGGCTTTTGATACTATTGAGGAATGCCCAACTATCAAGGTTCGAAGAGGATTGTGTCTTAGCCACTTGTGTAAGCCTTTATCAGGGAAGAGATCTTAAACGCATGAGCTCGATCCAAGGCCAGTTATAACTCAACAGTCTAAGTTGAGTTGATATTTGTCAAGAGACATCTTGGTATTCCAAGAAGTAGGGGTGTTTCAATAATAACTGCTTGATGGGGTCTTCCCATCCTTCATTTTTTCTACGCGGTTGTCTTTTTCATAATAACTTTTGCACCACATGTAAATATCTGGTAAATTTCTGTCGGGTATTGTTGTGATAATTTATGGCCGAGAGGGTATATTAAAATTTGATGGGCAAAGACCTCTAGTTATCAAATATTTATTTATTTGGTGCTAGAAACCATGACCAGTAAAATTTGATGGGATATGGGAGCTCCCATAAATATTAATCACAATACATTTGTATTAATTAATTTGTCAATCAAGCTTATTAATGTGACTCTACTCACAATTGAACCCACAAGATTTGAATTGACAGAAACTCTTGGTGAAGGAAATCAAAGGCATTTGATTCAGAACATGATTTGAAGTAAGGGAAACTCTTAAGTGAACAAAATGGAATCTGTGAAGCTCGAAAGAGATCAAACTTGACAGAGAGGGAAAGTATCGAGATTGGATTAGTAAAGTAATTTGACTGCTTTTGAAAGAGATCATGCATGCTATTCGAATGGTGAGGGAAATTATTAAGTTTAGTTTAGTGAAGAACTCGAGGGCTCAAGATATATATATATAGAGGGAAGATTTGAGGTTGCAATTTTGTGCAAAAATGTGCATTTGGTGAAAGAAACAACTGAGTGCCAAGAAGATTTGAACTGAGATGTCGATCTCCCAAGAGACATTGAGTGCAAGGGGAGATGAACTCCAAGAGACATCAAGTGCATGCGGAGATGAACTATACATTTTAACGTGGGTAGTCATAAGTTTGTCTATTGTCGATGAAACTTTTGAGAAGAAATGGTTCTTTTGAGAAGAAATGGTGTTGTAAGAAATAGTTCATTGTCACCATGCTCCATATTAGTTCCTTCAATGAGTTGACAAATGAGATAAAAAGGCGTACATGGGGTCAACTGGCACAACGTTAAGGTGAGCTTGATAAGAATGAGTTTCAGGAAGTTGATGAGTTGATATATGACAATGAATGGGGTTTAGATGATGGACATATTGAAGAAGAGAAATTACTCTTAAGGTGGTGGGACTTTGCACACCTTGTGCATTATTTGGAAGATCAAATGTAAATGGAGCATTGTATAACCATTAGCCAGACATATTATCTAGAGGTGGAAATTGGCTTGGTAATATGTGGAAGGATTTTTATATGATGGTCTAAATAGATAAAATAGAGGTTTCACCAAAAAATTACTTCAACTAATAGGGCAGAGGTCAAAAACACCTTGAAAACTTCAAAGCTAATTTCAAAAGCCTAAAAGGATGAATTAGGTCTCAAAAATTGAGAAATTTTCCTCTTCATAGAAAAGATAATGCCTTTTCCTCCACGTTTTTCTCATCAAGATTTTTCCAACGGTACCTTACGTATGCTATTCTGAGCTTCCTATAGAAAGATTCCCCAAATATTCCCTTAGGTCACACTTGTTTGACCCAACCAAATAAGACAAGGATTGACATGTCACCCATCCATACAACTAATCTAACGGTGGAACTCATTGACATGTCACCAATCCATTTATCTGATCCAAGGGTGGAGCCCCCTTTGAGGGGATCCTCTTTGTTATATAACAAGGTGCTCCTTTGGGGCATTGAAGTATTGAGGGCTGAAGCCTTGTGTTTCTCTTGGGGGTTCTCTTCTCATTGGAACATTACAATGATATTAAAGTAGGTGTTTTAATCCAAGAGAGTGGATCATTCCTCTTGGAGGAACACGGAGTACTAAGACTAAGTAATTTTGAGGGGAAAAAATATAATGCTATTGATAGATTGAGGGTGTTTAGAGAGAGGATGGGATCAAAGCTCCTTGTGGATAATTTCTTGCACCTCACTTTTTGCTCTTGGATCTATTTTACATCAAGATTATGTACATCCAATGTGAGCAAGTGAGAATATATCTTGTTTACCATTTTGGAGCAAAGTTCATGGACATAGTGATGTATTTGCCAAACCCGGTGATTCTACTTGTGATGATATACAATAGAGAGTGAGATTTGATAATCTACATTTTTTTATGATGCAATGGACTTGAATATACCAAATCCTCTCCCTTCAACACTCAAGTAGAAATCTATTGTGTGGTTAGACCAAAAATGATGTTTAGGGATTTTGTAGTCTGTGGTTTTGGTGAGGAATATTATCAATGAGTGATAGTCTTTGAGATTGCAATGGTAGTCCTAGTAGTCCATAATTCCTCCCAAGTGATCATATTTACTCTTTATTGAAGTATGAAGTAGCTCTTGAGCATTTGTCATGTGTAAAAATCATGGAGCCATAATTGCATGATCTGATGCAAGGAATGCAAGGTATGTTGAACAAGTTTTGGGAAATCAAAATGACAATAGATGCATTGCAAAGGCAAATACATACCTTCAAAAAAGATCAAGTAATGCAAGAAGGGGAACCATCCCAAAACCCAATATTGGCGACTAAAGTACTTAGAGAGTCACTCATGCAGATGACACCAACCCTGATCAACAATGAAGCCATGTTATTAATACAAATGAAGAAGACATGCAACATTGAGCCTTACAAGGGATAGTGTTTCATGGGAGTATTGGAAATTGGATTTCAAGAATGAATCAATACTCTTGATTATTCACAATTGAGATCACCAATCATTCTACAAGGGTGTTTGCATGTGGGTACTTGACCAATAAAGCCTTCATATGGTATGATGCTTGAGAACAATCAATGTTGGTAGAAGGAAGAGAGATCACTTGGATTGCAATGCAAGAAGGGCTATTGAAGAATTTCCAATCCATGGATTTTGTGCAAATGGACTGAACCCGACTATGAAGGTTGAAGTACAAGAACAACATACAAGAGTACATGAAAGAATTTCCGAATCTATAGGTTGTGATAGTTGGTATGAGTCCAATAGAAGCTCTTGAGAATTTCAAATGGCGGTTAAAAGAGAAAATTCACCAAGAGGTAATGGTACAAAATCCTTGCACTATGTTTAAAGCCATTGTACATGCTCAAAGAATAGCAAGGCGCTTGGAGGAGGTGAAGAGGTAGTCCCGACTCAACACTATTGGGCCAAAACATCACACTTTGGTGGACAAGTTCCTATAGAATTGGGCAACATTCAATCCAAGATCAAGGAGCACAACCGCTTAAAGGAAAATGAGGACTAGTCCATAACAATATGGAGTTTATAGATGAGTTAGTTGAGACTAGCGAACTAGCAAATAGGCCAAATTAGCCAAGAGTTCTAAAAATATTTCTAAAAGCCTCTAGGAAACTACTTGGTACCTTCCAAGTATTGGGTAATATGTAATGTTGAATTCTAAAAGGAAGCTTCTTATGAAGCTTTCCAACTAGCTTAGCTTGTATGCCAAGTAGGTGACTTCTAGAAGGAAGTTTCTTGAGAAGCTTCTTAGCTAGCTTAGCTTGCGTGCCAAGTAAGTGGCTTCTAGGAAGAAGCTTCTTTGGAAGCTTCTCAATTAGCTTAGCTTGCATGCCAAGTAGAAAACTTCTTTAGAAGCTTCTCAAGAGCCTTATATGTCCCTATAAATATCAAAGCCCAAGCTCATGTTAGGCATTTGGAGTTTCTTTCATTCAAGAGTCTGAAAGTGAACTTTCATTCCGATCTTCCATTCTCCTATTTCTCTCCTTGGTTTTCTATATTGGTATTAGAGCAAGAATGAGATGGATAGAATTTATGGACCACCAAATCCATTTCCCCTAAGCCATTGGGATTTTCATATCCATGTACTTCTCAAACATCATTTTACGTAGTTCATCATCTCATCCTTTGGGCAGAATTTTCTAAATATGCTCACCTTGTCCAATGAACCCTTGGTGCTTCCAATTGTAACCTAGAACCCTTGGTGCTTCCAATTATAACCTACAAAGAAAAATGGATGTTTTTCATTTGGGTGTTAACTTAGATAATTATAGATATTTGATTGATAGCCATGGTGACAATGCTTGAAGTTATCATTGCTATGTAGCAACAAATCAAACACCTTACTCAATTGTTGGAAGAAAAAGACCATCAACGACAAGAGCATGTAGAGAGGGCACCATTTCAAGAAGAAGAAGAGAAAATTCCATTTTCCAAAGCATAAGGTATTTGAAGGCAAGAATCTCTCAGATGTAGTGAAGAAATTTTTGTTTGATTATGAATGGCATTATGAAGCTACAAATCTTCAAGATGAATGGAGATAGATTCTCTTGGCTTCATGCCAATTGGATGGAGTGGCAAAACCATGGTGGTAATTTTGAGTGGAGCAAGTTGAATGGCAGTTTGCTGTATTAATCTTGACATGGAAAGAATTCAAGAGAGTTATAATTGGGAGATATTGAGCTTAGATATTGCATGAGCTACATAAAATAGATTGGCAAAATTGAAGCAGATTGATTCAATGAGGAGCTACATTATGCAATTCTAGAACAGCATTATCCAAATTCTAGATGAAGCTCTGGATTGATTGTGAAGGGCTTGAAGTCATGCACCAAATTAGAAGTGACCATATAGAAGCCCAAACACTTGGAAGAAAGCCATGTAGTGGTTGAGCATTAATTCCTTGGTTATTGCAACTTGGTCTTGATCTCAACTTTCATAGAACATACCAACACACTAAATTAGGTGGAGGAGCTGACACTAATAGAGATTAACAGTGTCCAACAAAGACCCCTTGGCATTATAGATAGAGAAAGATTGTGAAAAAATGGTGGTTGCTTTTATTGTTAACAAATTAGATATCACATTGTTGAATGTCCATTCAAGAATGAGCAACCTCAAAAAATCACCCAAATAGAGTTTGTAGAGCAAGATGATCATACAAACAAGGAGTTCCCATAGGAGAGTTCAAGCCACCTATTGGGAACTTGATTAGTTTGAGTGGGATTGAAGGCTCAACCTTTGCAAGTTTGCTTCACTTGCAAGGTATGATAGGTGGTTATGGTTGTAGGATTTTGGTTGATTTTGGAAGTTCAAAGAATTATATGTCCATGCAATTAACAAATGAATTAAGTATTACTATCAAGCTAGTAATGGAAGTAGATTGATGATGGCAAATGCTAGAAAGTGTTTTGCCTTCCATACCTCACATCCTATTAAATTCAAGATTGGGAAGGTGTATTTAGAGTGTATGAGGATTGTAATAGCACCTCCACACTCATAGTTTGCCTTGGCTTGAACATCATAAGCTTCAATTTGATGATAAATTCAAGTACAACACCAAAATAGGAACTACCAATTAGGTTGTTTGGCACCTTTGAGTAAAACACTTGAGAGAATAGTCAATCCTAAGATGGGAAGTTTATCAATAGAACAACCATAGAGCAAAACTTGAACAAATATATTGTTAATTTTTTATGTGTATCAAACCAATTGTGCATGGAGAATCTGATGAGGGTCAAAAGCCTCATCAAGCCATGGTTGATCAAATAGTTCAAGAGTTTGAAGATGTATTTCTAGATGATCTTCCAAAGGGGTTACCCTATGATCATGGTATACTCTTCAAGATTGAGTTATTGCTAAGAAGTACTCCAACAAGTAGACCAACCTATTGGCTTTCACCAAAGGAGTTGGAAGAGCTTCAAACAAGAGTTTTGGAGAAGGATTTCATACAACATAGTATATCTCCTTGGGGAGCACTGGTACTATTTGTTCCAAAGAAAGATGGAGGACTTTGCTTTTGTATTGATTATCGTGATCTCAATAAACAAACAATAAAGAATGCATATCTTTTGCCTTGAATTGGATGACTTGCTAGATCAATTGAGTGGAGCATGATACTTGTCTAATTTGGATCTCCAAAGTGGCTATTGGTAGATTCTATTGATAAAGAAGATATGCAAAAGACTACCTTTTGCACAAGATATGGGTTTTTGGAATATAGAGGTTTAGCTTTTGGGTTCACTTATGCTCCAGCAGTCTTTTTGGATCAAATGTATTGGGTGTTGGATGAGATATTAGATTAGTACCTGGTAGTGTTCTATAACACCCATTTGTGCATGTGTGTGGTATTGTGATATTTAGTTGGGTGTTGGATGAGATATTAGATTAGTACCTGGTAGTGTTCTATAACACCCATTTGTGCATGTGTGTGGTATTGTGATATTTAGTTGGGTATTGTGAATACTTAAGAGATATTATTTATATAAAAATAAAGGATGGTTTTACATTAGTCATGATTAGCTAAAGTTAGTCATAGCTAAGATAGTGTGGACCTTACTTTAGAGGAAGTGGAAAAGATGAGCATCATTATTTTGGATTCTAGTGTATTGACTTGGTATTATTCCTAGGTATTTGGCTTTGTGGAAGAGTTGAGAACTCTTTGACCCACAAGCCTTTTTGTTTTGGATTCTTCTGTAGTCCAAGGATAGCCCATGTGAAGGAATCCTTGACTTAGTGGTTGGGTCAAGATAAGACCATATGCTTAGGAGAATATTCCCATGAGTATGGATATTCCTTTAGCTTTTTGACTTTACTTGACTTTTAACCTAATACCTTGAGTTACTATGATAAATAGTAACATTAGTGTGTAACTATTTCATAAGTATATAAACAAGGGATGAGGAGGTACTCATCATCCGTTCGTTTACAACTATCTCTCTCTCATTGAGTTCTCTAGTGAGCAATGGCTTGAGTCTTGGAATGTTAGCCTTAGAGGAGTATGATGGAGTTGGGGTTCTTTGCCTTCTTAGTCCATGGTGCGCTACCATAATAGCCACTAGAGGTTCATCCTAAGTGAGAGATAGGCCAGCTCATAGTTCTTGGATGATATTTTAATGTATAGCAAGATGGAGGTAAAACTCACAAATCACAGGCAAGACATCTTAAGACAACTATATCAACTAGTCAAAGTGTACCTTTTGGTAGAAGGAAGTTACCTTCTTGGATCATAAGATCTCTTTAGAGGAGATCAAGCTGAGAGAGGAAAAATCAATGCCATTACTTAGTAGCCCATCCCAAAGGATACCATAGAAGTGTGGGCATTTGATGGATTGGCAAGTTTTTATTGATGGTTCATGCACTACTATGCTCATATAGCCACACCATTGACCAATCTCCTAAGGAAGACATCAAGCTTCTAGTGGATTGTGAGCCAGCCTATCTCTCACTCAGGATGAACCTCTGATGGCTATTATGGTTACACACCATGGACTAAGAAGGCAAGGTACCCCAACTCCATCATACTCCTCCAAGGCTAACACTCCAAGCAAATGACAAATGAGCTTGCTCCATCCGAACCATAGCAATTGCTCTTGCCTCTTCCAATTCCATGAGTTGATCCTTCCGTGACTTCTCTACATCACCTCCTTGTGCTTTCTTCAATCTCCTATGAATGCTTTGGAAGGTAGGAAGATCAAAGTGAATAGGTAAGGTAGACTCAATACCATATACCAATTGAAATGGAAAATATCCAATGGAAGTCTTCATGGTTGTCCTATACTCCCACAAAACTACATGAATTCTCTTGTCCCAATGATGTTTAGCCCCCTCTATTTCTGCATCTTTGGCCAACATCATGCACAAGCTCTGATTGGTTCTATCTACCAAGCCATTGGAATTTGGCTTATAAGATGTAGTTACTCTATGTGTGATAGAAAAATATCATAGCATGGCTGTGGTAATGCTTCTTGTAAACTCTCCTCCTTTATTAGAAACCAACTCCAAAGGGCATCTAAACCTAGTGATAATGCCTTCATAAAGAAATCTCTCAACTTCATCTTCATTCTTGTCCCTTAATGGTTTAGCCTCAACCCACATGGTAAGATCATTAGTAACTACCATAATATATCAATTGTTCCTTGGGGTTCTATTGAGAGGACCTAGAAAATCAATTCCCCACTTCTCAAAAGGTCTTAGCAATGGAATTGATCTAAGTGGTGGAATGGAAGTAGACTTTCTAGCAAAAGCTTGAAAAACATGACAAGTTTTGCAATAATCAAGACAATCCTTGAAAACCCCCCTCCAATGGTAACCTGCATCTAGAATCTTGAAAGCATTCACCTTTCTTGCAAAGTGTCCTCCACACACTAAACCTTCATGAAACTCCTTTATGAGTAAGATAGACTCTTCCTTGCCCATTGCTCTTCAAAGTAGACCATCTGCTCCTTGGTGGAAAGGAATATCCTCCACTATTGTGTAACGTCTAGATCTTGCTACAAGGGACTTCCTCTCCCTAGCATGCATTCCTTCTAGATAGTTACCTCTTGTAACAAAGTCCACAATCTCCTTGTACTCCATTGGAACCTCTTGAGTGATTAAGATTGTCATCAACTCCTCATCCAAGAAGGAATCATCCACTGGTTCATCTCCATCATGATCATAAGACCTAGATAACAAATTAGCACTTTCATGTTTCTTCCTTGGCCTATCTTCAATGGTGTAGTCAGACTCATACAAGAGTATCATCCACCTTGCTAGCCTCCCTTCCACATTAAGCTTGTTGAAGATGTGCTTCAAAGCCTTATGATCCATGACAATGGTGGCTTTCTCTCCAATCAAGTAATGTCTAAACTTCTTGAGACCAAAGATAACTACCAACCTTCCTCTCTCCATGATAGAGTAGTTATTTTCTACTGAAACCATCTGCATACTAGCATGAGCTATTGGATGATCATGCCCATCTTGGTCTAATTGATTAAGAGTACATCCTATAGATACATTAGAAGCATCAATATAGAGGATGAAAGGCTTACTCTAATCAGGTTTAGCAAGAATTGGAGCTACAACAAGAGATTGCTTGAGCTCCTCAAAAGCTTTGAGAGCCTCCTTGTCTTCCAAAATCACCATGTAATCTACACCCTCCTTCATGTAGGTGGTCAATGCATAAGCCTTGTTGGAAAATGAGAAGATGAACCTCCTATAGTACCCAACCACCTCCAAAAATTGGCATAACTTTGTCAAGCTTGAAGGGAATGGAAGGTCTAAGATTTTCCTCACCTTCTCAAGATCAACTGCTATTCCATCCTTGGAGATGATGTAGACCAAAAGTAGACATTCTTCACATCCAAAATGCACTTCTCTAGGTAGAGTGATGTATTTGCTTCATCCAAGCATTGCAAGACCTTGATTAGGTACTCAAAGTGCTCCTCCTTGCTCTCATAGACACAAAAGTCATCAAGGAAGTCTCTCACAAATTTCTCAATGAAAGATTCAAATACCTTGTTCATGAAACATTAGAATGTGATTGGAGCATTGCAAAGCCCAAAAGGCATGACCTTGAAAGCATAAGGTCCCCAAGGTGTGGCGAAATGGTGAGTTGTTGATGCTCTAGTGCAATCTTGATTTGGTTATACCCACTATAACCATCTCCAAAATTGTACCTCTCATGACTTGCAACCTCCTCTAAGATCTCATCAATGAATGGGAAAGGGTAATAGTCCTTCTTAGTAACAACATTGAGCTACTTGTAATCCACACATACCCAAAGCTTACCATTCTTTTTCTTCAAAATCACAATTAGAGATACCTATTTTGAATTCTCCACCTCAAGTATAAATCCGGCCTCCTTGAGCTTATCAATCTCCTCTTTCACAACCAAAGATATTTCTGAACTAATATGTCGTTGCTTTTGGCGGACTGGTCTTGCATGTGACTCTACCTCAATCTTGTGCTCCTCCAAGGTGACTTCCTATAGATCCTTATAATTGAAAGTAGACACATGGATGAACTTTTGGAAAATCTCTTCAAATCTTACCTTCTCCTCCTTGTAACATTTGGACCATACTTGAGGGTAGATAACCTCCTCTCTATCTTCTCAAGTGTCAATGGTGATTTATTTAGGTCTTTCAAAACCTCTTGCTTAGATGTAAAGTCCATAGCACACAAGGGATACACATCTGAATCAAATTCAGATTCATACTCCTCCATGGAAGTCTCCTCCTCCATGCTTGTATCCACTCCTAAAGCTCCTTCTTTTGAATTTGATTCCCAGTAATCAGAAGATGGTGTATCTAAATGTAAAATGTTGGTGGTGTTAGTGATTAGAACTATGACTCTATGGTTTGATGACCCAATCCTCAAGTACCCTTTGTGCCATCAATCAATTGTGCGTATTACACTCAACCATGGCCTCCCAAAAAGCAAATCATAACTTGAATCTTTCAAGACTTAGAAATTCATGAGATTTTGAACTCCCATAACTAAAACTACCACCTTATCCATCACCCTTATTGGTCAAACTTGTTGCTTATTTTCCATGCTCACCACAAATGTTGAAGGTCTAGAAGGTATCATACTCAACTTCTTCATCAACCTTTCTAACATGGCATTCATTGCTGATCCTTCATGAACTAATGCATCCTTGATATTGTGACCATTCACTCTCATGTCAATCTTGGAGGTATATTTACAAGCCTCCCATGGTGCTGGTTTGGCGTCCACCACCCCCATCAATATTGAAGCTATTGCCTTCTTTTCCTCTTGCTCCATGTAGAACTCAAACCACCTCTAAGCTCCTTTCTAAGGTAGGGTTCAAAGCAATCAACTGGCCCACTGTGATGTTAGCCTTGTGACTACCAACATCCTCCAACACATTGTAGTTCCTTTGTTTGCTTGGAGATCAAGAAGTCCTCCATCCTCAACTTCTTTCTTGAAGTCTTTTTTGTTGATGGTGTTGAGCTGCAAGTGCTCCTAATAGACATAGGAGTATCTTTGCTAGGAGTAAACCCTTGAGAAGAATGAAAAGTCTTTGCAAAATGAGCTCTCTTCTTTTTTGTGCCAAAAACTCCAAATTAAGACCCATGGACTATGAGCACTCTCTCTTCTCATACTTGCTCTCAACCACATCTATGGATGTTATCTCTTTCCCTTTCTTTCAATTAGGAGCCACTTTGGTTTCACTCCCTCCCTCTTTCCTCCTATTGGCTCCTTCATAACCCTTTCCTCCATGGTAAGTGGAATTTGAGCAATTCCTTTGGATATGACCTCTTTCTCCACAACTAAAACAATTTCTCTCATTGAAAATGTTAGCTGGTTGGCCTCCTCCATATGGATAACTTCTATAACTCCTAGGAGTCTCTCCTCACATTTTCTTCCACCTCTCTCTTCTCTCGTAGTTGCATTACATTGATCTTGAGATATGCAAGTTGTTTAGTGATGATTTGAAGTGGATCCTTTGGTAGAGGTGAAGGAATTGGAGCAACCACTACTTGTGGTGCAACCCTTGCCACCAAAGTATCAAAAGTTCCACCATACTTGTAACCTTGAGGAGGATGCACGACCTCTTTCACCACCAAATCACTCTCATCTCCTTGCAAACTCTCCTCTATACAAATTGTGATCTTGATAGCTTCAACCTCGGAAGAAGGTTTTTCATATCTCCCCTTGCTTCTAATTTGTGGTTTCAACCCTCCCAAAATCTTCTTGGTGAGCATAGCTCCTATGCCAATCATAGTAATCTCTATATCATCTTCACCCTTCCTCAACATTATGCAAAATCTGGACTCCAACTTCTCTACTCTTTTTACATAGACTATCACTTTCTCTAAATCTCCTTGTTTGAGAAAGGTAACCTCACTCATCAATCTCTCATAATTCTCATTTGGAATAAAGTTCTTAATGATTGCTGAAGTCAAACTCTCCCAAGACTCTTTGTGCACATCTCTCCTCTCTCTCTCTTTTGGTATTTTGAGTCATACCATGTAAGTGTTGCATCCTCAAAGAAATCTGGTAATAATGAAACCCACTCATTCTTCCTCTTCTCATTGTTTCCTATGCAAACTCTCTTGAAATCTCTCACAAAAGACTCCACATCTTCTCCATCCTTGCCAAAGAAAATTGGAAGTTTCCTCATCTTAAACTCTCACTATCTTTCTTTTCTCTCAAAATTCTATTTTTTCTTGTCTTTTTTCTCACTCCATAACTTATAGAGTATGTACATGACTAACAACTTTTGAGAGTAATCCACCTTGGAGAACATAAAAGGTTTAGGTTGATCCAAGATTTCTATAGCAATATCAAATTTTAGAGTGCATATCAATCGAACTCTTGTGAATAGTTTATCCATAAGTTGAAAGACTATCTCCATCACTAATCTTGAGAACTAGTTGATGAAAGTGGTAGTATTTCTCCAGCTATACTAAGACTCTTTCCAAGATCCTCTACCAAAGTTTCCAAAAGTGCTTTTACTCCACTACACTCATATCCTTTGGAAGTCCTCCCACTCAACAAACCTCACACAACTCCTTGGTTTGAGATCTTCTTGCTTCCAATCTTTATGAAGAAGGTCCAACATGCAAACGCAAGTCAGGTAAGCCTCTCCTTTCTCTCAATATCTTGTTCTCAAAGGTCATGGACATGAACTTGCCTTATGTTCCTTCCAGCCACATAGAAAGCACTTAGACTCACTCTTTCTTCCAAATGGTGTAGGTTTTTGGATCCTCTCAACGCTCTTTCAAATTATATTCTAAACTCTCTTTTCTTCAAATCCACCCCTCCAATCACCTCAAACCCTTAGGGAACCTTGTATAACCTCAATTTCCACTCTTGGTGACTCTTTATGTTTGCAAGATGAGTCTAAACACTCAAACATACTTTTTGTTGCTCTCATGCTCCTCATGCATGAGATCTCAATTCTGTAGAATTGACCCTTTCTCACAATGTGACTCAAATCTCTCAATTAAGGTGTCATAATCCTCTAAAATTTTGTACAAATGATTACAGCTCTAGGGCATGCCTCATTGAAAAGTTTCCAATGTTTTCATTGAGAAATTTGGCAAAGGTACCTTTCTATTTAGCACATATATTTCAGATTTGGTCTAGAAACCACCCCCTTCACTTTAAAAACTCATAACTCTTTGTGAAAGAACGATCTCTCTCTAATTTCTATGCCAAAAGTTAGAATACAATGCACTTAAATTTTTTCGGAAGTTGTAGAACAATCCACTTGAAATTGAAGGAATGGAAGACTATGTAGAATTTTCCAAAGAGCATGTAGTTGCAAGAGCAATTTTTCCTTTCAACTTTCAAAATTTTCTATCTCAATGTGCATAATAGCTCTCACAATAATTTTAAGTGTGCTAATTGAAAGATTACCCAAGCCATCATGTGCAAAAATTTCAAGTCCAGATTTCAAACTTGAGATTTTGCCCAAAATCACCATAATCTTGAAAATCTACAATCCACCTCATACAATCTCTCCAAATCCTCTCATGTGTACAAGATGTATAAAATCACCTTAAAAACATCATAATAAACTATAGAGTACAAAAATGGATCTTGGTTCTCTAACATAAGTTTAGCCATCTCCTCTCTTTATGTTCTCTCTAAGTGAGCTCTCATAGCCTCCTTTTGTTTAATATAAAATTATACGTGGAATATTATCTTGCCTTCTAGAGAGGTCCCGACAATAGAATCAAAAGTATGAGCCGACTTGTCGCTCACTTAAGATGAACCTTTGATAGCTATTATGGTAGCACAACATGGACTAAGAAAGCAAGGTACACCCTAACTCTATCATACTCCTCCAAGGCTAACACTCCAAGACTCAAGACATTACTCATTAGAGAACTCAATGAGAGAGATATAGTTGCAAATGAAAACCTCCTCACCCCTAGTTTATATACTTATGAAATAGTTATGCACCAAAGTTACTAATTATTGGAGTAACTCAAGTTACTAGGCTAAAAGTCAAATAAAGTCAAAAAGCTAAAGGAATATCTATACTCATGGGAATATTCTCCTAAGCATATAGTCTTATGTTGACCCAACCACTAAGTCAAGAATTCCTTCACATGGGTTATCCTTGGACTATAGAAGAATCCAAAATAAACAGGCTTGCGGGCCCAAGAGTTCTCAAATCTTTCCTTATAGTCAAACACCTAGGAATAATACCAAGTCAACACACTAGAATCCAAAATAGTGGTGCTTATCTTTTTCACTTCCTCTAAAATAAGGTCCCCTTTATCTTAACTATGGCTTAATTTAGGTAATCATGACTGATGTAGAACCATCCTTTATTTATAAATAATATCTCTCAAGTACTTATAATACCAAGCTAAATATCACAATACCACACACATGAACAAATGGGTGTTATAGGACCACCAAGCATGAAGAAGCATTCTAGGAGTTGAAATATATGGTGTCTTCAAGATATATTCTTCAACCATATGGTCCTCAACTACCTTGTGTGGTTGATTGTGATGCGTCTAACTTTACCATTGGAGTTGTGTTGCAATAGGAATTTCTAGATGGATAAGATCCCATTGCCTTTGTGTCTCACCGACTAAACACCATAGAAATAAATTACTCTACTCATAACCAAGAAAAACTAGCAATGATATATGCTACCAAGGTAGAGACACATTACCTCTTGGGGAAACAAGTGATCATGCATACGATAACAGACCCTTGTTACATACATTACATTTGGAGCACATCAAGAGTTGATATCATCAATGGGAGGAACAACTATAGTTGTTTCACATCAAACTTGAGTACAAACCAAACAGGTTCCATGTCACCTTTGATATCAAATCATGATGACCTGATCTAAAGACTCTTCTTCTCATCACAATGGGAACAGTGACAATGGACTAAAAAATCCAAATGTAGTTTAGAATTGCTTTATAACAAGACCCCTTCTTTCAGATGGTACAAGCTTGTCTTTCAGTACATGATAAGGAATAAAACACCTTCTCCGTCAAGGAAGGTCTTCTATTATGTGAGAATTGGATCTATGTGCCAGCTAAGAGTGATCTACAACTTGTGCGCCTTCAAGAAGCCCATGATTTACCAATCAGTAATCATATGGGTACCCTTGGGTACCCTACAACACCAATGGTGGTGGCCTAACATGGCACGGAAGGTTCAAGAGTTTGTTTGATCTCGTGAGAATTGCCAATACAACAAGACTACTAATCAAAAACTAAGTGGACTCCTTTAACCACTTCCCATCCCATCTGCTCAATGAGAACACATGAGCTTAGATCTCATCATATCCTTACCCAAGACAAAGCAAGGTCGCACAACAATCATGGTGTTTATGGATAAGCTTAATACAAAAATTTATTTTGCATCAACTTTTGATACAATGGGTGCTTTGTGAGCTGGCCTATCTCTCACTCAAGATGAACCTTTGATGGCTATTAGGTAATGCACCATGGACTAAGAAGGCAAAGAACCCTAACTCCATCACACTCCTCCAAGGCTAACGCTCCAAGACTCAAGACATTGCTCACTAGAGAACTCAATGAGATAAAGATAGTTATAGATGAAAGGATGATGAGTACCTCCTCACCCCTAGTTTATATATTTGTGAAATAGTTACACACCAAAATTTTTAATCATTAGAGAAACTCAAATTACTAGGCTAAAAGTCAAATAAAGTCAAAAAGCTAAAGGAATATCTATGCTCATGGGAATATTCTACTAAGCATGTGATCTTATCTTGACCCAACCACTAAGTCAAGGATTCCTTCACACGGGCTATCCTTAGACTATAGAAGAATCCAAAAAAAAAAGTCTTGTGGGCTCAAGAGTTCTCAACTCTTGCATCAAAACCAAACACTTAGGAATAATACAAATTCAACACTAAATACACACTAAATCCAAAATCATGGTGCTTATCTTTTCTACTTCCTCTAAAGTAAGGTCTCCTCTATCTTAGCTATGATTAACTTTAGGTAATCATGACTAATGTAGAACCATCCTTTATCTCTATATAAATAATATAATAATATCTCTCAAGTACTTATTATACCAAACTAAATATCACAATAGCACATACATGCACAAATGTGTGTTACAACTCCAACATTGGCCCAGATCTACTTCAACAATGCCTTCAAGCATCATGATATACCTCGTGTACTCATCTTCAATCATAATCCTTGATACATCAAAAAAATTTGGCAAGCATTATTTTAGCTACTCAACACCAAGCTTGCTTTGTCCATGGCCTATCAGCTTCAAACCAATAGACAAACCAAACATGCAAATTGTATCTTAGAGGATATGCTTTGTGCCTTTGTCAACAAATACCATACCAATTGGGATGAATGCCTTACAACTACTAAGTTTACCTATGATAACTCCAAGAAGGTAAACACCAAATTCTCTCCTTTCACCCTAATTTTGGCCAAGACTCACTTGTTCAAGATTCTCTTCTTGTTCCTCCTCCATCTCATGTCTCTCATATTTCCACCTTCTTGACCACAATATCCCAATCCCTCCAACAAGCCAAATCTCATCTCCTTGTTGCTAAAAAATCATTAAAAAACAATATGTGGACCAACATCTTCATGATCTCATATTTCAACTTGGTTATAAGGTCATGCTCTTTTCTAGTAACCTACCCCTTTCACTTGATATCCAAGTTTGTAAACTTGCTCCTTATTGAATAGGTTCCTTTGATGTCATGCAAATCATTTCTCTTGTTGCTTATCGATTTGCCTTGCCTTGTCATAAGTGAATCCACCTTGTCTTTCATATTCCAAGTGGAAGCTCCTTTTTTATAATCCATCTTCCCTTTATTATTGTATCCAATCTCCTCTCCCTCCTCTTCATTGGCCATTGTCCTTGCAACCAAGCATTAGAAGCACTATCTTGGCAAGAAGGCATTTGTAGTGGAGAAAGACCACAAACTTTTGGTCTACCTCAAGACACAAAAAGATCTATCTCATCAATAGATTTGGTGGGCTGTAACACCCATTTGTGCATGTGTGTGGTATTGTGATATTTAGCTTGGTATTACAAGTATTTTAGAGATATTATTCATATAGAGATAAATGATGGTTCTATATTAGTCATGGTTAGCTAAAGTTAGTCATAACTAAGATAAAGGGGACCTTATTTTAGAGGAAGTAGAAAAGATGAGCACCACTATTTTAGATTTTAGTGTGTTGACTTGGTATTATTCCTAGGTGTTTGGCTTTGAGGAAAGAGTAGAGAACTCTTGGGCCCGCAAGCCTTTTTGTTTTGGATTCTTCTTTAGTCCAAGGATAGCCCATGTGAAGGAATCCTTGACTTAATGGTTGGGTCAAGATAAGACCACATGCTTAGTGGAATATGCCCATGTGAATGGATATTCCTTTCTACTTTTTGACTTTACTTGACTTTTAGTCAAGTAACTTGAGTTACTATGGTAATTAGTAACTTTGGTACGTAACTATTTCACAAGTATATAAACAAGGGGTGAGGAGGTACTAATCATCCTTTTCATTTGCAACTATCTCTCTCTCATTGATTTCTCTAGTGAGCAATGTCTTGAGTCTTGGAGTGTTAGCCTTGGAGGAGTATGATGGAGTTGGGGTTCCTTGCCTTCTTAGTCCATGGTGCACTACCATAATAGCCATCAGAGGTTCATCTTGAGTGAGAGACAGGCCAACTCACATTTTTGGTTCCATTGCCGTGACCTCTCTAGAAGGTAAGATAATGTTCTGCGTTCAATTCTACATTAGGCAAAAGGAGGCTATGAGAGCTCACTTGGAGAGAACATTAGGAGAAGAGAGGGCTAAACTTATGTTAGAGAACCAAGATCCATTTATATACCCTGTAGTTCATTATGGTTTCTTTGAGTTGATTTTGTACATCTTGTACATATGAGACGAATTGGAGAGATTGTGTGAGGTGGATTGCAGATTTTGGGGATTAAGGTGATTTTGGGCAAAATCTCAAGTTTGAGATCTAGACTTGAAATTTCTACACATGATAGCTTGGGTTATCTTTCAGTTAGCACACTTGAAATTATTGTGAGAGCTACTATGTGCATTGGGCTAAAATGTTTGAAAATTGATAGGGTAAAGTGCTCCCGGAACAGCATGCTCTTTGGAAAATTTTACAGAGACTGCCATTTCTACAATTTTTAGTGAATTGTCCTGAAAATTTCCAAGAAAATTTAGTGCATTGTATCCTACCTTGTGCCACAAAAATTAGAGAGACACCGTTCTTGCACAGGGAGTTATGAGTTTTTGAAGTGAGGGGGGTGGTTTTCAGACCAAATCTGAAATATGTGTGCTGAATAGAAAGATGTCTAGGCCAAATGGCTCAATGAAAAGATCTGAAATTTTGTTAGGAGGGACACCCTAAAGTTTTGATCAAGTGTGCAAAATTTTAGAGGACTGTGACATACTGGTTGGGTGATTTGAGTGACATTGTGAAGAAAGGTCAATTCTGCAGAGTGGAGTTCTCATGCATGAGGAGTTTGAGATCAACAAAAAGCATGTTTGAGTGTTTAGATTCATCTTGGGAACATGGAGGGACATCAAGAGTGGAAATTGAGATTATGCAAGGTTCCCCAAGGGTTTGAGGTGATTGTGGGGGTAGATTTGAGGAAAAGAGAGTTTACAATAGAATTTGAAGAGAGTGTTGAGAGGATCCAAAAACCTACACCACTTGGAAGAAAGAGTGAGTCTAAGTGCTTTTTGTGTAGAGAGAAGGGACATAAGGCAAGTTCATGTCCATTGACCTTTGAAAGCAAGAGATTGAGGGAAAGGAGAGGCTTACTTGACTTGGGTTTGCATGTTGGATCTTCTTCACCAAGATTGGGAGGGAGAAGATCTAAGACCAAGGAGTTGTGTGAGGTTTGTGGAGTTGAAGGACTTCCAAAAGGACATGAGTGTAGTGGAGTAAAATCACTTTTGGAGACTTTAGTGAAGGATCTTGGAGAAAGTCTTAGTACAGCTAGAGAAATACTACCACCTTCATCAGCTAATTCTCAAGATTAGTGATGGAGATAATCTTTCAACTTATGGATAAACTATCCATGAGAGTTCAATTAATATGCACTCTAGAATTTGATGTTGCTATAGAAATCTTGGAGTAACCTGAACCTTTTGTGTTCCCTAGGGAGGATTACTCTCAAATGGTGTTAGTCATGTATATACTCTATTAATTAGAGGGTGAGAGAAAAGAAAAGAGAAAAAGAAAAATTGAGAGAAGAGAAAGATAGTGAGAGGTTAAGATGGGGAAACTTCTGGTTTTCTTTGGCAAGGATGGAGAAGATGTGGAGGCCTTTGTGAGAGACTTCAAGAGAGCTTGCATAGGAAATAATGGAAGGAGGAAGAATGAGTGGGCCTCATTATTAACGGATTTCTTTGAGGATGCAACACTTACATGGTATGAGTCAGAATACCAAAAGAGAGAGAGAAGAGATGTGCAAGAAGAGTCTTGGGACACTTTGACTTCAGCACTCATTGAGAACTTTCTTCCTGATGAGAGTTATGAGAGATTGATGAGTGAGGTTACATTTCTCAAGCAAGGAGATGGAGAGAAAGTGAGAGTCTATGTAGAAAGAGTGGAAAAGTTAGAGTCCAGATTTTGCATAGTGTTGAGGAAGGATGGGGATGATGTGGAGACTACAATGACTGGCATAGGGGCCATGCTCACCAAGAATTTTGTGGGAGGGTTGAGACCACAAATTAGAAGCAAGGTGAGATATGAGAAACCTTCTTCCAAGGTTGAAGCTATCAAGATCGCAATTCGTATGGAGGAGAGTTTGGAAGGGGATGAGAGTGATTTGGTGGTGAAGGAGGTTGTGCATCCTCCTCAAGGCTACAAGTATGGTGAAACTTCTGATACTTTGGTGACAAGGGTTGCACCACAAGTAGTAGTTGCTCCAATTATTGCACCTCCACCAAAGGATCCACTTCAAACCATCACAGAACAACTTGCGGATCTCAAGATCAATGTGGTGCAACTATGGGAGAAGAGAGAGGTGGATCAGAATGTAGGGAGAGGGCCTAGGAGTTATGGAAACTATCCATATAGATGAGTTCAACCAGCCAACAATTTCAATGATAGAAATTGTTTTGGTTGTGGAGGAAGAGGCCATATCCAAAGGAATTGCCCAAATTCCACTTACCATGGAGGAAGGGGTTATGAGGGAGCCAATAGAGGGAAAGAGGGTGGTAGTGAAACCCAAGTGGCTCCTAATCCAAACAAAGGTAAGGGGATAGCATCCATAGATGTGGTGGAGAGCAAGTATGAGAAGGGAGAGTGCTCAAACTCCAAGACTCTTAATTTGGAGCTTTTGGCACAAGAGAAGAAGAGAGCTTTCTTTTTGCAGAGGATGTTCACTCTTCTCAAGGATACTCCTATGTCTACTAGGAGCACTCGCACCTCAACACCATCAACAACAAAGAATCCAAGGAAGAAGTTAGGGATGGAGGATTTCTTGAATTCAAGCAACAATGGAACTACAATGTGTTGGAGGATCTTGGTAGTCACAAGGCTCACATCATAGTGGGCAAATTGATTGCTTTGAACCCTACCTTGAGAAAGGAGCTTAGAGGTGGTTTGAGTTCTACAAGGAGCAAGAGGAAGAAGAAGGCAAAAGTTCCAATATCAATGGGGGTGGTGGATGCCAAGCCAGCACCATGGGAGGCTTGTGAATATACCTCCAAGATTGATGTGAGAGTGAATGGTCATAACATCAAGGATGCATTGGTTGATGGAGGATCAACAGTAAATGCCATGTCAGAAAGGTTGATGAAGAAGTTGGGTATGATACCCCCAAGACCTTCAACATTTGTGGTGAGCATGGCAAACAAGCAACAACTTCAACCAGTAGGGGTGATGGATAAAGTGGTAGTTTCAATTATGGGAGTTCAGAATCTCATGACTTTCCAAGTCTTGAAGGATTCAAGCTATGACTTACTTCTTGGGAGGCCATGGTTGAGAGCAGCATGCATAACTGATCGATGGCACAAAGGGTACTTGAGGATTGGGCCATCAACCATAGAGTCACAGTTCTTGTAACAATATGGAGTTTAGTGACGAAGTTAGTCGGGCTTACGAAGTAGAGAATAAGCCAAAATAGCCTAGAATATTCTAGAAGCATCTAAGAAGCTTCTTAGGAAGCTTCCCAACTAGTTAACTTGTGCCCTAAGCAAGTAGCTTCTAGAAGCTTCTAACTAGCTTAGCTTGCATGCCAAGTAGGCGGCGGGGGAATATGTAACAATATGGAGTTTAGTGACGAAGTTAGTCGGGCTTACGAAGTAGAGAATAAGCCAAAATAGCCTAGAATATTCTAGAAGCATCTAAGAAGCTTCTTAGGAAGCTTCCTAACTAGTTAACTTGTGCCCTAAGCAAGTAGCTTCTAGAAGCTTCTAACTAGCTTAGCTTGCACGCCAAGTAGGCGGCTTCTAGAAGGAAGCTTCTTGAGAAGCTTCCTAGTTAACTTGGCTTGCACTCCAAGAAAGCGGCTCAAGGAAGCTTCTTGAGAAGCTTCAAGGGTCTTGTATGCTACCTATAAATACCAAGGCCGAAGCTCATGCTAGGCATTCGGAGTTTTCCCTCATTCAAGTGTCCCAATGTGAGCTTCCCTTCTCCTATTTCTCTCCTCGGTTTTGATCTTTTACATTGGTATCAGAGCAGGAATGGGATGGATGGAATTTATGGACCACCAAATCCACTTCCGCCAAACCATTGGGACTTTCATGTCCAGATATTACCAAAGCATCGTTTCACACAATTCATCACCTCACGCTTTGGGCAGGATTTTCTACATATGATCACCGTGTCAGAGGAACCCTTGATACTTCCAGTTGTAACTTATGGAGAACGGTGGACGTGTTGTATCTATGTGTTAATCAACTAGATAAATTGAGGGTAGTGGAATAGAGTAGTAGCGATGGCAGCAATACCGGATGTTATCCTTGCAATGCAACAACAAATCGAGCATCTTACTCGATTGTTGGATGAACGAGACCAGCAACGACGAGAACAGATAGACAGAGCGCCAGTTCGAGATGGAGAAGATCGCATTCGATTTCCGAAACCCAAGGCGTTTGAAGGCAAGAATCTTCCAAGCACAGTGGAGAATTTTGTGTTTGACTATGAACTTTACTTTGAAGCCACCAATCTTCAAGATGAGCGGAAACAAATTCTCTTGGCTTCTAGCCAGTTGGATGGAGTGGCAAAACTTTGGTGGCGATTCCGAGTAGAAAGAGCTGAACGGCAAATTGTTACACCAATTGTTACATGGGCAGAATTCAAGGATGCAATACTTGGTCGATTTCAGACTATAAATGCCACCCGAGCTGCACGAGATAAATTGGCGGAGTTGAGGCAGATTGGCTTAGTGAGAAGCTACATCACACAATTTCAGAATATCATCATGCAAATTCCAAATATCCAAGAAGGTGAAGTTCTGGATCGATTTGTGCGAGGATTGAAGTCACGAACTAGATTGGAGGTGACTATGCAAGAACCATAGAATGTAGAAGAAGCCATGCAATTGGCTGAGCGTTTTGATTCCTTAGTTGTGACAACTTGGTCTTGACCCCGACCTACACAAAACCCACCAGTTCCACAAGTGGAAGAACCGGTACCAATGGAGATTGATGCTATCCAACGAAGACCACTTGGCACAGCAGATAAAGAAAGACTACGACAAAATGGAGATTGTTTCTATTGTCGCCAGTTGGGGCATCGCATTGCTGAATGTCCACTCAAGAATGGACGACCTCGACAAGTTGCCCAAGTGGAGATTGTGGAGCGGAATGATCAGGGAAACGAGGAATCCCAATAGGAGATTTCGAGCCGCCTACTGGGAGCTTGATTAGTTCCAATGGGATTGAAGGCTCGACCTATGCAAGTCTGCTTCACTTGCAAGGTATGATATCTAATCGGGGTTGTAGAATTTTGGTTGATTCTGGAAGTTCAGAGAATTGCATGTCTATGCAAGTAGCAAAGGAATTGGGTATTCCTATCCAGCCAGTGATTAGAAGTAGTTTGATGATGGCGGATGGTAGAAAGGGTTCTGCATTCCGCACCTTGCATCCTGTTACCTTCAAGATTGGGAAGGAGTATTTGGAGTGTATGAGGTTTGTAGTGGCACCTCTACACTATGATATCATTCTGGGTCTACCTTGGCTTGAATGTCATAAGGTTCAATTTGATTGGACCCAACACCAAATTCAAGTACAACACCAAGGTAAGAATTTCCGATTAGGTTGTCTAGCACCGCTGAGTAAGACACCTAAGAATAGTCAGTCACAAGATGGGAAGTTTGTCGAGAAGGTAGCCATAGAGCAAATCTGGAAGGGAGATGAGTCCCAAGATGGGAAGTTTGCCAAGAAGGCAACCATGGAGCAAACTCGGAAGAGAGATGAGTCCCTAGAAGGGAAGTTCGTTAATAAAGCAGCCATAGAGCAAGCTTTGGAGGGAGATAAGTCTGTATTCGCGGTGTGGATCAAGCCGATTGCACAAGAACAATCTGAGGAGTGCCAAGTGCCGCATCAAGCAACGGTTGATCGGATAATTCAGGAGTTTGCAGATGTGTTTCCGGATGATCTGCCAAAGGGATTACCCTCTGATCGAGGTATGCCCTTCAAGATTGAGTTATTGCCAAGGAGTACTCCGGTGAGTAGACCAATCTATCGACTCTCACCAAAGGAGTTGGAGGAGTTGCGAATAACACTTACAGCATTGTTGGAGAAGGATTTCATACAACATAGTACTTCTCCTTGGGGAGCACCGGTACTATTTGTTCCAAAGAAGGATGGAGGACTTTGTTTTTGTATTGATTACCGTGGGCTCAATAAGCAAACCGTGAAGAATGCATATCCCTTGCCTCGGATCGATGACTTGCTTGATCTATTAAGTGGAGCACGCTACTTTTCCAAGCTAGATCTTCGTAGCGGTTATTGGCAAATTCCTATTGAAGGAGAGGATGTGCAAAAGACTGCCTTTCGCACAAGGTATGGACATTTTGAGTGGAGAGTTCTACCTTTCGGACTCACTAATGCTCCAACAGTCTTCATGGATCAGATGCATCGGGTGTTGGAGGGGCTATTGGATCAGTCCGTGGTAGTGTTCTTAGATGATATCTTAATCTATAGTAAGACAGAGGCAGAACACATGAATCATGTGCGAGAAATCCTAAGACGACTACGACAATGGAAATTTTACTGCAAGAAGTCAAAGTGTGCTTTTTGGCAAAAGGAGGTTACCTTCTTGGGTCATAAGATCTCATCAGAGGGGATCAAGATGGAAGAAGAGAAGATCAAGGCCATTACTGATTGGCCTACCCCAAAGGATGCTACCGAAGTACGAGCATTCAATGGATTGGCCAATTTTTACCGACGGTTCATCCACTATTATGCTCACGTGGTTGTGCCATTGACTGACCTCTTGGGAAAGAACTCGAGCTTCCAATGGACCACCAAGCATGAAGAAGCATTCTAGAAGTTAAAGCATATGGTGTCTTCAAGACCCATTCTTCAACCATATGATCCTCAACTACCTTGTGTGGTTGATTTTGATGCTTCTAACTTTGCAATTGGAGCTGTGTTGCAACAAGAATTTCCAGATGGACTACATCCTATTGCCTTTGTGTCTTGTCGACTAAATGCAGCTGAAAGAAATTACTCTGCTCGAGATCGAGAACAACTTGCAATGGTATATGCCACCAAGGTATGGAGGCATTATCTCTTGGGGAAACAAGTGATCATGTGAACTGATCACAAGCCATTGTTGCAGACCTTACACTTAGAGCACATGAAGAGTCGACATCATCGATGGGAAGAGCAACTCCAATTGTTCGACATCAAACTTGAGTACAAACTAGGTCGGTTCCATGTTATCCCTGATGCTCTATCACAACGACCTGATTTAAAGTCTCTTCCTCTCATCACGGTAGCAATTACGACGGTGTCAATTGATCCCAAGATTCATAACAAGTTTCGGTTAGCTCTACAGCAAGATCCCTTCTTCCAAATGGTACATGGTCGGCTAACAATAGGTGACAAGGAGTACAACACCTTCTCCTTCAAGGAAGGCCTTTTATTCCATGCGGACCGGATCTATGTTCCAGCCAAAGGTGATCTTCGACTTGTGCGCCTTCAAGAAGCCCATGATTTACCCATTGCTGGTCACATGGGTGTGGACAAGACCTTGGGTACCCTCCAACGTCAATGGTGGTGGCCCAACATGACACGGGATATTCAAGAATTTGTCCGATCGTGTGAGAGCTGCCAACGTAACAAGGCCGGCAACCAGAAGCCGAGTGGACTCCTTCAACCGCTTGCCGTTCCATCAGCTTGTTGGGAGCATGTGAGCTTGGATCTCATCACATCCTTGCCAAAGACAAAACAAGGACACACCGCCCTCCTGGTGTTTGTGGATAAGCTTAGTAAGCAAATCTACTTGGCACCAACCTGTGATATCGTGGATGCTCCAACCTTAGCACAAATCTACTTCGACAATGTCTTCAAGCATCATGGCATGCCACGCGTACTCATCTCTGACCGTGATCCTTGCTTTACCGGGAAGTTTTGGCAAGCACTCTTTCAGATACTCGGCACCAAGCTTGCTTTGTCCACGGCCTATCATCCTCAAACTGATGGACAAACCGAACGCGCCAATCATACATTGGAGGATATGTTGCGGGCCTTTGTCAATGTCCACCATACCAACTGGGATGAATGTCTTGCAGCTGCAGAATTTGCCTACAACAATTCCAAACAGGCAAGCACTGGATTTTCTCCCTTCTTTCTCAATTTTGGCCAAGATCTGCTTGTTCCAGATTCTCTTCTTGCTCCCCCTCCCTCTTAGGTTCCTCATACTTCTACATTCTTGACCACTATATCCCGCTCTCTCCAACAAGCCAAATCTCACCTCCTTGTTGCTCAGAATCGCCAAAAACAATATGCAGACCATCATCGTTGTGATCTCACCTTTGAAGTTGGTGATAAAGTCATGCTATCCTCTAGTAACCTCCCTCTCCCACTTGATACCCAAGTTCATAAACTTGCTCCTAATTGGATAGGACCCTTTGATATCACCCACATTATCTCTCCTGTTGCTTATCGTCTTGCCTTACCTTGTCACATGCGTATCCATCCTGTCTTTCATGTTTCCAAGTTGAAACCCTTTGTTCCTAACCCTTCTTCCTTTTCCTCTTGAGTCCAACCTCCCCCTCTTCCTATCCCTATCAATGATCATGAGGAGTACGAAGTTGATCGTATCCTTGCACATTGCCATATTCAACGAGGCCGTTGCCAACATACGGAGTACAAGGTCCTTTGGAAAGGGTATCCCCTTCATGATGCCACATGGGAACCTCTTTCTCACCTCCAGAATGCACAGATGGCCATCAAGGAATTCGAAGCTTCATTGGCGACGAGGACATCACCAACTAGCAGCGGGGGAATATGTAACAATATGGAGTTTAGTGACGAAGTTAGTCGGGCTTATGAAGTAGAGAATAAGCCAAAATAGCCTAGAATATTCTAGAAGCATCTAAGAAGCTTCTTAGGAAGCTTCCCAACTAGTTAACTTGCGCCCTAAGCAAGTAGCTTCTAGAAGCTTCTAACTAGCTTACCTTGCACGCCAAGTAGGCGGCGGGGGAATATGTAACAATATGGAGTTTAGTGACGA
Organism: Lunularia cruciata; assembly: GCA_948567375.1. Taxonomy (NCBI): domain Eukaryota; kingdom Viridiplantae; phylum Streptophyta; class Marchantiopsida; order Lunulariales; family Lunulariaceae; genus Lunularia; species Lunularia cruciata. The sequence continues at coordinate 45,614,824 of OX419761.1, read as the reverse complement.
AGTTAGTCGGGCTTACGAAGTAGAGAATAAGCCAAAATAGCCTAGAATATTCTAGAAGCATCTAAGAAGCTTCTTAGGAAGCTTCCCAACTAGTTAACTTGCGCCCTAAGCAAGTAGCTTCTAGAAGCTTCTAACTAGCTTAGCTTGCACGCCAAGTAGGCGGCTTCTAGAAGGAAGCTTCTTGAGAAGCTTCCTAGTTAACTTGGCTTGCACTCCAAGAAAGCGACTCAAGGAAGCTTCTTGAGAAGCTTCAAGGGTCTTGTATGCTACCTATAAATACCAAGGCCGAAGCTCATGCTAGGCATTCGGAGTTTTCCCTCATTCAAGTGTCCCAATGTGAGCTTCCATTCGCCTATTTCTCTCCTCGGTTTTGGTCTTTTACAGTTACTGTGACTAACACCACCAACACTTCACATTTAGATACACAATCTTCTGATGATTGGGAATTAGATTCTGAAGATGGAGCTTCAGGTGTGGACACAAGCATGGAAGAGGAGACTTCCACGGAGGAGGATGAATCTGAATCTGATTCAGATGTGTATCCTTTTTGTGCTATGGATTTTGCACCTAAGCGAGAGGTTTTGAAGGACCTAGATAAATCACCATTGACACTTGAGGAGGTAGAGAGAAGGTTATCTACCCTCAAGTATGGTCCGAATGTTACCAAGGAGGAGAAGGTGAGATTTGAGGAGATTTTCCGCAAGTTCATCCATGTGTTTGCTTTTAGTTACAAGGATTTGAAGGAAGTCACCTTGGAGGAGCACAAGATAGAGGTGGAGTCACATGCAAGACCAATCCACCAAAAGCAACATCACATTAGCCCACCAATAGCTTTGGTTGTGAAGGAGGAGATTGATAAGATCAAGGAGGCTGGATTTATATTTGAGGTAGAGAATTCAGAATGGGTGTCTCCAATTGTCATTGTGAAGAAAAAGAATGGCAAGCTTCGATTATGTGTGGATTACAAGAAGCTCAATGTTGTTACCAAGAAGGACTACTACCCATTGCCATTCATTGATGAGATCTTGGAGGAGGTTGCAAGTCATGAGAGGTACAGTTTTGGAGATGGTTATAGTGGATATAACGAAATCAAGATTGCACTAGGCATCAACAACTCACCACATTCACCACACCTTGGGGAACTTATGCTTTCAAGGTCATGCCTTTTGGGCTTTGCAATGCTCCAGCCACATTCCAATGGTTCATGAACAAGGTATTTGAACCTTTCATTGGGAAATTTGTGAGAGACTTCATTGATGACTTTTGTGTCTATGGGAGCAAGGAAGAGCACTTTGAGCACCTAATCAAAGTCTTGCAATGCTTGGATGAGGCAAATGCATGACTCAACCCAGAGAAGTGCATTTTTGGATGTGAAGAAGAAGGTCTACTTTTGGGGCACATCATCTCCAAGGATGGAATAGCAGTTGATCCTGAGAAGGCGAGGAAAATCTCAGACCTTCCATTCCTTTCAAGCTTGACAAAGTTACACCAATTCTTGGGGATGGTTGGATACTATAGGAGGCTCATCTTCTCATTTTCCAACAAGGCTTATGCATTGATGATCTACGTGAAGAAGGGTGTAGATAACATGGTGATTTTGGAGGACAAGGAGGCTCTCAAAGCTTTTGAGGAGCTCAAGCAATTCCTTGTTGTAGCTCCAATTCTTGCTAAACCTGATTGGAGTAAGCCTTTCATCCTCTACACTGATGCTTCTAATATAGCTATAGGATGAACTCTTAGTCAATTAGACCAAGATGGGCATGATCATCCAATAGCTTATGCTAGTAGGCAGATGGTTTCAACAGAGAAGAACTACTCTGTCACGGAGAGAGAAGGGTTGGCAGTGATCTTTGGTCTTAAGAAGTTTAGACACTACTTGATTGGAGGGAAAGCCACCATTGTCATGGATCACAAGGCTTTGAAGTACATCTTCAACAAGCCTAATGTTGAAGGGAGACTAGCAAGGTGGATGATACTCTTGTTCGAGTATGACTAACCATTGAGGATAGGCCATGAAAGAAACATGCAAATGCTGATTTGTTATCTAGAGCTTATGATCATGATGGAGATGAGCCAATGGATGATTCCTTCCCGGATGAGGAGCTCATGACAATCTCAATCACTCAAGAGGTTCCAATGGAGTACAAGGAGATTGTGGATTTTGTGACAAGAGATAACTATCCAGAAGGGATGCATGCTAGGGAGAGGAAGGCCCTTGCAGCAAGATCTAGACCTTACACAATGGTGGAGGATATTATTTTCACCAAGGAGCAGATGGTCTACTTCAAAGAGTAGTGGGTAAGGAAGAGTCTATCCTACTCATAAAGGAGTTTCATGAAGGTTTAGTATGTGGAGGACACTTTGCAGGAAAGGTGACTGCTTTCAAGATTCTAGATGCAGGTTACCATTGGAGAGGGATTTTCAAGGATTGTCTTGATTATTGCAAAACTTGTCATGTTTGTTAAGCTTTTGCTAGAAAGTCTACATCCACTCCACCACTTAGATCAATTCCATTGCTAGGACCTTTTGAGAAGTGGGGAATTGATTTTGTAGGTCCTCTCAATAGAACCCCAAGGAACAATCAGTACATTGTGGTAGTTATTGATTACTTTACCAAGTGGGTTGAGGCTAGACCATTGAGGGACAAGAATGAAGATGAAGTGGGTAGATTTCTTTATGAACGCATTATCACTAGGTTTGGATGCTCTTTGCAGTTGGTTTCTGATAGAGGAGGAGAGTTTACAGGAAGCATTATTACAGCCATACTACGACATTTCTCCATCACACATAGAGTAACTACATCCTATAAGCCAAATTCCAATGGCTTGGCAGAGAGAACCAATCAGACCTTGTGCACGATGTTGGCCAAAGATGCAAAAATGGAAGGGGCTAAACATCATTGGGACAAGAGGATTCATGCAGTTTTGTGGGAATATAGGACAACCATGAAGACTTCCACCGGATATTCTCCATTTCAATTGGTGTATGGTATTGAGTCTACCTTACCTATTCACTTTGATCTTCCTACCTTCCAAAGCATTCATTGGAGATTGAAGAAAGCACAAGGAGGTGATGCAGAGAAGTCAAGGAAGGATCAACTCATGGAGTTGGAAGAGGCAAGAGCAGTTGCTATGGTTTGAGTGGAGCAAGCCCAAAGGAAACAAAAGGAGAGCTATGACAAGAGGCAAGGCAAGAAGAAGGTGGAGACTTTCAAAGAAGGTGATTGGGTAATGTTGTTTGATTCCATTCGATTCAAGAGAGTGCAAAAGAAGTTTTTGCTTAAGTACTTTGGACCTTTCATAGTGGAGAAGGTGTGGGGCAATTACACCTATGATCTCAAGGAGTTGGGAGGAAGACACTTTGATAGGATTAACCATGATAAGTTGAAGATGTACCATAGAAGGTAGAGAGACCTTCACTTTGAGAACAAAGTGAAAACTTAGTCCGGGGGTAAATGTAACACCCATTTGTGCATGTGTGTGGTATTGTGATATTTAGCTTGGTATTACAAGTACTTAAGAGATATTATTTATGTAGAGATAAAGGATGGTTCTATATTAGTCATGGTTAGCTAAAGTTAGTCATAGCTAAGATAAAGGAGACCTTACTTTAGAGGAAGTAGAAAAGATGAGCACCACTATTTTGGATTTTAGTGTGTTGACTTGGTATTATTCCTAGGTGTTTGGCTTTGAGGAAAGAGTTGAGAACTCTTGGGCCCGCAAGCCTTTTTGTTTTGGATTCTTCTTTAATCCAAGGATAGCCCATGTGAAAGAATCCTTGACTTAGTGGTTGGGTCAAGATAAGACCACATGCTTAGTGGAATATGCCCATGTGAATGGATATTCCTTTCTACTTTTTGACTTTACTTGACTTTTAGTCATGTAACTTGAGTTACTATGGTAATTAGTAACTTTGGTATGTAATTATTTCACAAGTATATAAACAAGGGGTGAGGAGGTACTGATCATCCTTTTCATTTGCAACTATCTCTCTCTCATTGAGTTCTCTAGTGAGCAATGTCTTGAGTCTTGGAGTGTTAGCCTTGGAGGAGTATGATGGAGTTGGGGTTCCTTGAAGCCACTTACTTGGTCTCCTCACAATTCATTTCTACATGGAGCTCAATATGTTATCAAGGAAGAAGTGTAAGAAGTTCCCAAGTCACTTCCATCCATTAGGATACCTTGTCTCACACTCCAAGGCAAATTGTTGATCAAGAAGTACCAAGATGTAGATGCAAAGTATGCAACAACAATAGAATTTATGCCAATGGAGGAAGAAGTGGCCTCCACAGAGGTAAAGAAGAAGTGGAAATCTTCAACAAAGTCTTTAAGACTAGCCAAGAAACCAAGAAAAAATCCTCAAGTGATAGAATGTCTCTGGAAGAGGAGGCAAAAGAAAAGCAAGGTTCTCTCACCTTGTAGGAGTCTATCTCCAAAGAAGAAGAAGAAGAAGAAGAAGAAGAAGAAGAAGAAGAAGAGCATCAATATGAAGACACCCATGCTCCAAACCTTGAGGAGATTGTAGGCCAAAAGGACAAAGCAACAATCAGGGGAGATGTTGCATGGCCCTAAAGAACCTCCTAGCCACAATCAAGAAGTAGGTGTTCAAGAAGAGAAGCAAATAAACACCAAAGACCAAGAAGAACAAGAACTTTAGCCTGAAGCAAAAGTAGAAGTCAAAGCCAAAGTGGAAGTAGGGGAGGAAGCCAAAGAACTTTGCAAGAAGTGCATACCAAAGTCAAAGAAGAATTGGCCTAGGCAATCCAAGTGCCAATCAAAGAAGAAGCATACCTTGTCATACAATTGGTAGGGGGAAAAATCTAGTTCAAGAAGCTCTTACTTCCCCAATAATAAAAGGTTTGCCCAAAAACATTGGACTACATTACATTGGTGCACAACATGCACAAGGAGATCTATACTTAGAAGGAAAAGGAGGACCAATCCAAGAAGAGATGACCAAGGCACAAAACCCTCACAAGGAGGAGGCAAAGAAGTAGAATGTCTTCATGCAAGAGAACTTTGAGGTAAAGAGGCAAAACTCTTCCTTGATAGCAGGCCAAAAGAGGTAGGAGGAAGAACCCTAAAGGCTATAACTCAAACTGAAAACCTACAAATAGAGAAGAATGATATGCAGCTTGGGTATGAACACCAACTCTATGCAAAGGACAAAGAAATAGTAAGCATTTATAGTGAGTTGGAGAATTCCAAGGTTCAGATTGTGACCCTAGATTTGCAAATGGTTGAGTATTAGAGGGAGGTGGCTGCATAGTTGGAGCAACTGGCCAAAGAATTGCAAAGAGAGAAGGAGGAGAAGGAGCTGGATTTGAATCCAAATGTAGGAGGAGATGAAGAAAAATACTCAACACTTGGAGAAGGAAAAGAGGAAGTGATTCAACAATTGGAAGAAGCCAATGAACACTTTATATATTGATATGTTGAAAAAAGAGGGGCAATTGAGAGCAATGAAGACTAAGATCCATGAGCTCAATTTGCAGATCCAAAAATTGGAAGGAAGGACATAAAAAGAAGAGCAAATGGACCAGCTAGCAATTAGACTTGGAGAGCATTTAGATATTTGATACCTATTTGTTAGAGATAGTAGAATATAAGGAGCAGACTGACCTTCTATTTAGATATTTGAGAGATGAAGGTAGTTCTTCACAATAGGAACTTTAGGCCAAAGACATTTTATTGAAAGAAGTTCTTTGTAGTTGTATGAATTCAGAGTAAGAAGTTATCCAAAGACCTTCATGGTTGTAAATACTTCCAAAAGAAGGCATTCATAGTTGTGTAAAGCCTTTGGGGTTGTAATTCTAGAGTGGTGTAAATTCAAATTAACTTTGGGTAAGTCCTAATACCTTCCTTGACATGTGTAATATGCCTAATTAGCCTATATGCAATTAGGATAAGCTAGATTACAACCGTAGGATAAAGATAAAAGATTAAAGAAAATATGCTTAACCTTTGGGTTCCTTTGGGGTGAAGCAAGAATGTATTTAAAGACTCAAAAGACTTTCACCAAAAGTCTTTTGAGTTTAGTTCATCTCCCATATCTTTTAAGTTCAATAAAGAGGACTTAATGTTCTTGAAAGATTGTATCTCTTCTATTCTAAGTGTTGGTCAATGTGTGTGTTGAGTAGTGGTGAGAAATTTCACAATAGGATCATAAATGTTGGATTGTAGAGAGGTGTATTTGTACTTGATCAGAATATATGATTTGTAAGGGATCCAAAAGAACAAACCAATGTATTGAGGACTCAATCTAGATTAGAAGCATTGGTAGTAATACAAGATCAAAATGTGAAGGTAATTCAGCCGATGCAAAGACCTCTTTGGAGTTGTGCCTTCATGGATGGCTAGTCGGAACTTCATAGTTGAAGTCTTTGAAGTGCAAGAGCCTTTAGAGTGAGGTGAGCCATCACCTTCAAGAGTTATTTGGAACCTACCTGTAGTGACCATGATATTAGTTTTCCTTTTCCCATAGTACACCACTATGGGTGACATTACCCGCTTCTATGAGTAGTTCCTGCCCAAGAGGTTAAATAGAAAATAAAAAAAAATATCAACTTAGTGACAATTCCCTTCATATACAGTCATTTTCGACTCATATCTTCAAAGGAATGATTTTTTCTTACATATTTACTAGCATCTGGTGAACAAAACATCTCCATAGTATGGTCATATATATTAAGCTAATTTTATTTATTCTCTAATATATTGATTTTAACTTCCTAGATAATATCTTCTTTATTTTATTTGTTTAAATGTTAAAAAAATGAAAATATTTTTTGATATTAAATATATTCTGATATTAAATGAATGAATAATCTTTTCTTTGGAGAAAATCAGAAATCATAAGTATATTCTAAACATCTTATTTCATAACTAATAAATTTTAAAAAAATATGAGAATCAAAATATAATAATAGTAAAAATCAAAGTTATTACATTATTTAGATGACATAGCCATAATATCAAGTAACCATGTCTGATAATAATTTTAATAAAAATTGTGTATTCAAGAATATTTCATTTGATCTATAAACAATATTCAAAGAGGTGATTATTGGAAATTATTAATTCTGTAATTCATAAAAAATAAATTTATATTATAATTAAAAATTTTAGATTAAGTTGATTAATGAGTTTTTGGTTGAATTCTATCATTTAAAATAATATAAGCCTATTTATATCAAATACATCTCCAAAAAAATCCATTAATGGAGGCATAATAGATTATTGTTAGATATAAACTCATACTAGTTAGAACTGATTGTAAATCATACTGAGATCTATAACTTTGTAAGTAAACCAAATGGTAAATAGGTGGCATGTGATTGACACTAAGTAAAAGAATGAGTACAATAAGTGAAAACATTAAGCATACCAGATATAGGAGGACCCATTCTATGGTATGTATTGATAAGCAGTGGTGGATGAAAACATATATACAATATGTTGTGATTCTAGTCTCCCAAAGAGATGATGAGGCAACAAGAGTAAAAGTCTTATCCATCACTTTGAACCTGTTTCAGAAAGAACTCTATATTCAAAGGGTGTCATTATCTCTGTGTTGTCCAACTTGAGTTGCACCTTCATACTAATCTCCCTATCATTATAGATTTGTTTTTTCAATTTGACAAATTACTGTGTAGTATTAGCAATCACAAAAATAAGTAAAACATAAAATTTTAGACAACAAAAAACCAGAAATATGTGTACTTAAGAACCTTGGACCTATGTGAAGGTGAAAGTTCCTTTTCACACATGATAAGAAAATTGCATGAAATAGAGTTGGATGTTTTAAATTAACAATAAGAGAACACAATTAACGTTTTTTACATCAAATAGTATGATGAGTGAATTATAACCTAATTCACTTGTCATGGATAGATATATACTAGCTCTATCTCAAGTGCAGAAAATACAAAAAACTATAATGGCTATACAATGAATATTTACTTAAAAAGGTTATTGAGATATTTAGTTGGTATATTAATGCTTTTGTATATCACTCTCACTTATCATACTATTTTGATAATAAAGCTATCATTAAAATCATCTACAATGTTATATAGATAAGAAGCTCATAAAATTAAAATAAAAACTGAAAATCAAGACATCTAAAATATCAAAATACAAAAGCTGTGAAGTCACCAACACATCAAATCATAAAACTTAAGACAGAAGATTGTTCAACTCATTACTTGTTAGTGATGACCAAATATTGAATCTCTATAATAGTACATATTCCATAATAGTGATACTTCAATAAGAATCAAGAAAATAAAGCTTGTGAAAGCATTTATTATTCTATGCACATATTGATAATGATTCAAAAGGCTACTAAATATCAGAAAAGGAATCCTTGTCCATACTTGGAGTTCCACATATGCATAAAATTGAGACAACTACTATAAAAACTCTTCATCAATAAGTAAAGGAATTACAATAAAGGCTTTTTGTGTTTTTCATTTGGTTTGTTGTATTATTTGTTTACAATTGCAAGAATCTTATTCTTTGTTGTTGTCTCCACACAAGTTTGCTAGGCTACTCCAAGGAGATGTAAGATAATTATTACAATCATTTTGAGCATCCTTGGATATTCATCCCAATCGTGTGGTGGTCCAAGTTGATATCTCCAATGCTTTCAATTCCATTTCTCATGCAATGTTGTTCCGTGCTCTTTACTCAACTGAAGATCATATCCACTTCTTGATCCTTCTTGTGCATACATTATATATGGTATAAAGACACCTCTATTGTATAACCACCATATTTCAATAGGAGCATTCATACAATTCACATTGATTGAGTGCACATGCCAAGGAGATCCCTTGGAGGCCTCTCTTTGCCAAGGTGCATTACATGGCTTTAAGATAAGTGGTAGTAGCTTTTCCTTCTTGTCTTTTCCCATCCTTCTTGGATGATTCTCATATTGTGAGCCCTTTAGAGGATGTAGTCCAAGTGGTTTCTACTTTCATACTCAACTTAGAGGCTTTGGATATATGAGTCTAGACTCATAAATTAAAATTTTGGAGCTCATATGCTGTCCTCACTTCCTTTGATTTCCCACCAAGACTCTAATTCTCTATAGAGGGTTTGAGATTTTTGGGCTCTCCTTTGGTCAAGAGGAATTATGTAGTTTGTTCATCTTTGACACTTTAGCCCCACTACCTATGTTCACCTCCTCTCCTGGTTGGAGAATACCCAAGTGGCCTATCCCATACTTACATGATGTTACCTTCCTAGGGCCTTATATTTGGCATGGACTTTGTTGCCTATAGAGGCAATATGCCATATGTGTGGATGTGGCCTCAAAAGGCAAGAAGCCATTGCACAAGCAACATTTATTGGAGCATAGACTCTACAAGTCCCTTGTTTAGCCAATAGGTTCTTACACAAGAGCGCCCTTTTTTATTGGGACCTATGATGAAAGTAGATTTAAGCACTTATGCTTTCTAATCACATCTTTGTTTGGCTTGCAACTTATTGCTTGGTTTTGCATGCATGTCACTCCCCAAGTTCATCAACTTTGCATTCTTGGACTCTAAGAAGATTGAGGTGGATCTCAATGAGCATATGCATACTCACACATTTTCTAGCATCCTTATTGATGCACATCAACTTGATAGAGTGTTGGCTGGTTAGTCCAATCTCATAATTAAGGGTACAAGATGGTATAGATCAAGGGAAGTACGAGATAATCCCATCATGCACTACAAGTAGATTTTCTTGGAACCATCTATAGGCAAAAGATCTTATACTGATTTATGGACAGGGTTCCCATAATCGTAATCCCTGTGGGTAAAGCTCTCATAGCAATCCTAGCTCAACTATGGGACAAGGTTTACTCTTGGACACTTAAACCAAGAATCAATTTGCATGTCCATCCTCCTATGAGTCTTCCTTAGTTGTCATCCTCTAAGTAATGAGATTTTATGGGCAATATTGTGGGCACTCTAAGGTCTAAACAAGCATGCAATGAGTGCAACAAGGAGCATTACTTACTTAAAATACACATTTGTGAACTAGAAATATGACACAACACTAAAAAACATCAATAAATAAAGTGGTTTTTTGTTTCTACTTTTGCTACTCAAGTAAGCCAATAGTAATTCACACTAGGCACTCTTACACCCACAAGTGGTATTCACTTCAGTTTGTGGTCCCAATGATTACATAAGTCTCGTGAAAACTTACTAAAATTTGACTCAATCAAACAAGGTTCTCCTCAAAGATAGAATAGGAACTACAACCTCCCATTATAGGATTATAGGGATTCACAATGAATTGTGGTTACACCATAGGGAGTAAAAAACACACTAAGTGGCATGAGCTGCCTTATACTATCTCATCAAATCCTACAAACAATGTTCTATTTCCTAATAATCCCTCTACTACGGCAACCGTCTCCTCCTTGCATTAATGCAAATTGGCTCCTAATCCTTCTTCTCTAATAGATTACAACTTTGATATAGTTAGAGCACCATCTTAGCTTTAATTACCTACCTAATTACTTTACTAATGCATTTTCCTAAACAAGGATAATCTTGTATTAGATTTGTCCCACACTAATATAAATCCCATAGAGGGGTTATCTTGTACCTCCACTTACTAAGCCTTTAAGTGACTACCCACACATTTTGTATAGTTGGATTCTATAATAAATCCTTCACATGCTATTTGCCATTCCCACAATACCTCCTTATCTTGTGCTTTTGGTACAATCACATAGAGGACATTTTCCCACCTTAAATATGACCCTTTTTGACCTGTGAGCCGGCTTGTCTCTCACTCAGGATGAACCTCTAATGGCTATTATGGTAGCGCACCATGGACTAAGAAGGCAAGGAACCCCAACTCCATCATACTCCTCGAAGGCTAACACTCCAAGACTCAAGACATTGCTCACTAGAGAACTCAATGAGAGAGAGATAGTTGCAAATGAAAGGATGATGAGTACCTCCTCACCTCTTGTTTATATACTTGTGAAATAGTTACGCACCAAAGTTACTAATTACAAGAGTAACTCAAGTAACTAGGCTAAAATTCAAGTAAAGTCAGAAAGTATAAAGGAATATCCATTCACATGGGCATATTCCACTAAGCATGTGATCTTATCTTGACTCAACCACTAAGTCAAGGATTCCTTCTCATGGGATATCCTTGGACTATAAAAGAATTCAAAACAAAAAGGCATGCGAGCCCAAGAGTTCACAACTTTTTCCTCAAAGCCAAACACCTAGGAATTATACCAAGTCAACACAATAGAATCCAAAATGGTGGTGCTCATCTTTTCCACTTCCTCTAAAGTAAGGTCCCCTCTAACTTAGCTATGACTAACTTTAGCTAATCATGACTAATGTAGAACCATCCTTGATCTCTATATAATTAATATCTCTCAAGTACTTAAAATACCAAGCTAAATATCACAATACCACACACATGCAAAAATGGGTGTTATAGCCCATCAATACAACCATCTTCTACATCCTTGCACTCTAGGTAAGCTTTATGATGTTACCTCCTTCTTTAGCCTTTGATTGCATAGGAGAAGAACATGTTCCACATTGTATAGAAGATTCCTATTTGGTCACTTGCTTGGTGGTTCTTGAATATGGACTCTTGGATCTCTATGAAACCATCCATATATGCTAACTCTAGAGCTCTCCCCAAACAACATCCCTATATACTTTCTTGTTGTAGGAGGTGCATGAGGAGTGTGCACTTGATTTCCCAATGAAAGGGACCAAAAGCACTTGCATCTTTGATGTTACTTTGAGCTATGCAACGCTATACATGGGCAAAGAACTTACAATAAAAAACCACTCAAAAAACTATAGGATCCTAAGTCATACACCATCTTTGCTAGCAATTCTCTAGCATGTATATGGTCTCTTGGACTCCTTTTGTGCATCTTTCTATGTGAGGCCAAATGTGAGGCTTCTTCTTATACTCCAAATGTTTGATGGGGTCTTATCAAAGTATCCTCAGATCCAATCTCTCTTTTAGGCTCTCCTTAAGTCCTCTAGGAATGGAATCCAAAGGTGTGGGAAGGCCCATTCTCTCCATATCAGATATCATAGCAACATAAGAACCTTAACAACCCAAAGAAAATCAACACAACAAAGTGTCTATAGGTACCATTATTCCTACATGGCCCTAGAAATGGACACTTATAGGGGGAACTTTATCATATTAAGTATATAATGAAAATCATCATGTATGGTTGTGGGAATTTGAGGATCTCTTACTTGGATTTTCCAATCTGGCTGAGCTGATGTGGGGAGTGTTTTGACTATGGGCTCTTTCCTTCTAGTACATATGTAATGGCCACATCTCCATCCAAGTCATTTGAGTCATTACTTTCCTAACTAATGTTTGGGTCATATCTATTGTCATAAAATTTAATCTTTCATGCGTTCAAGGCCTTGAAAGCCAAGGAGTACTCAAAGGTGCTACTTGTAAATGACCAAACTATAACACCCACTTATGCATATGTGTGGTATTGTGATATTTAGTTTGGTATTACGAGTACTTGAGAGATATTATTTATATAAAGATAAAGGATGGTTCTACATTAGTCATGATTAGCTAAAATTAGTCATAGCTAAGATAGAGAGGATTGTTCTTTAAAGAAAGTGGAAAAGATGAGCACCACTATTTTGGATTCTAGTGTGTTGACTTGGTATTATTCCTAGGTGTTTGGCTTTGAGAAAAGAGTTAAGAACTCTTGGACCCACAAGCCTTTTTGTTTTGGATTCTTCTATAGTCCAAGGATAGCCCATGTGAAGGAATCCTTGACTTAGTGATTGGATTAAGATAAAATCACATGCTTAGGAGGATATTCCCATGAGTATGGATATTTCTTTAACTTTTTGACTCTATTTGATTTTTAGCTTACTAACTTGAGTTATTCCAGTAATGAGTAACATTGGTGGTTAATTATTTCACAAGTATATAAACTAGGGATGAGGAGGTACTCGGTATCCTTTCATTTACAACTATCTCTTTCTCATTGAGTTCTCTAGTGAGCAATGTCTTGAGTCTTGGAGTGTTAGCCTTGAAAGAGCATGGTAGAGTTGGGAGTTTTTGCTTTCTTAGTCCATGGTGTGCTACCATAATAGCCATCAGAAATTCATCCCGAGTGAGAGATAGGCCGGCTCACATTTTTGGTACTGTTACCAAGATTTCTTTAGAAGGCAAGATAATGTTCCATGTACAATTCTATATTAGATAGAAGGAGGCTATGAGAGCTCACTTGGAGAAAACATTAGGGGAGGAGAGAGTTGAACTTATGTTAGAGAACCAATACCCATTTGTGAACCCATAATGATGTCTTTGAGGTGATATTGTACATCTTATACACATGAGAGGAATTGAAGAGATTGTGTGAGGTGGATTGCAGATTTTGGGGATTATAGTGATTTTGGGAAAAATCTCAAGTTTGAGATCTAGACTTGAAATCTCTACAAATGATAGCTTGGGTTATCCTTCAATTATCACACTTAAAATTATTGTGAGAGCTACTACACTGAGCTACAATTCTTGAAAGTTGATAGGGTAAACTGCTCCTTAAATTGCATGCTCTTTGGAAATTTATACAGAGTTTGTCATTTGTTTAAGTTTCAATGGATTGTTTTGAAACTTCCCAAGAGAATTAAGTGCATTGTATTATATCTTTTGGCACAAGAATTAGAGAGAGATTGTTCTTGTCCAAGGATTGATGAGTTTTTAAAATGTGGAGGACTTCCAAAAGAAAATGAGTGTAGTGGAGTAAAGCACTTTTGGAGACTTTGGTGAAGGATCTTGGAGAGAGTCTTAGTACAACTACATAAATACCACCAACTTCATCAACTAGTTCTCAAGAATAGAGATGGAGATAATCTTTCAACTTATGGATAAACTATCTATGAGGGTTCAATTAATATGCACTCTAGGATTTGATGTTGCTTCAGACATCTTGGAGCAACCTGGACCATTTTTATTCCCTAGGGTGGATTACTCTCAAATGGTGTTAGTCATGTACATACTCTATTAGTTATAGAGTAAGAGGAAAGAAAAGGATTGAGAGAAATGAGAAAGATAGTAAGGGGCTAAGATGGAGAAACTTCCAATTTTCTTTTGCAAGGATGGAGAAGATATGGAAGCCTTTGTGAGAGAATTCAAGAGAGCTTGCATAAGAATCAATGAGAAGAAGAAGAATGAATGGGCCTTATTATTATCAGATTTCTTTGAAGATGCAACACTTACATGGTATGAATCAAAATACCAAAAGAGAGAGAGGAGAGATGGACAAGAAGAGTCTTGGTAGAGTTTAACTTCAGCACTCATTGAGAACTTTGTTCTAGATGAGAGTTATGAGAGATTGATGAGTGAGGTTATATTTCTCAAGCAAGGAGATGGAGAGAAAGTGTAAAGTTCTAAGGATAGTAGGAGACACAAAAGAGAAAACACAAGTTTCACACTCAAAACTCCGATGCCCCAAGGGAGCACCTTCTCTTTATTATATAGCCAAAGAGGATCCACTCCAAGGAATCTCTACCCTTGGATCAGATACATGGATTGGTGAACTGTTAGTGAGTTTATCTAAACCCTTTCCTTGGTTTTCGAGGGGGGGGGGGAAGAATGTGCACATTTTCAAGGCCTAATTCATCTGTTTAGGCCTTCAAAATTGCCTTGAATTTTTCAAGTATAGTTCAATTTCTACCCTATTAGTAGAAGTACTCTTTTGGTAATATCTCTATCTAATCTATTTAGTCCATTATGTATAACATCCTTCTAGATGCTACAAAACCAAATTTCACCTCTAGATCATATGTTTAACTATTGGTTCTAAGGTTCTCAAACTTATTTTGGTTTCTACTCTATTAGTAGAAGTACTCTATTGGTGATATTGCTATTTGATCTATTTAGTCCATCATGTATAATATCATTCCAGATGTTACCAAACTAAGTTTCACCTCTAGATCATATATCTAGCTATTGGTATTACAAACCTCTCTCCTTTTAAGACATGATGTCCTCATTGTGAAGTTGTTGCTCAAAAGATTGCACTAATATTTGTGCATGTGTCAAAATAGCAGCTGGCTCCTAGGTTGCCTTATATAGTAAGTAACCTTTCTATTGTACCAAATAGTCCACCCGCAGATGGTGAGTACCATGGATGCATTTCTAGAGAATACGTTCTACTTCATATTCCTTTGTATTTCATATTCCTTTGTACCATGAATGAGTGTCGAACAAGATCAAATGTCTTGTATGGAAGGATAGTGGCCCAATCAAGGGGCATATCTACATAGTAAGGAAACATGGAATATTGGATGGATCTTCATGTGTGGTGGTAGCTTGAGGTGATAGGCACAATGCCATCTTGATGAAGAATAAAAAAAGGCCCAATATAATGAGGTTTGAGCTTACAAGGGCCAACTAATGTGAGGTTGGTTGTTGACAACCACACTTGATCCTTGACATTGAACTCCATATGCCTAGATTGTGCATCAACATACTATTTTTGTCGATTTTTGGGCAATCTGCAACCTGTGCTTGGCGCTCTCCACACCCTATTGGTGAAACAAAGTTGTTGACTGTATCAACCTTGGTAGCCAGTAGATGGATCTTCATCCAACTCAAAGGTGTGAGGGAATTGTTGCCATACATGAGGAAGAATAGAGTGACTCAGATGGATGTATTCACAAAATTGTTGTAAGAAAACTCCATCAATGGAAGTAAGGTGTCCCACCTCTCTTGCTCATCTAAGGTGAAGCTGCATAGCATGTCTTCAATAGTGCAATTGGCCTGCTTGGTTTGTCCATTGGTCTGTAGGTGGGAAGCTGTGGACATGGCCAACTTGGTTTTAAAGAAACCAAAGTATATTTGCCAAAACAAACTAGTGAATTGAGTGCCTCTATTGGTGATGAGCACTCAAGACAATCCATGGTGAGAGAAAATTGCATCTAAGTACAATTGAGCTAGTTGTGGAGTAGTCACATCCTTGGTGGTAGGCTGTACATTAATCATTTTGCTAAGTCGGTCAACAAAGACTATGATAAAGTCAAATCGTGAGGTGATCTTGGGCAATTCATAGACTAGATCCATACTCACTTATTCCCAATGTTGTGTAGAAGTAAGGAGGGGTTGAAGAAGTCCTACAAGAGCTTGATTATAAGCTTTGTTCTGCTTATAGAGTAGGTAGCTCCAAAGATATTCCATCACATTGTTGCTCATCTTGGGCCAATAGTAATGGCATTGGATTGCATCCAAGGTCTTATCCACTCCAACATGACCTTCAATGGCAAAATCATGACAATCTGCCAAGATGGTGGTGCATAGTTCTATAATATTTGGGATCCATAATCTATCATTATGAAAGGTGAGTCCTTGGGTGTTGGTGACACCTTTGGATGACTGAGCTCCTATAACTTTTGTAGCAACTTGAATCTTTGGCCAGGATTTAGGGTTCATCTTGACCTCTGCTACCAAATTGTTTACCATCAACATTTAGGTGAATGCATTTGCAAGTTGCTTCTTGCTCTCCACATAGGTGATTTTCATGTTGAATCATTGTCACACTCTACCCACCAAATCTGGCAATGAGATAGATCTTTCTACAACTTGAGGTAGACTAGTGGTTTATGGTTTGTCTCCACTACATATGCCTTCTCACCAAGATAGTGCTTCCAATGCTTGGTTGAAAGGACAATGGCCAGCTCTTCTCATTCTATGGTGTGATAGTTGCATTCTTTCGGTAATAGCTTTTGAGAGAAATATGCAATTGGATACCATCCATCATGCCACTCTTGTTATAAGACTGCTCTTATTGTTATACCTAATGCATTTATAGTCAACTTGATTGGATGTTTTGGGTCATACCATTTCAAGATTGGTGCACATAGTAAGGTGTCTTTCAATTCTTGAAAGGCCAACTCTTGTGCGGTTCTCCATGTTCACTTGTTTCCCTTGCCAAGTAGTGTTGTTAAAGGCTATGCAACCTTGGAGAAGTCCTTGATAAATTGACAATAGAACCCTATCAACCCCAAGAAGCTCTTGAGTTGAGTTTGATCTTCTAGAGCGCTCCATTTTTTAATAACCTCTACTTTATCTATTTATATTTGGATACCCTCTACACTTACTCTATGCCCCAAGTAGTCTACTTTTGACTTGCCAAACTTGCACTTTTGAGATTTTGGTGCACAATTGATTTTGTCTTAGAATCTAGAGGACCTCTTGTAGATGTTGTTTCTGTTCCATCATTGTCCTACTATATACTAAGATGTCATCTAGGAAGAAGATAACAAACTTATCCATATATAGATGAAATATGTCATTCATCATACTCATGAAAGTAGCAAATGCATTGGTGAGGCCAAATGGCATCACAAGGTACTCAAAGTGGCCATACTTGGTTTGAAAGGAAGTTTTGTAAACATCTTCCTTTGCAATCTGGATTTTATTGTAACTGCTCCGTAGGTCCAGTTTGGTGAATGGTTTTGCTCTATTGAGTTGATCTAACAAGTCATCCATGTGGCGTAAGGAGTATTGTTCTTCACTTTTTGCTGATTGAGACCCCGATAGTCAATGCACATGCACATTGAGCCATCTTTCTTTTTCACAAACAAGACAAGAGCCCCATATGGTGATTTGTTGGGTTGGATAAACCCTTTTTGTAGCATTTCCTCAATTTGAGCCTTACACTCCTCCAACTCATGAGGTGATAGACAATATGGGGCCTTATAAGGAGGTGTCTTCTTAGAAGTGTCTCAATTTTATGATCTACTCTCCTTTTTGGTAATAATCTTGAGGATAGATCATCTCAAAAGACATTTTGAAACTCATTTACCACATCCTTCAATTTCTTTGGAATTTGTCCATTGAGTTTTGCACTCTAGACTTCTCTTATTAGACCCATGAAACATCTACATGTCGTATAGATAGCTATTGTCCCTACAACATAGAGAGGCATTTCTTGCTTATGTAATTTTTCTTTAACCTCTGTGATTGTCCATTGGCGGGTGCTCACTACTTTCCTCCTCTAATCTACATGCAAACATGCTTGCGACATGCTTGGTGATCTCCCTTGAGAATATCAATAGTATCGATTCATTCTTGAGATCCAATTCTCCACTACTCCATAGAATACTACTCCTTATAAGGCTTGATGTTGTACGTCTTCTTCATCTTCAACAATAATGTGGCTCTAATCTACATGCAAACATGCCTACAACATGCTTTGTGATCTCCCTTGAGAACAATCAAAAGTATCAATTCATTATTGAGATCCATTTCTCCACTACTCCATAGAATATTGCCCTTTATAAGGCTTGATGTTGTAGTCTTCTTCATCTGTAGTAACAATGTGGCTTCATCGTCGATTGGGTTTGATGTCATTAGCATGGGTGCTTCTCCAAGTACTTCAATGGTAGGTATTTGAGACGATTCTCCTTCCTACATTGCTTGATCATTCCTGAGTGTTTGTACTTGACTTTGTAATGCCTCCATGGCCATCTTGATCTCTCAAAACTTGTTCAACATCCTCTACATTCCTTGCATCAGTTCCTGCAACTGTGGATCCATAGTTCTTGCAAATGCTCAATCACTACTTCCTTTATCAATTGAGAGTTAATATGATCACCCAAGAGGGCACACAAACTATTGGGACTACCATTGGGACTTCAAAAGCTATCACTTGCTGCTAATATTCCTCACCAAAATTCCTAACTATGAAATCCCTAAATATCACTTTTAGTCTAACTACGTAACAAATTTCTACTTGAGTGATGAAAGGGAGGGGATTTAGGAAATTCAGATCCATCATACAAAAACATAGATTGTGAAATTCCACTCTCTATCATAAATCACTATAGGCAAAATCATTGATATCCATGAAATCTGTTTTGAAATGGTAAATGAGATATGCTGTCACTTGTTCTCACTAGATGTACATGACCTTGATGTGAAATGGATTCAAGAACAGAAAATGGGGTGCAAGAAATTGTCTCCCAAGAGTCTCCATCCCATCCTTTCTTTAAAATACTCCTTACCTATCAATTGCTCTATAGTTTTTCCCCAAAATTGCTTAGTCTCAATAGCTCATGTTTTTCCAAGAGGGGTGATCCACACTCCTAGATTGGAACACTCAATCTGATACCCTTCTAATGTTCCAAGGATAATAGAGAGATATAGAAGAGAAAACACAAGTTTCACACTCAAAACTCTGATTTCACACTCAAGTTTCACACTCTCTCTTTATTATATAGTCAAAGAGGGTCCACTCCAAGGAAGCTCTACCCTTGGATCAGATACATGGAATGGTGACCTGTCGGCAAGTTTCACCCTTAGATTAGTTGCTTGGATGAGTGATATGTTGGTCCTTGTCCTATCTGGCTGGTCAAATAAGTTTGACCAAAGGGAATCTTTAGAGAATCTTCTTATAAGAATCTTAGAATCACATGGATGAGATACCATTGGAAAGGTCTCATTGAGACAAGCCTAATGGAAGAGAAGGCTAACCTTTCTTTCATTGGGACACTTCACACATGTTTTAGGCTTAATTCATCCGTTTAGGTCTCCAAAATTGCCTTTGAAGTTCAAACATATTTGGGTTTATGACCTATTAGTAGAAGTACTCTTTTGGTGATACTTCTATCTGATCAACTTATTCCATCATGTGTAACATCCTTCCAGATGTTACCAAACCAAATTTCACCTTTAGAACATATGTTTAGCTATTGGTTATAAGGTCCCCAAGCTTATTTTGATTTCTACCCTATTAGTAAAAATAATCTTTTGGTGATACCTCTATTTGATGTTTTTAGTCAATCATGTATAACATCTTTCCATTTATAACCAAACCAAATTTCACCTCTAGATCATATGTCTAGCTATTGGTATGATAGAAAGTGAGAGTTTATGTAGAAAGAATGGAGAAGTTGGAGTCTAGATTTCACATAGTGTTGAGGAAGGGTGGGGATGATATGAGAGACGACTATGATTGAGATAGGAGCCAAGCTCACCAAGAATTTTGTGGGAGGCTTGAGATCACAAATCAGAAGTAAGGTGAGATATGAGAAACCCTCTTCCAAGGTTGAAGCTATCAACATTGCAATTTGTATGGAGGAGTGTTTGGAAGGGGATGAGAGTGATTTGGTGGTGAAGAAAGTTGTGCATCCTCCTCAAGGATAAAAGTATGGTGGAACTTTTGATACTTTGGTGATACCACAAGTAATAGTTGCTCTAGTGCTTGAACCTCCATCAAAGATCCATTTCAAACTACCACAGAACAACTTGCAGATCTCAAGATGAATGTGGTGCAACTATGGGAGAAGAGAGAGGTGGACCAGAATTTAGGGAGAGGGTTTAGGAGTTATAGAAGCTATGCATATAGAGTGTAAAAGACCAAAACCAAGGAGAGAAATAGGAGAATGGAAGCTCACATTGGGACACTTGAATGAGGGAAAACTCCAAATGCCTAGCATGAGCTTTGGCTTTGGTATTTATAGGTACATACAAGGCCCTTGAGAAGCTTCTCAAGAAGCTTCCTCCAGCCGCTTTCTTAGAGTGCAAGCCAAGTTAACTAGGAAGCTTCTAGAAGCTACTTACTTAAGGTGCAAGCTAAGCTAACCGAGAAGCTTCCCAAGAAGCTTCCTAGATACTTCCAGAATATTCTAGGCTAATTTGTCTTATGTGCTACTTCGTGAGCCCGACTGACTTCGTCGATAAACTCCATATTGTTACATATTCCCCCGCCGCTAGTTGGTGATGTCCTCGTCGCTAGTGAAGCTTCGAATTCCTAGATGGCCATCTGTGCATTGTGGAGGTAAGAAAGAGGTTCCCAGGTGGCATCATGAAGGGGATACCCTTTCCAAAGGACCTTGTACTCCATATGTTGGTGACGGCCTTGTTGAATATGGCGACGTGCAAGGATACGATCAACTTCGTACTCCTCATGATCATTGATAGGGATAGGAAGAGGGGGAGGTTGGACTCGAGAGGAAAAGGAAGAGGGGTTAGGAACAAAGGGTTTCAACTTGGAAACATGAAAGACAAGATGGATACGCATGTGACAAGGCAAGGCAAGACGATAAGCAACAGGAGAGACAATTTGGGTGATATCAAAGGGTCCTATCCAATTAGGGGCAAGTTTACGAACTTGGGTATCAAGTGGGAGAGGGAGGTTACTAGAGGATAGCATGACTTTATCACCGACTTCAAAGGTGAGATCTCGATGATGGTGGTCCGCATATTGTTTTTGGCGATTCTGAGCAACAAGGAGGTGAGACTTGGCTTGTTGGAGAGATTGGGATATAGTGGTCAAGAAGGTGGAAGTATGAGGAACCTGAGATGGAGGGGGAGCAAGAAGAGAATCTGGAACAAGTGGATCTTGGCCAAAATTGAGAAAGAAAGGAGAGAATCCGGTGCTTGCTTGTTTGGAATTGTTGTAGGCAAATTTGGCAGCGGCAAGACATTCATCCCAATTGGTATGGTGGACATTGACAAAGGCACGCAACATATCCTCCAATGTACGATTTGCACGTTTGGTTTGTCCATCAGTTTGAGGATGATAGGCCGTGGACAAAGCAAGCTTGGTGCCGAGTATCTGAAAGAGTGCTTGCCAAAACTTCCCGGTAAAGCGAGGCGAGGATCACGGTCGGAGATGAGTATGCGTGGCATTCCATGATGCTTGAAGACATTGTCAAAGTAGATTTGTGCTAAGGTTGGAGCATCCACGGTATCAAAGGTTGGTGCCAAGTGGATTTGCTTACTAAGCTTATCCACAAACACCACGATGGCGGTGTGTCCTTGTTTTGTCTTTGGCAAGGATGTGATGAGATCCAAGCTCACATGCTCCCAACGAGCTGATGGAACGGCAAGCGGTTGAAGGAGTCCACCCGGCTTCTGGTTGCTGGCCTTGTTACGTTGGCAGCTCTCACACGATCGGACAAATTCTTGAACATCCCGTGTCATGTTGGGCCACCACCATTGACGTTGGAGGGTACCCAAGGTCTTGTCCACACCTATGTGACCAGCAATGGGTAAATCATGGGCTTCTTGAAGGCGCACAAGTCGAAGATCACCCTTGGCTGGAACATAGATCTGGTCCGCATGGAATAGAAGGCCTTCCTTGAAAGAGAAGGTGTTGTACTCCTTGTCACCTGTTGTTAGCCGACCATGTACCATTTGGAAGAAGGGATCTTGCTGTAGAGCTAACCGAAGCTCGTTATGAATCTTGGGATCAATTGACACCGTCGTAATTGCTGCCGTGATGAGAGGAAGAGACTTCAAATCAGGTCGTCGTGATAGAGCATCAGGGATGACATGGAACCGACGTGGTTTGTACTCAAGTTTGATGTCAAACAATTGGAGTTGCTCTTCCCATCGATGATGTCGACTCTTCATGTGCTCTAGGTGTAAGGTCTGCAACAATGACTTGTGATCAGTTTGCATGATCACTTGTTTCCCCAAGAGATAATGCCTCCATACCTTGGTGGCATATACCATTGCAAGTTGTTCTTGATTTTGAGCAGAGTAATTTCTTTCAGCTGTATTTAGTTGGCGAGACACAAAGGCAATAGGATGTAGTCTATCTGGAAATTCTTGTTGCAACACAGCTCCAATTGCAAAGTTAGAAGCATCAAAATCAACCACACAAGGTAGTTGAGGATCATATGGTTGAAGAATGGGTCTTGAAGACACCATATGCTTTAACTTCTGGAATGCTTCTTCATGCTTGGTGGTCCATTGGAAGCTCGAGTTCTTTCTCAAGAGGTCAGTCATTAGCGCAGCCATGTGAGCATAATAGTGGATGAACCGTCGGTAAAAACTGGCCAATCCATTGAATGCTCGTACTTTGGTAGCATCCTTCGGGGTAGGCCAATCAGTAATTGCCTTGATCTTCTCTTCTTCCATCTTGATCCCCTCCGCTGAGATCTTATGACCCAAGAAGGTAACCTCCTTCTGCCAAAAAGCACACTTTGACTTCTTGTAGTAAAATTTCCATTGTCGTAGTCGTCTTAGGACTTCTCACACATGATTAATGTGTTCTGCCTCTGTCCTACTATAGATTAAGATATCATCTAAGAACACTACCACGGGCTGATCCAATAGCCCCTCCAACACCCGATGCATCTGATCCATGAAGATTGCTAGAGCATTAGTGAGTCCGAAAGGTAGAACTCTCCACTCAAAATGTCCATACCTTGTGCAAAAGGTAGTCTTTTGCACGTCCTCTCCTTCAATAGGAATTTGCCAATAGCCGCTACAAAGATCTAGCTTGGAAAAGTAGCGTGCTCCACTTAATTGATCAAGCAAGTCGTCGATTAGAGGCAAGGGATATGCATTCTTCACGGTTTGCTTATTGAGCCCACAATAATCAATATAGAAACGAAGTCCTCCATCCTTCTTTGGAACAAATAGTACCGGTGCTCCCCAAGGAGAGGTACTATGTTGTATGAAATCCTTCTCCAACAACTCTGTAAGTGTTGTTCGCAACTCCTCCAACTCCTTTGGTGAGAGCAAATAGATTGGTCTACTCACTAGAGTACTCCCTGGCAATAACTTGATCTTGAAGGGCATACCTCGATCAGAGGGTAATCCCTTTGGCAGATCATCCGGAAACACATCTGCAAACTCCTGAACTATCCGATCAATTGTTGCTTGATGCGGCACTTGGCCCTCCTCAAATTGTTCTTGTGCAATCGGCTTGATCTACACCGCAAATACAGACTTATCTTCCTCCAAAGCTTTCTCTATGGCTGCTTCATTAACAAACTTCCCTTCCAGGGACTCATCTCTCTTCCGAGCTTGCTCCATGGTTGCCTTCTTGGCAAACTTCCCATCTTGGGACTCATCTCCCTTCTAGATTCGCTCTATGGCTACCTTCTCAACAAACTTCCCATCTTGGGATTGACTATTCTTAGGTGTCTTACTCAGAGGTGCCAGACAACCTAATCGGAAATTCCTACCTTGGTGTTGTACTTGAATTTGGTGTCGGGTCCAATCAAATTGAACCTTATGACATTCAAGCCAAGGTAGACCCAGAATGATATCATAGTGTAGAGGTGCCACTACAAACCTCATACACTCCAAATACTCCTTCCCAATCTTGAAGGTAACAGGATGCAAGGTGTGGAATGCAGAACCCTTTCTACCATCTGCCATCATCAAACTACTTCCAATCACTGGCTTGATAGGAATACCCAATTCCTTTGCTACTTGCATAGACATGCAATTCTCTGAACTTCCAGAATCAACCAAAATTCTACAACCCCGATTAGATATCATACCTTGCAAGTGAAGCAGACTTGCATAGGTCGAGCCTTCAATCCCATTGGAACTAATCAAGCTCCCAATAGGCGGCTTGAAATCTCCTACTGAGATTCCTCGTTTCCCTGATCATTCCGCTCCACAACCTCCACTTGGGCAACTTGTCGAGGTCGTCCGTTCTTGAGTGGACATTCAGCAATGCAATGCCTCAACTGGCAACAATAAAAACAACCTCCATTTTGTCGTAATCTTTCTCTATCTGTTGTGCCAAGTGGTCTTTGTTAGATAGCATCAATCTCCATTGGTACCAGTTCTTCCACTCATGGTACTGGTGGGTTTTGTGTAGGTTGAGGTCGAGACCAAGTTGTCGCAACTAAGGAATCAAAACACTCAGCCAATTGCATGGCTTCTTCTACATTCTGTGGCTCTCGCATGGTCACCTCCAATCTGGTTTGTGACTTCAATCCTCGCACAAATCGATCCAGAACTTCACCTTCTTGGATATCTAGAATTTGCATGATGATATTCTGAAATTGTGTGATGTAGCTTCTCACTGAGCCAATCTGCCTCAACTCCGCCAATTTATCTCGTGTAGCTCGGGTGGCATTTATAGTCTAAAATCGACCAAGTATTGCATCCTTGAATTCTGCCCATGTAAAAATTGGTGTAACAATTTGTCGTTAAGCTCTTTCTACTCGGAATTGCCACCAAAGTTTTGCCACTCCATCCAACTGGCTAGAAGCCAAGAGAATTTGTTTCCACTCGTCTTGAAGATTGGTGGCTTCAAAGTAACATTCACAGTCAAACACAAAATTCTCCATTGTGCCTAGAAGATTCTTGCCTTCAAACACCTTGGGTTTCGAAAATTAAATGCGATCTTCTCCATTCTCGAACTGGCGCTCTGTCTATCTGTTCTCGTCGTTGCTGGTCTCGTTCATCCAACAATCGAGTAAGATGCTTGATTTGTTGTTGCATTGCAAGGATAACATCCGGTATTGCCGCCATTGCTACTACTCTATTCCACTACCCTCTAGTTGATTAACACATAGATACAACACGTCCACCATTCTCCATAAGTTACAACTGGAAGTATCAAGGGTTCCTCTGACACAATGATCATATGTAGAAAATCCTGCCCAAAGCATGAGGTGATGAATTATGTGAAATGATGCTTTGGTAATATCTGGACATGAAAGTCCCAATGGTTTGGCGGAAGTGGATTTGGTGGTCCATAAATTCCATCCATCCCATTCCTGCTCTGATACCAATGTAAAAGACCAAAACCGAGGAGAGAAATAGGAGAATGGAAGCTCACATTGGGACACTTGAATGAGGGAAAACTCCAAATGCCTAGCATGAGCTTTGGCTTTGGTATTTATAGGTACATACAAGGCCCTTGAGAAGCTTCTCAAGAAGCTTCCTCTTGCCGCTTTCTTAGAGTGCAAGCCAAGTTAACTAGGAAGCTTCTCAAGAAGCTTCCTTCTAGAAGCCGCCTACTTGGCGTGCAAGCTAAGCTAGTTGGAAGCTTCTAGAAGCTTCCTTCTAGAAGCTACTTACTTAAGGTGCAAGCTAAGCTAACCGGGAAGCTTCCCAAGAAGCTTCCTAGATACTTCCGGTTTATTCTAGGCTAATTTGTCTTATGTGCTACTTCATGAGCCCGACTGACTTCGTCGCTAAACTCCATATTGTTACATAGAGGAGGCCAACCACCCAACAATTTCAATGATGGAAACTATTTTGGTTGTGGAAGAAGAGGCCACATCCAAAGGAATTGCCCAAATTCCACTTACCATGGAGGAAGGAGTTATGAGAGATCCAACAGAGGGAAAGAGTAAGGTAGTGAAACCTAAGTGGCTCCTAACCCAAACAAAGGTAAGCACAATTTTGGAGATGGTTATAATGGGTATAACCAAATTAAGATTGCACAAGAGCATCAACAATTCACCACACCTTGGGAGATTTGTGCTTTCAAGGTCATGCCTTTTGGCCTTTGCAATGCTCCAGCCACATTCAATGGTTCATGGATAAGGTGTTTGAACCTTTCATTGGGAAATTTATGAGAGATTTCATTGATGAATTTTGTGTTTATGGGAGTAAGGAGGAGCACTTTGAGCACCTAATCAAGGTCTTGCAAATGTTTGGCTGAAGCAAATGCATCACTCAACCTAAAGAAGTGCATTTTTTGTTGTGAAGAAGGTCTACTTTTGGGGCACATCATCTCCAAGGATGGAATAGTAGTTGATCCTAAGAAGGTAGGAAAATCTCAGACCTTCCATTCCCTTCAAGCTTGACAAAGTTATGCCAGTTCTTGGGGATGGTTGGGTACCATAGGAGGTTCATCTTCTCATTTTCCAACAAGGCTTATAAATTGACTATGTACATGACAAAGAGTGTAGAATACATGGTGATTTTGGAGGACAAGGAGGCTCTCAAAGCTTTTGAGGAGCTCAAACAATCTCTTGTTGTAGCTCCAATTCTTTCTAAACCTAATTGGAGTAAGCCTTTCATTTCCTACACTTATGCTTCAAATGTAGCTATAGGATGCACTCTTAGTCAATTAGACCAAGAAAGGCATGATCATCCAATAGCTTATGCTAGTAGGTAGATGCTTTCAACAAAAAAGAACTACTCTCTCACAAAGAGAGAAGGGTTGGTAGTGATCTTTGGTCTCAAGAAGTTTAGACACTACTTGATTGGAGGGAAAGCCACCATTGTCATGGATCATAAGGCTTTGAAGTACATCTTTAACAAGCCTAATATGGAAGGGAGGCTAGCAAGGTGGATGATACTCTTGTTTTAGTATGAGTACATCATTGAGGATAGGCCAAGAAAGAAATATGTAAATGCTGATTTGTTATCTAGGGCCTATAATCATGATGGAGATGAGCCAATGGATAATTCCTTTTTAGATGAGGAGCTCATGAAAATCTCAATCACTCAAGAGGTTCCAATGGAGTACAAGGAGATTTTGGACTTTGTTACAAGAGGTAACTATCCAAAAGGAATGTATGCTAGAAAAAGGAAGACCCTTGTAGCAAGATGTAGACCATCCACAATGGTGGAGGATATTCTTTTTCACCAAGGAGCAAATGGTCTACTCTAAAGAGCAATGGACAAGGAGGAGTCTATCTTACTAATGAAGGAGTTTCATGAAGGTTTAGTATGTGGAGGACACTTTCCAAAAAAGGAGACAACTTTCAAGATTCTACAAGCAGGTTCCCATTGGAGGAGGATTTTCAAGGATTGTCTTGATTATTGCAAAACTTGTCATGTTTGTCAAGCTTTTGCTAGAAAGTCTAATTCCACTCCACCACTTAGATCAATTTCATTACTAGGACCTTTTGGAAAGTGGAGAATTTATTTTAAAGGTCCTCTCAATAGAACCCCAATGTAAAAGACCAAATCCGAGGAGAGAAATAGGAGAATGGAAACTCACATTGGGACACTTGAATGAGGGAAAACTCCAAATGCCTAGCATGAGCTTTGGCTTTGGTATTAATAGGTAGCATACAAGGCCCTTGAGAAGCTTCTCAAGAAGCTTCTTCAAGCTGCTTTCTTAGAGTGCAAGCCAAGTTAACTAGGAAGCTTCTCAAGAAGCTTCCTTCTATAAGCCTCCTACTTGACGTGCAAGCTAAGCTAGTTAGGAGCTTCTAGAAGCTACTTACTTGAGGTGCAAGCTAAGCTAGCTAGAAAGCTTCCCAAGAAGCCTCCTAGATACTTCTGGAATATTTTAGGCTAATTTATCTTATTTGCTACTTTGTAAGCCCGACTAACTTCATCGCTAAACTCCACATTGTTACATATTGCCACATCGCTAGTTGGTGACGTCCTCATCACTAGTGAAGCTTTGAATTCCCGGATGGCTATCTGTGCATTTTGGAGGTGAAAAAGAGGTTCCCATGTGGCATCATGAAGGGGATACCCTTTCCAAAGAACCTTGTACTCCGTATGTTGGTGACGGCCTCGTTGAATATGGCGACGTGCAAGGATACGATGAACTTCATACTCCTCATGATCATTAATAGGGACAGGAAGAAGGGGAGGTTGGACTTGAGAGGAAAAGGAAGAGGGGTTAGGAACAAAGGGTTTCAACTTGGAAACATGAAAGACAAGATGAATATGCATGTGTCAAGGCAAGGCAAGTCAATAAGCAACAAGAGAGACAATTTGGTTGATATCAAAAGGTCCTATCCAATTGGGGGCAAGTTCACGAACTTGGGTATCAAGTGGGAGAGGGAGGTTACTACAAGATAGCATGACTTTATCATCAACTTTAAAGGTGAGATCACGATGATGGTGGTCCGCATATTGTTTTTGGCGATTTTGAGCCACAAGGAGGTGAGACTTGGCTTGTTGGAGAGATTGGGCTATAATGGTCAAGAATGTGGAAGTATGAGGAACCTAAGATGGAAAGGGAGCAAGAAGAGAATCTGGAACAAGCAGATCTTGGCCAAATTGAGAAAGAAAGGAGAAAATCCGGTGCTTGCCTATTTGGAATTGTTGTAGGCAAATTCTGCAACTGCAAGACATTCATCCCAATTGGTATGGTGGATGTTGACAAAGGCACGCAACATATCCTCCAATGTACGATTTGCACATTTGGTCTATCCATTAGTTTAAGGATGATAGGCCGTGGACAAAGCAAGCTTGCCAAGTATCTCAAAGAGTGCTTGCCAAAACTTCCCGATAAATCAAAGATCACAGTCAGAGATGAGTACACATGGCATCCCATGATGCTTGAAGACATTGTCAAAGTAAATTTGCGCTAAGGCTGGAGCATCCACGGTATCACACATTGGTGCCAAGTGGATTTGCTTACTAAGATTATCCAAAAACACCATGATTGCGGTGTGTCCTTGTTTTATCTTTGGCAAGGATATGATGAGATCCAAGCTCACATGCTCCCAACAAGCGGATAGAATGGCGAGTGGTTGAAGAAGTCCACTTGGCTTCTAGTTGCTGGCCTTGTTACATTGGTAGCTCTCACACGATTAGACAAATTCTTGAACATCTCGTGTCATGTTGGGCCACCATCATGGATGTTGGAGGGTGCCCAAGGTCTTGTCCACACCCATGTGACCCACAATGGGTAAATCATGGGCTTCTTGAAGGCACACAAGTTGAAGATCACCTTTAGTTGGAACATAGATCCGGTCCTCATGGAATAAAAGGCCCTCCTTGATGGAGAAGGTGTTGTACTCCTTATTGCATGCCGTAAGGTGACCATGTACCATTTGGAAGAAGGGATCTTGGTGTAGAGCTGACTGAAACTCTTTTTTTTTGGACCTTGGAGTCAACTAACACCATTTAAATTGCCATTGTGATGAGGGGAAGAGACTTCAAATCAGGTCATTGTGATAAAGCATCAGGGATGACATGGAACCGACCTGGTTTGTACTCAAGTTTGATGTCATACAATTGGAGTTGTTCTTCCCATCAATGATGTCAACTCTTCATGTGTGCCAAGTGTAAGGTCTACAACAATGGTTTGTGATCAGTTCACATGATCACTTGTTTCCCCAAGAGGTAGTGCCTCCATACTTTGGTGGCATATACCATTGCAAGTTGTTCTCGATCTCAAGTAGAGTAGTTTCATTCAGCCATATGGAGTCAATGGGACACAAAGGCAATGGGATGAAGTCCATCTGGGAAGTCTTGTTGCAGCACGACTCCAATTGCAAAGTTAGAAGCATCAAAATCAACCACACAAGGTAGTTGAGGATCATATGGTTGAAGAATGGGTCTTGAAGACACCATATGCTTTAACTTTTGGAATGCTTCTTCATGCTTGGTGGTCCACTGGAAGCTCTAGTTCTTTCCCAAGAGGTCAATCAATGAAGCAGCCACATGAGCATAATAATAAATGAATCATCGGTAAAAAGTGGCCAATCCATTGAATGCCCGTACTTCTATAGCATCCTTTGGAGTAGGCCAATCAGTAATTGCCTTGATTTTCTCTTCTTCCATCTTGATCTCCTCTGATGAGATCTTATGACCCAAGAAGGTAACCTCCTTTTGCCAAAAGGCACACTTCGACTTCTTGCAGTAAAATTTCCATTGTCTTAGTCATCTTAGGACTTCTCACACATGATTCATGTGTTCTGCCTCTATCTTACTATAAATGAAGATATCATCCAAGAACACCACCACGGACTGATCCAATAGTCCATCCAACACCCGATACATCTGATCCATGAAGACTATGGGAGCATTAGTGAGTCTAAAAGGTAGAACTCTCCACTCAAAATGTCCATACCTTGTACAAAAGGCAGTCTTTTGCACATCCTCTCTATCAATAGGAATTTGCCAATAGCCGCTGCAAAGATCCAACTTGGAAAAGTAGCGTGCTCCACTTAGTTGATCAAGCAAGTCATTGATCTGAGGCAAGGGATATGCATTCTTCATAGTTTGCTTATTGAGCCCACGGTAATCAATACAAAAACAAAGTCCTCCATCCTTCTTTGGAACAAATAGTACCGGTGCTCCCCAAGAAAAGGTACTATGTTGTATGAAGTCCTTCTCCAACAACTCTATAAGTGTTGTTCATAACTCCTCCAACTCCTTTGGTGAGAGCCAATAGATCGGTCTACTCATTGGAGTACTCCTTGACAATAGCTTGGTCTTGAAGGGCATACCTCAATTGGAGGCTAATCCCTTTGGCAGATCATCCGGAAACACGATACAAACTCATGAACTATCCAATCAACCATTGCTTGATGAGGCTCTTGGCCCTCCTCCGGTTGTTCTTGTGCAATCAGCTTGATCCACACTGAAAATACAAACTTATCTTCCTCCAAAGCTTTCTCTATGGTTGCTTTATTAACCAACTTCCCTTCCAGGGACTCATCTCTCTTCCAAGCTTGCTCCATGGTTGCCTTCTTGGCAAATTTATCATCTTGGGACTCCACTCCCTTCAAAGTTCACTCTATGGCTACCTTCTCGACAAACTTCCCATCTTGGAACTGACTATGCTTAGGTGTCTTGCTCAGAGGTGCCAGACAACCTAATAAAAAATTCCTACCTTGGTGTTGTACTTGAATTTGGCGTCGGGTCCAATCAAATTGAACCTTATGACATTCAAGCCAAGGTAGACCCTGAATGATATCATAGTGTAGAGGTGCCACTACAAACCTCATACACTCCAAATACTCCTTCCCAATCTTGAAGGTAGCAAGATGCGAGGTGCAAAATGTAGAACTCTTTCTACCATCCGCCATCATCAAACTACTTCCAATCACTGGCTTGATAGGAATACCCAATTCTTTTGCTACTTGTATAGACATGTAATTCCATGAACTTCCAAAATCAGCCAAAATGCTACAACCCTAATTAGATATTGTACCTTGCAAGTGAAGCAAACTTGCATAGGTCGAGCCTTCAATCCCATTGGAACTAATCAAACTCCTAGTAGATGGCTCAAAATCTCCTACTAGGATTTGTCATTTCCCTGATCATTCCGCTCCACAACCTCCACCTGGGCAACTTGTTGAGGTCATTCATTCTTGAGTGGACATTAAGCAATGCGATGTCCCAATTGGTGACAATAAAAACAACCACCATTTTTTGGAGTTTCTCTCTATCGGCCGTGCCAAGTGGTCTTCGTTGAATGGCATCAATCTCCATTGGTGCTAGCTCTTCCACTTGTGTGTAGTGTATTGGTAGGCTCTGTGGAGGTCAAGGTCAAGACCAAGTTGTTGCCACCAAGGAATCAAAACATTCTGCCAACCGCATGGCTTCCTCCAAGTGTTGTGGCGCTTGCATGGTTACCTCTAATTTGGTTCTCACCTTCAACTTCTTGATAAATTGATCTAGAGCTTCACCTTCCAATATATCTGGAATTTGCATGATGGTGTTTTGGAACTACGTGATGTAACTTCTTACAGGGCCAATTTGTTTCAACTTTGCCAATTTATCCCGTGCAGCTCGTGTGGCATTTATAGCTTGGAACCAACTACTTATTGCACTCTTGAATTCTGCCCATATCAAAATTGGTGCAACAATTTGTTGTTCAGCTCACTCCACTCAGAATCTCCACCATAGCTTTGCTACTCCATCCAATTGGCTAGAAGCGAAGAGAATCTATTTCCGCTCGTGTTGTAGATTGGTAGCTTCAAAATAACATTCACAATCAAACACAAAATTCTCCACTCCACCTGGAAGATTCTTGCCTTCAAAACCTTGGGTTTAGGGAATCTGATCCAATCTTCTCCTTCTTGAATTGGTGCTCTCTCCACCTGCTCTTGTCGTCGAAGATCTCGTTCATCCAACAATCAAGTAAGTTGCTTGATTTGTTGCTGCATAGTAAGGATAACATCGGGTATTGCCGCCATGGTTGCTACTCTATCACACCACTCCCAATCTATCTAATTTATTAACACATAGAAACAACATGTCCACCATTCTCCATAAGTTACAACCGGAAGCACCAAGGGTTCCTCAGATATGGTGATCATATGCAGAAATCTTGTCCAAAGTGCAAGGTGATGAATTGTGTGAAATGATGCTTGGGTAGTATTTGGACGCAAAAATCCCAATGGTTTGGTGGAAGTAGATTTGGTGGTCCATAAATTCCATCCATCCCATTCTTACATCCATCTCATTCTTACTTTGATACCAATGTAAAAGACCAAATCCGAGGAGAGAAATAAGAGAATGGAAACTCACATTGGGACACTTGAATGAGTGAAAACTCCGAGTGCCTAGCATGAGCTTTGGCTCTGGTATTTAAAGATAACATACAAGGCACTTGAGAAGCTTCTCAAGAAGCTTCCTCAAGCCGCTTTCTTAGAGTACAAGCCAAGTTAACAAGGAAGCTTCTCAAGAAGCTTCCTTCTAGAAGCCGCCTACTTGGCATGCAAGCTAAGCTAGTTGGAAGCTTCTAGAAGCTACTTACTTGAGGTGCAAGCTAAGCTAGCCGGAAAGCTTCCCAAGAAGTTTCCTAGATATTTCTAGAATATTCTAGGCTAATTTGTCTTATTTGCTACTTTGTAAGCGCGACTAACTTCGTCGCTAAACTCCATATTATTACACCCAAGGAACAATTGGTACATTGTGGTAGTTATTGACTATATTACCAAGTGGGTTGAGGCTAGACCATTGAGGGACAAGAATTAAGATGAAGTTAGGAGATTTCTTTATGAATATATTATCAATAAGTTTGGGTGCCCTTTAGAGTTAATTTCTGATAGAGGAGGAGAGTTTACAAGAAGCATTACTACAGCCATGCTATGACATGTCTCTATCACACATAGAGTAACTATATCTTATAAGCCAAATTCCAATGGCTTGGTAGAGAGAAAAAATCAGACCTTGTATGTAATGTTGGCCAAAGATGCAGAAATGGAGGAGGCTAAACATCATTAGGACAAGAGGATTCATGCAATTTTGTGGGAGTATAGGACAACCATGAAGACTTCCACATGATATTATCCATTTCAATTGGTATATGGTATTGATTCTACCTTACCTATTCACTTTGATCTTTCTACATTCCAAAGCATTCATTGGAGATTGAAGAAAGCACAAGGAGGTGATGTAGAGAAGTCAAGGAAGGATCAACTCATGGAATTGGAGGAGACAAGAGCAGTTGCTATGGTTTGAGTGGAGCAAGCCCAAAGGAAACAAAAGGAAAGTTATAACAAGAGGTAAGGCAAGAAGAAAGTGGAGCATTTCAAAGAAGGTGATCGGGTAATGTTGTTTGATTCTATTTGATTCAGGAGAGTGAAAAAGAAGTTTTTGCCTAAGTGCTTTGGACCTTTCATTGTGGAGAAGGTGTGGAGCAATTATACCTATGATCTTGAGTTGGGAGAAAGACACTTTGATAGATTAACCATGATAGGTTGAAGATGTATCATAGAAGGTAGAGAGGCCTTCACTTTGAGGACAAAGTGAAAACTTAGTCCGAGGGTAAATGTAACACCCACTTATGCATGTGTGTGGAATTATAAGTGCTTGAGAGATATTATTTATATAAAGATAAAGGAAGGTTCTACATTAGTCATGATAAGCTAAAGTTAGTGATAGTTAAGATAGAGAGGATCTTACTTTAGAAGAAGTGGAAAAGATGAGCATCACTATTTTGGGTTCTAGTGTGTTGACTTGGTATTATTGACTTGGTAAAGAGTTGAGAACTCTTGGGCCCGCAAGCCTTTTTGTTTTGGATTCTTCTATAGTCCAGGGATAGCCCATATGAAGGAACCCTTGACTTAGTGGTTTGACCAAGATAAGACCACCTACTTAGGAGGATATTTCTTTAGCTTTTTGACTTCATTTGACTTTTAGCTTAGTAACTTGAGTTACTCCAATAATTGGTAACTTTGGTAGGTAACTATTTCACAAGTATATAAGCTAGGGGTGAGGAGGTACTTGATATCCTTTCATTGTAACTATCTCTCTCTCATTGAATTCTCTAGTGAGCAATATCTTGAGTCTTGGAGTGTTAGCCTTGGAGGAGTATGATGGAGTTGGGGTTCTTTGCATTTTGAGTCTATGGTGCACTACCATAATAGCCATCAAAGGTTCATCTTGAGTGAGAGATAGGCCAGCTCAGAGGACATGCTTCTCCAAATTTTCCAATGACACATCCGTAGGATTGCTGAAGATTGTCCACATCTTTTCTCCCAAATGGTCTAAGGGTATCTTGAGCTTCTGCATGATTTGAGTGATATGCAACTTTTTTGCATTTGGGTTGATGATTATTGTGGCATTGCATGCACTTTGTAGCCTCACATCATTGTAGATTATATTGTTCCTCCTTGCTAGATATTTAGGGCACCTTGATGATGAGGTCTTATTGCTAATCCCCAATTGATCAAGTTGAAGTTGTCCCATAGGTACCTCAAGGTAAGTATAGGAGATAAACAGCTACATACATTTATCTCATGTGGGTGTTAGACTTGGATATCATCTTGTAGAATAGCCTCTACAAATATACATGTGGTCTCTGTAGGTCCCCCAAAATTTGATTCCATGTGATGAAAGAATGGAAAAAAATTTTGTGCCAACCTTTGCTCTTAAATTTACATTCCAATTTACTACCATCTCCATGATGAGTAGAGCAAAATCAAACTAGAAGGTTTGTTTACCAATATGAATATCAATGCTTCTTGTTGCAGCCTAGGAAAAGCTACAAGTACTTCCTTATGCATGTCCATGCTAAAGATGGCCATAGGAGGAATGGGTACCAGGCTGACCATTCCCTATGACACATGGCCTTGATAGCTTCCTCCACTTGGTCCCCATTAATTGCTCTCAAAGCCCAAAAGTTCATGAATAATGGGAGAGCGATTATTGCGATTGGGTTATTACTAGATGCATGGCTCAGAAGGATGGCCAACTTCAGCCATTCTTGGAAGTCATGAGTCCCTTGAAGGACTAAGCTCAGCTGTTCAAGCCATAGGGGATGTTGTCTACCTAGTGATCATAAAGCAATTATTTCTTAGACACACTTTTCTAACTCTTGGATGCTCTACATTTGTAGAGCGATCAACACCTTTTCTAAAGGCTCTTGGACTTCTAGGTGTAGCACACATGAAGTATAGGAAATCTGGTCCTAGTGGACCTTTTCCCTTTGCCTACTAGTTGAAAAGCTCCACTATATTGGGAGCCAATTGGTACTCCACTTTCCTTGTAGAAGATCCTACAACATTTGTCAACCCAAAAGGTTGCATTCTCAATCTATGGTATCCATATTGTAACAATATGGAGTTTAGTGACGAAGTTAGTCGGGCTTACGAAGTAGATAATAAGACAAAATAGCCTAGAATATTCTAGAAGTATCTAAGAAGCTTCTTAGGAAGCTTCCCAACTAGTTAACTTGCACCCTAAGCAGGTAGCTTCTAGAATGAAGCTTCTAGAAGCTTCTAACTAGCTTTGCTTGCACGCCAAGTAGGTGGCTTCTAGAAAGAAGCTTCTTGAGAAACTTCCTAGTTAACTTGGCTTGCACTCCAAGAAAGCGGCTCAAGGAAGCTTCTTGAGAAGCTTCAAGGGTCTTGTATGCTACCTATAAATACCAAGGCCAAAGCTCATGCTAGGCATTCGGAGTTTTCCCTCATTCAAGTGTCCCAATGTGAGTTTCCATTCTCCTATTTCTCTCCTTGGTTTCGGTCTTTTACATTGGTATCCGAGCAGGAATGGGATAAATGGAATTTATGGACCACCAAATTCACTTCCACCAAACCATTGGGACTTTCATGTCCAAATATTACCAAAGCATTGTTTCACACAATTCATCACCTCGCGCTTTGGGCAGGATTTTCTACACATGATCACCGTGTCAGAGGAACCCTTGATACTTCCAGTTGTAACTTATGGAGAACGGTGGACGTGTTGTATCTATGTTTTAATCACCTAGATAAATTGAGTGTAGTCAAATAGAGTAGTAGCAATGGCGGCAATACCGGATGTTATCCTTGCAATGCAACAACAAATCGAGGATCTTACTCGATTATTGGATGAACGAGACCAGCAACGACGAGAACAGATAGACAGAGCGCCAGTTCGAGATAGAGAAGATTGCATTCGATCTCCGAAACCCAAGGTGTTTGAAGGCAAGAATCTTCCTGGCACAGTGGAGAATTTTGTGTTTGACTGCGAACGTTACTTTGAAGCCACCAATCTTCAAGATGAGCGGAAACAAATTCTCTTGGCTTCTAGCCAATTGGATGGCGTGGCAAAACTTTGGTGGTGATTCCGAGTAGAAAGAGCTGAACGACAAATTGCTACACCGATTTTGACATGGGCAGAATTCAAGGATGCAATTCTTGGTCGATTTCAAAGTATAAATGCCACCCGAGCCGCACGAGATAAATTGGCGGAGTTGAGGCAGATTGGCTCAATGAGAAGCTACATCACACAATTTCATAACATCATCATGCAAATTCCAGATATCCAAGAAGGTGAAGTTTTGGATCGATTTGTGCGAGGATTGAAGTCACGAACCAAATTGGAGGTGACCATGCGGGAGCCACAAAACGTAGAAGAAGCCATGCAATTGGCTGAGCATTTTGATTCCTTGGTTGCGACAACTTGGTCTCGACCTCGACCTACACAAAGCCTACTAGTACCACGAGTGGAAGAACGAGTACCAATGGAGATTGATGCTATCCAACGAAGACCACTTGGCACAATAGATAAAGAAAGATTACGACAAAATAGAGGTTGCTTTTATTGTCGCCAAGTTGGACATCGCATTGCTGAATGTCTACTTAGGAATGGGCGACCTCGACAAGTTGCCCAGATGGAGTTTGTGGAATAGAATGTTCAGGGAAATGAAGAATCCCAGTAGGAGATTTTGAGCCGCCTACTGGGAGCTTGATTAGTTCCAATGGGATTGAAGGCTCGATCTATGCAAGTTTGCTTCACTTGCAAGGTATGATATCT
This sequence comes from Lunularia cruciata, assembly GCA_948567375.1. Taxonomy (NCBI): domain Eukaryota; kingdom Viridiplantae; phylum Streptophyta; class Marchantiopsida; order Lunulariales; family Lunulariaceae; genus Lunularia; species Lunularia cruciata. The sequence continues at coordinate 45,577,181 of OX419761.1, read as the reverse complement.
AATCGGGGTTGTAGGATTTTAGTTGATTTTGGAAGTTCAAAAAATTGCATGTCTATGCAAGTAGCAAAGGAATTGGGTATTCCTATCAAGCTAGTGTTTGGAAGTAGTTTGATGATGGCGAATGGTAGAAAGGGTTCTGCATTCCGCACCTCACATCCTATTACCTTCAAGATTGGGAAGGAGTATTTGGAGTGTATGGGTTTGTAGTGGCACCTCTACACTATGATATCATTCTGGGTCTACCTTGGCTTGAACGTCATAAAGTTCAATTTGATTGGACCCGACGACAAATTCAAGTACAACACCAAGGTAGAAATTTCCGATTAGGTTGTCTGGCACCTCTGAGTAAGACGCCTAAGAATAGTCAGTCCCAAGATGGGAAGTTTGTCGAGAAGGTAGCCATAGAGCGAATCTAGAAGGGAGATGAGTCCCAAGATGGGGAGTTTGCCAAGAAGACAACCATAGAGCAAGCTTGGAAGAGAGATGAGTCCCTGGAAGGGAAGTTCATTAATGAAGCGGCCATAGAGCAAGCTTTGGAGGAAGATAAGTCTGTATTTGCGGTGTGGGTCAAGCCGATTGCACAAGAACAATCTGAGGAGGGCCAAGAGCCTCATCAAGCAATGGTGGATCGGATAGTTCAGGAGTTTGCAGATGTGTTTCCGGATGATCTTCCAAAGGGATTACCCTCCGATCGAGGTATGCCCTTCAAGATCGAGTTATTGCCAGGGAGTACTCCAGTGAGTAGACCAATCTATCGGCTCTCACCAAAGGAATTGGAGGAGTTGCGAACAACATTTACAGAGTTGTTGGAGAAGGATTTCATACGACATAGTACCTCTCCTTGGGGAGCACCGGTACTATTTGTTCCAAAGAAGGATGGAGGACTTCGTTTCTGTATTGATTACCGTGGACTCAATAAGCAAACCGTGAAGAATGCATATCCCTTGCCTCGGATCGATGACCTGATTGATCAACTAAGTGGAGCACGCTACTTTTCCAAGCTGGATCTTTGTAGCGGCTATTGGCAAATTCCTATTGAAGGAGAGGATGTGCAAAAGACTGCCTTTCGCACAAGGTATGGACATTTTGAGTGGAGAGTTCTACCTTTTGGACTCACTAATGCTCCAACAGTCTTCATGGATCAGATGCATCGGGTGTTGGAGGGATTACTGGATCGGTCCGTGGTGGTGTTCTTAGATGATATTCTAATCTATAGCAGGACAGAGGCAGAACACGTGAATCATGTGCAAGAAGTCCTAAAACGACTATGACAGTGGAATTTCTATTGCAAGAAGTCAAAGTGTGCTTTTTGGTAGAAGGAGGTTACCTTCTTGGGTCATAAGATCTCATCAGAGGGGATCAAGATGGAAGAAGAGAAGATCAAGGCCATTACTGATTGGCCTACCCCGAAGGATGCTACAAAAGTATGAGCATTCAATGGATTGGCCAGTTTTACCGACGGTTCATCCATTATTATGCTCACGTGGCTGCACCATTGACTGACCTCTTGGGAAAGAACTCGAGCTTCCAATGGACCACCAAGCATGAAGAAGCATTCCAGAAGTTAAAGCATATGGTGTCTTCAAGACCCATTCTTCAACCATATGATCCTCAACTACCTTGTGTGGTTGATTTTGATGCTTCTACTTTGCGATTGGAGCTGTGTTGCAACAAGAATTTCCAGATGGACTACATCCTATTGCCTTTGTGTCTTGCCGACTAAATACAGCTGAAAGAAATTACTTTGCTCGAGATCAGGAATAACTTGCAATGGTATATGCCACCAAGGTATGGAGGCATTATCTCTTGGGGAAACAAGTGATCATGCAAACTGATCACAAACCATTGTTGCAGACCTTACACTTGGAGCACATGAAGAGTCGGCATCATCGATGGGAAGAGCAACTCCAATTGTTTGACATCAAACTTGAGTACAAACCAGGTCGGTTCCATGTCATCCTTGATGCTCTATCACGACGACCTGATTTGAAGGATCTTCCTCTCATCACGGCGGCAATTACAACGGTGTCCATTGACCCTAAGGTCCATAATGAGTTTCAATCAGCTCTACAACAAGATCCCTTCTTCCAAATGGTACACTGTCGTCTGACAGCACACGACAAGGAATACAACACCTTCTCCTTCAAGGAAGGCCTTTTATTCCATGAAGACCAGATCTATGTTCCAGCCAAAGGTGATCTTCGACTTGTGCACCTTCAAGAAGCCCATGATTTACTAATAGCTGGTCACATGGGAGTGGACAAGACCTTGGGCACTCTCCAACGTCAATGGTGGTGGCCCAACATGACACGAGATGTTCGAGACTTTGTCCGATCATGTGAGAGTTGCCAACGGAACAAGGCCAGCAACCAGAAGCCGAGTGGACTCCTTCAACCACTCGCCATTCCATCCGCTTGTTGGGAGCATGTGAGCTTGGATCTCATCACATCCTTGCCAAAGACAAAACAAGGACACACCGCAATTGTGGTGTTTGTGGATAAGCTTAGTAAGCAAATCCACTTGGCACCAACCTGTGATACCGTGGATGCTCCAACCTTAGCGCAAATCTTCTTCGACAATGTCTTCAAGCATCATGGGATGCCATGTGTACTCATCTCCGACCGTGATCCTCGATTTACCGAGAAGTTTTGGCAAGCACTCTTCCAGATACTTGGCACCAAGCTTGCTTTGTCCACGGCCTATCATCCTCAAACTGATGGACAAACCAAACGTGCCAATCATACATTGGAGGATATGTTGCGGGCCTTTGTCAATGTCCACCATACCAATTGGGATGAATGTCTTGCAGCTGCAGAATTTGCCTACAACAATTCCAAACAGGCAAGCACTGGATTTTCTCCCTTCTTTCTCAATTTTGGCCAAGATCCGCTTGTTCAAGATTCTCTTCTTGCTCCCCCTCCCTCTCAAGTTCCTCATACTTCTACATTCTTGACCACTATATCCCAATCTCTCCAACAAGCCAAATCTCACCTCCTTGTTGCTCAGAATCGCCAAAAACAATATGCAGACCATCATCGTCGTGATCTCACCTTTGAAGTTGGTGATAAAGTCATGCTATCCTCTAGTAACCTCCCTCTCCCACTTGATACCCAAGTTCGTAAACTTGCTCCTAATTGGATAGGACCGTTTGATATCACCCACATTATCTCTCCTGTTGCTTATCGTCTTGCCTTACCTTGTCACATGCGTATCCATTCTGTCTTTCATGTTTCCAAGTTGAAACCCTTTGTTCCTAACCCTTCTTCCTTTTCCTCTCGAGTCCAACCTCCCCCTCTTCCTGTCCCTATCAATGATCATGAGGAGTACAAAGTTGATCGTATCCTTGCACGTTGCCATATTCAATGAGACCGTCGCCAACATACGGAGTACAAGGTCCTTTGGAAAGGGTATCCCCTTCATGATGCCACATGGGAACCTCTTTCTCACCTCCAGAATGCACAGATGGCCATCAAGGAATTCGAAGCTTCACTGGCGACGAGGATATCACCAACTAGCGGCGGGGGAATATGTAACAATATGGAGTTTAGTGATGAATTTAGTCGGGCTTACGAAGTAGATAATAAGACAAAATAGCCTAGAATATTCTAGAAGTATCTAAGAAGCTTCTTAGGAAGCTTCCCAACTAGTTAACTTGCACCCTAAGCAGGTAGCTTCTAGAATGAAGCTTCTAGAAGCTTCTAACTAGCTTTGCTTGCACGCCAAGTAGGTGGCTTCTAGAAAGAAGCTTCTTGAGAAGCTTCCTAGTTAACTTGGCTTGCACTCCAAGAAAGCGGCTCAAGGAAGCTTCTTGAGAAGCTTCAAGGGTCTTGTATGCTACCTATAAATACCAAGGCCAAAGCTCATGCTAGGCATTCGGAGTTTTCCCTCATTCAAGTGTCCCAATGTGAGTTTCCATTCTCCTATTTCTCTCCTCGGTTTCGGTCTCTTACACATATTTTTTGATTTTGATTGTTTTGAGAGAAGAAGTGAATTGTTGAAGCTTAATTGAAGCCAAATGGAGAACAGAAGAGAAGGATCATGTATTTGGATCCAACTTGAGGAAATCAACTTGTGTTAGAGGACTTGCATTGGACTGGAAGGTGGTAGACCTAAAGTAAGGATACTTCATATCAAAATGAGCAACCCTATCTAAAGAAACCTTAACAAATTTTACTTGGGCTGATCCAATCAAGTAGGTACTATGAGCCGGCATGTCTCTCAATCAAGATGAACCTCTAATGGCTATTATGGTAGCACATCATGGACTAAGAAGGCAAAGAATCCCAACTCCATCATACTCCTCCAAGGCTAACACTCCAAGACTCAAGACATTGCTCACTACAGAACTCAATTAGAGAGAGATAGTTGCAAATGAAAGGATGCCAAGTACCTCCTCACCCCTAGTTTATATATTTGTGAAATAGTTATGCATCAAAGTTACTAATTACTAAAGTAACTCAAGTTACTAGGCTAAAAGTCAAATAAAGGCAAAAAGCTAAAGGAATATCCATGCTCATGGGAATATTCTCCTAAGCATGTGGTCTTATCTTGACCTAACCACTAAGTCAAGGATTCCTTTACATGGGCTATCCTTGGAATATAAAAAAAATCCTAAACAAAAAGGCTTGTGGGTCCAAGAAATCTCAATCTTTCTTCAAAGTCAAACACCTGGAATAATACCAAGTCAATAGATTAGAATCCAAAATAGTATTGCTCATCTTTTCCATTTCCTCTAAAGTAAGGTCCCCTTTTTTTTAGCTATGACTAACTTTAGGTAATCATGACTAATGTAGAACCATCCTTTATCTCGATATAAATAATATCTTTCAAGTATTTATTATACCAAACTAAATATCGCAATAGCACATACATACACAAATGGGTGTTACATTGCATTCAACAAAAATGGTTACTTTGTAAGTAAGCTAAATTTGAGGGTGACGTGAGTTACTCATGTAGAATGTGTGAGTTTGGATTGAAGACTAACTGAAAAATGATCATGCCTTGGAGCACTATAAGGTTGAGACTTCATCCAGGAAGCTCCAAAATGTCAAAGAGATATCCTATTCCTTTGAAGAGTTATCCTAAAGGAGCTAGACTTCCAAGCCAAGTAGCAAGGTTAATTTGTGAAAGACCACAAAGTAGAGTGAACATGATGCCAATGAAGGGCAGTAGATAGGTTCCATTGGTTGCCATGCAAAATCTTGCAATTTGTATATTGGATATGGTAGCTAGGATTGATGTCTTGAGTAGACTTTGTATCACTTTTTGGCTTGGAATTGGAACTTTATTTTCCAGGTTTCATGGCAAAAATCATTGCCAACAATTTTATAGGTGGTTCCAAGGTGGAGGAGAAGAGAGGAAATCTGGCTTGATGGACTGAACTGATTGGATACTCATAATGGTAAGAGAAGTAAGAGATGTGATAGGAGTCACCTTCTATCAAAAATGTGATCTTGTTGAGGAGACTAAGAGTTGAAGAACACCTTCAATGTACCTTGCACCAAGATGGGTACAAGGCAGACACTTAGAAGGAACCAATGAGGTGAAATCTTTTTGAGGCTTTGATGGCCATGTTAAAGCTAGAGTAAACTACCTATGTGATGAAGCAACAAGTGGCTTTCTTTCACTAAATGTTTGCAAGAGAGAAGGTGAACTAGGTGAAGTGTTTTTACCAAGAAATGAGGTAGATGATTATAAATTGGAGGATGGCTTTTCCACCCCATTACTTTGTACCATTTGTGGCACACTTATAGTTGAGTTTAGACCTGATCAACTCAAAGGAGGAAGAGGAGATGGTGTCCCACTTCCACCCAGATTTTCATCAAAGTGCAGATGAAGACAAGCGATGTTACATGGGACAGATTTGAGGAAGCAGTGAATATGTCACCAAGATAGGACAATAGAAGATTGTTGCAATATCCATCTTGAGGTAGAGGAAGCAAAGTCGAACCAAAGATATGGTGTCTCAGAGTAGAGAAGAATGGCTTAGAGATTCAAGCCAAGGCATGAGATGATGGTGGTGGATTTGTCATCGGGAGCAGACTTGAAGGCATAAGCAAGGTCTAATTATGGGGACTTTGAAGATGAAGAGAGCACTCTGAAGAGCAAGGAGTCAAGCAATAGCAATGAAAGAGAACATGAAGTCCAATAGTCAATAGAAGAAGTAGTTGAGGAGGAGGATTGGAAGTTCTGTGCAAAGATTGAATGCATGGAGGGAGGAGATACCCAATACTTGGAGTTACCTAAGGTGGATTCCTTGAAAGAATATGATGAAGAGCCAAGATTGGTATTCTTGAAAGTGGTGAGATCAAGACAAAGTCTTCATCCTAAAACTGCAGGACCACGTCAACCCAAGGAAGATGAAGAAAGCTTGGAGAAGATCAAGACTTCAGGGTAAGGCACCAACAAAAGAAGTGCCTATCAAAGCCAAAGAAAGAGAAGAAAAAGAGGAAGAGTGTAGAGGAGTAAATTATCTATTGAAGATTGTTTGTCCTTTATTGTTGCAATTGCAAGAGAAGAGGAAGGAGATGTAGATAGATCATCCGGAGGTAAAGGATGAATTGTGAAGCATCTAAGTGAGGAAGTCTTGCAGTTAAAGGAAAGTTGACCTGAGTAGAAGAAGAAGTTGAAGTACTTTAGGTTGGTGCGGTGATTTGTAAGAGAAGTTTAGAAAATCTGTAGGAGAGCTTTGAAGAGCACAAAAGTGTTCTTGAACAATGAGAAGAAGAACTGAAGGAGCAGAAGGTGGCAATTGAGAAACTTAAAGAAGAGTTCAATGATGCTCAACTTGAGGTAATACACTCCAAGGCCATCACATCAGTAAGTGAGAAAGCTTTGGAAAATTGAGATCAATTGTACCAAAGAAGGATTGGGCTTGGCAACAAGTACTAGCAAGTAGAGAGAGGAAGAAGAGTGGTTGCAAGATTTGATTAAAAGCACAAAAGCGTAACTTGTTCATCATTTGGAGGAGAGGAAGAAGTTGGAGGCCAAGCATGTGGAAGAATCGAAGATGCATTGGGTGGAATTGGAGGGAGAGATGACTCAAGAGGAGTTATTCTCAAAGAAGACACCATGATCAATGAAGGGTATTGTCAATAAGTTGAAGGTGATGTTTAGCATTGAGGCCAAGGTAAGGTTGGAGGAGTCTTGACTGCACAAGTTGAAGTTAATGGTGCAAGCAACTTGGAAGAGAAGGGCAAAGGACATAGAATTGAACAATTTGTTAATTTTTCTCAGAGATAGGGTAGATAGGAAAATTATAGAAGTAGGAGACAATGTGAGTCTTAGATTAGATTTAGTTAGATCAAAGTTAGATGAACTTTGTAGTAGTTTGAAAGAGAAGGTAGAAACCCAATGTGAAGTAGTTGAAGTAGGAGTGTAGCTGACTTTGGGTGAGTTACATGAGTCAATTGAAGTAGTTAGGACAAAATCAAATATTGTAGTTAGTAGGATGATGAATTCAGTTGCAATTTAGACTGAAGATAGGAAAGAAGTAGATGAAGATGAAGATATAGCGGATGAATGCAAAGTGAAGGAGATGATTATAGGTACATCCAAAGTAGAAGTTGGATCAGATTAGAAGTAGTTGATTGAGATCTAAAGTAAAAGATACAAAGTGGTAGAGTGTTGAATTGGATCTAGAGATTTGTAAAGTGGCAATTGAGGTGGTTTGGACAATTTTGATAACTATAGAGTGCTCTGGTTATTTAAAGTAGACATTCATAGTGTTGTATATTTAGTATTCAGTTTTGAAGTTAAGTAAATCAAAGCCCTATCATTCAATGCTCATCATTTTAGCTTAATTCCAAGTATCAATCATGTGTGTGTGTTTGTGAGTGTTTGAAGAAGTTTAAATTGTAGTTGAAGTGTGTTAGATGTTGGATTTTTTAGCTCTTATTCCATTCTATATATTTGATCTTGAGTGGAGTGCAATTGAGGCAATGCCTTGATGAATCTATGAGGAATTGTGATGGTGGTAGTATTCTACATTTATGAGTGCAGTGCTAGATTGATGCAAATCAATTTTGACCAAGGAAGTTGCATCTTCAATGGAAGGTGGGATACAATTCCAAGGCAAAGTCACTTTATGGTGAAATAGCCTTCTTCAAAGCAACTAAATCATCACAATTGAGATTTATTTGGATAGAAATTGATAAATTGTGATTTATGGGTGTTATAATCAATGACAAGACTGCAAATTGAGCACTTGTTACTCTCTTTTGGGTGTGGTTTCTACCCATGTGGCTAAAGATCCAATCAAGAAGAATTTTTTTATTATGTTTACTTTGTGTTTGATCATTCTTGACCAGTATCTCTATGAGAACAAATGATTATCTACCAATTATTGCAAAAGTGATACTTGCTAAGTTGTCACAGAATCCCATAGAAGTTTCTTCCCCATGTACATACAGGCTTAATTCACTCATCCTTTCATCTTGGATGTCCAAAACAATTTCGTCCCACCATGGACTTTGAGGCTCTTCTTCCATTATTGGTCCCAAGAGATCCATTATATAGGTTGCTTCTATAGCGCTCTCCATATTTTGATATTTATTAATCACCAATTCTTCTTTGGCTGGTGCCTCCTTCTTGTAGTACCTTTGTGTCCAAGATTGCTAGTGCACTTAGTCCCAGCCATCTTCCTAAGGGACCTATCTCTTGTAGGTCTCATCCCTATAGGACTACACACAACTTTCTTCTTGAGATTCCTTGATGACTTTAGGCCTCCTTTGTTAGGTAAGTTGGGACCCAACCTCTTTTTACCACCAATGGTATAGCTTAGAGTAGTAGGTCTCAAAGAGTTGGAGGCAGGCAAACTCTCACTTGTGGGACTGCCTCCAGATTGTGTTCCAAAGGGACTTACTTAGTCATCCTTGGGTCCCACTCTTGGTGATCCGCCCCCTATGGATCTTTCCAACTCATTTCCTTATTCATTATCATTGAGATCATCTTTTGTTTTGAGTCTTCTTCCTTTGAGGGAGTTGTCAATTTATGGTGATTAATGAATAGGAGTAATTGGCTTACTCTTTGCTCTAACTTATGGTTCTTTAACATGAGATTGTTCCTAGACTTCTATTGTGCTTTGACCTCTACTTGCTCCTCTTTCCTTCTTCTTGTAATAGAAGGTATATTTGGTACCATACCTTCTCTAAAGTGATCATGTTTATTGCCAACTAGTTCTCTCTATAACTTCCTTTAATGTCTCCCAATTACTTTTCTCCTTCTTCAAAGTTGTGATCTCTATTTCTAGTGCACATTATGACAACTTTAATTCCTTTGCAAGAAGTGTCAACAATTTTAGACAATTCCCATATTGTCTCCATAGCTACCTTGGAGTCCTCTTTTGCATGGGATGCCTGATCCCATAGTGTGCAAAGATGTCCCTCTAGCTATTGGGTCTTCAAATTCTCAACTTCCAATTGTTGGTCAACTATTGCCTTGTTGGCCCAAAGAGTTTAAAGCTAAGTTATTGTCTCCCCTAACTATTTTCCAATAATGGCAAACTGCTTCTACCATGCGGCCTCCTTCTCTACCCAAGCAAGCTCTGCCTTTTGGGATTTATCCCATACTATCAGCTATTATTCATCCCATAGTGACTACACTTCAATATAGGAAAAATGGCCACACTTAGCTTTTTCAATATGAAAACCAATCCAAGCCTCCATGTTGTCTAACCATTGGTTGTAGTATTCCTATACTTAATAGGTTATAAGAAAGAGCACATATTACTTAGGTAGACAACTCTAACCTGTTCTACTCTATAGGATCCATTTCTATAGTCTCTTGGGCATTGCATTGGCATCTTGTGAATTGCTCAACTCTTCCTTGGGTATTAAGTGGAAAATTAGAGTGGCCTCAAAGACAAGAAAAAACCTTTGCCTTGGAGATACTAGTAATAAGGTTTTCTCTCTATGAGATATTTCATCTCATCATTCACCAATAGAACCAAGTCAATAATGGTGCCCCCTCCCTTTGGGGAAATCTTCCTCCTTTTTTCCTTTGTCCTAGTGGGGTGAGCAGATTCTTGTGGGGTTCCAATGAATCATCCTCCAAGTTGATAACACCCATCCTCTCATGTTGCTTGTGCTTGGTAGAGTTTTCTAGAGGTTCCTTTATCACCTTCTCCCTTTGGTAATAGAGCCCATCATCTTGGCTTGATCCAATTGTGTAACACCCATTGGTGCATGTATGCTTTATAGCAATATTAAGTATACTTTTTACCCTTTTTGCCTCTCCCTTGTATGGCTTGATGAGGTCTTCCCATCCTTCATGTTCTCTATGCGGTCACATTTTTCTTTATAGTGATATTAAGTTTGGTATTGCAAGTAGTGGAGAAACATTATTTTTATGGAGTTTAGCTAAGCTTATACGTCAATCATGATTAGCTAGAGTTAGTACTAGCTAAGGCAAAGGTGATGCTATTTTAGAGGAAGGGGAGAGAGTGAGCATCACTTTTCTGTCTTCTAGAGTAGTGACTTGATATTGTTCATAACTATTTGGCTTTGAGGAAAGAGTTGAGAACTCTTGAGCACACAAGCCTTGTTGGTGTGGATTTTTCTATGGTCCAAGGATAGCCCGTATGAAGGAATCCTTAACTCAGTTGGTAGGTGCTGATAAGACCACCTAATCATGGGATTATTCCTATGTGCTTGGATATTCCTTTGGACTTTATGACTTTATTTGACTTTTAGCATAATAACTTGAGTTACTCCAATAAGTAGTAACTTTGGTATGTAACTATTTCACAAGTATATAAAATAGGGATGAGGAAGGACTCATCATCCTTTCATTTGCAACTATCTCTATCTCTAATAGAGTTCTCTAGTGAGCAAGGGCTTGAGTCTTGGAGGTGCCTTGGAGTTTTAGCCTTAGAGTAGTGTGATTTTGTGACAACCCGGCAAATATCACTTTTGCGGTAATCGGGTAAGTAAAGTTTGTTCCCGTAAAGATACGAGTCAGAATTGGTCAAATACAAAGCAAAGTAACAATTTCAGTTCTTCTTGGTTGCGTCTTTAATCTCTCAGGTAGAAACCACACCCAGAAGAGAGTAATAAGCACTGATTCGCAGTCTTGTCACAAATTAACACTTCTTAATCACAACTCCATCAAATCTTTCCATCAAATCTTTCCAAACAATCTTGATTGTGATGATTCAGGCTCTCCCGAAAACGGCACTTCACTGCAAAACAACTTCACCTCAGAATTGTGTTCCACCCCTCCACTGAAGGCACAACTTCCTCGATTGAAATTGCTTCACATCAACTTTGCACTGCACTCACAAATGCAAAATACTACCAACACTACAATTCCTCTCAGATCTATCAAGGCATTGCTCCGATTGCACTTCACTTAGGATCAAACACACAAAATGAAGATCAAGGCTGTGGAATCCAACATCTAACAAACACTCTAACTTGCACTTCAAATTTCTCCACACACTCACAAACATAGACACGAAGTTGATACTCAGAATCAAGCTCAAGCGACGAGCACTGCTTCACAGCACTTTGCTTTATCTATTCTCAGAAATTATGAGCACTGAACAACATTTGACTGTGAATGCCACTCTTAAATAGTGAAACAATCGACAGTTCTAACAACTATACCGTTCTACAACAACTGTTCTAACCTACAGATTCAAAATGACAATGCACCTCTTCATATCTGCCTCTTCAAATCTCAAATCTGTTACTACTCCGATCTGATGTCTACTTCTTCCTCGGCTTTCAAACCTGAACTTGAAGTAATCTTACTTCCTACTACTCTGTCCTCGGGTTTCTTATCTTCTACTTCTTCCACTAAATTCTAACATTTCTCCTTCCTGATCTGAAATTCCTATCATAATTAAGCCTTCTAAATCTCTATCTCCCGACCCACTCTTCTCTAAAGTGTCAAATGTCAAATCCGAAGACACCTGCACTCCTATCTCTCTTACTTTGGGTCTAACTACTATCAATTCTTTTACTAATTCTATTGTGTCATCATCAAGAATTGTAATTGAAACTATGAATACACTATCTACACCTTCAATTTGTAACCCACTTTTTCCTAATCACTCATGTTATTGACCCGAAGACACTTATAGTTTGATCCTGCACTTCGGGTTTATTCACTATTGCTACTTTTCCTTCAATTCATGTTCCATCTTTTAATCAAGACTGAAATTGAAGTCATGGGTATTCTAACTATCTTCTTTCCCTACTCTAACTTCCTCTGATCCCTCTAGCAAGACTCCCCAAGTCACCTTCACTGCACTCTGAGGTCCAACTACCTCGAATTTAGTCATCTTCATCTTGAGGCAAAGTCTTTAGACCCGAAGTCATGTAAACCCAAAGTACGAAGTAACATTGACCCGAAGAACCTCAACTCGAAGTACATCTACTCTCAAAACTTCAAATGTTTGTAACTTCTTGTACAAACCTCCAAACTCTACAATTTTGAAAGCAATGGAAAACACTGAACAAGACGCTTCCAACAAAATATAGCACGCTTGATTTAGACTTGTCTTCACTAAGATATGGCCCCCGCAGTATTCCTGACCTGTAACCTTTTGCCCTCCTTCGGCGTCTGATCCAAGTTTTTTCCTCCTCTGACACAAAGTAAGCTTCTTCGGGTTTGATCCAAACCGAGCCCTTCTTCCTCTTACACGAAGTGGACTTCCTCGGGTCTGATCAAATCATAGGTTTGCACTCATTTCTTCTCCATTTGCTTTCAATTTGATTTCAGCAAGGCATTTCTTCTTCTAAACTCGTCCAAAATGAAAAATGTGGGTACCACAGATTTAGTGATGGTTCTTTGCCTTCTTAGTCCAAATTTTCCACCTTAATAGCCATCAAAGGTTAATTCTAAGTGAGAGACAAGCCGGCTCACAATTTTGCTTGGTTGCCATTGTTAGTGGGCTTCTTTATTGTCACCATCAGCTTCTTCTTCTCCTTTGTTGAGGCTAAAGACACCATTACACTATTCTACAAGCTAGTTATCTTCTTCCTTTTGCTGCCCATAGTCTCTACCTCTACAGGATTGAGTGGTTCCCATAGTTCTATTTCTTGTACTCTCAAAGTTGAGTGCACTTGCAACTTTAGGGAATTCTCCTAATCCTTTCTAGTCCATTTGCTGAAGTGGGAGACCAATTGGGCTGTCACATGGGGGCTCACATATTATCTCCCTATCCACTTTATCATCTTTTGGTAGCTCTTCTTGAAAATTGGCATTTGAGATGTTAGAGCTACCTCCTTGATATTTTTTCCTTTAACATGAAGTGCTTGGGGCCAAGTATTCCATAATTGCTTTAGTATTGGCCCCACTAAAGGATTTCCTCTCTTTGTCTTTTCTATTGAGAATGCTTTCTTGAATCCCACATAGCATTCCCACAACTTTGTAAAGAGCATAATTGGAGCATAATTGGATGCTCTCCCATAAATGACACTTTGGATGAGAGCATCCATGAGGGACACATTTAGATACAACACATTCCGTTGGCCTTTGATGAGCAAATGGAAGTCCGTAATGGCAAAATAAAGTGGTGGATATGCAGCCAATATCATAAGGAACCCATTCTTGTGCATAGTTCTTGATGAATTATCTACATTTTAAAGAAAAATAGCACTTGTAGGTGCTACATGCTGAATTGGAATTCCTTCCGTGTGAAGAAGATGTCTTTTGACTTTTGTGGTAGCAAGAATACTTCCCATATCATGTCCTCATTCATGGGAAATGATTTTTCTTGAGGATCTACTATGGGAATTGATGTATGGATCACTTTTAAGTCCACTTAAATCTCCTCCATTGTTTCCAGCACTCTAACTAACTCCTTGTTGCTTGGAAAAAAGAACTTGTGGCCCACAATGTTCCCAATCCCACCCATCTCTATGGTCTTCCTTGTCTTGGTGTCCAAATTTCTGAAATTGCACAAGTGGCTCAACTTCATGTAGATAGGAGCCATTCCATCTCACCTTCATAGAATTTGCTTAGCTCTTTCACTTGTTCTCATATAGACCCGTTGTGAATCTGCACAACTGTCTAATTCCTAGAAAAATTTATCAAAGGCTTTCTCCAATTCTTGCACTAGCAAGACTTCATCAACCCAATGATTCTCTACTTCTTATCAAAATTTGTGAATTACCGCAATGATGTTCTCTCAAACCTGTCTGGTCTAGCCTATCTAAGATTGCTCTCACAATCAATCTTGTTTTAAACTACTATTACTACTCTCACATAGAATCTTTTACTTTCTACTTACTTTGAGTTTTCCCCAATGAAATGAGTAATATCACTCGATAGATTGCTTCTTGGTGCGATTGCTCAATGATTCACTCTCTCAAAGTCAGAATTGCAAACTAAAGGAATTATATTTATAGGGGTTGGATCACCTTTGATTAGTGTTGTACTTTTTTTTGAATTTATTTTTTATGCATGTCATGCAATCCTACTCTAGGAGCAAAAATGTCTTCACAAGTGTGGCATTTTTCTGCACTCAGTTAAGACCGTCACACCCATCATTCCATCTAGGAATTGGAGATGAATTGTCTTTCATGTGGCATTATTTTGCCTTTGAATGTGAAATGATGCAGCTATTGCTAACACTAGGATGTAGAAGGTTCATGTAGCCATTTTTGAGTCTGTCCTCCTGGACTATTGGTCCAAGAAGAAATATCCCACATACAATCCCATAGTCATTCAGGAAGTCCTTCAAATCTTGAAGGGAGATCTTCTCACAAGGGTGTTCTCATACTCTCTTCCGTCTCGATAAAGAAGCACCAAGTTTCTCATGATATAGTTTCTTCTTTGTCCCTTAGTGGGATTTAGTGTGGACTGTATGGTCTATAGTTGGTGCCATTGGTACAAGATTTCAAGACTTCTTTATTGAACTTTTCAAAGTGGATTGACTCATTATTGAACACTTGTTGTACTTGATAAGGACCAAGCCATTTTTCAAGAAATTTGCTCAGAAATTGGCCAACCCTATCATTAAATTTTAACACTAAGTCCACATTTGTAAAGTGTGACCTCCTTGCTTTTGCACTTGAATCAAGTTTTCTGGTTAGCTTGAGTGGTGTACTATGTGTAGAGTGCACATATATATCTTTTTGTCAAACTATGCAACACAAAAACACTTTTTTCCATTATTATCTCCCCTCCAAGAGACTAAGATGTACTTGTTGAACTGCCCATAAGCACTCTAAGTGATCAGATTAAAAGTTCTATCCATAAAATTACCTCTTGCCCATAGATAAGTTGGAATGGAGTGTATCATGTGGTGAGTTTTATGGTGGTGTGGTAAGCCCATAGAGAACCTAGGAGCCTCTGATCCCAATCTGTGGGGTTTATCCTTACCATTTTTTTCAAGAGTGTTAGGAGAAACCCATTGACACATCAACTTGACCATTTGCCTATGTGTGGTATGGGGTAGATTGGTGGTACTAGATCCAATAAGTGGTAGTTAAATCTTGTACTCCTTCATTGATAATGTAGGATCCATTGTTTGTGACATTGGATAAGGGAACACCAAATCTTGAAACGATATTTCTATATAGGAATTGGATAGTGATCATAGTGGAACCATTTACAAAGGATTCAATTTCTGCCTACTTTGTTATGTAGTCTATGGCAACAATAATGAAGTGATGCAAAGTCCATCGAGCTGTAGGATTTATAGGTCCGACAAAGTTGAGTCTCCATTTTTTAAATGGTTGAGTTGCTAATATGGGATGGAGGTACATATGGTATTGTCACAAAGGTTTGCCAACTTTCTGGCAAGGGTTATACATGTGGTCATTGGTTGGCATCTACCAAAATAAAAGGCCACCAGTATCCCGCAAGGTAAACTTTATGAGCTAAGCTCATCAGCAAAGTGCCTTCCTGATTTGTCCAAGTGGCACGCCTTTAATACTATGGGGACCTCCTCCATGCTAATGCAATGCTGAAGTACTCTATCTACTCCCATTTAATAGAGATTTCCCTACAAAATAGTAAAGGGAAGTACAGACATATAAAAACTTGTGTGTTTGGCCCGTGGTAAGTCAAAGGGTATGCTTTCCAAAGAGAGATGCTGCATGATTCGGATCATCCAAAATGGTTGTGTAGTTACACTTACATAAAAAAGATGAAAGACTACAAGATCTACGTCAAGGGAACAAATGGTGGGTAGTCCAAGAATATAGGATAGAAAGTATGCATTATTATGAGACTCTCCCACACAATATTCCACTATAAAAGAAAACTCTTGTAGAAGAGCATCCAACAGGCCAATCTTCCCACACAGTAAAGGTTTATTAATCAAATATTTGAGGGCTTCATGGTCTACATGGAAGAACAAAAATGTTGCCCATCAGGAAGTGTCAAAACTTTTGGACAGCAAAAACCATCCCAAAGCACTCTTGTTTAATTGTCTAGTAGTTTCTTTCAGCTAAGCTGAGTTGCTTGCTAGCATAGTAGATCAGGTGTTCCCATTGCTCTTCATCATACTAAGCCATAACAATGACTATAGTGGTGTTAGAGGTATATATGAAAATAGAAAAATCAACTCCCAATTTGGTGCTACCAAAATTGAAGCAATGGCTAATTTTTGCTTAAAGGTTTTGAAAGCGTCTGTGCAATTTCTGTCCACAAAAAGTCAATTGTAGTGTATAGGAGGCCCATTAGTGAAGGAGTGATCTTAGCATACAAATGCACATATCATTTGTAATACCTTGTACATCCCAAGAAACTTCATAGCTCTCATACGGTCTCAAGGATGGGTAACTCTTGAATGACATGTTCAGGTCCACCATCATGCCACTTTTGTAGACCAGGTGACCAAGGAAAGGTGCACAAGAGAAAAAAAAATAGGCACTTTTGTTGGTTAAGAGAAATATGAACTTGCCTACAAAAGTGTATAATAGCTCTTAGTATGGTGATATGATGACTACATGAGCTACATGCACACATATTATTGAGATATAGCTCCATATCCTTCCTTATTGCACCAAAGGAATTCATCATGTAGTGTTGAAATGTTGTGGGAGTATTCTACTATCCAAAGTGCATCACTTGATATGCGTAGGTACCCCATTCCATGACAAATGTAGTCTTGTATTGATCTTCTAGAGCAATGGCAATCTGGTTGTAGCCAAAATACCCATCCATAAATGAGAAGCAGTGGCTATGGGCCACTTTGTCCAATAGTGTGTCCATGAACAAGATTGGGAATGGGTCCGAGACCATTTGGACATTTAGCTTCTAAAAATCCACATAGATGCATAATTTTTCCCATATCCTTTTTAGGGGCAACCAAGATTGGGAGGCCCATTTGGTCTCTCCTATGGGATAGATACACCTGCACTTTTGAGAGTAAGTAAGATTCAACTAGTATAGTTTAGATCTTATTGAAATGGCATTTGGACAAAGTAAGATGCAATGTTGGCATGTTTAGGGATACACCTAAGAGTTCCATGTAGTTATAGGAAAAAACATCTCTAAACTCTTGAAAAAGAGCTTGACAAGAAGATTCATCCTTCATAGACACATTGGTGTTGATCTTCATGTATTTAGGTGTTTTATCTACCCATAAGATGTCAAGATCACAAAACTCATCTATAATTTGCAAGTGGAAGGGAATGGTCTCAAACAATAGCTCTGAAGGTTTTTTTAGGCAGTAGTGTTGCAACTTTTCCTCAGATATTGTGTGATGGACTTCTTGTTCCTTTTCAAGTCTCTCCGTGTATTTCCCGCAATATCAACAATAGTGGTGTGAGATGGAGGACATGTGTTCTCAATGATAACTGGAAGAAATTTTGTCACTCATGATAAGCTTCTATTGGTTCAAGGGATAATATTTTCATTGGGAGAATCCCATCAAAATGAAAGCATTTTCCATCCATTTCTTCATCTTGACAATTGATATCATCTTCAATATAGAAGCAAGAGTAGTTGAGGTTTCTTGAGCATGTTCTTGGGTGTAAGGAAATAGGAACATTGCATGGGAGAAAGCTCCATTTTTAGTGTTATAAGAGTTGTCTTCTTAGTCCAAGGAAATTTCTCTTCGGGTTATGGAAATGTGCTTGTCAAGAATGTTTTGCAGACTCGTCAAAAGAATGGGCTTATTGTCATGGAATTCTATGGCATTACCACTCATTTCTTCTTCTAGTATGAAAAGTCAATTAGCAATAGCATCTGCAATTATCATTGTTATCAATGTGATCAAGACTTCACGCATTAATATTAAAACTCAATTCTCCTTCATGATCCGAGCTTGACACAAGTTATACTAAGTATATTGGAAGCATAGCATGGTTTGATTTTCTCCCAAATGTTAATTTACCAGTTTTCCAAGAGGTGACCACATTGGTGTCCACCAGCCATGGGACTCTTATAAAAGTGGAAATTATACGGGAGCAAGAGTATACATTATGAAGTAGTGAATTTAAAAGATCTAATCATTGATAAGTGTAGAGATCTTGGACAACATTCCAAGAGTGTAATGTCTTCTCGTCTGCCTTTCAAAGAAGGGTGGAGATCTTTGCTATACCCTTCAAGCTTAGTGTTTCCATCCTGTGGTCATGATGTTCACCAAGCACCCCAAGTCAATACAATAGTCTGGGGATAACACTCCCTTGGATGGCTACAAGAATGTCCAGGTCATGAACCTTGGTGTAAATATGTGATGATTGGTCAAAATTTTTATCAATCATAGCACTATAAGGGATTCTTGTAGTTGGAGTGAACACTTCCCACTAGTGGATCCTTGAAGCACACCATGGGCTATTCTTTTTGTAGGAATTTTTGTAGCTTTTCTCATTCAATAAGGGAAACTTTACAAGTTGTTTGAGAATGATGTTGGCTGTGACATTAGCCAAATCAGCAACAATGTCATAGTCATGTATTTCCAAATTGGGTGGTTTTTTTGCTAGTGTGTCAAACATAGGAACTATGGCTTTATATATTTCTAGAGTGTGCTAAGGAGTTTCACCCCACATGGTTTCTTCATCCATTCTTTTGGAGGAGTAACTCTCAAAACTAGAATTTTTATCTAGATTAATTATTGCATAAGTGCAAGCATGCATGGTGAGAAACACATTTGCCTCCATGATAGCACTTTCAGTGGCTGCTACTGTATTACCCATAGGAGCACATTCCTCAATCACTAGGAACTGCACATTCTTATTGAGGCCACCATTATTTTGAAATTTATTCTACATGGGCACTCCCTTGGTCTGAGTAATAAAGTTTTGGAAGTCCAGGCATTGCACCATGGTATGTGCTCTGGAGTTGAACATGCAACAGGCAGACTTGTTGGGCCACAAGTTTGCATAATGATTTTCCTACAAATGTGATCATGTATTTTGGGTTTGAGAAGTCCTTTGTCTCTTCTCTTTCCTCTTCTTCTCTGGAAGGGTGGATCCTGCAAGTGCTGGTGGAAGTTTTTGTGCTACTAGATAGCATCCATAGCATGTGCTCTTTCTTCTCAAGGCTCTTGGCATCTCTTGAATGTTTTTTAATGAGCCCATGACATTTCCACACTTCCCACAATAGACACAATAATTGAAAATGTTTGGGTGGCACATTGAGCATTTGTGTGTCCTCATCCTAGACAACATGTATAGGAAATCTCTCCCTAAGTAGTAGTGTTCATTGGGTTCCTCTCTTGAGGCAACTATGCTAAGTGAAGATTCTCCAATTCCAACTTTACTAGGATGTCCTCCACCTTGGTGTTTGCTATTGGAACATTGGTAGCTACAAGAGCAATAAGTTCTTGTAGAGCTAGAGGAGTTAGAGGAGTAATTGAATTAATTGCTATAGGCATGTGATTGTATATGAGCATTTGTTGTGGTGCTACATATTGAGCCGGCACAAATACAAGAGTTCTTCCATAGAAGTAACTTGGCTATGAGAATCCTTGAGTAGCAACATAGATGTTTTGCATTACATTTCCTTTGAATCCTAGTATTATAGAGCAAGGCCATGTCTTGCTTGTTAGCTTGAGCCCAACATTGTGCTTCTTGAATGCTTCAGCTAAAGAAGTAGCTTTATTATAGATGAGGAATTTTTGGATATCCTCAAGTAGCACATCCTTAAACCAGTTAAGAGCTATAAAAAATCTAGAGCTAGTGTAATTATTGACAATATGTATTGAAATTGTTTACTAAATGCTTGCATGGTTTTATGTGTCCTTTTTGGAGTCTATTTATCTTGTCCTTGAGTTGTTCTTGTTGCCTTGGCAAAATGTACTCTTGTCATCCTTCCGCTCATATAAATGTGTAACTTGTTCTCATGGCAAGGGCTAATCCACTAAACTAGTGTTGTGCAATGCCAATGAAACTTTGGCCAATCTATTATGTCATGGTAGTATCATCTATGATATTTTGTGCCATATAGACATTCTTGAACATAAAAGGAATTATTCAAAATATTCTTGCCTTGTGAACACTATTTGTTCCAAGGAGTATACAGTTATTTGCTCCTCTTGATGTTGATGCCATTGCAATAGTAGCTATAGTGGCAACATGGCTGAATTAGGTTGTACTTGTGCAATGTATGGTGTGTGCCAAAGTAGATAGATTTCTTTGGGCAAAAGTGCTAACTATGAACATAAATAGTGCACGACTCTGAATATTTGAAAGAGTGCTTATGAACATGGGTGGTAATGCTTCCTTGGCTTGGGATCACTCTTGCTTGTAGAATTGGGAGGTAGTGCTTACTCCAAACTAAAAGACTTTTTTGAGAACACAAGAGGTAATACTTTCCCCTCCATGGAAAAAATCATGCTTGAAGAGATGGGGGGTATTACTTTTCCCAAACTGAAAACAACCACGTCCTTGTAGGTTGGTGTTCAATAAGGATAGCCCAAATGATTTGTAGAAGGGAGTGCAAAGGACATGCACATCAGCTAATAGCAATGCCAGAAATGTTGGCGGGTTAGTCCAATCCCATTGTTAAGGGTATGGGATGCTATGAGGCAAAGGAAGTATGGGAAAATCCCATTGGGCACTACAAGCAGATGTTCCCAAAACTATCTATGAGCAAAAGATCCCATAGTGATTTATGGACAAAGTTCCCATAATGGTCTATGGGTAGAGATTTCATGGTGATCCTAGCTCAATAGCAGGATAGGGTTTACACTTGGACACTTAACCCAAGAATAGACTTGCATGTGTGTCTCCTTGTGAGTCCTTCAACTTCCTTGGTTGTCATCCTCTTGCTAAGTAATGAGATGCTATGAGCAGCATTGTGAGCACTCTAAGATCTAAACAAGCACGCAATGAGTGCAACTAGGAGCATTACTTACACAAAATACACATGAGTGAACTAGATATGGGATACAACACTCAAAAAACAGCAATAGATAGAATGGGTTTTCTTTGTAACCTTCTTTACTCAATTAAGGAAGTAGTAAGTTATATCAAGCACTCTTACAACCATGACTAATTTTCAATCTATGGATCCAACTATTACATAAGTATTTTGACAAGTTACTAAAATTTGACTCGATTAAACAAGGTTCCCCTCAAAAATGGAATAAGAACCATATAGGGATTTACAATGAAGGATGTTTACAATGCAAGGAGGGAAACCACCCTCTAAGTGGCATGAGCTACCTTATATACCAGCAAATCTAACCCTAATATGACCTTTACTACAGCCGCCATCTCCTTCTCATGTTACCACCATTAAGGCCCAATTGGCTCATTAAGGCTCAATTGGCTTTCAATAGATTACAACTTTGAGGAAGTCATAGCATCATCTTAGCTTCAATTACCTACCTAATTACTTGACTAATGCATTGTCCCGTAGAGGGCTCATCCCATATTGGATTCATCTCACACTAATATACATCCTATAGAGGAGTTATCTTGTACCTCCACTTACTAAGCATGTAGGTAAATACCCGCATGTCCCACATAGTTTGATCTTGCAATAGACACTTCTCTCGTTGTTTTCTATTCTCATAGCAGCTCCTTATCTTGTGCTTTTGGTACAATCCCGTAGAGGTTATTTTCATGCCTCAGACACCACACTTTTTGATTTTCTCTTGAGATGGGAAAGGCTCTGGATCTTGGGTCCAAGCTTCTCCCTTGATTTAAGACTTCCAATTTACTTTGAAAGAGTTTACCATAGCTTTATGATTGAGGTTGGTCTTCCACATCTAGCTCTCATAGGGCTTTCAAACTAATGCATATGCAATATATGCCATATAGAGAATACACTCTTTTTTATGATATGTAGTAGATGGAAAGCACACCAGAGTCCATGATATAGTTTGTAATACAATGGCTCAGATCTTATGAGTAGCATGGACTCAGGTTCAGATTGAGCAATGGTTTGATACCAAGACCACCCTATTCATTGGGTGTGAGTGAATATTGTTACTTTCATAGATGGTAATTGCATCTTGCATGACATGGTGGTTGCAAACCTCCTATGAGCAAAGTTATTGGTACAAGCAGACATACAAGTAGGAGCATCAGTGACTCATTGCCTCTAGGAGCAAGGAGGACCATTACGTGCCATGATTATCCTTGGCTACCTTTGGCTCTCTAGCAATGGAGATTTTAGGGCATGTTCATCACCAATTTGACAATCTTCTCAAGGAGGCATCATGAGGTTCCTTGCAGAGGAGAGGGGCATTGGAAGTCTCTCTAGCCATGCTCACAATAGGCGTATCTTTCACTTTACAGTGCACTCAGCTTTGGCTCTTCACGAACAATAAATTGCAATAGGAACACCCAACACAGCTTAGGTCTTCTCTCCCCACTTACCAAACATACCATTGGAGGACCTCTACCACACAGTTTAGGGGTAGACTACCCTCTTCTTAGATTCTTCATTTCTTGTTACTAGGACACTTTTTCCCCTAGTGTGCATTCAGGCTTGTTTATGTTTATCTTTCTTGGCCGCTTGGGACTGTGGGGCCTTGTGCTTTTTTCTTTTTTCCTTCTGCACTTGTTTGTCCTTTGTACTCCTTTCCCTTTTGGTATATAAAGGCCACCCTTGTGTTACCTTCAAAAAGAAACAGGAAAAGGACAGAGCACAAATAACTATAGTTGTGGCCATTGAAAGTTGTTGAAAATAGGTCCACCTTCCAAAAAGACCTCATCGGTGAGCATCATTCATGAGTATTTTCCGTATCTTATGCAATCTGATCATGCGATGGAGTCCTGAATGACTTAATGAATAAATTCGTAAGTTGAAAGTTGACAAAACTGTTGAAGTGTAAAGGCCACTTGGCTGCAGAGTAGATTTGAATGCATTCAAGCTTAATTACTTGTCCTATGTTGATCTCACTTGGTAATCTAGAGACTTCCTTAATTTGGTTTCGTTCTTAGAGGATCTGCATATCGGTCATGGGGATGCAAAATGAAAAGTTTCTATCCTAAATTTAAGTCTTGTTCAGTCAACTTGTAGACAAACGCAAACTGCACTGGAACTCTACACCTGATGAAACAAGCATGCAGAGAGGTCATAATAAAACCCACGCCTGCAATTTTTTGGGTTCTCGAAGTATCGACCAATCCGTTGGTAATTTGGATCCAGCTCCATGACAATCCAACTATTCCTGGGACACGAAGCTCGACATTAGCTCTGCCAAATTGCACTCATAGATGTCAAGAGTTCCTTAATCTGGTTTTGTTCGCAAGCAATTGAGGTGGACTATATGATATGAATGTCGATCATGAGAGGATGCAGGCTCAAAGTTCTATCCTATCCTTTGATTTGTTTACTCTAACTTGTAGAAAATAAGAAGCAATGAAATAAATTTGATACTCTTTGAAACATGCATTCAGAATTTCATCACAAAGCTCCGAATGCATGTTTCAACGGGTAACAAGGTAGTTCCTTTACACATGATTTTCTAGAAATGAAAATGAACAAGGACAAAGGTTAAGATCATGCCACAAAGACCATGTCATCAACAATGATACTCTCCCCGACAAAACCTATATGCAGAAAGCACAATATTCATACTGGTGGTTTAATACGTTTCAATCTGGGGTGTTGAGGCTTTAAAATCCACGTTAGAGAGGATTAAACAGAATGGTGAAATTGTTCGCCCACCAATCTTCTCTAAGAGGTTGATGGATTATACAGGTGTTGGGGTACGAGAATAAACTTTTATGAAGAGAAAATTTTCTGGATAGCAATTTTTTAAAACAAAATTGGAGGAACTCATAAGTAATTCTATCAGAAGTTGCTACATGGGTCCACCACCCTCTAGTAAGAGTAGCATTGTAAACATCGAGTGATTTTGGCAGTGCTTTATATATGCCTTCGTTTGAGGGCCCCACACTCGGGTGCATTCATGAAGCATACTGGTGAATGCTCTAAATTGAACAGAACAATTTTGAAGAGTTTCGATTATCCAAAATTCAAGTTTTTCAGTCGAGAAAGTCTTCCTTCATCTCACTGAACACATATTTGGGACGAACGTGTTTCTAGAGAAGGTTTTATACAAGTCTCTTAGACTACTACTTTTGGTTTTGCCTCTTGCCTCTTGACATGATAGGAGAAATGGAATTGTATGTGATTGAGGTTTTATCTTCAGATATCATACATATCGTCATTTTACCGCTTTTTGTTTACCTTACATAAGGGTGTGTATTGCTTTAAGGTAATTAAAACTTCACTAGGGTTTCGATGTAGTACAAATAACAGTCAACTTTATGGACAAAAGGTATTATCGATCTAATTAACTTTGCATAGGTTTCTATTAGTGAAAAGTACTGCATTTAACAAGAGTATATGCCATCGAAGACTTCAAGTTCATGAGGGTAATGAGTTCATCTATTAAAGACTTAATTACCATGATTGGACTATCTCTCCAACGTAGGGAAACGAAAAAGAGCTATTTAATTACAGAATACCTTACAAAACCTATCTAACGTAGCTGATGCCCGGAGCATGGCCACCCAGCTAGCGTGGTAAACTAGTGTGGATGTGAGATTCGTACCTCATCTACGTATGGTGGGTTACGGGAGGAGCCGTGACTCATAAGGAGGAACTCATAAGGAGCTGTGACTCTCATCAACGGTGGCTTCTGCGTGTGAGACAAATTAAACAGATGAGTTCCTTATTTGTAGAGGGAGAATTTGTCGCTCGGACTACAATCATACTACTCCAGACCTCGTGGAACCAGATCATGGACAGAAGAATCTCTTGGTACTCCGCTGATTAAGTTTGCTTGATGAAATACGATGGCACAC
This sequence comes from Lunularia cruciata, assembly GCA_948567375.1. Lineage (NCBI taxonomy): Eukaryota > Viridiplantae > Streptophyta > Marchantiopsida > Lunulariales > Lunulariaceae > Lunularia > Lunularia cruciata. The sequence continues at coordinate 45,552,003 of OX419761.1, read as the reverse complement.
ACATAGCAGTCACTCAGCTTGCGTACGATCAACACTGAGAGTTGCACGAACATATCTAGCAAACTTAATCAGCGGATGATTTTGAATATTTGCTGATAGGAATATTGGAATTGCGTGGATGTGAGAACCTGTGGCATCCACCCAAGGTAATATTGCAATTGCTTAAATATATCCCAAATATTGATATTGATCCTATCACGAAGAACACGATGCTCCAGTAATATGTAGACTCTACGATTGCATAACTAAGATATTTTAGGTGTAACAGTAGGACATCTCATACCGATCCCCTCACGAAGAACAAGATCAGTGTGTCATGTATTGTATTAACTCCTTTCAAAATTAACACTGTTAGAAATACCAATATTGCATACGTACATGAAATCTAATCGAACCCTAAAAGAGAACTGCATAGCTGCTATCATGTGCTTAGGAGGGACTGCAGTGACTTTGGTTCAAAGAGAGATCCAGCATTTCATTGTCTGTTGAGATGGCAACTAGGAGAGGTCACAGACTTTATTAGGTGTCTGCAGGGCCAGAGAACTCATGCACAACTAGCTCTCATCTCTATACAATTATGCTATGGTATCTACTACGTCCTCACCAAGGCAGCTATAAGTGAAGGTGTCAATCGCTATGTGTTTGCAGTGTACGAGGATGCAATTGCAATATGTATAGTGAGTCCTCTGGCTGTCTTCTCTGAGAAGAAACTTTCAACGGCACTGACAATTCGAACCTGCTCTACGATTTTCGCTCAATTCCACGAGAATATGTTTTTAGCCGGACACGAGCAGCAGAAGTTGGACATTAATATGCCAACAGTTTATGCGAATGGATGGTTAGTATCCATTGCTGGTCTATGGAGTTCGATTAGTGGCAGGTAGGAGCGCTCTGTCTCGTGGGAAATTGTCTGTGTTAGGGGTAAAACACAAACCTACACATTCCTGCTCTCAAGTGGTTTCCGGCGCTTGGTTCACTTTCTACTTCCTCCATATTCGTGGGTGCCATTCTTTGTTAATCACCGGAGTCTCATGCGGTTCACAAGCATCGGACTGGGTTATCCCATCTTCAATTCAGGGACCATAGTCTCCGTGGTATCTTCAATTTTTGCTTTGCTATCCCGAAGCTTTCGGCACATGAAGGTTTCTTCTCATACGCTTTAACCCAACACCCAAATAATCCATCAATCTCTTATAGAGATGATTGGTGGATGCCGATTTAACCATTCTGTCTCCTCCTGTGTGAGGTAGATCCCAAAGCGTCTCAAAGCACCCCAGATTGAACATTCCATGACGTACACCACCATTGTTGATGATGACATGGTCTTTGTCGTCCTATGAGTTACACTGACAGAGAACAGAATGTAAGAATAGAAGTTCCGTCATCCTATTCTCTGATGATCCCTCTCCCGGATGTCCTTGGCTAGATGAAATGTCCCGAAAAGGTTGCTGAACACTGAACCTTGCAGACCTTCAATGTTTCCTTGATAAAAGCAAATAGCTCTTAGTCGATAGTACAGGAGCATTGATCATGAGCTCCTTACCACATAAACTGCTGAATGTAGAGGGTGTAGACAGTTGCACTGCAAAGTCCCGAGTTTTGCAAACGCTCTTTTATCCTGGTCATTGTGCACGGACCTAGATAAAACTTCCACAAGTTTGCAGGCGTGCTTTTGTTGTATGATCAGGTAAAGAGCCAATTTATTCCATTGCTTGAAAGGTTCTGCAAGTTAGCATGAAAAAGGACAAAGGTTAAGATGGAACCTTTGCGCTGCATCCTATCATGATTGAAATCTAGGTCACATCGGTCCCTCTTTATATATTCCTTGAGAACTAAACAAGATAAAGCAACTCTGTATAATAACAAGCGAGACCACAATAGGAATATTGTTAAATAATTTCCTACCAAGGGAACCATTGGATGGTGCCACACCTGAATTGACAAAAGAGACGGTTGCTCGATATTTCGAGGACCCGGAGGTTTACAGGTGTGCTTTTCATGACGACTCTCTTGAACGCATGTTTCATCGGGTACAGAGCTACTGCCCGTGCTTGGGATTATGTACAAGTTACAAAGAGAAGGCGAAAAGGTTAGGATTTGACTTCGCATTTGTATCCTAGATCTCCATGTTTGCCAGATCCATACCCAGATTACACCTATATACCTTGACCTCTATTGTTGAAGAAGAAAAACCAAGCAACTCTGTACATCAACAAGGGGAGACCACCATAGGTATAGGTTACGCTTTTTACCAAGGGAGCTGTTCAAAGGAGCCGAACTTGAAAATTGGAAGTAAATGGTTGGCGAATACTTAGAGAACTCAAAAGTTTAAAAGCGTGCTTCTTATCACCACTCGTTTGAACGCGTGTTTCATCGGGTATAGAGCTAGTTCCACTGCTTGTGATTTTCTACAAGTTAGAATGAACAAGGACAAAAGTTAGTACAGAAACTTCGCATATTCCCCCATGATCAACATCGAGATTCTCTATTCCTTAAGAACAGGATCAGATAAAGGAAGTCTCTATATTAACAAGTGAGATCAAGATAGGACAAGTATTAACCTTCTTATCAAAGGATCTGCTGGATGGAGCCAAATTGGGATACCGAATGTGATGGTTGGCCGATATTTCGAGGGCCCGGAAGATTGCAGGAGTATTTCTTAAATGGGCTCCAACTCCATTCGACCAATGATTTGACGGAGAACTCTGATGGTCCTCTCGTGAATTCCGTGGGGATGCGCTTGATAACTTGCTCGGCACCAAAACGGATGGTAAACTCAGCCGAGGCTGTTTCGATCATGTGCTGGTAGCTTTGCTCTGTCGAAACAATAGACTTAAAAAGACTCATCGGATGCAGAACCTTCATTCGTATGATGAAATTTTGCCCTGCAATAGAATGACATATAATAGAATACTCAGTTCGGTTGTATTGTGCAATAATACATCTTGCCGGCCAGCAGATGCATATGTACTGGATACGACGCCTGGGATTAACTCATCCGAAATTATAATGGTAGTAAACTTGGCGAGGTACAATCACTTCAAACAATGTCATGCTGCTGGACTAAAGTAGAACACATACCTTTGGCAAAGAGAACTATGAAGTTAAACCCCCATGAAATATCTCTAAGCATGCCTGGCACTAAACTGTTCCGCCAGTAGTGACAATGGCCCAAAACCGATCAAATGTTGGAAGAACGCTAGTCCATGTTTGGATTTCCCCATATGCATGAAGATGATGAGAGTGCTGTACCAGCTCTTCAGCAACGAGGAGAGGAACCCCAATAAAGGCCACCCCAGGAATCATCAACAAACAGGGTAGAAAGGGCATAGCTTTTCAGTAGCAGAAACAGTAAACCAGGCAGAGCACAGATAACAATAGGCCATTGAAAGTTGTTGCAAATAGGTCCGCATAGTAAAAGATCTGAAGTCGCTAAGCATCATCATGAGTAACTTCCGAGTTGGATGCACTATGATCATGCGCTAGATGCCTGGATGACCTAATGGACAATTTCGGAAGATGAAAGTTGACAAAACTGTTGGAGTGTAAAGGACTTTAGGCTGCAGATCTAGATGGAATGAATTTAAGGGAAATGCACAAGCCCGCGAAACTTTAGAGTAGGCTGCACAGGAGAACGAGAGAAGAGTGTCTAGAATTTAGACAGGCCGCGCATGGAGGCCTTGCAGATAGATATGCTTGCGCTCTTGGGCTTAAGTCTGCTCCACGCCATCCTGCGGACCTAACCGCTGCCACATACTGTGAAAGTGTTAATACTCTTTGTTTAGGGATGTGCACTTGCATACCTCGTCTGCTTTCTTGAAGGTACATCAGTGACCATGACCGGTAGCCTAACATTTCCACAAGTCGTGGATTGAAATGTTAAAAAGGGTATATCTTTTCCGAGCCGACTATGCCAAGATATCCAAGAGTACACGCAAGCTGGAACTCTCGTTGAATACAAGAATTCGTAACAATGGCATTGTTCACAAACAACAGCGGCACTCATCACCACCCATCGGGCACACAAGTTTAGGGTCCGAGTCGTTGCATGCATTCGCCTAGGAACCTTTACGGCACTGGGCCTAACTTCCCTTACAAAGAAACTTTGACATAGCAAAATCCGTTAGCTTCTTGTTGGACCCTTCAAGAACGAGCCTGCTTTAGCACTAGGGTGACCGGTCCTGCGCCTGCGCGAATAAAGTGCATGCACAAAAGAGTAAAGTGCCTCGTGACCAGTTTGCCCTAGCTTCGTTACGTGCCGCGCGTGTAAGATCCAACTCTACCCGTGCGTCCTCAAGCAAATTGGCATTGCATACTTGAACCGCGATCGAAACTGCGCTGATCATGTACATCGATTCTTCTACAATCTTGCAAGACTGTTGCTTATGGTCAGAGACTGGTAACCAATGGAGATCTCCATTGTCAGTGGAGCAGGCTATCTTTCGTTTCTCTGCAAAATGCGATCGTATACATGGAATCTAGGAGGTAGCGACTTGGCTAGCCTCCGAAACTATCACTCGTGACGAGGATCATTTTCGTCGTTTAGGCATGGGTTGGGACTTCAAGATCAGAACCTTCTACAGTGTTTAATCAAGTGTTCATTTACTTCCCAGTCTATGTCCAATCTCCGCCCTTTATACCCAGGTCCGATTCTCTCAGTTCTTGCTACTGTAATTCCGGATTCATTAGGATTCAGTTGATAGGCCAAACGACTGGAGCTGTCAGTAAGGCCGCAAGTTGACTCTTCGGTATTACATTAAACTTCCTTGCACACCTTGATTTCCCTGTGATTGCCTCCCATGTGGGTTGATCCACCGTGTGATAGCAGAAGGACGTTGGAACGACTTGCTGAGCGTTGTTTGGGAAAACCATATCGAAGTTCTGTTTGACAAATTTAGTGGACTCGGTCTCCAATTTCGTGGACCCGTAGAGAGTGGCGAGGCATAGTCTGATGCATATATTCTTGTGTAAACCTTTTGAAAATTCGTTCTCTGCAACCCCCCTGAGCGCAACAATGTCATATTTTTGACCGACCTTCAGTACTTCGTCAGCAGATGCTTCTGTGATGAATAGGGTATTTGCAGTGTAGCAAAAGTTCACCATAGCTGGGAAAACTGGGGCACCAACGTCCTTAATCTTCACACCGCCCGTCTCCTTCTCTTTCATCTCATTTTCGAATATCCTCCGGAATACAGCCGACCATACAGCCTGATTGGACAAGAAACAACACAATTACTCCAGTTTCGCACTATGACGGATGCCATTCAGTGCATTCACTGTTCTCCCACGTCAACTATCGGTATCCAGAATCTCATGAGAACAAAGGTCACCTATAGTATCAGAAACACTCATGACGGTCGAAGAAACAATGCAGATTTTAATAAACTGTTTCGGATCATTATCCTGAGGATTTACTTTCTGTTTGATTCTCAGAGAGGATACCCTAAAAGACGCTGTATAGACGATTTTGAGTATTTGTTCAGCCAATTGCTAATCAAACTTGGGACAGTTGAACCCTTTATTGTCGATATTCTCTGGGGTGAGTTGTAGAGTACGAGAATGAGGATGCTTCAAGTCAAATCACACGTTCTGGATCTTATTTGCAGATGTTTAGTCGACAACTTGCAGCATCGGGACACTACGTTGCATTGCCAGGTTTCCTTGTGAAGGACTACTTTAATTCATCAAACCCTGTAAATCCTTACGAGGGTCTTCCAGAATGGCTGAACAAACATTCTAAGGTATGGTGGAAAATCTAGAACCTTCGACAAACCTTCCTATATAGCTAGTGGTATCCTCGTGACATCCCAACAGGATACTTACGGCTTCTGGATGTATTGCCGTTAGGTGGCTAACAATTACAGCTTCACTGCATGTATCGTGGCTGAAAGCTTGCAATGATTCGCAGAGTTGGAAATATCAAGATTGTAAACTGGTGCTACATGTTTGGTAGGAATTGGGACATTATTTTTCATTTGACCGGCACATGCATTCTTCTCTAGTTTTGCTTTGCACATGCACAGCCAAAGGCGATTGAGATTGCATCGAAACTGATTGAGCAGCTGCACAGCAACGGTGTGAAGAAAATTGGTCTAACGGGAAACTGCTAGGGAGGTAAGGATACAATCCTAGTTTGGAAGAGTGATTGACAAACTGGATGTCTAACGAATGTGACGAGTTAGGTTGCAGATCTTTCTGTCAGTTGCCTTCCCCGGATGTCCATCTTAGTTAGCTAGCGTGGAACCGAAGGTAGTTTTGTTTCGCTTACCTTCATCCCGGCAGAAATTAAACAATCAAAGGTATCCCTTTAGGGTGTCGCCTGAGCATACCTGCCTGCCTCGTGTACTTGACCTGGAAATCAGACTAGCAACGTCACCTTGATTTGAGCGTTTCTCACTTTGACGTACGGATGTAGACCTTTAGCAGCACAGGTGTTACTTAATTATCACGGCCCACCAGGGGTGTCCCATGTTTGAGTGTTTGCACCAGTGCTCAAGTGATAAAGACCTAGGTCCTCTTCGTAATCAGCTCAATTGACATGCGCAATGTTTCTACTGCTACCTTAGTTCTTGGAGCAGGTTTTTACCCACGTTTATCTGTTCTTGATACTCTCAAGTTACGGCCGAACGAAGCATGATGGTGAGCATGCAGTCGAATTTTAGTTTTGTCTTATCAGTCATTAAATCTGAACGCATCTATCAGTATAAAGTGATGTTTGGCCAAATTTACTCCCAGGAGGAAAGAACTCCGAATTGAATGTCATTTTCTATGCAGTGTAGTGATGTTTGTGAAAAGAAACCACTCTCAGACATGTACTCCAATGTATGCTCAAAATGGTTACGAGTTAAACATACATCAAGCTTGATGTACGTTTGAAGCTGCATTGTACCCGATATATAGTCTTGGACACAGTTGACTCCAGCATAGTCAGTTAATCCGACAAACTAGGAGATTTCATCTGGAATTTTGTGCTTTGCACGGAAATTCCTGAAGAATCTACCCATGGCAGTTATAACCTGTTTCCTGCTTTTCAAATAGTCTCTCAGTTTTTCTTTTCCTGTTGCTTTGATGATAACGTGATCGTCACTTGCAGAACTTTGAATATTTTGCCCGCACGTTGGTTTCAAGTGACTCATTCTAACTAAACAATCTCCTCGTCATCAACCATGCAGCAAAGAACAGTCAGTTTGCTATTTGGAGACAAGGGCACTGCAGCTGGGCGTATAAACCATCCATTCCTCACGCATGAAATAAGATGTGAGCATATCCATTCTTTGAGTTTTCATCTCCACCTCAGTGCCTAGGAAAACGCAGGATTATTTTTCTGGTTTGAGAATCCTTTAACGGAAACTTGAACTCACAATACGTATTCTTTTTATATCCTATCAGCGGTGAAAGAACCTCTCTCTATAATGGGCATAGAGAGCACAGATATACATAGTTCATGATCGTGGAATTGCACCACCAGTAATCAGATCGATATTAGCGATCTTGTTAATGTTGGTGTCAATGTCCTTCACTGCTTGTCCACGAATCTGGTGAATGGTACTCATTTGACAGAATAATACAAGACTATAGTACCTCTAACTCAACTTTCTTCACTTCTAGGAATATGCTGTCATCCTGTAGTTACACCGCTGTATGTGACCAACGCAAAGCATTGGACATAAAAAAGCTCAATCTGAACGTCAGGATTCGACCTCCTTCCAGTGTAGAGCATTCAGTGATCAATTCATTATCAGGATCAGAGAAGCCCAACTTCGAATAAACAGGTCCTGGAGGGGTCCGACCACGTACGTGTCAGAGGTCGGTTAAAGTATAGCTCGAATTTCTTCTCATTTTGTTTCAGAGTTGCCTTGGCTTCATACTCAAAGCTTAATTCGATTGAGTGCCATATAAGATTCGGAAATTAAACTTTGTCCATTTCCAGTGGTTCCGCACTGTACTTCATGCATGGCTGCAATAAGAACTCTTGTTGATCAAGAGAAAGTAATGGCTCAGTGGGAAGGAGGCTTGTATTTCAGAGGGCATGTCCAACGAAGCACGATCAATGCCGCAATAACCTTACACATCAGATAGTTTCTCTTAACTAATAGGCTCCAACCCAGCTTCAATACTATTGTGAAGCTAGCTATTCTCCCGATAAACAATTAGGCTGGTACATTGGTTTTCGGTGTCCTTGATGTGTCAATTTCAGTTGATCACCATTCCTTTTACCTGGCATTAATCAAGAATCTTGATTCGAATCGTACTGCGCGTACAACCGCCCCGCTCAATCAGAATCAGTTTCCAAAATTCAATTTGCCATCTGGTACGCATGAGTAGAAATATCCAAAATTCCTTTGTCTTGATTAGATAAATTTGTGCTCAGCACCGATCTTTACGTAGACGCACGTACACCTAGCATTCAATATTATATCGTCCAGTGCTTATTTCTGACTTCGTACGTATCCATCGTCTGCTGGGAAAGGAATGCGTGAATAAGTTTGAAAAATATGGAGCTTAGCTTGAAATGGTAGAACTAACCGATGAAAAGGAGAACATTCTTCCGACCGGAAATTTCTCACCCTCTGGAGAACTTCCAATCATAGCCGATCCTCAACTCATCCCTCAGCCTCTGTAGATCTACGAGGAGAAAGCCAGTCCGGGACACCGACGGTAATATTGTCCGTCAATCCACACTCCAATGCTCTTCATACCGAGCAGCTTTGGCGTCTATCATAGATATATATACTCACTCCTAGACTCTCTGTGTCCAATCATACTTCTCATTCAAACCGCTCCTTTAAAGTTTAATCTCTACTGAATTCCCTTCTCTGCAGTACCTCGTGAACACCATAGAGTTAACTGCACAGGCACTTTCCTTTGGCGTAGTCTCCAAGGGCTCGAATGGGCAGTCCATCAGTACATAATTATCCTGTTTTGATAGGGTAATTAACAATTCATGTACAGTACATCGTTGTTTGTCGAACTATCCTCATGCAATTACTGGCTGCTTCTACCTTCTTGTGGATTATTTCAAGAAGAAGGCGACCGCGTAGGAAAATAAAGGATGGAAGACCCCATCAAGCTGTAGAAAGTAGAAAAAAAAAAAGGTAACATTGGGCTAAGTCCAATGATATCCGCACCTAAGATATCCAAGCTATGCAAGTGTACGGGTCTAGGTCTACACTCGACTTAAGATATCCAAGCTATGCAAGTCGTAAGGGTCTAGGTTTACACACAACTTGAACAACCTAAGAAACATCACCTAATGTGATTGCTCTCCTATAGGTTACACCAGCCACTGCCCTATGTAGAACACTGTACACACGCTGTCTAAAATCTTCCTAATAACGAGGTTATTACATACACTAGAAAATGAAAATGTTTGAGGAGAAGATTATTTACTTACATTAATGTTGAGATTGAGGAATATCCATCAGAAGTTTAAATAACACAACAGCTTAAAAGTAAGGCTCCTGCAAGTAGTTGGAGTTGTCATAGGAACAATGACATTTTCAGCTCCTCGTATACTCTTATAACAAATTCAATAAAGGTTGGAGATAAGTCATTCGAGATGGTGTTCAAACGAGTTTTAACATGGATGGACTACAAGACAACTTTACCAATGACAAGACTGCTTGCCAATAGCCAAAGAAACTCATTATCATGCATATAAACCTTATTAGCCAACATGCTCCGCGGTCAACATCTTATATTATCAAAACACAATTCATAATTCATTCATGAATTCCAAAATGTCACAATAATCAATTCACTCTTCTTTTCAAAGCTGAATTTTATTTTTCACTCAACAATCTACCTACCATCAAGCACTCATTACAATCCTCCAAGCACACACACTCTAGCTAAGAAACTCCACGTGATGTTCATTAGCTTATGTCCACCATAACCAGGAACTCAAAGACTCAATATCAGATAAGTGAATTCTTTGGAATTGTACTTCAAAATTATACCCCTGCTTATCTAGATCTCCATCCCTACCAGCACCGTTGATGGTGCAAACAGTGCAATTAATAATGGATCTCACCATGTGATCAATCGCACTACCATGAATTGTGGTAGCTATCAAGTAGTCCATAAGCAACTACCAAAATAAATATGACAGCCAACACTACCAACACTACCACTCTAGCGTTCGAGCAAATTAACTTCAACACTACAAATGTCATGACAATTATCATACATTTATACAACACTACACAACATCAAATGGTGCTAACACCCCAAGTGCACTCTCAACCAAATCAGCTCTTGTATCAAACTCCAAATGAGAGTCAATCTACTCCCTCATTGGGACTTGAGATACAAGTTAATACTAAGCATCATTCCGTGCTATAATATATAATGGATATATATATATATATATATATTATAGCAGTATTTCCCTAAGAATCCCTAAAGAACTCCGTTGTGACATTGTAACTCAACCGCAACCGTAACCACCACAAGTACTTCACCAATGATCACCACCAATTGCTAATACCAAGTGAACACCACTCAATAATGTAGCTCTAATTGTGACAGCTACATTAGGAGAAATTATGACCTACAATTTACAATCAAAAATCTCACGGTTTGCAAGTCATCACTTCCTACCTCACTGAAAAGAAATATAGGAAGTGTGATTGGTTATCACTCAAGCTTCACTACAAAGAGCACACTAGAACATCAGCACTCTAAAGTTAATGAAACTCACACAAATATGGTGCAAAAATAGGAAAGAATATTATAGTGAATATCATTATGATGAATATGACAGTGAGCTCTTTGGAGTTGCACTTCTCAACATCAAAGAAGTGCAGCTCTTGAGAAATCACTGTCATATTCTAACTTGACCATTGAGTTTCTTCTCTTCAATTTCATAACTTTGGATCTTTAAATAAATTATGTTTCCTTCAAGCAACATGGCTATGCAACCATCTGTTAAAGCCTGATTGTTTGTCTCTGAATTTGAAGTGGGTACCTTTAAGGCTTCCACTAATCACATGTTATGTCTCCTTTACACATCAAAATATATTCTCTTCTTGTACATTGTATTTTACTTCTTTTGTCTCTCTCTTGTAAGGTTTGATGGGGCCTCCCAATCCTTTGTGTTTGCTACAGGTCACCTTTCTCTTCTAGTACATTCAATTTGGAGAAATTTTGCTTCGTTATCGCCGGACTGTAACTTTGCATATCTTGCTAGGAAGTCCAACCAAATTAACTTTGATGTTATGTAGATATCTATGCCATCAAGTTGCTAATTCAACAAATTGATATATGCACTTCACTAGGAGGTTTTAGGAATAGTTTTGACAGATATCTATGGGATAAATAACAAACTTCATAATGTTTTTTAGTGATCTTTGTAACTCGCTAGTAAGCTAATAAATGAATTCACCCTAATTTCTCCTTTGGGGAAATTAGTGTGACTTAAGTTCATTTCTAAAAATCAGATTCCCACTGGTGCACCGCGAAGAAACAAATGTTAAACCAAATAGGTGACGCGGATGACAAATTAAACTACCACAAGACTTGCAGGAATATATTTGAAAAATCAATACCAATCAGCACCAACTAGTGCCAACCAACGTCTACCTCCTTGAAATGAAAGGTCGGGCACCCTTGGGTACCCTCTAGCACCTCTTGACACCTTCCAACACTTTCTTGAGACTTTCTTTGGATTCTCTCTCAAACTCTTTAAACAAAATTCAGACTAGATGATCTATTTTTATCATTAATACTAATTAATGTTTTATGGGGTTTTGGTGCAAACTCCATATCCCTTATTTCCTACTAATCAAGAAAAGAAGGCGACCGCAAAGGACAAACAAAGGATGGGAAGACCCCATCAAGCCATACAAGGGAGAGAAAAAAAGGTAACATGGGGCTAAACCCCAATAGAGTCTGTATGAGAAATCTGCCCTACCACACCTAAGATATCCGAGCTAATTATGGAGTTCTTTTAAAACAAGGAACTTGGATGGATCTCCACCATCTACCCAAATGTGCTTTTCAATAGACCCATATTGATTTTTCACGCGCTTCATAAATACAGGTTAGAAATTATTTGAAATTTTGTAAAGTTATTTATGGAACACCCTGCTTTATCCTATTATGGAGTTTTTTTAAGTAGGGAACTTGGACGGATCTCCTTTATCTAACCGAATGTACTTTTTGAGTGACCCGTACAGATTTTTCACCCACTTCGTAAATATAGTTTAGAAATTATACTAAATTTAGTAAATTTATTTCTGGAACCCCTACTTTGGCGCAGTTTGTTTCCAACCATATATTACTTTGGTTGCTAAGATGAAAGAAACTCTTCGATAACCCAAGAAACCTGGTACAAGAAAGATGAGAAGAGTTTCATGTAATCTTTTTCGAATTTAGCCAAGGGTTGGGAAATGGATTCTTCCGAGTGTAATGTACTAACTTTGCAATAGTTTTAGATGGATAATTTTCTTCTGACGGAAATAGCGAGGTGTAAAACCGAGAGGAAAAACTCATATAATTCTGTTAGGGAACGAATATGTATCGTACGGAACGGATGAAACGTATATTTATTCCAAATATGCACCAACTAAGTCCAGGAAGATTTCTTTCTTCGTCTCTCGATCAAAACAAAAGGAATTAGGAATAGCTAAAACTTCATAGTTCAAAGATGAATATACTTTGAATTACTGGGGAGATTTGTATCGGGCGGATTTTATATGACAGTCCTGGTATCTAGATGCGTATTAAAATTATTCCAGTTTGAAATGTAAAAGAGAAAATAGAAATTCTATGCGCAGGAGCATCTTACTCTACATTTGCATATAAACTTCATAAGTTTCCAGGACAATTAGGTGAACCTGAAACGATATCGGTGGAAATATATGCAAATTATAGTTTGCAAAATTCTAGATAAACTTTGGGAATCGGTATTTGTACTGCATTCTTTTGGTATTGGTATCCCACTCTCCAGACTACAGCCACTCCTTATTTACAGCCACTTAGTTACCATCAAAACTTTAGGGGTGCGTTTATTCAGCAGTAAGTCGCAACTTGCGTTTATCACTTAAACCCATACTGCACCACAACTGCAGAAATATACACATCTGCATTCTTCTCCAATTACCAAATAAATTAGCATTGTGTTTATCACTTCAACCAATACGAGATAAGTGGCGTATCAAGCGCTGCTGAAGTAGAGGCATCTGCATCTTTGTCCACTCAGCATTTGCCATTGCATTCTGAAGGATCGATCACAATGGACGGTGAGGTACAATTACCGATCCCCTAAACTTTTGCATAATTCAGCAAAGATGTTTGCTATTTCTTGTAATTCAAGGTATTATTGACGATATGTGTCCACTCACTGTATTACGTTGTACCGGTTCTTGGTTTGGTCAATATTTGCTTACTGCAAATAAACTGTACCTCATATCTTTATCAAGGGGAGTCAAACTCATACTGTGAGAAGAATAACAGGTTCTATTAAATCTCACTTGCAAATTTGAAATCTTATTCCAAGCTTTATAAACCTACATGGACGGATATACCATCAAAATGCTTGTCCTTAGGATCACAAAATCAGATTCTAATTTGCAATTTTGAAACTTATAATAGATCGATGCACTCCTTTGAAATTCAACTTTAAATTGTGATAAGAAACTCCTTAGGAACAAGATGAACCTTAACCTCCTCCCGTGCTTTGAACGTACTCATCAAAATTTAACCTCCTCCCGTGCTTTGAATGTACTCAGTAAAACTTAACCTCCTCCCTTGATCTAAGTTTGATGTACGCGGGTTCGCTCTTTGTTCAGCCTAAATGTTTAAGTTACTTTACCCAAAAAAATTTGTAATAGGATTTTCAAGTTTGGAAGAGAAGATCTTATACTTGGCAAAACACTTTTCAATGTGAACATATGGACCGACGATGTCAACAGTTCTCCCTCCCTCTCTCCCGTGGAGCCAAGGTCATTACGAGATGTAGGAGTGAAACAAAACTTCGGCGTCCTAAGTGTCAAAAAAAACCTGACTCGAGGCGCTAGGCGAGATTTCGTCCTAAGAGAGGCCGGCAATAGACAGATGAGTGTCAGAATAGAAAGGGAGTGTCACCCTCAATATAGATAGGACCTCATGTTTTAACTAAAAGATAAGTACCAGAGTGAGTACGCTCGACCAGTGCAAGGGAACAATACTACAACTTTGACAAAACAATATCGTTGAGAAATCTCCTCAAAACATGGCTATTTTACAGAAAATGTGTATCTTCAGGATTTGAATCCGACTAAACCATATTACCCTACACAAACTTTTCGCAGTAATCCAGTCAAGTGACTTTGTTCATATTCCAGGTGGAGTAGAGCCATGGCAGTTGAGTTAAGTACAATGCCAGGTACAGAACCCACAGGCTGCTGGATATAAACAAAAATCTAGACAGTAGACCACCACCGTTCAGCACAGGTGCTAGCAACAATGCTCTATTTAGCTGTCTGAATCTGTACACAGTGCACACAATAGGAACTAAAGGAGCCACGGGCAATTTTTCACCGGTCATTAGTCTTTCATATACGACTTGGACAAATATGAGTGGAAGATATGGTGCCAAGGTCGCTAAGGCAGCCCCAGTTTCGCGGTAAAAAAAGATATAAGCTTAACTAGTGCTGCTACTCCGAACAGATGCATAAGAGATGGAGTTCAGAACTTTAGGAAAGCCTTGAGGATACCCAGTAAATTCCCATGGACCGATCCATGGTGGAGGACCGCAAGGAACCTGGTTGTGGTGGCCAAGCTTGTTGGTAAGCACCTAGAACAGATCGGTGGAGACGACGAACAGTACGTCAAGACCGAAAGTAGCAGTGAGACCGGCCAGATAGTTGCGTTGAAAGATATTGGCCAAGCCCATGGTCATTGAAGGAAATACAATCATTGTTGTCAAAAGGATTGGACCTAATGTCTAAGTGCCATGTCTGCGTGCCAAATCCCATGTCACACACTCAAAAGTCCTTGGTCTAATAATATCACCAAAGACTCTCATAATCCTCCTATCAAAGGTTCTCGGTTGTGATAGGAAAGACGAGGAGAGCGGAATTGTATGTATGAGGAAGTAGGTCTACGAGCAATACTAGAGGAGAATATACCAAATGTCATCTACGGATCTCCTAGTAATAGAAGGTCATCCACATGGAGAACATCCTCTTCAAGGGCAGTGTCTAAGAAGCATGTGACAAAATCCTCAGATCCTATTAGCACTCCAAGAACATGTAGTCCATATATTGATATGATACACCCCTTTGGAAGCTCAAGGTGGGGAGGAATACCTAAAGGGGACTATGCCCTACACTTTGACACCTTGACTCTCAAGCCTACTACATGTAGCTTGGTAGTCAAGTGGTAAAAGGCTTGCCTAATCTGATTTACAAGACCCACAATGTGTGTATCATCTGCCAAGGAGTGAAATATACAACTTGACATGGCCAAAGTAGTAGATAGGAGAGCTCTAAAGTGAGCCATGGCAAATAAGGTCCCCCTAAAGGGTCTCCTTGACGTGTACCCACAGTTGACTCCAAGACAATGACTCCCTCCTATGAACCACCGTGTTGCTAGTAAAGGGAAGCAGGAGAGCCATAAAAAGATGGCACAAAAGGAACAAGACTTTCCAAGGATCCACCAGCCTCCCTAAGCTCTCTAAAGATGGATGCCCGTGAGATACTATTAAAACCATTCTCAACATCCACCTGTAGGACGACCCACTTCGGATGGATATCTAGGAGTGCCCTAATGCTTAGAGATATAGCTTCAAATCCTCCAGGTGTAGCTACTCCAAATTGATATGGACTAAGGTGCTGTCAAAAGTGAGAATGATGCTAAAGGACAATGGTACAACTGACCAAATACAAAAAGATATCTCCAATAGCAATCAGTCTAATGCCCCATGTGTCCTTCTCCATTGCAAGAAGTTGGCTAGCACCTAACACCCGACTAACAAACATATGAATGTCTCCTCTTGCTACTATTATAGCCACCTGAAACAACTCGGTAAAATCACTAGAAGGATCATCTGCTTGAAAGCAATCTCTAAGGTGCTCATAAACTATCCTTGACAAGCCTCTTGAGGAAAAGCGAGGAGGCAGTGCACAATGCTTGTGCAAAAAGTGATCTATCAAAACATAAAGGCTACTCAGGCTAATAAATCTAAGACCTCTAGTGGTAGTCCCTCTATTGCTCTAGGATGTAATGAACATAGGGAAGAGACAGTCTCATGAAAAAGACTCGCCATAGACAAAGGGCATAGCGTTTGTGCTGCTCTACTAAACTCTCTTGCCTGACCCAATGTCCTACACCGCATAATCGAGTGGACTTTGTGGTATCCTATGGCAAAACCTCTCTCTTAAAATTATAATTCTAACAGACTCCTCCTGAAGGGCCCCCCAATTGCCCACTCGAAATCAATGAAATCTAGAAGCGTCCTCTTTATGCCCCGCATGTCCCCCTCTAGCATAACAAAGACACCATGAGGAATAGGAACCATGCTAACTCGTCCAAGGGATCACGTGCCAAATGATCAAATGGTAGGCGAAAAGCCTATCTAGCCTCATCATGGAGTGTGTGAGATAGCCTATAGAATACATGTGGACATGGAAAACTAGTTCTCAAATAACCCCAAAATGCAACCTGCCTGAGAAGCTAACCACTCCCATGACTTGATCAATATCCTTGGAGTGGTCAACAAAGGGATAGAAGAAGCATGCGTTATCTCGAGTGTCACTGTTGTAGATGTGTTCACTCACCTCATGTTTGCATTTTGAGTGGTCCACTCATAGTCATTTTGAATCCTTCACACATGGGTCTTTACCCCTTGTTAGGTAAAATGTCAATGATACACCGAGCATGGTGTATCCCGAGCTGCTTTAGGCGGCCCCACATGGGGAAGTGTAGATATGGCTAGCACAAGAATAAATATAGTAACACATGATGCTCCTTTCCATATCTCTCCATGCGTGCAAAACCACAACCCCTCATATCACAATTCACATAAGAAAATACCTTGTCTCCAAACCCTAAAAACTAAAAACTTTCGTAACTTTCAATTTCTATCTCTAAAATTTTTAAACTAAATTCCATGGAACTTAAACATGAAAAGCAAGAGATTAAAAATGAAAATTCTCAACCCATCACTCTCAATGTATAATGATCACTCTACACCCTAAAAAAAACTAAAAGTTGTCATACCTTTCTATTCAATTCTCCATAATCTTCAATCTACATACCAATGCAACACTAATTGGAAAACAAAACCAATTCCCTATTCACTTAAGTGCCATATGCTAGAGAGCCCACTATTCACTTCAGTGCTATATGCTAGAGAGCCCACTGAAAATATGTATCTTTCCTCTCACATCTCTCCTTTCCCCTATGCTATGCGGTACTCCTCCCGAGTGAAATAAATCAGTGCAAAATTAACGGGGTTAGGGTTAGAATAGTTGAGATATAACGAATCGTCATCATAGTTAAATGCGTGGAAGAGTATTATCCTGTCACCAGTTTAATTTTACCTTTAATTGAAATTTACAAACTCGTCTGTAAGCTTCACCTCCCAAAAGATTAAATCACCTTTCTTTGACCCGCAAGATTTTCTATGGGCTGTGGTCGGTGTGCTGCAAAATTTCTTATGTACCCCTCCCACGCCGGTTATAAATATTTTATTTCCCCTCTATGCAATAAAATAGGTTACGGATTTGTTACGGACCCCCCCGAAAACCCTCGTTAGAATCCTCCATTGGGAGCGGTCACTTGGTCTCAGGTGTTCGTGCGTGGAAATTGTCAAGCTACTTTTAGCATCTGGACGGCCTGAAGAAAACTGCTTTTCCTTAAAGCCTGACTGACAAAGCCACGGACTTTGCGGGGTCTGACAAGGCCCTTTGCGAAAAGCGTCAGACAGGCTGTAGGGGCCTGTCAGACAAAAAGAATGATTAAAACCGTTGTTTTTCAAACAATTTTTGAGAAACAAACTTTTTTTTTCTCTCCTTTGTACGGTTTGATGGGGGTCTTCCCATCCTTCGTTTTTCTTACGCGATTGCCTTTTTACATTTTTGTTTTGTTTTTTACGATTTTATTTATTTAACATATTTTTCGCTCATATTTAGATTTAATTCCATTTTGTTTCTTGATGGGGTCTTCCCATCTTTCGTGTTCTCTACGCGGTCGCCTTTCTCTCCTTTATCTATTATGGTTTACACTTGTAAGACTTGAGAGTCTTCTTATCCTTCTTGTTATCATAAACGGTAGCCTTTCTCTACCCAACAAAAGAATGAAGACATTTCCGTCCCAAGTCATTCTCGTAGAAAAGTATGTGAACCCTAGATCCCTAAAAGCACTTGCCGAAAAGGAGAGGCTTTTCATACTATTGAGGAATTCCCAACTACCAAGGTTCGAAGAGGATTGTGTCTTGGCCACTTGTGGAAGCCTTGATCAGGGAAGACCATGAGCTCGATCCAAGTCCAGTTATAACTCAACAGTCTAAGTTGAGTTGATAATTATCAAGAGACATTCTTGGTATTAGGGAGTCATTAAAGCATCATATATTGGGCAAAGGCTGATCAAAATACTGACGCTTAACGGGTTATCTTGAACCATCTACCGCACTGGGACTGAAAGACGGCCCAGACTCCCATGGAAAGCTACTGTGGGGAATCTTCGACGACTGGCGGAAGCCTGATCCAGTAATATGGCGTGAATGAAGACGGGTGAAATCCTTCTTCTTTCCCTCAGACAGTACTGGCCCCTCTGGACACTCTCGCCCTTCTTTGTCAACGATTTCGCAACGATTTGTCCGAAGTCTCCTAAGACTTCGGACACTCTCACCCATGGGGTCTCGTGCCCTCCGGGCCCACAAAACGCGTAGCATCTCCCTTGGACCGGTTAGCACCATCCTATACTGCCATAGAAGGTTACAATTTAGAGGGAAAAGGCGTCCCCGTAGAGAACACGAGCCCATCAAGCTGTACAAGGGAGAGACGAAATCAAGCTGTACAAGAGAGAGACGAAAAAGGTAAAATGGGGCTAGGTCCCAACAGAGTCCATATGAAAAATCAATTTAGGTTAGGACACTCCCGTCATTTGACGTATGAGAGTCCTTAATGATCAAAAAGTTGGTGAAACTAATGACGGGCAATGACGGCTTAGCAGACTGCTATACTCCCTAGGTAGAGGTTATAGCGTCCGATACGATGAGGTGTTAGTATAGAATGCGTGATTTTTCGTATGAAATTCACATGTATCGATCTTATTTTTAAAATTATTCAGATGATGTTTTTTCGGACGTTTTATTAATTTGAAGATGTAATATACATAGTTCCAGTAATTCATAGATTTTCGAATTCGTATAATTCAATTATCTTAGATGCAAAGGGGAAAAACTTTCATAACAAGATTATTGGAGTTTAATTTAAACTTTTGTTTAAATTATTTTATATGATTTGATTTTTTTTCTTCTTGTCTTGTATGTGATCGTCTTCTTTTGATATTTAGATATTTTAAATAATAGTTTCTATTATATTATTCTGATTTATTTCACTTTATTTTTTATAATTTCCTTTGATAAATTTCTTCATTAATTTTATTATCATTTGATCATTTCTTTTACTTAAATATTGAATTTATTTTTTGTTAAAGTAAATATTTTATATTGATATTATTGAAATATAACATAGTTTTAATTTTATCTTTGTGCAGTTTGATGGAATTATTTTTCTTATTATTTCACATGATCATTTTGTCTTTTCCTTGTTATAGGAACATTGTGAAGTTTACCTTCTATGGACCATGTGATGCTCGCAAGTTAAAGCCATGGCATATCTGCTTCAAGTTGGTATTTGGGGGGAATTCAAATGGGAAATTTACAATTTTTTATCAGATGCGCTCCACAACTCAAAATTGTTGCTTGGGTATTATAAAAAGAAAAAGTTTCCCTAAAAATGAATATATACAGCTGATGGTGTTATGGAGAGTGTGGAGATGAGAGAGGAGAGGGAGAGATATGAGAAGAAAGATCTATATTTTCTAAGCGCTCTCTAGCATATGGCACTTTAGTCAGTAGTAGATTCTATTTGTTTTTCAATTTAGGTTCCATTGGTACATAGATTGAAGACTATGGAGAATTAAGTAGAAAGTTATGGGGATATTAAGTCTTTTAGGGTTTAGAGTGATCATTACACATTGAGAGTGATGGGTTGGGAATTTTCATTTCTAATCTCTTGGTTTTCATGATTGAGTTTTGTGTGAACTTAGTTTGAAAAATTTTGAGATGGAAATTGAAAGTTATGAGAGTTTATAGTTTTCCGTGTTTGGAGAGATTGTATTTTTGTATGTGAGTTGGGATGTGAGGGGTTGTGATTTTATAGGTATGGGGAGATATGGAGAGGAGCATCATGTGTTACTATCTTTATTGTTGTGCTATCCATGGCTACATCTTTCCATGTGAGATCTCCTAGAGCCACTCAAGATACACCATGCCTAGTGTGTCATCAATGCTTTACCTTGCAAGGGGTAAAGATCCATGTGGGAAAGATGCACAAGGACTATGATTGGACCACTTGGGATACTCACGTGAGGTGAGCGACCACATTGATAGCAATGACACTCGAGATTATGCATACTTTCTCTATCCCTTTGTTGACTATTCCAAGGATACCGATCAAGTTGTGGGAGTGGTTAGCTTCTCAGGTGGGTTGTATATTGGGGTTATTTGAAACTAGTTTCCATGTCCATGTATATTCCATAGGCTACGTTGTACACTCCATGATGAGGCTAGACATGCTTTTTGCCTACCACTTGATCATTTGGCACATGATCCCTTGGACTAGTTAACATGGTTCATATTCCTCTTGCTCCCTTGATAGTGTCTTCGTTATGCTAGAGGGAGATGTGCGGGGCACAAAGAGGTGGCTACTAGATTTAGTTGATTTTGAGTAGGGGATTTGGGTAGCCCTTAAGGAGGAGTCTGTTATGGCTGCACATTTTAGGAGACAGGTTTTGCCACAAGATACCATAGAGTCCACTCAATTATGACAGTGTAGGACATTGGGTCAAGCAGGAGAGTTTAGTAGAGCAGCACAAGTGCTACACACTTTGTCTATGGTTAGTCCAATTGATGAGATTATCTTTTCTCTATGCTCACTACATCCTATGGCAAGAGAGGGATTACCATTATATGTCTTAGATTATCAACCAAAGTAGACTTTATGTCTTGATAGGTGTAATACCATATTATCTAAAGGTGAAAATAGACTCGGTAACATCTAGAAGGATGTTGTGTATGATGTGCTAGGTAGATCAGAAAGAGGTGGTACCAAAAGAGTACTTCTACTAATAGTGCAGAAGTAGAAAATAACTTTAAAACTTTAGAGTCAATTTTGGAGGCCTAAATGGATAAATTAGGCCTCAAAAATAAAAAGATTTTCTCCCTTTGTGTG
Source organism: Lunularia cruciata (assembly GCA_948567375.1). Lineage (NCBI taxonomy): Eukaryota > Viridiplantae > Streptophyta > Marchantiopsida > Lunulariales > Lunulariaceae > Lunularia > Lunularia cruciata. The sequence goes on along the minus strand of OX419761.1, from coordinate 45,530,557 downwards.
AAAAAAAGCAAAAGCTTTCTTTTCTTCCCATGGTTTGTCTCATCGAGAGCTTTCCAATTGTACCTCACCCAGGTGATTATGAGCTTCCTACAAGAAGATTCTCTAAAGATTCCCTTTAGTCAAACATGTTTGACCAACTAGATAGGACAAGGACCGACACAACACCCATCTAGTTAACTAATCTAAGGGTGCAGCTCACGTACATGTCACCAATCCTTGTATCTGATCCAAGGGTGGAGCTTCCTTTAAGGGGATCCTCTTTGCTATATGATAAAGAGAAGATGCTCTGTAGGGGCATTGCAGTATTGAGTGTGAAGTTTGTGTTTTCTCTCTTGTATCTCTTGGAGAATTCTCTTGCCCTTGAAGTATTATAGTAGGTCACTTTGTGCACAAGCATTGTGCACTGCCCTTCGCCTTTCCTCAAGAGGATTGTCAAGGATGGTATATGAGCACCTTATAGATTACTTTCAGGTAGATGATCCTTCTAGTGGTTTTACCGAGTTGTTTCAAGTGGCTACATCATTAGTGAGAGGAGATATTCCTATATCTATTAGTCGGGTGTTAGGTGCTAGTCTACTTCTTGCAATGGAGAAGGACACATAGTGCATTAGATTGATTACTATTGAAGAGATCTTTTTGCATTTGGTCAATCGCACCATTGTCCTTCAACATCATTCTCACTTCTGATAGCACTTCAATCCACATCAATTTGGAGTAGCTACACCTGAAGGATGTGAGGCTATATCTCTAGGCATTAGGGCACTCCTAGACATCTATTTGGAGTGGGTTGTCCTACAGGTGGATGTTGAGAATGCTTTTAACAGTGTCTCATGAGCATCCATTTTTAGAGAGCTTAAGGAGGCTAGTGGGTCCTTGGTGAGTCTTATGCTTTTTGTGCGGTCTTTTTATCACTCTATTGCTTCCCTTTACCACCAACACGGTTGTTCACAAGAGGGAATTACCATCTTGGAGTCAATTGTTAGTACACATTAAGGAGATTTAGGGTTTAGAGTTCTCTTATCTACTACTTTGGCCATGCCATGTTGTGTATTTCCTTCCTTGGTAGATGATACACACATCATGGGCTCTATAGATAAGATTAGGCAGGCCTTTGACCACTTGATTACCGAGCTACATGTAGTAGGCTTGAGAGTCTAGGTGTCAATGTGCAAGGCATGGTCCCCTTTAGGTATCTCTCCCCAACTTGAGATTCTAGAGAGGTGTATCACCTCTATAGATGGACTATGTGTCATGGGAGTGCCAATAGGATCCGAGGAATTTGTCACATGCTTCTTAGATGTTGCTCTTGCAAAGGATGTTCTCCATGTGGATGACCTTCTCTTACTAGGAGATCCATAGGTGGTATTTGGTATACTCTCCTCTAGTATTGCTCATTGACTGACTTACCTCCTTTGCACAATCCCTCCCTCCTTGTCCATCCTATCATGTTTGAGAGCCTTTGATAGGAGGATTGGATGTCTTTGTGGTGATACTATTGGACTAGAGACATTTGAATGTGTGATAAGGGATTCGGCACATAGACAGACGGCTCTACCAATCTTGTATGGAGGGGTTGGCTTGTTATATATGGAGGAGATAACACTTATAGTGTTTTTGGGTAGTTGGGCTCTCTTGGCACCCTTACTTTCCTTTCATTTTGTAGTTGTTGATAGGTTAGTTTTGGAGACTTATGTGATAGAGGGGGAGGAGTGATCTTTTTTCTCTCTAGATGTTATTGCGGTAGATGAAAGATAGTCTATTCCCATGTGTACTTGAGGACTTTCCATCTTTGCTTCACTATCTTTAGATTGGACTAGAGGTTTACAATCTTCCTTAATGGAGCGACAGTGTGAGCATACAATACATTCTCTCTTAGTTGACTCATCCATTCCTCAAGCCACTAGAGCACATCTTCATTCTTGCTCCGGCAAGGGTGCAAGCTCTTGGATCTTAGCTTGTCTATGCAATGTCGACTTGCACCAACTACTTTCTCTATAGCAATGAGGTTTTGCTTAGGTTTGGTCCACCCATCTTCATCTTCATTACTCACTTGTGAATGTGGTTCTACACTAGATGCAACAGTGGTCTTTATGACATGATATCCTTTTGAGGACAAAGGATAGCTACCCATGATGCTATTATGGGACATACTGTTTGCTATGGCACAAGAGAGTGGATACTTGGCTTGGATGGAGCATCTGTATGCTTTAGTGACAACACGTGTTAGGGCAGACTTATACTCGGTCCAAGATGATCAGGTGATAATAGCGAATGTCATGGTTATGGACCCTATGCGTGATACAGTTATGGAGGAAGTGATTACCCATCCCCTAGAGGGATGGCAAGTGCATATCTTAGGTGGAATAGGGCAGATTTCTCATATCAACTTTATTGTGGCTTAGCTCCATTTTACCTATTTTATCTCACCCTTGTATGGTTTGATGTGGTCTTCCCATCCTTCATGTATTTTGGGCATTTTCCTAAAAATGAATAGTACATAGCTTTTTTACAATTTGCATTCAAGTTTTTGGAGGGATTTTTAAGGTTTTTCTTGCACAGCTTAGGTGGAAGGCAAAGAAGTGGAATTTTAAGGTCAAATTGATGCAGTGGAAGTGTACGGGGTTAGAGTGATCAAGATAACAATAGTCATCATAGTTAAATGTGTGGAAGAGCATTATCCTGTCACCAATTTAATTTTACCTTTAATTGAAATTTACAAACTTGTCTGTAATCCTCACCTCCCAAAAAAATAAATCACCTTATCTACCAGATCAAGAATTCATAAACAATTTGTCTTAAGATACCAATAGTTTAAACTTCCTTCAAATGTTTCAAAAGAATCAATCAAGAGTGCAAGCCTTTTGCCAAAGCTTTGAATAATAGCACTATCCCATCATCATTCTGCTCACTTACACAACTCGCTGAAAACACATCCTCCTTATCAATGGGACTACTTTATAAAATTAGCCCTGAATAAGCCAAGTAGTATCTACATCACTATTTTGTTAATTAATCTACAATTTATTGAAGTTACATTGACATCATTATTATGCATGGTAATCTATAACTTATTAGAACTACAAATTGAAATGTATGTCACCAGTATACCTCTTGGAACACTAGTCCACCTAAAGCCAATGGAATTATCTTATCCATTGATAGGTCAAGTTTTACTTTTTTGTGTGACTTTATTGAACTCAAATTCAAACACTATCTCTAATTTTCACTTGAATGCTAGATAAATTAGCCTGTGTAATTAGTAAAGACTTTAGCCTACTCAATACCTTAGCTAACTTATTCAAAAAATGGTGTTTACTTTCTACTGATAGCACTATAAGAAGTTATTATTTTATGTTCACTTAGTAGCTCCTAATCATTTAGATTGTTCCAAAAGTAAAAAGTAGAACTGATGATTAACAAAAAGTGATCCAAACTTCAACTGACTGAATGATATTGCCAAGCATCGAAGGTTCTAGAAGCAATTGATATGCTATCTATTGATATTGAGAGTACATCCACAATATAAAAGCAAAATGCTAAAATCACCAGTTTGGATGGACTACTAATCCTAGCCATTTCCCATTATTGCAACATGTAGGAAAGGTGATTGCAAATAAATATCAACTATATTTAGGGATTACTAACTCATTTGTTCACTTTATTATTTTTCTTAGAACCAAGGGAGAAATCCAAAGTAATCATTTAAAGTTCATTCAACCTTTACATGGTTACCATATTATGAAAAAAATCACACTCACAAAGTATGTAGGTTGAGAAGAAATTAAGAAAAATAAATAGCATATCATAAAAATAAGGAAATCTCATGCCAAAGATTAGTTTAAGAACATAAAATTATTAAACTATAGCAAACACCAAATCATAGCAACAAGTCATATGTAAGTATTCTGAACAGCTTACGATATGAAATTAAAAAGGGACCCGGTAGGGAGACACCCCTTCTTGGTTGGGAGACCGCTTTTAATATGTTAGAAAGTCTTTTGTAGCTGGTAATCTAGTAGGGAGTTTTGTTTTCAGATTCTATGAAAAAGCTTCGGGAAACATTTTACTTCCGTACAGGTTAATGGGATAGGTTTCGGTATATGTCAACGGCTCTAGAAATGAACAAAACCGTAAAATAAAATTTTGAAATTTCTGAGAAATCAGGAAAAATAGTCAATATAGAAACTGGACTACCTACGAAAGTGGAATTAGTGCCTGAAAATGTTGTAGATCACCTTATAATACACTATGTAACATGTTATGCAACGATACATAAAAGAATTTATGAAAGGAGGTGTCTCTCAACTGGGTCTCATTAAAAAATGCATAATTTTCAGATTTGGTGAAATGGTTCAAAAAGAAACCTTATCAACACAAAATGAACAAGATATTTTTCCACTTGGAGTGGAGAAGAGAAGTTTACAAAACGGTATATATATTTTTATATCTCCAGGTTTGAAATAAAGGCTCTATGCAACGGAATCCAAAAATCATAACATGAATTTTCTCCATTTACATGGAAGATGCAAGTGGAGTTAGAAAGGATTAATGGCATATGAGCAGGCCTGCTTAAATAGGCGGGTAGGGTTTCCGATGCATAATTAACCTAAATTAATTCTTGTGAGGCACCTTAATTGAGGCCCTTGTGCACCATGGCAAAACCCCATTAAACTGCACTAATCCCAAGCTCAAACTCCAGTGGCGTTTGGGAGAACCATTGGGCAAGCCAGGATTGCTCCCGCTCTTGCATAGAGCATCGGGTGCATAAGCTCTGCAATGGCCGCCAGCTGAACAAGGGAGTCTGCCCGAGCAGCATGATTGAATTGTGAGCAAATAACCATATGAGCGTGAAGTGCTTTTTCCATCCATGCGGACTCAAGGCATGCTCGCTCATCCTTCACAACTTCAGCATAGAGGCCACAACAACACGCACATGTGTTATGTAGGCATGAGTACACTCCTCCACGAATCCAAAACACTCACAAGGTTGCATTTGTTCTTGAAATTCATCAACTTGAGTGGCACACACTACGGCAAGGCCAGTACCTTCAAACACTCCTCTTAGAAGAGTATTCTCGGTTTGACTCAGAACTATTGATGCTATTTCTCTGAAGTGGAATTCTTCCTCCGTTCTAAGAAACCGGTACACCTTCTGCTCCTCGTCATCTTCTTCCACGGCCTCTTTGGGATTTCTTGGGTATTAGTCTCTCAATTTCCCCTGCTCTTCTTCCCTATTTGCTTGTCTGATTCACATCTACTGATGCCATTTCTCTGAAATTGAATTCTTCCTCCATTTTAAGAAACCAGTACACCTTCTGCTCCTCGTTGTCTCCTTCCACAACCTCTTTGGGACATCTTAGTATTAGTCTCTTGGTCTCTCTTGCTCTTCTCCCTTGTTCACTTGTCGAAGATCAAGCGCAGCTCTACTTGCATCAACTTCAATGTCAAAGAACAAGCACAGCTCTGCCTACGTCAAGCTCAATGCCAAAGAATAAGTGTAGCTCTGCCTACATCAAGACCAATAATGCTAAATATGGTTTGAAAGTTGTCTCCTGTTGTATTTCTACTTCAGTTGTCAATGGAGTACAATGTCTTTTCTACATCATGTTTGGTCGTGAGGAGAATCTTGGTGCAAAATGCAAGGTCACAACTAACGTGCAAGGGTGGAGTGCACCATTTTGGTACGACAACATTGAGTTTCACATGAAGAAGCAACACGTTCTCAAATTTGGATAGTATGAAAGCTGCAATCAAAATTGGAGCAGGAGCATTTCTTTGATGAGGTCGGGGTCCCTTTCAGAAGCACTCTTAGGGCTCACTTTGTCTCTAAAGCTATGGGAAATTGTGAGATTGTCTTCATCATTGATAAAGGAATCATTGAAGTAATTGTTTGGTGAGATGATGTATTCGGTGGAGGATGAGGCCAATGATGTTGACAATGATGACGAGCAAGAGCCTCATTTGGGAGTCAGGCCGAATGTGCAATAGTGGTTGCTAACCACCGTGCCAATGCTGTGAAGGCAAAGCAGTGAATATTGGCAGTTTTCAAACCCAACGAGCTAGTAGATAATGACAAAATGCCTTCTTCTTATATTGTCACAATTGCAAAATCCAAAACACAGCTCTTTGACCTTACCATTTGATATGTTGCATGTGGAGCATCATTTTGCATGACAGCAAACATCATCGGTGAGACATATGAAGTCCTATCTGCTCCCTTGTTGCATTCTTGCTCTTGTGAGAATGTCAGTAGCTTTTTTAGGATAGTTTGTGCCGCCAACTTTCAACGACTATAAGAGCTACTAAAGAAAACTTGGGCATTTTTGTTAGCACTAGACTCAACATCGCATCAGAGCATATCATATTTGGATGTTTGTCTTCAAGTGCATGTGGAGAATAAGCACGTTGTTGCCAACCTACACAGGTGCATATTGCTAATTTTTGACCAACACATAGGCAAAGTCATGTTCAACATGATTTCTCAGTTTCTTGACGTACTCTGCACTCATTGGAGAATTTGTCTTCTTGGTGTGTCAAGTGATGGAGCTTGAAATATGACCGGACGTGTTGTTGGCATTGTGACAAAGCTTCAAATAGAACTTCACAATGATTGTGATCTGATCCGAATCTGGTGCGGAGTGCATCAAGTTGATCTAGTTATGCATCATATGATGAATGTAGTTGTGAAGGAGCACTTCTTCTCTATGATGACTGGTTTCATTTCACATCTCATGCAACAACATAACCTGATTGCAGAAATGAGTACAACATGCCCCCGTGTTGTAAACCAATGGCTTTCTATAGATAAGGTTACAACTTGGTTCAAGAAGCACCGGCCTGAGCTCCTAGCTTACATTGAGTTGAAGCAGCCTATGAATGCACCACCTCAACTTTGGTGGGTATACCTTCTTGCCATGGATACCTTCACGGTGAACAATGCCAAAATTTTTTGCAAGATTCAAGGCTTGACGACCCTATTATCACAACAACAGGCGGAGTCGATGCTCTCATTGGCACCTTTATTGAAGATCTAGGTATTAATGGCTTGTTGACAATAGAAATGATTTCTGTCCTAGATGTGATAGTGCATATCATTAGGGGTCGCTATGCGCTCACACTTTGGAATGTGCATGAATTTGTTGTCGGACTCGCATCATGGGTTGAAGGCATTCTCGACGCTACCAATGAGATGGACCGTAACAAGTTGTTGCAAGATGTTGGTCTAGTCTTTGTTGAAGCATGTGCTCGCATTGAGAGAATCATTGTGCAGCATGATGCAGACAACAGCCCATTCATTGATCCACTTGCACTACCACTTGTTTTACCGCAAGAGCTTGTTTGCATGTCTGCTGTTGACTTCATTTGCATGGCTCGTAGACAGAGCTTTCACTTGCAGCACCGATACTCGGCCACACAAATAGATGTCATTGCAGATGAGCATAAAGCTCTTCTTCGAGCTTACCGCAATGAGCGAGTGTTGCATGAGGGCATTGATGGTTGTAACCAAAAGACATTGTTTGACAATGCCTGGACCTTACTCAGTTCTTGGTTTCCAAACTTAGTTGAGTTTTGTGGTGGCATTGCAACTATGTTTCCTGGCATGAGTACAGTGGAGTCTGACTGCTCTGTTTTGAGGTGGGAGAAAGGTGATCACCGTAAGAGTCTCTCAGACTTTGGACTTGAAGGTGTGTTGCAAGCAAAGCAGTATATGCAAATTGAGGCACTTACTGAGGATGATAATTGAGGAGCAACCTTGCTGCTTGTATTACAATCTATAGATTGATTGGTAATGTTGCTAATGTACATCTTGTTGCACTAATTTTTTTTTCTAATTCTCATTTATTGACCTTCAATATCTACTAAATGTGTACCGCCTAAATGAATTCTGAAATGACACCTATATTAAGCTAATTTAGGTAATTCAATCGATCGCATATTATAAGCAGGCCTATATTATATGAGTGAATGTAGGTGTGGGCTCTTAAGATGTTTTATACAATCTGATGGCTCTAGCCAAACATGCGCCGATGTCCCATAATGCGGTGACTCTACAGACCTAGTTTATGATTATGCAGGATTACCCTCTATTTATGTCTATTCCGTAAAATAAAAACACCCTTTTCCTTTGTTTCCCGCATGTAGATCTGCATTTGATGGATGGCCTTACTTAAGTAATCTAGGGTCATATCACACAATTTAGAGCGGAGTTTGACAATGCTTGAACTCCGGTCAAAATGGCAAAGCTACCAAAATGGTCAAAATTGTAACTAGAAGTACTATTTTTCTTTTATCTCTGACTAAGTAGCGACCGAGAGTATAAATATGTCCCATTTCCAAATCATATCCAAATCATATTTTAGACAGCGTGTGTCCATTGCTCTAGAGAGTGCAGTGGCTGGTGCAATCCATAGGAGAGCAATCACATTAGGTGATATTTTTTCGGATGTTCCAGCTGTGTGTAGACCGTACGACTTGCATAGCTTGGATGTCTTAGGTGCGGTAGGACTGATTTCTCATATAGACTCTGTTGGGGCTTAGCCCCATGTTACCTTTTTTTGTCTCTCCTTTGTAAGGCTTGATGGGGTCTTCCTATCCTTTGTTTTTCCTACGCGGTCGCCTTTCATGTCAGATTTCCAAATCATGGAGAAGCTCAATTGATAGAGAGCTCGACTGTATACACCCGTACAAGAGGGGTGTATACAGTAGTGTTTTTTTTCTTCTTTTACTCTTCAACTTAATTAGGCCGTCTACATGATATTGATACAAATAAATGAATTGACACATATGGCGTGAACATTATCCTTATCAAGGACGATCGTCCTACTTTGACTACTCGTTCCGCCTTTTCTGTAGAATGAGCCCAGCATGGCATCGAACGCCATTTTCTTGAGTCGCCATTTTGCTTGAGTAAATAATGGTATATTTAGTGTTACGATTTAACTTGTCCTCGTTTAAGCAGAATTTCCCTGGATGTTCCCACGACTGTATTCTTTGAGGTGACGCTTGGCCGTTCTATTTCAATCGTGCAAGTTGCCATTTAATTTTGCCCTGGTTGACATAATTTCCTCTCAATTTCCACACGATTGTTCTTATGAAGTGGACACGGAACAGTCCTTGGGGATGTAACAGATTTATTATTTTTATTGCATGTAATCGAAAAAGTTGATTTGTGAGATAGGCATCGATTGTGATTTCCATTGAATTTAATGTTTATTTTTATTTTTTTATAAACTATTAATTTCAAATAATTATATAAAATATATTATAAAATGTAATAAATTTTTTTCATTAGAAAAAGGTTAATTAATATTAATATAAAAATTATATTACTTATAATTAAAATTATATTAACATATATTATTTAAAAGATAATTATAAAAAATTTATTTGAATTTTATTATTATCACAAAATTTTATATTGATATGAAATTAATTTTATTATGTTTTTAATTTTTAATGTAAAAATATTATTATTTTATAATAAATAATAAATATCTAAAATTTAACATTTTTATATACTAATTAAAAAATTCTACAATTTATATCATTATAAAATTAATTTTATTAAATTAAAATAACAAAATTTGTTTATCATTTCATATCTTTATTTTTTTAGAAACTTTACATCCAACAACGTCACCTTCCATCCATTCAATAGGATGAATAATTACTTAGCCACTACGTCTATTTAAAATTGGCCCAGAAATGATTATAGATGACAATATCTTTAGATATTCTATATACTAAATACTTTCGGTATTGATTCGTGTACTTCATTGAATCTCCGATTAGCAGGAATACCTCTGCCGCAAACCATATGAGTGTTATGCCACAAGCCAGTTGTCCAAGTACAATGATTATTTTCCATCCCAATGGCTCGTCCGCAGATGTGACGGATGTCAAAGCTGCTGCAAAAGCTGTCATAATGGCCAGGATGGAAAATTCCAAGAACCCTATCGCGGCGAGCACACTAATCCGCTGACACCCTAGTACTGACACTTGAGGGATAGGAAGAGCAGGAATCATCGCCACCGTGAGGGCGGACAGAGCAAAATAGAACGCCATAGAGTTATAGGCGAGGAAAGGAGTGACGTTGGCATCCCCCACGTGGGCCAGGCCACTATCTGCCTCATAACCCCTTGGCGGTTGAAGCGGTCCAATATACGCAGCCGTTGCCACGAGTGCTGCAGTCAGTGACACCGCATTCGCCGCAGTAGTGAGCCTGGTTTTCATTTCCTGGATTTCTCGTTCCACCTTCTCTGACCACCATACTCGAAATTCCGGGGACGTGCTAGAACCAGGTGCAAGAGCTTCGTCGTGATTGTACAATATGCTCGCTCCAGCTTGCAGGAGAAGATTGACGCATGCTTGTCGATTATATCGATATGATTCATTATCTTTGTCTCCTTGATAATCTTTCATTGTTTTGCACCATCCGTTTTGGAAATTTGAGACATGGAGTAGATTTTTCCCTATGAGATCTATCTCGGGCCAACCTTCAACGGCAGCGTGCATAGCAGTTAAGGGTGCTGGTGACGTAGACATCCACATTTCCAAGGGATTGACTTTGGATTTCTTTAAAATGGTTTGGACTGCGAGGGAGTCACCTGTTGCAGCAGCGAGCGATAGACCTGGATAACAATTTCGGATGCCAAATCTTTTCTGCCAGATGCCAAATCTCCTCCGCTCACATAGATTAAGTATTTCCAAAAATCGATACCATAAGTTTCCCGGTGTCAAATCTCTTCCGCCGACATAGATCAAGTATTTCCAAAAATCGATACCATAAGTTTCCCGGTGGCATGGCGATGATATCAAAAGGTACATGTTTGCGTTTGATAATATCACGAGAATTATTAACCTATATAAATTAAAATTTATAAAATAAAATAATTTTTTAATAATAATAAAATAATTTTAATTAAAAAAATATTTAAAAAAAATATTATAAAATATATAAGAAAATATAAATATATATTTTATTTACAACATGTATTATTATTATTATTTTAAAATATTAAAAATAATTAAATAACTTCATTCCATAAAATATTAATAAATTAAAATTTATAAAATAAACTAATTATAAAATAATTCTATAATTTAAAATATATTATAAAATATATAATCGAACATCGCTTAATTTGTAATATACATTGCCATCTATCCATCTACCATTTAAAAGAGTGCGAAAGGCGATTTGATTGCAACTTGATCCTATGCAATACCCATATCATGCTGCATTTGTAAAAGAGGGAGATTGTCAATTCTTACCGCGATAAGAAATTTGATATTCCCGACAAGCGCTGCAAGGCCAAAAGAGGAGAAGCATTGGCGTGCGTCCATACCAAAAGACGAGAAGCATTCGCCTGCGTTTAATCCAAAAGACGAGACGCATTTGCGTACGTCTACACTCGATTTCCGCATGCCGGCCAAGTTGTCCTCCAGATAGGTTTTGACACTGTAAATAGATATGTTGCATGACTCCAACGTTTTCAGTTCAAAGTCTACTGTTCGAATGAATGGATTGAATATCGCCAAGTGTTCGGCTGTGATTGGAAACGCCGCGAGATATGCACAATCGTTCAACATGATAGACTTCACCAAGGACTCCGGTTTTGTTGGCTTCGTGATGGCCATTGCCGAATATGGAAACCATTGCGTAAATCCATCTCGGGCCGATACTTTTCTCACATCTACAAAACAATCTGCGGAAGTTATCTTAAATTCAAAACTGAGACTCACATTCGCTCCATTTCCTAGGAGTTTACTCCTTAAGTCCTCAGGAAAATCAAAGGCCGCGGCCGCGCGATGCAATGGCGTTCGTCCAGCTCTGTCCCTTGTATTTGCCAGCACTCCTCTGTCCCCTAAACTGCTCCATAGAGCCTCAAGCAAGTGCAAAAGATCCCCTATCGAAAGATGATCTATTCCAATATGTAAAGCTGTCCGCCCTCTACCATCTTCGAGCTGGAATAAGAACTTCAACAACTCTCCCCCGCTTTCCTCTCTCAAGGTTTCGAGCGGTATAGCCCATCGGCACAAGAATAGGTATAAAACAGATAGTTTGTCTACCGGAATATGTGTTACTTCTCTCTCTGCCGGCATATGATCTTCCAAATTCCACGACTCCACCTTCTCGTCCCAGTTCCTTCGTTGGTAGAACCAATTCGAGTAATCTTTTCCGGGGCAGTAACTGCACAAGGCGAGAAATAAATATTCCTTCGGTAAGAAATTAAACTCGCACTGTTGTTCATAGAACTTCTCCACATGAGCTTTGCCACCTCGCATTCCTCTCAGCACTTTCTCCGTAATATCCCGGATTTTCCTCAATTTGTCTCCGTCAGTCACGGAGCAACCTGGAGGTCCTGGACGTTCTAAACCTAGCTCAAATCCATAAGGATTAGATTGGCATTTCACCAGAAGAGCGTTGGCAAGGAGCCAAGTAATATCCCGGTCTCCGTTGAGGAGAGCGATTGCAATTGTGTCCAGTTTACAATTTCCCTCAAAAGCCAGAATCATATCTCTCAGACGCTCATAAGTATCAATTCTCGGTGGATCAATCGAACCAATTGTCGTTGGACTCATATTTCTGTGCTGGATTTGACGATAATCCTCAACGGCCTTGTCGAGAACCCGCATCACTAGTTGACTGCAACCTTGTTTCACAGCTACATGTAATGCGTTGCATCCTTTCCAACCAGGTCCTATCTTCTCCGCTTCAGATTCATCTGGACACATAAATAATAACTCGTTTCTCTGATCCAAGAGAATGTTGATTTTCACGCAATCACCCTGGTGTAAAGCGGCGAACCACTCCAGTTTTGACATATTTCACCTTCAGACGCGGACGTCTGCACCAGCAGAGCGTGGAGATTAGCTGCAATAAAAATTGATTCAAAACTGAAGTTCGATCCAGTTCTCATATTTACATCATATCCTACAATGAGTTTGAAAAGCGAAGAGAGGACTACAGAGTCCGAGCAGGTGCCCTTACTCTCACTGTAAACCTATCTCATGCCTTTTCTCAGTACTGGCCTTGAGAAATGAGAAATGAGAAAAGTCATGACGAGTACTGCGTTCTCCTAATCTGAAATCTGATTCAGTTAAGAAATCTGACTTTCATCAAATCTTTTGTGATCTTCTGTCTTATGCTCAAATCTGTAGTGCTCGAGCGACCTGACTTCTGGATAAAAGAATGCAACTAGGAGTTTGTAGACAACAAGGACCTAAATCCGTATCAAAAAATGAAGATTTGAGCTAGATTTGCTCTACCACACTCGGAAGCGCTAGCGACATCGACAGAAACAGAGTCGGCGGAACATGATTGCAAGCTATGTCAAAAAAAAAGAGGACTTGGAGACAAGACAAGACAAGTTTTACTTGCAAAGGCAATCACATGGAGGACTCCAGTTCCGGTGCACCTGGTAGGTGGAGTTGATGAATGGCAACCACTCAAGTTCAATGGAAATCAAATCAATGCGTTATGTGCAAAACAGCTTCTCAATCTGCATGCAATTACAAGAAACTGTTCATTTTGCAATAACATTGATAAGCCAGTGTGACGACCGTGAGTGGTGCTCGTGCTCACCTCCAAAGAACAATCGTGTGAGTAGTGAGAAAACTGTCAAATCCAGGACAAGCTGAATCGCAGCATGCACGACTCAAGCAAAATGGCAAGTTCGACGGCTTGCCAGGCTCATTCCGGAGGAGAGTGGTACGAGTTGTTAACGTTAGCACGCCCTCTTTATAAAGATAATCTTCACGCCATCTTTATGAATAATTTATTGTAATGAACCAAGACTAACACGATTAGTAGTGCATTGGTAGTTGACATCTTCAACCTCACTTGATTGCAAACTTGGTGTATATAATGAAACTCAATGGTGTATAGGAGATTATCTCTTCCCAATACCCAATAGTCAATATTGAAACTCATAAGGAATAAAATTATTATACCAATTAACACATCATATAATTTTAACACTGTTACAATAATATGAGCCATCATATAATTTTACCATTGTTGCAATAATGTGAGCCATCATCACAAAGTTATCAATCTATTAATTGAACTGAATATGGACAATGAGCTCTCCACATATGATATATCACGTAGAATTATCCCCTAGAGATGTTTAGATCTTAAACAAACACCTATACACATTGGTCTTACATAGCTCTTTTTACATAAGGGGTTGTGCACTAGAGTCTAATAAGACACTCTGTGGTGTATAGATTTACCTTGAAAGTCTCACCAAATGGAAAATCTCCCTCTGGTTATCCAATAGTACAACTCTAATGTGAACCGAACTCGCTCAAAGGTAGATCTAGTTGGTAACTTTTCCAACCTAGTTGCTATTGCTTGCCATAAACCATTGCTCGTTGAATGGATCCCATGCTCCTCAACCAAATCAACTCTACTAGTCAATCATCTCTACTTTAGAAGTAAGAACCACATAATCCATATTCTCACAAAGTGTGATAACCAATCGGAACATTTACATTGGGTCAACTCCCAATGTAAACATGTCATTGGTTGAGAACAAAGGGAAGCACATAATCAACTCAACCGCCTCCAAACATCATGCTAGACTCATTCTGTGGAGGAGCAAGTGGCTTACTATCATCTACTCTATCATGCACTCCATCATCACCTACCACACTTGCACTAGGAGTTATGGATGTTGCCTATAGTGTCTCAAAGAGTGTGAAAGATTGGGGGAGTCCAACCTATCTACCAACCTCTCCTCTTTGTGGGTCGAACTTCACTAATGTTCCTTTAAGCTCTGGAGCACATATTGCATTCCTAGTTATTGTGGCAGATGCATCTACTTGTGTTGCTCCGCACATAAAGTCCAAAATGTCTCTATCACCAACATAAGAGGTGGAAACCTTAGCACCGGAATATGTTCTAAGTTATAGCCATGCTAGCCCATCTTTGCTCCAACTACTCTATCCGAATAGTCATGGTTGTATTAAAAGCAAGGGCAAGTATTGCACTCCTACTAGGCATGGATCCACCACCTTTACCACCTTGTCTTCCATGATCTGGAGCTCCTCTACCACCTATGTAACAATATAGAATTTACCAATGAGTTAGTCAAGACTAATGAAATAGCAAATAGGCCAAATCAGTTAATAATATTCTAGAAGCATCTAGGAAGCTACTTTGCTCCTTCCAAGTGTTTGGTAATGTGAATGCCAAGGAAGAAGCTTCTTGGCTAGTTTAGCTTGCATGTCCTAAAGAGCAAAATTCATTAACCTTTAAGGTATTCCAAGAGTCTATTCACAATACATATTTTGTAACATGTTTATTGTTTGGTTTGAAATTTTTACATAGCTATGATAATAATGCAATTAGATGAGCATTTAGCATAGGTAGAAATACTCATAGTATAAATTTTGTAAAATTCAAGGCAAGAGTAATGTAAGAAAACAAGATTCAGATTTGTGAATTTATTTAAGGTTCCAATGGGTTAAATTTTCAATGGCTTCAATTTAAAACTAGAGGAAGTGTAGATATCATTGTTGAGGTCATTCTTGCTCAAAAGAGGCAAGCCTATAAAAAAATAATAAAGAGTCTAGGTATTGTTTTTCTAATATCTTTTGAAGCCACTTAGAAAGGTGGTGACAATAAACTAGACTGTCACTTAATATGCAGCTCAAGCATACCAAAGTGGTCAAAGAAACAAATATTTTGCATGTGCTTGCAGATAATTTTATGTACTATGTATGTTTTTTCTAGTGCTATTTGTATATGCTTTGTTTGTGACCATTGTTGATTTGAAGTCAACAAATTTCTTGGATTAGCCCATCTTTTAAAAAAAGCCTGTTAGGTCTCGAAGCTAAATGGCATCAACTAAATTTTTGCATGCTCAAGGTCCGACCAAAGATTTAACTTTGTTTTCCCCAATAGCTAAATTTGAGAATGAAAGTGTGAATATATCTAGGAATGGATCTTTTTTTATTATCACCTCATGTCATTGAGAAATAAATAATTTGAGACATGTAAGATAGGATAAAATTTTTTTAATTAATGAGTAAGCTTTTAATAGGTGCTTTATTTTGATCTTTATGCATCTTTATCCATGTAACCTTCAAATATTGGAAGGAAACTAAACATGATTTAGTCAGGTAAACAAATTTGGTTACCTTCGGTGGTAGGTAAAGCTATCATAAAGTTATTATCATTCTAAGTTACCGAGAACAAATGATAAAAATATTTATTTTTAATATGTACTTTATGCATAGTGTGTTATATATATAAACTTACCCGTTAAATCTTGGAAGAAATTGGATATGATTTCATGAGCGAAACATAGTGAATCCTGGATTACAATGCATTTCCCTTAAACTAGTAATTGGATAAAAAGGAAGTAGTTGGTTAATATCAAGTACTAGGTACCAATCGAAAACCAATGACGCTTAACTTGTTTACTGCACTGGAACTGAAACACTGCCCTGCTTACCACGGAAAGTCGCCGTGGGAATCTTGGACAATCGCGAAAGCCTGATACCTTGCGTGAGTGAATAAGGGAAAAAATCTTGGAAAGGGAACCCTAACTATAATTTAATATGACCCTAATAGAAAAATATTAGGGTCATATTAAAATATATTAGTTGGAAGAGCTTCCAAGGAGCGTCTCGTCCTCCTTCGTGGTGCTCAATAATCACCCACATTTGATTAGACATGATTTTTGGATTTCAAATTTGATTGTTAATTTAAATAACGAACAAAACGAACACGAAATCTGGGGGCTCCATGAACTATACCATGCCTCCTCTTCGCTCTCACGCAATTTTAAAATGTTCGCCTATTTAGCAAATTTAAGTTGTTCGGGGCTTCATGAACTATACCATTCCTCCTCCTCTTTGCTCTTTCGCAATTTTAAAATGTTCGCTTCTGTACAGGAGAGCACTTATCAACACGAAGGGTTTAGGAACTTCTTCAACGCGGCTGCGCTTTGTAAGACAATGAATGATTCACTCGAAGGGCTTCTCTTTTAATAGATTTCACCGTGTTGTGTGTGTCTTCTTCCCATGTGGCGGACCACCATTTCCCGCTTGAGGCGCTTCTGTCGTAAATCTAAAGAAGTATCCTTTGGACCCTATAAAGCCAAAGAAATCTCCTTCTTCTTTGAAGAAAGTATTCCAGACAGGATGTTACGATTTACGGGGCCCGATAACCAGTGGGAGTCATTAAAGCATCGTGTAGTCGGTAAAAGCGGATCAAACCACTGAACGCGTTAATTTGAACCATCCACCGCACTGGGACTGAAAGACGGCCATACTCCCACGGAAAGCTACAGTGGGGAAACTTTGACAACTGGCTTTGCATTTGTGGATGCCCGACTTAAGTAATGATATTGCCCTCGAGTCGCGGGAGAGGGTGGATATGGGAGAGGAGAGGGAGAGACTAGAGACAATTTTGATAATTTTTGAGTGCTTTCTAGCATGTAGCATTCGAGTGAATGGTATACTTTCTTAGTTTTTCAATTTCGGTTCCATTGGCATCTAGATTGAAGACTACGGAGGATGGAGTAGAAAGTCATGAAAATTTTTAGCTTTTTTGGGGTTGAGAATGATCATTATACATTGAGAGTGATGGGTTTGGAATTTTTATTTCTAATCTCTTGGTTTTCATGATTAAGTTTCATGAGAATTTAATTTGAAAATTTTGGAAATGGAAATTGAAAGTTATAAGAATTTATAAATTTTAGAGTTTAGAGAGATTGTTTTCTTATGTAAATTGAGATGTGAGGGTTGTGGTTTTGCAGATATGGAGAGATATGGAAATGAGTATCATGTGTTACTATCACTATTCTTGTGCTAGCCATGGTTACACCTTCCCATGTGAGGTCGCTTAGAGCGGGTCGGGATACACCATGCCCGGTGTGTCACCGATACTTTACCTTGCAAGGGGTAAAGACCCATATGGGAAGGATGCACAAGGACTATGATTGGACCACTTGGGACGCCCACGTGAGACGAGCGACCACATCGACAGCAGTGACACTCGGGATTACGCATGCTTCTTCTATACCTTCGTTGATCGTTCCAGGGATACAGATCGAGTCGTGGGAGTGGTTAGCTTCTCAGGCGGGTTGCATTTTGGGGTTATTTGAGACTAGTTTTCCATGTCCACATCTATTCCATAGGCTACCCCGCACACTCCATGATGAGACTAGACATGCTTTTTGCCTACCACTAGATCGTTTGGCACGTGATCCCTTGGACGAGTTAGCGTGGTTCCTATTCCTCCTACTCCCTCGATGGTGTCTTCGTTATGTTAGAGGGGGACGTGCGGGGCATAGAGAGGTTGTGGCTAGATTTCATCGATTCTAAGCGGGGGATTGGGCAGCCCTTCAAGAGGAGTCTATTAGGGCTACACGATTTAGGAGATAGGCATCGCCATAAGATACCACCGATTCCACTCGATTACGATGATGTAGGACATTGGGTTAGGCGGGAGAGTTTAGTAGAGCATCATGATCGCTACATCCTTTGTCTATAGCGAGTCCTATTGATGAGACCATCTCTTCCCTACGCTCATTGCATCCTATAGCAGAAGAGAGACTACCACTAGAGGTCTTAGATTATCAGCCTGAGCAGCCTTTATGTCTTGATAGGTCGCTATTTGCACAAGCATTGTGCACTGCCCCTCACCTTTCCTCAGGAGGCTTGTCAAGGATGGTTTATGAGCACCTTAGAGATTGCTTCCAAGTAGATGATCCTTCTAGTGGTTTTACCGAGTTGTTTTAGGTGGCTGCAGCAGTAGCAAGAGGAGGCATTCCTATGTCTGTTAGTCGGATCTTAGGTGCTAGTTGACTTCTCGCGATCGAGAAGGACACAAGAGGCATTAGACCGATTGCTATTGGAGAGATCTTTTTGCGTTTAGTCAGTCGTACCATTGTCCTTCAGCATTGTTCTCACTTTTGACAGCAACTTAGTCCACATTAGTTTGGAGTAGCTACACCTAGAGGATGTGAGGCTATATCTCTAGGCATTAGAGCACTCCTAGATATCCATCTGGAGTGGGTCGTTCTACAGATGGATGTTGAGAACACTTTTAATAGCGTCTCATGTGCATCCTTTTTAATAGCGTCTCATGTGCATCCATCTTTAGAGAGCTTAGGGAGGCTGGTGGATCCTTGGCGAGTCTCATTCCTTTTGTGCGGTCTTTTTATGGCTCTCATGCTTCCCTTTACTACCAGCATGGTGGTTCACAAGAGGGAGTCACCATCTTGGAGTCAACTGTTGGTACACGTCAGGGAGATCCTTTGGGGGGGGCCTTATTTGCCATGGCTCACTTAAGAGCTCTCCTATCTACTACTTTGGCCATGCCAGGTTGTGTATTTCCCTCCTTGGCAGATGATACACACATCATAGGCCCTGTAGATCAGATTAGGCAGGCCTTTGACTACTTGACTACCGAGCTACATCTAGTAGGCTTGAGAGTCAAGGTGTCAAAGTGTAGGGCATGGTCCCCTTTAGGTATCCCTCCCCACCTTGAGCTTCCAAAGGGGTGTATCACATTCACAGATGGACTTTGTGTTCTTGGAGTGCCAGTAGGATCGGAGGATTTTTCGCACGCTTCTTGGACGTTGCCCTTGTAGAGGATGTTCTCCATGTGGATGACCTTCCATTATTAGGAGATCCGTAGATGGCATTTGGTATTGTAACAATATGGAGTTTAGCGACGAAGTCAATCAGGCTCACGAAGTAGCTCATAAGACAAATTAGCCTAGAATATTCCGAAAGTATCTAGGAAGCTTCTTGGGAAGCTTCCCGGTTAGCTAAGCTTGCACCTTAAGTAAGTAGCTTCTAGAAGGAAGCTTCTAGAAGCTTCCAACTAGCTTAGCTTGCATGCCAAGTAGACAGCTTCTAGAAGGAAGCTTCTTGAGAAGCTTCCTAGTTAACTTGGCTTGCACTCTAAGAAAGTGGCTTGAGGAAGCTTCTTGAGAAGCTTCTCAAGGGCCTTGTATGCTACCTATAAATACCAAAGCCAAAGCTCATGCTAGGCATTTGGAGTTTTCCCTCATTCAAGTGTCCCAATGTGAGTTTCCATTCTACTATTTCTCTCCTCGGTTTCAGTCTTTTACATTGGTATCAGAGCAGGAATAGGATGGATGGAATTTATGGACCACCAAATCCACTTTTGCCAAACCATTGGGACTTTCATGTCCAGATATTACCAAAGCATCGTTTCACACAATTCATCACCTCACGCTTTGGGCAGGATTTTCTACATATGATCACCGTGTCAGAGGAACCCTTGATACTTCCAGTTGTAACTTATGGAGAACGGTGGACGTGTTGTATTTATGTGTTAATCAACTAGATAAATTGAGGGTAGTGGAATAGAGTAATAGCGATGGCGGAAATACCGGATGTTATCCGTGCAATGCAACAACAAATCGAGCATCTTACTCGATTGTTGGATGAACGAGACCAGCAACGACGAGAACAAATAGACAGAGCGCCAGTTCGAGATGGAGAAGATCGCATTCAATTTCTGAAACCCAAGATGTTTGAAGGCAAGAATCTTCCAAGCACAATGGAGAATTTTGTGTTTGATTGTGAATGTTACTTCAAAGCCACCAATCTTCAAGACGAGCGGAAAGAAATTCTCTTGGCTTCTAGCTAGTTGGATGGCGTGGCAAAAATTTGGTGGCGATTCCGAGTAGAAAAAGCTGAACGACAAATTGTTACACCAATTTTGACATAGGCAGAATTCAAGGATGCAATACTTGGTCAATTTCAGACTATAAATGCCACCCGAGCTGCACGAGATAAATTGGCGGAGTTGAGGCAGATTGGCTCAATGAGAAGCTACATCACATAGTTTCAAAATATCATCATGCAAATTCTAGATATCCAAGAAGGTGAAGTTCTAGATCGATTTGTGCGAGGATTGAAGTCACGAACCAGATTGGAGGTGACCATGCGAGAGCCACAGAACGTAGAAGAAGCCATGCAATTGGCTGAGCGTTTTGATTCCTTAGTTGCGACAACTTGGTCTCAACCTCGACCTACACAAAACCTACCAGTACCACAAGTGAAAGAACTGGTACCAATGGAGATTGATGCTATCCAACAAAGACCACTTGGCACAGTAGATAGAGAAAGATCACGAAAAAATGGAGGTTGCTTTTATTGTCGCCAAGTAAGACATTGCATTGCTGAATGTCCACTTAGGAATAAGCGACCTTGACAAGTTGCCCAGATGGAGTTTGTGGAACAAAATGATCAGGGAAACAAAGAATCCCAGTAGGAGATTTTGAGCCATCTACTGGGAGCTTGATTAGTTCCAATGGGATTGAAGGCTCGACCTATGCAAGTTTGCTTCACTTGCAAGGTACGATATCTAATTGTGGTTGTAGGATTTTGGTTGATTTTGGAAGTTCAGAGAATTGCATATCTATGCAAGTAGCAAAGGAATTGGGTATTCCTATCAAGCCAATGATTGGAAGTAGTTTGATGATGGGGGATGGTAGGAAAGGTTCTGCATTCCGCACCTCGCATCCTGTTACCTTCAAGATTGGAAAGGAGTATTTGGAGTGTATGAGGTTTGTAGTGGCACCTCTACACTATGATATCATTCTGGGTCTACCTTGGCTTGAACGTCATAAGGTTCAATTCGATTGGACCCAACGTCAAATTCAAGTACAACACCAAGGTAGGTGATTAGGTTGTCTGGCATCTCTGAGTAAGACACCTAAGAATAGTCAGTCCCAAGATGGGAAGTTTGTTGAGAAGGTAGCCATAGAGCAAATCTGGAAGGGAGATGAGTCCCAAGATGGGAAGGTTGCCAAGAAAGCAACCATGGAGAAAGCTTGGAAGAGAGATGAGTCCCTACAAGGGAAGTTTGTTAATGAAGCAGCCATAAAGCAAGCTTTGGAGGAAGATAAGTCTGTATTCACGGTGTGGATCAAGCCGATTGCACAAGAACAATCTGAGGAGGGCCGGGTGCCGCATCAAGCGGCACCCGGCCCTAAACGGTTGATCGGATAGTTCAGGAGTTTGCAAATGTGTTTCCGGATGATCTGCCAAAGGGATTACCCTCTGATCGAGGTATGCCCTTCAAGATCGAGTTATTGCCAGGGAGTACTCCAGTGAGTAGATCGATCTATCGGCTCTCACCAAAGGAGTTGGAGGAGTTGCGAACAACACTTATAGAGTTGTTGGAGAAGGATTTCATATGACATAATACCTCTCCGTGGGGAGCACCGGTACTATTTGTTCCAAAGAAGGATGGAGGACTTCGTTTTTGTATTGATTACCGTGGGCTCAATAAGCAAACCGTGAAGAATGCATATCCCTTACCTCGGATCGATGACTTGCTTGATCAATTAAGTGGAGCACGCTACTTTTCCAAGCTAGATCTTCGTAGCGGCTATTGGCAAATTCCTATTGAAGGAGAGGACGTGCAAAAGACTGCCTTTCATACAAGGTATGGACATTTTGAGTGGAGAGTTCTACCTTTCAGACTCACTAATGCTCCAGCAGTCTTCATGGATCAAATGCATTGGGTGTTGGAGGGACTATTGGATCAGTCCATGGTAGTGTTCTTAGATGATATCTTAATCTATAGTAGGACAGAGGTAGAACACAAGAATCATGTGCGAGAAGTCCTAAGACGACTACGACAGTGGAAATTTTACTGCAAGAAGTCAAAGTGTGCTTTTTGGCAAAAGAAGGTTACCTTCTTGGGTCATAAGATCTCATCAGAGGGGATCAAGATGGAAGAAGAGAAGATCAAGGCCATTACTGATTGGCCTACCCCGAAGGATACTACCGAAGTACAAGCATTCAATGGATTGGCCAGTTTTTACCGACGGTTCATCCACTATTATGCTCACGTGGCTGCACCATTGACTGACCTCTTGGGAAAGAACTCGAGCTTCCAATGGACCACCAAGCATGAAGAAGCATTCCAGAAGTTAAAGCATATGGTGTCTTCAAGACCCATTCTTCAACCATATGATCCTCAACTACCTTGTGTGGTTGATTTTGATGCTTCTAACTTTGCAATTGGAGCTGTGTTGCAACAAGAATTTCCAGATGGACTACATCCTATTGCCTTTGTGTCTCGCCAACTAAATATAGCTGAAAGAAATTACTTTGCTTGAGATCGAGAACAACTTGCAATGGTATATGCCACCAAGGTATGGAGGCATTATCTCTTGGGGGAAACAAGTGATCATGCAAACTGATCACAAGCCATTGTTGCAGACCTTACACCTAGAGCACATGAAGAGTCGACATCATTAATGGGAAGAGCAACTCCAATTGTTCGACATCAAACTTGAGTACAAACCAGGTTGGTTCTATGTCATCCCTGATGCTCTATCATGATGACCTGATTTGAAGTCTCTTCCTCTCATCGCGGCAGCAATTACGACGGTGTCAATTGATCCCAAGATTCATAACGAGTTTTGGTTAGCTCTACAACAAGATTCCTTCTTCCAAATGGTACATGGTCGGCTAACAACAGGTGACAAGGAGTACAACACCTTCTCCTTCAAGGAAGGCCTTCTATTCCATGCGGACCGGATCTATGTTCCAACCAAAGGTGATCTTCGACTTGTGCGCCTTCAAGAAGCCCATGATTTACCCATAGCTGGTCACATGGGTGTGGAAAAGACCTTGGGTACCCTCCAACGTCAATGGTGGTGGCCCAACATGACACGAGATGTTTGAGAATTTGTCCGATCGTGTGAGAGCTACCAACATAACAAGACCAGCAACCAGAAGCCGGGTGGACTCCTTCAACCGCTTGTTGTTCCATCAGCTTGTTAGGAACATGTGAGTTTGGATCTCATCACATCCTTGCCAAAGACAAAACAAGGACACACCGCCATCGTGGTGTTTGTGGATAAGCTTAGTAAGAAAATCCACTTAGCACCAACCTGTGATACCGTGGATGCTCCAACCTTAGTGCAAATCTACTTTGACAATGTCTTCAAGCATCATGGAATGCCATGCGTACTCATCTCCAACCGTGATCCTCGCTTTATCGGGAAGTTTTGGCAAGCACTCTTTCAGATACTTGGCACCAAGCTTGCTTTGTCCACGGCCTATCATCCTCAAATTGATGGACAAACCGAACGTGCAAATCGTACATTGGAGGATATGTTGTGTGCCTTTGTCAATGTCCACCATACCAATTGGGATGAATGTCTTATCGTTGCCAAATTTGCCTACAACAATTCCAAACAAGCAAGCATCGGATTCTCTCCTTTCTTTCTCAATTTTGGCCAAGATCCGCTTGTTCCAGATTCTCTTCTTCTTCCCCCCCCATCTCCGGTTCCTCATACTTCCACATTCTTGACCACTATCTCCCAATCTCTCCAACAAGCCAAGTCTCACCTCCTTGTTGCTCAGAATTGCCAAAAACAATATGCGTACCACCATCGTCAAGATCTCACCTTTGAAGTCGATGATAAAGTTCATGTTATCCTCTAGTAACCTCCCTCTCCCACTTGATACCCAAGTTTGTAAACTTGCCCCTAATTGGATAGGACCCTTTGATATCACCCAAATTGTCTCTCTTGTTGCTTATCGTCTTGCCTTGCCTTGTCACATGCGTATCCATCATGTCTTTCATGTTTCCAAGTTGAAACACTTTGTTCCTAACCCTTCTTCCTTTTCCTCTCGAGTCCAACCTCCCCCTCTTCCTATCCCTATCAATGATCATGAGGAGTACGAAGTTGATCGTATCCTTGCGCGTCGCCACATTCAACGAGGCCGTCGCCAACATACGGAGTACAAGGTCCTTTGGAAAGGGTATCCCCTTCATGATGCCACTTGGGAACCTCTTTCTCACCTCCACAATGCACAGACGGCCATCCAAGAATTTGAAGCTTCACTAGCAACAAGGACGTCACCAACTAGCGGCGGAGGAATATGTAACAATATGGAGTTTAGCGACAAAGTCAGTCAGGTTCACGAAGTAGCACATAAGACAAATTAGCCTAGAATATTCTGAAAGTATCTAGGAAGCTTCTTGGGAAGCTTCCTGGTTAGTTTAGCTTGCACCTTAAGTAAGTAGCTTCTAGAAGGAAGCTTCTAGAAGCTTCCAACTAGCTTAGCTTGCACGCCAAGTAGGCGACTTCTAGAAGGAAGCTTCTTGAGAAGCTTCCTAGTTAACTTGGCTTGCACTCTAAGAAAGCGGCTTGAGGAAGCTTCTTGAGAAGCTTCTTAAGGGCCGTGTATGCTACATATAAATACCAAAGCCAAAGCTCATGCTAGGCATTCGGAGTTTTCCCTCATTCAAGTGTCCCAATGTGAGTTTCCATTCTCCTATTTCTCTCCTCGGTTTTGGTCTTTTACAGGTATACTCTCTTCCAGTATTGCTTGTTGACCATCCTACCTCATCCATATAGTTCCCCCCTCACCGTCCTTCCTATCACGTCTGAGAGCATTTGATAGGAGGATTATGGGAGTCTTTGGTGATATTATTGGACCAAGGACTTTTGAGTGTGTGACAGGGGATTTGGCACGTAGACAGACGGCTCTACCAATCTCATGTGGTGGGGTGGGCTTGCTTTCTATGGAGGAGATGGCATCTATAGCATTTTTGGGTAGTTGGGCTCTCTCGGCACCCCTACTTTCTTCTCCTTTTGTGGTTGCTGATAGGCCGGTTTTGGAGACTTATGCGACAGAGGTGGAGGGAGGATCCTTTTCTCTCCAAGTGTTATTGTGGCAGATGAGAGATAGTCTATCTCCACGAGCACAAGAGGATTTTCCACCGTTTGCTTCACTATCGTCAGATTGGACTAGAGGTCTATAGTCTTCCTTGATGGAGCGACAATGTGAGCATATGCTACATTCTCTCTTAGTTGACTCATCCATTCCTCAGGCTACTAGAGCATGTCTATGCTCTTGCTCCGGCAAGGGTGTAGGCTCGTGGATCCTAGCTCGACCATGCATTAGGGCTTTCCGACTCACACCGGCTACTTTCTCTACAGCGATGAGGTTTTGCCTAGGTTTGGTCCACCCATCTGCATATTCACTACTCACTTGTGAGTGTGGTTCTACACTAGATGCAGCGGCGGTCCACATGACAAGGTGTACTTTTGGAGGACAGAGGATAGCTACTCATGATGCCATTAGAGATATAGTGTTTGCTATGGCGCGAGAGAGTGGATACTTGGCTTGGAGGGAGCGTTCGTATGCATTGCAGACGACATGTGTCAGGGCAGACTTATACTTGGTCCGAGATGATCAGGTGACAATAGCGGATGTTGTGGTCACGGACCCTACACGAGATACAGTTTTGGAGGGAGTGATTACCCATCCCCCTGGATGGGCGGCGAGTGCAGCAGCAGGTCACAAGGTCTCCAAGTATAGGGGCATGCAGCGAGGTCACCTCTTTGTTCCTCTAGCCTTGGAGTTATATGGAGCGATGGACACATCATTAGACACATTTGTTAGGGAGTGCGGGAGAGCTTATCATGTTAGGCGTCAGGGGGTACCACTCTCACTCTCATACTTTGTAGCTTACTTTAGACAGCGTGTGTCCATTGCTCTACAGAGGGTAGTGGCTGGTGCAATCCATAGGAGAGCAATCACATTAGGTGATGCTTCTTCGGATGCTCCAGTTGTGAGTAGACCGTATGACTTGCATAGCTCGGATATCTTAGGTGCGGTAGGGCAGATTTCTCATACCGACTCTATTGGGGCTTAGCCCCATGTTACCTTTTTTGTCTCTCCCTTGTATGGCTTGATGGGGTCTTCCCATCCTTCATTTTTCCTACACGGTCGCCTTTTTCCACTTAAGTAATCTAGGCTCAAATCGGACAATTTAGAGCGGAGTTTGACAATGCTCGAACTCCGGTCAAAATAGCACATCTACCAAAATGGTCAAAATCGTAACTAGAAGTAATTTCTTCGAGAATCTTATGTTTTATCCCTAACAAAGTAGCGACAGCGAGTACAAATGTCCCATTTTAAATCATTACGGAGAAGTTCAATTGATAGAGCTCGCTATTGTATACCCGTACAAAAGTGGTGTATACAGTAGTGCTTTTTGTACTCTTCAACTTAACTAGGCCGTCTACATGATATTAAAAAACATAATAAATTGATACAGTTGGAGTGAAGATTAACCTAATCAAGGAGGATCATGCTACTTTGACTTCTCGTTCCGCCTGTCCTGTAGAATGAGGCCAGCCTAGCGTCGAACTTCGCCATTTTGCTGGAGTTAGGTCGTCTAAGTTGCGATTTAGGTTGTTTTGGTTTCGGCTACATTTTCCCTCGATATTTCCACGATTGTTACTTTTGTGAGTGTATGTTACAATAGTGCATGTTGTCATTTCACTTTGTCTTGGTTGACATAATTTTCTCAACATTCACACAATTGTTCTTTTGAAGTGAACAGGGCTTTTACTTGCGGATGCCACAGGTTTCTTTATTTTATTGCATGCAGTTTGAGAAGTTGATTCCTTAAAATCACATCGATTTTGATTTGCATTGAATTTGAGTGCTTGGTTCCACCTACAAGTTACTTAGAGTGTTTTACCATTCATCAGAATCACCTACAAGTTACAGAATTAAGTGGGTCTAAAATTTGCCCAGAAATGGTTATAGAGGAGGATATCTCTCCCTATTCTATTTACGAATGCCCACCTATATAGATACTTGGACCTAATGCAAGACTTGATTAGCGGCGAAACACTTTCACAAACAAGCAAATCGTTAAGATACAAATAAATCCCCCAACGATGAGCGTACTAAATGCAACACGCGCATGATTCCAAGATATAACATCAGATTTCACGGATTTCGAAGCTGCTGCAATAGCTGCTTTAGGTTTAGGGTTTAGCGGCACCGTGCCATAGCAGATAAGGTGCGTATGATCTAGATATCCACATGTCCAAGAGATCAACTTTGTTGGTCTTTAAAATGGTTTAAGCGCAGCGGCCGCGAGGTTAGAGGATAGCAGCTCCGCATGCCATATTCTTCACGCCGAATTAGTTGCGTGCCGACGTCCATTAATGGCTAATAGTTTCATGCGCACGCCGTATACTAACGTTGACCAACTTTTTTAAAATTTAAGATATTTTTTCATATAATAGTATGAAAAGTTTTATAAAACTGATCTATAATTAAAAATTAATATATACAAAACAAAATTTTAATTGCTTAAAAATTATAAAATTAGAATTAATTAATTATGATAATTATTTTAAATAAAAATTAAATATTTTTAAATTATTTTAATTAATACTATACAATATAAAATATTTAAGTTGATTGTAATTATTAAATATATATAGATAAAAAATTAAATTAAATTAAAAAGTTACCCTGATCTTCATTAAAATTTAGTTGTTATTGAAATAAATTAGAGTAAAACTAAAAGTTATATAAATAATAAAATGAATGTTAATAAAAATAAAAATTATTTATTATTTAAAATACTAATCAAAATCAATTAATAATAAACATTTTAAATCAAATAATATATTTGCGTTCGTTATTTAAAACTATATAACTATTTATTATTTATATGAACCTTATTTATACATCAAATCTAATTATACATTAAAAAAGAATATTTCCTGTTACTTTAATTATATTAGAACTATTTTTATTAATAATAATATATAATTAAAAAATACACTTGGGCGATTTGATTACAACTTGATTTTACGCAGTGCCCACATCATATCGAAAGACGAGAAAGAAATTGCCAATTCATATCGCAAGAATGTTTCGAAGAAGTTTGATATTCCCGACAAGCGCTGCAAGGCCAAAAGGGGACTAGCATTCACGTGCATCTAGTCTAGGCCAAAAGGGGAAAAATGGTGTGCGTTTAGGCCAAAAAAATTCGGCACCAAATAGTCCTCCAGATTTAGTTCGACGCTATATATAGATATCTTGGGTGAGTCCAACGTTTTGCGTCCAATGTCGACTGTTCGAATGAATGGATTGATCGTCAACTGTTCGGCTGTGATTGGAAACGCCTCATTCTAGTCCGCGGAAGTTATCTTAAGTTCAAAACTGAGATTCACATTCGCTCATAAAGACTCTATTGAGGTTTAGCCCCAGTTTACCTTTTTAGTTTCTTTTTTGTACGGTTTGATGGGGTTTTTCTATCTTTCGATTTCTCTATGCAATCGCTTTTTCTCATTCGTTTCATTTAAGAAAAATTTAAGACAATATGACTTGCATAGTTCACTTTTTTTCATTTGTTTTATTTTTAAAAAAATTTAAAAATATATGATTTGTATAACTCGGATATGTTAGATGCGCCCAATTTCTCATACGGACTCTGTTGGAATTTAGCCCCATGTTATCCTTTTTGTCTCTCCCATATTCCCTTATACGGGCTTGATGGGGTCTTCCCATCTTTCATTTTTCCTATGCAGTCACCTTTTACTTTTTAAGAAGTTTACCTTTTAAGTACTCCAGAAAGTCAAAAGCCAAGGCCGCGGGATGCAATGGCGTCCGTCCAGCTCTGTCCCTTGTATTTGCCAGCCTTCCTCTGTCCCCTAAACTGCAGCATACAGTCTCAAGCAAGTGTAAAAGATCCCAATATGTAACGCTGTGCACCCTCTACCATCCTCGAGCGGGAATAAAAACTTCAACAACTCTCCCCCATTTTCCTCTCTCAACATTTAGCGCGCTATAACCCATCGGCACAGGAATAGATATAATACAGATAGTTTGTCTATAGGAATGTGTGTTACTTCTCTCTCTGCCGGAATATGATCTTCCAAGTTCCACGACTCCACCTTCTCGTCCCAGTTCCCTAGTTGGTGGAACCAATTAGAGCAATCTTTTCCGGGGCAGTAACTGCACAAGGCGAAAAATAAATATTCTTTCTGTAAGAAATTAAACTCGCACTGTTGTTCATAGAACTTCTCCACATGCGTTTTGCCATCTCGCATTCCTCTCAGCACTTTCCCACTGATATCCCGGATTTTCCTCAACTTGTCTCCGTCAGTCACGGAGCAACCTCGAGGTCCTGGACGTTTTGAACCTAGCTCAAATCCATAAGGATTAGATTGGCGTTTCACCAAAAGAGCGTTGGCAAGGAGCCAAGTAATATCGCGGTCTCCGTTGAGGAGAGCGATTGCAATCGAGTCCAGTTTACAATTTCCCTCAAAAGCCAGAATCATATCTCTCAAACGCTCATATGTATCAATTGTGGGTGGATCAATCGAATCAATTGTCGTTGGCCTCATATTGCTGAGATGGATTTGTCGATAGTCCTCAACGGCCTTGTCGAGAATCCGCATCACTAGTTGACTGCATCCTTGTTTGATAGCTACATGTAATGTGTTGCATCCTTTCCAACCAAGTCCTATCTTCTCCGTTTCAGATTCATCTGGCCACATAAATAATAACTCGTTTCTCCGATCCAAGAGGATGTTGATTTTCACGCAATCACCTTGGTGTAAGCGGCAAACCTCTCCAGTTTTGACATATTTCACCTTTAGACGCGGGCGTATGCACCAGCAGACCGTGGAGATCAGCTGCAATAAATACTGAAGTTCAATCCAGTTCTCATATTTATACCATGGCCTACAATGAGTTTGAAAAGCGAAGAGAGTGCAGATAAAATTTATTTTACAAACCAGATAGGACAAGGATCTACATGTCATCCATCCATGCAACTAATTCAAAGGTGGAACTTGTGAATATATCACCAATGCATGTATCTGATCCAAAGATAGAGCTCCTTTTGAGTGAGATCCTTTTTGCTATATAATAAAGACAAGGTGCTCCTTTGGGGTATTGGAGTATTGAATGTTGAAGCCTTGTATGTTTTCTCTTGCATTTTTCTTGGGGGTTCTCCTATTCTGAAGACATCACAAATTTCCCCCTTCTAATTACTTTTTATTTGTGCACTGCTTTAAGTCTCTTTCAGAGTTGCTTGTTTGTTGTTGCATTTTTTCTCTCTACTCTTTCAAGGAGACATCCAATATTAGCTCCCTTTTTATTTGGGATATTTTCCTACATTCAATCTCACATAATATTTTCTAAAGTTTTGACAGTCTTTTTTAGCCTTTTTGTACATTAGTTCTTTGTTGCTATTTCAAGAGATTGCAAGATGGTTATTATTAGTGTTTGAGATTCCTTAGAAATCCATCTTAATTGGATGGTTGCCCAAGTTGATGATTCAAATGCACTCAAAACTTTTTCTCATCTAGCTTTATTTTGTGCTCTTTGCTTAGTAGGAGATCAAATCTAGTCCTTGATCCATTTGTGCATACTTTCTATAGTCCAAAGACCTGTTTATTAGGTAGCCATTATACTACTATAAGGAAGTTCACACAACCAACATCTATTGAGGGTACATGTTGGAGTGATCCCTTAGGAGGCCCCTAATTACCATAGCTCACTTGATAGCTTTTGTAAAGACCAAGGAGAGATATAGGAAAATGGAAGATCACATTGGGACTCTTGAATGAGATAAACTTCAAATGCCTAGCATGAGCTTGGGTTTGGTATTTATAGGGAACATACAAGGCTCTTGAGAAACTTCTCAAGAAGTTCCTAAAAGTTGCCTTCTTAGACTGGAAGCTAAATTAATAGAAAAACTTCTTGAAAAGTTTTCTTCTAGGAGTCAACTACTTGGCATGAAAGCTAAGCTAGCTTAGAAGCTCTCCAAGAAACTTCCTCTAGAAACCACCTACTTGGCATGCAAGCTAAGCTAGCTAGAACCTTCCCAAGAAACTTCTTTCTAGAAGTCACCACTTGATATGTACATTACTCAATACTTGGAAGGTAATAAGTAGCTTCTTAGATGCTTATAGAATATTTTTATAATTCTTGACTAATTTGGCGTATTTACTACTTTGTTAATCTCGAATAACTTGTCCATAAACACCATATTCTTATATCTCCCATCGCTAGTTGGTGATGTACTTGTCACCATGGAAGCTTCAAACTCTTGGAAGGCTGTTTGTACATTGTGGAGATGAGAAAGAGATTCCCAAGTAACATCATGAAGGGGATACCCTTTCCAAAGGACTTTGTACTCAATATGTTGTTAGCAATCATGTTGAATGTGGTGATGTGCAATGATACTATCAACTTCATACTCCTTATGATCATTGATAAGGATGTGAAAAGGAGGAGATTGGACACAAGAGGGAAAGGAAGAATTAGAAAAAAAGAGTTTCAACTTGGAAATATGAAAGATAGGGTGGATTTACATATGACAAGGCAAGGCAAGCCAATAAATAAAAGAGAAATGATTTGGGTGATATCAAAGAGACTTATTTAATTAGGAGCAAGTTTACAAACTTGAGTATCAAGTGGGAGGGATACATTACTAGAAAAATGCATGACCTTATCATCAAGTTGAAAGGTGAAATCACAACAATGTTGGTCTATGTATTAGTTTTGACAGTTTTGAGCAATAAGGAGATGAGATTTGGCTTGTTGTAGGGATTAAGATATCATGGTCAAGAAGGTAAAAGTATGAGGGACATGAGCTGGAGGAGGAGAAATAAAAGAATCTACAATAAGTGGATCTTGGCCAAAATTAAGGAAGGAGAGAGAGAATTTGATGTTTGCCTACTTGGAGTTATTGTAGGCAAACTAAGCAACTACAAAATATTCATCCTAGTTGGTATGGTGAAAGTTAAAAAAGGCACACAACATATCCTCCAAGGTACAATTTCTATGTTCAATTTATCCATCAATTTGAGGATGATAGGCCATAGATAAAACAAACTTGGTGCCAATTAGCTAGAAGAATGCTTGCCAAAAGTTTTTGATGAATTGACAATCATGATCGGAGATGAGTACACATGGCATCCCATGATACTTGAAGATATTGTCAAAGTAGATCTGGGCAAATGTTGGAATCCGTTGTATCAAAGGTTGGTGCCAAATGGACTTGCTTACTAAGCTTATCAACAAATACCATGATTATTATGTGACTTTGATTTGTCTTGGGTAAGGATGTGATGAGATCTAAGCTCTCATGTTCTCCTCAAGCATATGGGATGGGAAGTGGTTGAAGGAGTCCACTTGATTTTTGGTTATTGCCTTGTTGCATTGGCAACTCCCACAATATTGACAAACTCTCAAACCTCTCATGCCATGTTGGGCCACCTCCATTGATGTTGTAGGGTACCCAAGGCCTTGTTCTCACCCATATGACTAGTGATTGATAAATCATGGGCTTCTTGAAAGCGCACAAGTCGTAGATCACCCTTGGTTAGAACATAGATCCAATTCTCATAGAATAGAAGGCTTTCCGTAAAAGAGAAGGTGTTATATTCTTTATCATGTGCTACAAGATGATTTGTACCATCTGAAAGAACGAGTCTTGTTGTAAAGTGATCCTAAACTCAATTTGGACTTTTGAGTCAATTGAGACTACCATAATTGTTGTCATTATTCTTGTGATGAGAAGAAGAGTATTCAAATCAATTCATCATGATAGAGCATTGGAGATGACATGGAACCTATCAAGTTTATACTCAAGTTTGATGTCAAACAACTATAGTTGTTCCTCCCATTGATGATGTTGATTCTTCATGTGTTCCAAATGTAATGTTTGCAACAAGGGTTTGTGATCAATTTGCATGATCACTTGTTTTCCTAAGAGATAATGCCTCCATACCTTGGTGATATATACCATTGCTAGTTATTCTTGATCTCAAATAGAGTAATTCCTTTTTATAGTGTTTAATCAATGAGATACAAAGGCATATGATTTAACTCATCTGGAAATTCCTACTACAACATAACTCCAATAGCAAAGTTAGAAACATCACAATCAACCACACAAGGTAATTGAGGATCATATAGTTGAAGAATAGGTCTTGAACATCATATGTTTCAGCTTTTGGAATGCTTCTTTGTGCTTGGTGTTCCACTGAAAGTTTGAGGTCTTCTCCAAGAAATTTGTCAATGGTGTGACCACATGAACATAATGGTGGATGAATCATTGGTAAAAACTTGCCAATCCATTAAATGTTTAGACTTTTGTGGTATCCTTCAGAGTAGGCCAATCAATAATGGCCTTGATTTCTTCTCTTTCATCTTGATCCTCCCCAACAAGACCTTGTGACCCAACAAGGTAACTTCTTTCTATAAAAGGTACACTTTGACTTCTTGCAGTAAAACTTCCATTTATGTAGTCTTCTTAAGACTTCTTTTACGTGATTTATGTGTTTTGCCTTCATCTTGCTATAGATTGATATCATCCAAGGACACCATTATGTACCAATCCAATAGCCCATCCAACACTTGATGCATTTGATCCATGAAGACTATCAAAACATTAATGAGACCAACTTTCAATCACATCCTCTCTATCAATGGGAATCTACCAATAGCCGCTTTAGAGATCCAACTTGGAGAAGTATCATGGTCCACTCAATTGATCTAGCAAATCATCAATTCAAGGCAAGGGGTATGCATTCTTCATTTTTTGTGCATTGAGACCATGGTAATCAATATAGAAGCAAAGTCTTCCATCCTTTTTAGGAACAAATAGTATCGGTGCTCCCCAAGGAGATGTATTATGTCATATGAAATCCTTCTCCAACAATCCATTAATGTTGTTCAAGTTCTTCTACCTCCTTTGAGAGAGCCAATAGATTGGTCTATTCATCAGAGTACCTAGTGACAATACTCAATCTTAAAGGGCATACCATGATTGGAGAGTAATCCCTTTGGCAAATCATCAAGAAACAGATATGTAAACTCTTAAACTATTTGATCAACCATCGTTTGACAAGGCTTCTAGCCCTCATTAGATTCTCCATACACAATCAGCTTGATCCACATTGCAAAAATAAGATTATCTTCCTCCAAAGCTTATTCTATGGTTGCTTTACTAATAAACTTCTTATATTAGGACTGACTATTCTTAGGTGTCTTATTCAAAAGTGCTAGACAACTTAATTGATAATTCTTACCTTGGTGTTATATTTGAATTTATTATTGAGTTCAATCAAATTGAACCTTATGAAGTTCAAGCCAAATCAAACCTAGAATGACATCATAGTGTAGAGGTGTCATTACAAACCTCATACATTCCAAATACTCTTTCCCAATCTTGAATATAATAGGATATGAGGTATGGAATGCATGATATGAGGTAGAATGCATACATGCATTCTACCACCTATATCATCAATCTTCTTCCAATTATTGGCTTGATAAGAATATCTAATTCTTCTGTGAATTGTATGGACATGCAATTCTTTGAACTTCCAAAATTGACCAAAATCTTACAACCACAATGAATTATCATACCTTACAAATAAAGCAAACTTGCATAGGTCAAGCCTTTAATTCAATTAGAACTAATCAAGCTCTCAATAGGTGGCTCAAACTTTCCTATTGGGATTCTTTGTTTTCTTGATCATAATGCTCCACAAATTCCATTTGGATGATTTTTCAAGGTCGACCATTCTTGAGTGGAAATTCAACAATACAATGTCAAATTTGGCAACCAAAAAAACAGCCATTACTTCATTGTAGTCTTCCTTTATCTACAATGCCAAGTGGTTTCTATTGGATGACATCAATCTCTATTGGTGCCAACTCCTCCACCCCATGTGTAGTGTGTTGGTAAGTTTTGTGAAGATCAAGGTTGAGACCAAGTTGTCACAACCAAGGAATCAAAGGCACTTAATCAACTACATGGCTTCCTCCAAGTGTTTGGGCTTCCATATGGTCACTTCCAATTTAGTGCATGCATTCAAGCCTCTCACAGATTAACTCAAAGCTTCACCCTCTAGTATATTTAGAATTTGCATTAGGGTGTTCTAGAATTGAGTGATGTAGCTTCTCACAAATCCAATATGTTTCAATTTTTCCAATCTATCTTGTATAGCTCAAGCAACATTTATAACTTTGATTCTATTGCACTCTTGAATTCTTCTCATGTCAAAAATTGGCATAACAAACTATTGTTCAGCTTTCTCTACTTAGAATTGCCACCATGGTTTTGCCATTCCATCCAATTGGCTTGAAGCTAAGAGAATCTATCTTTTTTCATCTTGAAGATTTATAGTTTCAAAATAATATTTACAATCAAACACAAAATTCTCCATTGTGCTTGGGAGATTCTTGGTTTCAAATACCTTGGGTTTTTGAAATTGGATTTGCTTTTCTTCTTCTTGAAATTGTGCTCTCTTTACATGCTCTTGTTATTGACAAATGTGCTCTTTCTTCCAACAATCGAGTAAGGTGCTCAATTGGTTATTCTATAGCAACGATAACTTGTAGCATTGCTGCCATAGCTACTACTCTATCCAAATATCTACAATTATCCAAGTTAACATATATATGCAACAGGTCCACCATTCTATGTAACTTATAATTGGAAGTATCAAGGGTTCATCGAACAAAGTGATCATATTTAAAATATTCTGCCCAAATTTTGAGATGTTGAACTATATAAAATGATGCCTGGGTAGTACATGGAGATAAAAATCCCAATGGTTTGGGAGTAAATGGATTTGGTGGTCCATAAATTCCATCCATCCCTTGCTCTAATACCAATATAAAGACTAAGGAGAGAAGATCACATTGGGACTCTTGATTCATGGAAATTCTAAATGTCTAGCATGAGCTTGGGCTTTGGTAATCCTCTCAAAATCTACTCAATTCCCTTGGTTTTTATCTCTCAATCATAACTTGTCAACTCTTCTTTCCAACCCTAGTCTCCTCTTCCCAAATGCTCTCCTATAACTCCTTCAATCTTCAAATAAATCCAAGCTTCCTCTGTTGTAATCCAAACTCTTGCAAATTTGTCATTTACCCTCTTCAATTTTTGACAAATGGACCCCACAACTCCATCTTGAAGCTCATGAATGAATTTAAATCCTTCATCTCCTATAAGAGCACATAAATGGTTAAATCCCAAACTTTCTCATAAGTAAGCATTGGAAGGATGATAAGATTTGGGTTTTCCATCATTGACTCCATGAATAGCACCCCAAAATGTGCCACCATCTAATCCCATGACCCATCACGGTGTAGAAAAGGATAATATCATACTCCACATGGCCAACCACTTAAATGCACATAGATTGCTCACATGGAAATAGCTCAACCTTGGGATCCATCATACAACCTACTCCATCTTTATGGAGATAAACCACACTAGTTTACATTTTCATGGACTATGCAAACCTCAACATGATAATGTAATGGTCCTCCTTGCCCCTAGAGGCAATGGTCACTAATGCTCCCACTTGTATGTCTGCTTGTGCCAATGATTATGCTTGTAAGAGGTTTGCAACCTCCATGTCATGCAAGATATAATGAACATCTATGAAAGTAATAATATCTACTCACACCTTATGAATGGGGTGGTCTTGGTAGATCAAACCATTGCTCAATCTGAACTTGGGACCAAGCTACTCATAAGATCTGAGCCATTGTATCATAAACTTTATTATGGATTCTAGTGTGCTTTCTACCTACTGCACATCATAAACAAATGTTTTCTTTATATTGTAAAAGACCAAAAAGAGAAATAGGAGAATGGAAAATCAAAGTGAAAGATCACATTAGAACTCTTGAATAAGAGAAACTCCAAATATCTAGCATGAGTTTGGGATTTTGTATTTATAAGGAACATACAAGTCTCTTGAGAAACTTTTAAGGAAGCTTCCTAAAATTCACTTTCTTAGAGTGCAAGCAAAGCTAAACAAGAAGGTTCTCAAGAAGCTTCTTTCTAGAAGTTGTCTACTTGGCATGCAAGCTAAGCTAGCCAAGAATCTTTCTTCTAGAAGTTATCTATTGGTATGCAAGCTTGAAAGCTTCCCAAGAAGCTTCCTCCTAGAAGTCATCGCTTATTATACACATTACCCAATACTTGGAAAGTACCAAGTAGCTTCCTAGATCCTTCTAAAATATTCTTATAATTCTTGGCTAATTTGGCCTACTTGCTACTTTGTTAGTCTTGATTAACTCATTGGTAAACTCTATATTGTTGCATATTCTCACAACACTAGTTGATGATGTCCTTGTCTACCATGAATGCATCAAACTCTTGGATGGCCATTTGTGCATTTTGGAGATGAGAAAGAGTCTCCCAAGTAGCATCATGAAGGAGATACCCTTTCCAAAAGACATTACAATCCATATGTTGTTGGCGACCACAATGAATGCGGTGATATGCAAGGATACAATCAACTTCATACTCTTCATGATCATTGATAAGGATAGGAAGAGGAGGGGGAATTGGACACAAGACAAAAAGGAAGATGGATTAGAAATAAAAAGGTTTCAACTTAGAAATATGAAAGATCAGGTAGATGCACATGACAAGGTAAGGCAAGTCAATAAACAATAGGAGAAATGATTTGAGTGATATCAAATGGACCTATCTAATTGGGAGCAAGTTTACATACTTGGGTATCAAGGGAAAAGGGTAGGTTATGAGAAGAAAGTGTGACCTTATCATTCAGTTGAAAAATAAGATCATGATGATGTTAGTACACATATTGTTTTTGACAATTTTGAGCAACAAAGAGATGAGATTTGGCTTTTTCTAGTGGATTGGGATATTATGGTCAAGAAGATGAAAGTATGAGGGATATGAGATAAAGGACCAGCAAGAAAGGAATCTGGAACAATTGGGTCTTGGCCAAAGTTAAAGAAGAAGAGAGAGAATCTGATACTTGCCTATTTGGAATTACTGTAAGCAAACTCAATAGTTGCAAGACATTCATCCTAATTAGTATAGTGAACATTGCCAAAAGCATAAAGTATATCCTCCAAGGTGCAATTTTCATGTTTGGTTTGTCCATTAGTTTGAACATGATAGACCATGGACAAAGTAAGCTTGGTGTTGAGTATCTAGAAGAGTGCTTGCCAAAATTTTATGGTGAATTGAGGATCATGGTCAAATATGAGTATCACTGAGAGGTATCCCATGATGCTTGAAGACATTGTCAAAGTAGATATTGGCTAATGTTAGAGCATCCACTATATCAAGGTTGGTGCTTAATGGATTTGCTTACTAAGCTTATCCACAAATGCCACAATTGTTGTATGATATTACTTTGTCTTGGGCAAGGCAATTATGAGATCTAAACTCACATGTTCCTATCAAGTAGATGGGATGGGAAGTGGTTGAAGGAGGCCACTCCATTTTTGGTTCCTGGCCTTGGCACATTAGCAACTCTCACAATATTAGACAAACTCTCGAACATCTTGTGCCATGTTGGGCCATCACCATTGGTGTTGTAGGGTACTCAAGGTCTTGTTTACACCCATGTGACCAATGATTGGTAAATCATGAGCTTCTTGAAGGCACACAAGTTGTAGATCATCCTTGGTTGGAACATAAATCTGAATCTCACAAAATAGAAGGCCTTCCTTATTGTGTACTACAAGATGACCTTGTACCATCTAAAAGAAGGAATTTTGTTGTAAAGTTATCCTAAACTCAATTTGGATTTTTGTATTGATTGACACTATCTTAACTGCTGCCATGATGATAGGAAGAGTCTTCAAATCAAGTCAAGTCATCATGATAGGGTGTTGGAGATGATATGGAACCTATGGTGTTTATACTCAAGTTTGATGTCAAACAACTATAGTTGTTATCCAATCAATGATGTTGACTCTTCATGTGCTCCAAATGTAATATTTGCATCAAGGATTTGTGATCCATTCACATGATCTCTAGTTTGTTGAAGATATAATGCATTCATACCTTGGTGGCATATACCATTGCTAGTTGTTTTTGATCTTGAGAAAAGTAATTCCTTTTTGTGGTGTTTAGTTGGTGAGACACAAAGACAATGAGATATAACCCATTTAGAAATTCCTATTGCGACATAACTCTAATGGCAAAGTTAGAAGTATCAAAATCAACCACGCAAGGTAGTTGAGGATCATATAGTTGAAGAATGGATCTTGAAGACACCATATGTTTCAACTTTTGGGATGCTTCTTTGTGCTTGGTGATCCACTAAAAGCTTGAGGTCTTTTCCAAGAAGTCAGTCAATGGTGTGGTCACATGAGCATAATAGTGGATGATTTATCAAAAAAAATTGCTAATCTATTAAATACCTGCACTTCTATGGTATCCTTTGGAATGGGCCAATCAATAATGGACTTGATTTTCTCCTCTCACCTCTTGATGCCCTCTACGGAGATCTTATGACCCAAGAAGGTAATTTCCTTATAACAATATGGAAATGAGTTAGTCTTGACTAACAAAGTAGCAAATAGGCCAAATTAGCTAAGAATATTCTAGAAGAATCTAATAAGCTACTTGGTACCTTCCAAGTATTGGGTAACGTTCATACCAAGGAGGAAGCTTCTTGGGTAGTTTCCTAGCTAGCTTAGCTTGCACACCAAGTAGGTAGCTTCTAGAAGGAAGCTTCCCATCTAGCTTAGCTTGCAAGCCAAGTAGGTGGCTTTTAACAGGAAGTTTCTTGAGAAGTTTCTTGGTTAACTTGATTTGCACTCAAAGAAAATAGCTAAGGGTCTTGTAAGTTCTTTATAAATACCAAAGCCCAAGCTCATGCTAAGAATTTGGAGTTTTCTCACATTCAAGCATCCCAATGTGCTCTTCTATTCTCCTATTTCTCTCCTTGGTCTTGGTCTTTTACATTCCTTCTAGCAAAAGTACACTTTGACTTCTTGCAATAAAACTTATATTTACATAGTTGTCTTAGGACTTCTCACACATGATTTGCATGTTTTGCCTCTATCTTGCTATAAATTACAATATCATCCAAAAATACCATCACGTACCAATCCAATAGCCCATCCAATTCCCAATGCGTCTGATCTATGTAGTTTTCTAGAGCATTAGTGAGCTGAAAGGGTAGAACTCTTTAATCAAAATACCCATAGCTTGTGCCAAAGGTAGTCTTTTGCACATCCTCCCTATCAATGTGAATTTTCCAATAGCCACTTTGGAAATCCAACTTGGAGAAGTATCACGTTCTATTCAATTTATCAAGCAAGTCATCAATTCAAGGCAAGGGATGTGTATTGTTCACTATTTTTTATTGAGGCCACTATAATCAATACAAAAACAAAGTCCTCCATCCTTCTTTGGAACAGATAGTACCGGTTCTCCCAAGGTAATGTACTATATCATAAGAAATCCTTCTCCAACAACTCCATCAATATTATTCAAAGTTCATCCAACTCCTTTGCTGAGAGCTAATAAATTGGTCTATTCACTAGAGTACTTCATCGAAATAACTCAACCTTGAAGGGCATACCATGATCAAACGGTAATCCTTTGATAGATCATTTAGAAAACACATCTATAAACTCTTGAACTATTTAATCAACCATTCCTTGATGACACTTCCCGCCCTCATCAGATTTCCTATGTGCAATATGTTTGATTTGAACCGCAAAAATAAGCTTATCTTTGTAACAATATGGAGTTTAATGGCAAAGTTAGTAAGGGTAACAAAGTAACAAATAAGACAAATTAGCCTAGAATATTCTAGAAGTATCTAGGAAGCTTCTTGGGAAGCTTCCCGGCTAGCTTAGCTTGCACTCCAAGTAGGTAGTTTATAGAAGGAAGCTTCTAGAAGCTTCCAACTAGCTTAGCTTGCACGCCAAGTAAACAACTTCTAGAAGAAAGCTTCTTGAGAAACTTCCTAACTAACTTGGCTTGCACTCCAAGAAAGCGGCTCAAGGAAGCTTCTTGAGAAGCTTCTCAAGAGCCTTGTATGATCCTTATAAATACAAGAGCCAAAGCTCAGGCTAGGAATTTGGAGTTTTCCCTCATTCAAGTGTCCCAATGTGAGCTTCCATCCTCCTATTTCTCTCCTCAATCTTGGTCTTTTACAATCTTCTTCCAAAGCTTGCTCCTTGGCTACTTTATTGATAAATTTCTCATCTTGAGACTAACTTTTCTTAGGTGTCTTATTGAAAGGTGATTGAAAACCTAATTAGTATTTCTTACCTTGGTGTTATACTTGAATTTTCCATGGGGTCTAATCAAATTGAAACTTATGATATTTAAGCCAAGGTAAACCTAGAATGATATCATAATGTAGAGGTGCCCCTTTAAACTCCATACACTCCAAATATTCCTTCCTAATCTTAAATGTAACAAGATATGAGGTACAAAATACAAAACCCTTTCTACTACCTACCATCATCAATCTACTTTCAATTATTGGTTTGATAGGAATTCTTAATTCATTTGCTAATTGCATGGACATACAATTTTTTGAACTACTAAAATCAACTATAATCCTAGAACCATGATCAAATTTCATACCTTACAAGTGAAGCAAACTTGCATGGGCCAAGCCTTCAATCCTAATGGAACAAATCAAGTTCTCAATAATTGGCTTGAATTCTCCTATTAGGATTCCTTATTTCCTTGATCAACACGCTTGCATTGGTTTGAAAGCCCTATAAGAGCTAGATGTGAGAGACCAACCTCGATCATAGAGCTATGGTAATCTGCCTAAAAGTAAATTGGAAGTCTTAAATCAAGGAAGAAGCTTGTACCCAAGATCCAAAGCCTTTTCCATCTCAAGAGCAATTCAAAAAGTGCCATGTCTAAGGCATGAAAATAACCTCTATAGGATTGTACCAAAAGCACAAGATAAGAAGCTACTACAAGAATGGCAAACAATGAGAGAAGGATATGTTGTGGGATCCAAATATGTAGGACATGCAAGTGTTCACGTACTAGCTTAGTAAGTGGAGGTATGAAATAACTCCTTTATGGGATGTATATGAGTGTGGGATGAATCCAATACGAGATGAGCCTCTACATGATAATGCAATAGTGAAGTAATTAGGTAGGTAATTGAAGCCAAGATGATGCTATGATTATGTCAAAGTTGGAATATATTAAAGATGAAAGAGTTATAAACCAATCGGCCTTAATGGTGGTAACACAAGGAGGAGATGCTAGCCATAGTAAAGGTAATATTATGGTTAGATTTGCTAGTATATAGGTAGCTGATGCCACTTAGAGGTCCCTCCTTGCATTGCATCACAATTCATTGTGAATCCATTTAATCTTACAGTGGAAGGTTGTGGTTCCTATTCTGTTTTTGAGTGGAATCTTGTTTGATTGACTCAAATGTTAGTAATTTGTCAAAAGACTTATGTAATTTTTGGGTCCATAGATTGAAGTAAATATTAGTCATGGTTGTAAAAGTACTTGATGTGACTTACTACTTGCTTAATTGAGTAATGGATGTTATAAAGAAATCCCATTCTATCTATTGATACTTTTTGAGAGTTGTGTACTATTTCTAGTTCACTAATGTGTATTTTGTGTAAGTGATGCTCCTAGTTGCACTTGTTATGTACGTGTTTAGATCTTAGAGTGATCACAATATTGCTCATAGCATCTGATTACTTAGCAAGATGATGACAACCAAAGAAGCCAAAAGACTCACAAGGGGACAAACATGCAAGTTGATTCTTGGGTTAAGTGTCCGAGGGTAAACCCTATCCTACAATTGAGCTATGATGACTATGGGATCTTTACTTATAGACCATTATGGGAACTTTTTCTATAGATCACTATGTGATCTTTTGCATATAGATAGTTCTACAAACTTTTTCTTGTAGTGCACAAGAACAAGTGCAATGCACAAACTTCCAAAACTTTATTACTCAGACCCAAAGAGTGCCCATGTAGAATAAATTGCAAAATAATAGCGGTCGTAACAAGAATGCGCATTCCTTAGTGATTGAGGGAAGTGTTGTAACACCCATTTGTACATGTATGTACTATTGTGAATTTAGTATTTTAAATACTTGAGAGATATTATGTATATAGAGATAATTATGGTTCTACATTAGTCATGATTAGCTAAAGTTAGGCATAGCTAAAGTAGAGGTGACCTTACTTTAGAGGAAGTGGAAAAAATGAGCACCATTATTTTGGGTTCTAGTGTATTGAGTTGGTATTATTCCTAGGTGTTTGGCTTTGAGGAAAGAGTTAAAAACTCTTGGACCCACAAGCCTTTTTGTTTTGAATTCTTCTATAGTACAAGGATAGCCCAAGTAAGTGACTTCTAGAAGCAAGATTCTTTAGAAGCTTCTTGGTTAACTTGGCTTGCA
This sequence comes from Lunularia cruciata, assembly GCA_948567375.1. Classification (NCBI taxonomy): domain Eukaryota; kingdom Viridiplantae; phylum Streptophyta; class Marchantiopsida; order Lunulariales; family Lunulariaceae; genus Lunularia; species Lunularia cruciata. The sequence continues at coordinate 45,486,538 of OX419761.1, read as the reverse complement.
TTCTAATAAAGTAGCTCAAGGAAGTCTCTTGAGAAGCTTCTCAAGAGCCTTGTATGCTCCCTATAATTACCAACGCTGAAACTCATGCTAGGCATTTGGATTTTTCCCTCATTCAAGTGTCCCAATGTAAGCTTCCATTCTCTTATTTCTCTCCTCAATCTTGATCTTTTATATTGGTATCAGAGCAAGAATGGGTCGGATGGAATTTATGGACCACCAAAACCATTGGGATTTTTGTGTCCAAGTACTACCCAAGCATCATTTCACACAATTCATCACCTCACATTTTGGGCAGGATTTTTTGCATATGATCCCCTTGTCTGAGGAATCTTTGATACTTCCGATTGTAACTTATGGAGAATGGTAGAAGTGCTACATCTATGTGTTGATAAATGGGGATAATGTGGTAGAGTAGTAGCTATGGCAGCAATGCCCAAAGTTATCATTGCCATGTAGAATAAATTGAGCACCTTACTTGATTGTTGGATGAATGAGACCATCAACAACAAGAGCAAGTAGAGAGAGCACCAGTTCTAGAGGGAGAAGAGCAAATCCAATTCCTAAAGCCTAAGGTATTTGAAGGAAAGAACCTTCTGGGTGCAACGGAAATTTTTTTGTTTGATTTGTGAATGTTACTTGGAAGCAGCAAACCCTCAAGATAAAAGGAGACAAATTCTATTGGCTTCAGGCCAATTGGATGGAGTGGCAAAACTATGGTGGTGATTTTGAGTGGAGCAGCAATTGGTTATGCTAATCTTGATATGGATAAAATTCAAGAATGCAATACTTGGTTGATTCCAAGCTATAAATGCCACATGAGCCACAAGAGATAAGTTGGTAGGGTTGAAGCAGATTGGCTCTAAAAGGAGCTACATCATGCAATTCTAGAACATCATCATGTAGATTGTTGATGTACAAGAAGGTGAAGTTTTGGATTGATTTATGAGGGGCTTGAAGTCATGAACTAAATTGGAGGTGACCATGCAAGAGCCACAAAATGTGGAGGAAGCCATGTAGTTGGTTGAGTGCTTTGATTCCTTGGTTGTGACAACTTGGTCTTGACCTTGACCTACACAAAACCTACCAGTATATCACACATGGGTGGAGGAACTAGCACCAATGGAGATCTTTTGATACAATGGATAGAGAAAGATTATGACAAAATGGTAGTTATTTTTATTATCACCAAGTTGAACATCACATTGTTGAATGTCCACTTAGGAATGTACAACCTCAAAAAATTGCCCACATGGAATCTGTAGAGCATATTGATTAGGAAACAAAGAATCCTAGTAGGAGATTTGAGCCGCTTGTTGGGAACTTGATTAGTTCCAATGTAAACCAATAGCTCTTTCTATTTGTAACACCCATCTATGCATGTATGTATTATTATGATTTTTTTTTGATGTTATAAGTAGTTGAGAGATATTATTTACATAGAGATAAGTATGGTTCTATATTAATCATGATTAGCTAAAGTTAGTCTTAGCTAAAATAGAGATGGCCTTACTTTAGAGGAAATGGAAAAGATGAGCATCACTATTTTGGATTTTAGTGTATTGACTTGGTATTATTCCTAGATGTTTGGCTTTGAGGAAAAAGTTAAGAACTCTTGGACCCACAAGCCTTTTTGTTTTGGGTTCTTTTATAGTCAAAGATAGCCCATGTGAAGGAATCCTTGACTTAGTGATTGGGTCAAGATAAGACCACATGCTTAGGGGAATATGCCCATGTAGATGAATATTCCTTTATACTTTTAGACTTGACTTGACTTGACGTTTAGCTTAGTAACTTGAGTTACTATGGTAATTAGTAGCTTTGGTGCATAACTATTTCACAAGTATATAAACAAGGAGTGAGGAGGTCCTCACCATCCTTTCATGTACAACTATCTCTCTCTCATTGAGTTTTCTAGTGAGCAATGTCTTGAGTCTTGGAGTGTTAGCCTTGGAGGAGTATGATGGAGTTGGAGTTCCTTGCCTTCTTAGTCCATAGTGTGCTACCATAATAACCATCAGAGGTTCATCCTAAGTGAGAGACAAGCCGGCTCACATTTTTGGTTCCGTTGCCAGGACCTCTCTAGAAGGCAGGATAATGTTCCACGTTCAATTCTACATTAGGCAGAAGGAGGCTATGAGAGCTCACTTGGAGAGAATATTAGGGGAGGAGAGAGTTGAACTTATGTTAGAGAACCAAGACCCATTTTTATACCCTTTAGTTCATTATGAGGTTTTTGAGGTGATTTTGTATATCTTGTACACATGTGAGAATTTCAAGAGATTGTGTGAGATGGATTGTACGGTGCTTTTTGGCAAAATCTCAAGTTTGAGATCTAGACTTGAAACTTTTATACATAATAGCTTGGGTTATTCTTGAGTTAGCACTTGAAATTATTGGTAGAGGTACTATGCACACTGAGCTAGAACTTTTGGAAGTTGATAAGGTAAATTGCTCCTAAAACTGCATGCTCTCTAGAAAATTGTACAAAGTTTGCTATTTCTTCAATTTTCATTAGATTGTTTTGAAGCTTTCCAAGAAAATTGAATACATTGTAGTCCATCTTTTGACCCAAACACTAGAGAGAGATCATTCTTGTGAACTTCTAAAGTGAAGGGGGTGGTTTTCAGACCAAATATGAAATATATGTGATGAATAGAAAGGTGCTTAGGCCAAATGGCTTGATAAAAAGATCTAAAATTTTGCAAGGAGGAACACTCTAGAGTTTTGATCAAGTTTGCAAAATTTTAGAGGATTGCACATAATAGTTGAGAGATTTGAGTGACATTGTGAGGAAGGGTCATTGCTATAGAGTTGAGATCTCATGCATGAGGCGTGTGAGAGCAACAAAAAGTATGTTTGAGTGTTTAGACTCATCTTGGGAACATGGAGGGTCACCAAGAGTGGAAGATGAGGTTATGCAAGCTTCCCCAAGAGCTTGAGGTGATTTTAGGGGTGGATTTGAGGAAAAGAGAGTTTAGAATAGAATTTGAAGAGAGTGTTAAGAGGATCCAAAAACATACACCACTTAGAGGAAAGAGTGAGTCTAAGTGCTTTTATGTGGAGAGATGAGACATAAGGCAAACTCATGTCAATTGATCTTAGAGAGCAAGAGATTGAGGGAAAGGAGAGGCTTACTTGACTTGGGTTTGCATGTTGGACCTCCTTCACCAAGATTGGGAGGGAGGAGATCTAAGACCGAGTTATGTGAGGTTTGTGGAGTGGAAGGACTTCCAAAAGGACATGAGTGTAATGGAGTGACAACACTTTTAGAGAATTTGGTGAAGGATCTTGGAGAGAGTCTAAATACAACTATAGGAATACTACCACTGTCATCAACTAGTTCTCAAGAGTATTGATAGAGATAATCTTTCAACTTATGGATAAAATATCCATGAGAATTCAATTAATATGCACTTTAGGATTTGACCTTACTATAGAAATCTTGGAGTAACCTGAACCTTTTCTGTCCCCTAGGGTGGATTACTCTCAAATGGTGTTATTCATGTATATACTTTGTTAGTTATAGAGTGAGAAAAAAGAAAAAGATTTGAGAGAAAAGAGAAAGGTAGTGAGGGGCTAAGATGAGGAAACTCTTGGTTTTCTTTGGCAAGGTTGGAGGAGATGTGGAAGCTTTTGTGAGAGATTTCAAGAGAGCTTACATTGGAAACAATGAGAGGAGGAAGAATGAGTGGGTCTCATTATTACCAAATTTCTTTGAGGATGCAACACTTACATGGTATGAGTTAGAATACCAAAAGAGAGCAAAGAGAGATGGGCAAGAAGAGTCTTGGGAGAGTTTGACTTTAGCACTTATTGAGAAATTTCTTCCAAATGAGAGTTATGAGAGATTGATGAGTGAGGTAACTTTCCTCAAGCAAGGAGATGGAGAGAAAGTGAGAGTCTATGTAGAAAGAGTGGAGAAATTAGAGTCCAAATTTCACATAGAGTTGAGGAAGGGTGGAGATGATGTGAAGACTACTATGATTGGCATAGGAGCTATGCTCACCAAGAATTTCATGGGAGGGTTGAGATCATAAATTAGAACAAGGTGAGATATGAGAAACCTTCTTCCAAGGTTGAAGCTATCAAGATTCAATTCGTATGGAGGAGAGTTTGGAAGGGGATGAGAGTGATTTGGTGGTGAAGGAGGTTGTGCATCCTCCTCAAGGTTACAAGTATGATGGAACTTCTAATACTTTAGTGGTAAGGGTTGCAACAAAACTAGTACTTGCTTCATTTCTTGCACCTCCACCAAAGGATCCACTTCAATCTATCACAAAACAATTTGTAGATCTCAAGATCAATGTAGTGCGACTATGGGAGAAGAGAGAGGTAGATCAATATGTAGGGAGAGTGCCTAGGAGGTATGGAAGTTATCCATATAGAGGAGGCCAACCAACCAATAATTGTTATGAGAGAAATTGTTTTGGTTGTGGAGGAAGAGGTCACATCCAAAGGAATTGTCCAAATTCCACTTACCATGGAGGAAATGGTTATGAAAGAGCCAATAGAGAGAAAGAAGGAGGGAGTGAAACCCAAGTGGCTCCTAATCCAAACAAAGATATAGTATTCAATAACATCAACAATAAAGACTCCAAGGAAGAAGTTGGGGATGGAAGACTTTGATGATCTCAAAGCAACAATGGAACTACAATGTCTGGGAGGATGTTGTTAGTCACAAGGCTAACATCACAACGGGCCAACTGATTGTTTTGAATCCTACTTTGAGAAAGGAGCTTAGAGGTGGTTTGAGTTCTACAAGGAACAAGAGGAAGAAGAAAACTTGAGCTCCAATATCAATGGGGGCGGTGGATGCCAAGCAAGCACCAGGGAGGCCTATGAATATGCCTCCAAGAATGATGTGAGAGGATAGTATCCATAGATGTGGTTGTGAGAAAGTATGAGAAGGGAGAGTGCTCAATCTCCAAAGATTGTCATTTGGATCTTTTGGCACAAGAGAGGAAGAGAGCTCATTTTGCAAAGGATGTGCACTCTTCTCAAGGATTTACTCCTAGCCAAGATACTCCTATACCTACTAGGATCACTTGCACAACCACTTCAATAATATCAACAATAAAGACTCCAAGGAAGAAGTTGGGGATGGAAGACTTTGATGATCTCAAAGCAACAATGGAACTACAATGTCTGGGAGGATGTTGTTAGTCACAAGGCTAACATCACAACCGGCCAACTGATTGTTTTGAATCCTACTTTGAGAAAGGAGCTTAGAGGTGGTTTGAATTCTACAAGGAACAAGAGGAAGAAGAAAGCCTGAGCTCCAATATCAATGGGGGCGGTGGATGCCAAGCAAGCACCAGGGAGGCTTGTGAATATGTCTCCAAGAATGATGTGAGAGTGAATGGTCACAACATCAAGGCTGCACTTGTTGATGGAGGATCTGCAATGAATGCCATGTTAGAAAGGTTGATAAAGAAGTTGGGTATGACACCCTCTAAACCTTCAACATTTGTGATGAGCATGGCAAATAAGAAACAAGTTTGACCAGTAGGGGTGATGCATAAGGTGGTAGTTTCAATTATGGGAATTCAAAATCTCATGATTTTCAAAGTGTTGAAGGATTCAAGCTATGACTTACTTCTTGGAAGACCATGGTTGAGAGTAACATGCACAACTGATCAATGGCACAAAGGGTACTTGAGTATTGGGTGTAATACCAAGAGCTAACCATATGATCTAGATGTGAAATTTGGTTTGGCAACATTTGGAATGATGTTATACATGATGGATACAATTGATTAGATAGAAGTATCACCAAAAGAGTACTTCTACTAATAGGATAGAAACCAAAATAGATTTCAAAATCTTAGAACCAATAGCTAGACATATGATTTAAAGGTGAGAATTGGTTTGGTAACATCTGGAAGGATGTTACACATGATGAACTAAATAGATCAAAAAGAGGTACCACCAAAATGGGACTTCTTCTAATAGACTAGGAACCAAAATATGTCTAAAATCTTTGAAGGCTTTTATGGAGGCCTAAACGGATGAATTAGGCCTAAAAAATGCATGGACTCCCATCCCAATGAAAGAAAGGTTGGTCTTTCCTTCCCCTAGTTTGTCTCATCAAGAGCTTTCCAATGGTATCTCACCCACATGATTTTGAGATTCCTACAAGAAGATTCACTCCTATCAAAGCTTGTTTGACCAACCAAATAGGACCATGACCGACATGTCACTCGTCCAAGTAAGTAATCCAAGGGTGGAGCTTGCTGAAATGTCACCTATCTATGTGCCTAAACCTATGGTGGAGCTTCCTTGGAGGAGATCTTCTTTGTCTGTATAATAAAGAGAAGGTGCTCCTTTGGGGCATCGGAGTTTGAGTGTGAAACTTGTGTTTGTGTATTTATGTTTCCTGCTGTCCTTGCAGCATTACATTGGGCCATCAAACCATAAGTCATAAATCTTATCACCAACACTTCAGATTCAGATACACCATCTTTTGATTATTGGGAATCAGATTTTGAAGAAGGAGCTTTGGGTGTGGACACAAGCATGGAAGAGGAGACTTCCACATAGGAGGATGAATCTGAATCTGATTCAGATATGTATCCCTTGTGTGCTATGGATTTTGTACCTAAGCCAGAGGTTTGAAGGATCCAGATAAATCACCATTGACACTTGAGGAGATAGAGAGGAGGTTATCTACCCTCAAGTATGGTACAAATGTTACCAAGGAGGAGAAGATGAGATTTGAGGAAATTTTTTGCAAGTTCATCCATGTGTTTTCTTTCAGCTACAAGGATCTAAAAGAAGTCACCTCGGAGGAGCACAAGATAGAGGTGGAATCACATGCAAGACTAGTCTGCCAAAAGCAACATCACATTAGCCCACCAATAGCTTTAGTTGTGAAGTAGGAGATTGATAAGCTCAAGGAGGCTAGATTTATCTTTGTAGTGGAAAATTTAGAATGGGTGTCCCCAATTGTGATTGTGAAGAAAAAGAATGGCAAGCTTTGGGTATGTGTGGATTACAAGAAGCTTAACATTGTTACCAAGAAGGACTACTACTCATTGCCATTCATTGATGAGATCTTGAGGAGGTTGCAGGCCATGAGAGAGATAGTTTTGGAGATGGTTATAGTGGGTATAACCAAATCAAGATTGCACTAGAGCATCAACAACTCACCATATTCACTACACCTTGGAGGACTTACGCTTTCAAGGTCATGCCTTTTGGGCTTTGCAACGCTCCAGCCACATTCCAATGTTTCATGAACAAGGTATTTGAACCTTTCATTGGGAAATTTGTGAGAGACTTCATTGATGAATTTAGTGTTTATGGGAGCAAGGAAGAGCACTTTGAGCACCTGATCAAGATCTTGCAAGGCTTGGATGAAGCAAATGCATCACTCAACCTAGAGAAATGCATTTTTGGATGTGAGGAAGTCTTCATTTGGGGCACATCATATCCAAGGATGGAATAATAGTTGATCTTGAGAAGATGAGGAAAATCTCAGATCTTCCATTCCCTTCAAGCTTGACAAAGTTATGCCAATTCTTGCCATGGTTGGATATTATAGGAGGTTCATCTTCTCATTTTCCAACAAGGCTTATGCATTGACTATCTACATGAAGAAGTGGGTAGATTACATGGTGAATTTGGAAGACAAGGAGGCTCTCAAAACTTTTGAGGAGCTCAAGAAATCCCTTGTTGTAGCTCTAATTCTTACTAAACCTGATTGGAGTAAGCCTTTCATCCTCTACATTGATGCTTCTAATGTAGCTATAAGATGGCTTCTTATCCAATTAGACCAAGATGAGCATGATCATCCAAGAGCTTATGCTAGTAGGCAGATGGTTTTAGCAAAAAAGAACTACTCTGTCACAAAGAGAGAAGGGTTGGCAGTGATCTTTGGTCTCAAGAAGTTTAGACATTACTTGATTGTAAAGCCACCATTGTCACGGATCACAAGGCTTTGAAGTACATCTTCAAAAAGCCTAATAATATAGAAGGGAGATTAGCAAGGTGGATGATACCCTTGTCTGAGTATGACTACACCATTGAGGATAGGCTAGGGAAGAAACATACAAATGTAGATTTGCCTATGATCATGATGGAGATGAGCCAATGGATGATTCCTTCTCAAATGAAGAGCTCATGACAATCTCAATCACCCAAGAGGCTCCAATGGAGTACAAAGAGATTGTGGAGTTAACTAAGAGGTAACTATCCAGAAGGGATGCTAGGGAGAAGAAGGCCCTTGCAGAAAAATCTAGACCTTACACAATGGTGGAGGATATTCTTTTTCACCAAGGAGCAGATGGGCTACTTTGAAGAGCAATGAGTAAGGAAGAATCTATCCTACTCATAAAGGAGTTTCATGAAGGTTTAGTGTGTGGAGGACACTTTGCAGGAAAGGTAATTGCTTTCAAGATTCTAGATGCAGGTTACCATTGGAGAGGTATTTTCAAAGATTATCTTGATTATTGAAAAACTTGTCATGTTTGTCAAGCTTTTGCTAGAAAGTCTACTTCCACTCCACCATTTAAAACAATTCCATTTCTAGGACCTTTTGAGAAGTGGGGAATTGATTTTGTAGGTCCTCTCAATTGAACCCCAAGGAATAATTTGTTCATTGTGGTAGTTACTGATTACCTTACCAAGTGGGTTGAGGCTACACCATTGAAAGACAAGGATGAAGATGAAGTTGGTAGATTTCTTTGTGAAAGCATCATCACTAGGTTTGGATACCCTTTGGAGTTCAATTCTGATAGAGGAAGAGAGTTTATAGAAAGCATCATCACAACCATGCTATGGCATTTCTTTATCACACAAAGAGTAATTACATCCTATAAGCCAAATTCCAATGGCTTAGTAAAGAGAACCAATCAGACCTTGTGCATGATGTTGACCAAAGATGCAAAAATGGAGGGGGTTAAACATCATTGGGACAAGAAGATTCATGCAGTTTTGTGGGAGTATAGGATAACCATAAAGACTTCCATTGGATATTCTCCATTTCATTTGGTATATGGTATTGAGTCTACCTTACCTATTCACTTTGATTTGTGAGCCAGCCTGTCTCTCACTCAGGATGAACCTCTGATGGCTATTATGGTAGTGCACCATGGACTAAGAAGGCAAGGAACCCCAACTCCATCATACTCCTCCAAGGCTAACACTCCAAGACTCAAGACATTGCTCACTAGAGAACTCAATGGGAGAGAGATAGTTGCAAATGAAAGGATGATGAGTACCTCCTCACCCCTTGTTTATATACTTGTGAAATAGTTATGCACCAAAGTTACTAATTACTAGAGTAACTCAAGTTACTAGGCTAAAAGTCAAGTAAAGTCAAAAAGTAGAAAGGAATATCCATTCACATGAGCATATTCCACTAGCATGTGATCTTATCTTGACCCAACCACTAAGTCAAGGATTCCTTCACATGGGCTATCCTTGACCTATAGAAGAATCCAAAACAAAAAGGCTTGTGGGCCCAAGAATTCCCAACTCTTTCCTCAAAGCCAAACACCTAGGAATAATACCAAGTCAACACACTAGAATCCAAAATAGTGGTGCTCATCTTTTCTACCTCCTCTAAAGTAAGGTCCCCTCTATCTTAGCTATGAATAACTTTAGCTTATCATGACTAATGAAGAACCATCCTTCTTCTTTATATAAATAAAATCTCTCAAGTACTTGTAATACCAAGCTAAATATCATAATACCACACACATGCACAAATGGGTGTTACATTTACCCGCGGACTAAGTTTTCACTTTGTCATCAAAGTGAAGGTCTCTCTATGTTCTATGATATATCTTCAACTTATCATGGTTAATCTTATCAAATTGTCTTCCTCCCAACTCCTTGAGATCATAGGTGTAATTTCCCCACACCTTCTCCACTATGAAAGGTCCAAAGTACTTAGGCAAAAAATTCTTTTGCACTCTCTTGAATCGAATAGAATCAAACAATGTTACCCAATCACCTTCTTTGAAAGGCTCCACCTTTCTTCTTTTCTTGCCTCTTGTCATAGCTCTCCTTTTGTTTCCTTTGGGCTTGCTCCACTCAAACCATAGTAACTGCTCTTGCCTCTTCCAACTCCATGAGTTGTTCCTTCCTTGACTTCTCTGCATCACCTCCTTGTGCTTTCTTCAATCTCCTATGAATGCTTTGGAAGGTAGGAAGATCAAAGTGAATAGGTAAGGTAGACTCAATACCATATATCAATTGAAATGGAAAATATCCGGTGGAAGTCTTCATGGTTGTCCTATACTCCCACAAAACTGCATGAATCCTCTTGTCCCAATGGTGTTTAGCCCCCTCCATTTCTGCATCTTTGGCCAACATCATGCACAAGGTCTGATTGGTTCTCTCTACCAAGCAATTGGAATTTGGCTTATAGGATGTAGTTACTCAATTTGTGATAGAAAAATGTCGTAGCATGACTGTAGTAATGCTTCTTGTAAACTCTCCTCCTCTATCAGAAACCAACTCCAAAGGGCATCCAAACCTAGTGATAATGCGTTCATAAAGAAATCTACCCACTTCATCTTCCTTCTTGTCCCTCAATGGTCTAGCCTCAACCCACTTGGTAAGGTAATCAGTAACTACCACAATGTACCGATTGTTCCTTGGGGTTCTATTGAGAGGACCTACAAAATCAATTCTCCACTTCTCAAAAGGTCTTAGCAATGGAATTGATCTAAGTGGTGGAGTGGATGTAGACTTTCTAGCAAAAGCTTGACAAACATGACAAGTTTTGCAATAATCAAGACAATCCTTGAAAGTCGCTCTCCAATGGTAACCTGCATCTAGAATCTTGAAAGCAGTCACCTTTCCTGCAAAGTGTCCTCCACATACTAAACCTTCATGAAACTCCTTTATGAGTAGGATAGACTCTTCTTTACCCACTGCTCTTTGAAGTAGACCATTTTCTCCTTGGTGAAAAGGAATATTCTCCACCATTGTGTAAGGTCCATATCTTGCTGCAAGGGCCTTCCTCTCCCTAGCATGCATCCCTTCTCGATAGTTACCTCTTGTCACAAAATCCACAATCTCCTTATACTCCATTGGAACCTCTTGAGTGACTGAGATTGTCATGAGCTCCTCATCTGGGAAGGAATCATCTACTGGCTCATCTCCATCATGATCATAGGCTCTAGATAACAAATCAGCATTTGCATATTTCTTTGCTGGCCTATCCTCAATGATGTTGTCATACTCAGACAAGAGTATCATCCACCTTGCTAGTCTCCCTTCAACATTAGGCTTGTTGAAGATGTACTTCAAAGCCTTGTGATCCATGACAATGGTGGCTTTCCCTCCAATGAAGTAGTGTTTAAACTTCTTGAGACCAAAGATCATTGCCAACCCTTCTCTCTCCGTGACAGAGTAGTTCTTCTCTACTGAAACCATCTGCCTTCTAGCATAAGCTATTGGATGATCAAACCCATCTTGGTCTAATTGACTAAGAGTGCATCCTATAGCTACATTAGAAGCATCAGTGTAGAGGATGAAAGGCTTACTCCAATTAGGTTTAGCAAGAATTGGAGCTACAACAAGGGATTGCTTGAGCTCCTCAAAAGCTTTGAGAACCTCCTTGTCCTCCAAAATCACCATGTAATTTACACCCTTCTTCATGTAGATGGTCAATGCATAAGCCTTGTTGGGAAATGAGAAGATGAACCTCCTATAGTATCCAACCATCCCCAAGAATTGGTGTAACTTTGTCAAGCTAGAAGGGAATGGAAGGTCTGAGATTTTCCTCACCTTCTAAGGATCAACTGCTATTCCATCCTTGGAGATGATGTGCCCCAAAAGTAGACCTTCTTCACATCCAAAAATGCACTTCTCTGGGTTGAGTGATGCATTTGCCTCATCCAAGCGTTGCAAGACCTTGATTTGGTGCTCAAAGTGCTCTTGCTTGCTCCCATTGACACAAAAGTCATCAATGAAGTCTCTCACAAATTTCCCAATGAAAGGTTCAAATACCTTATTCATGAACCGTTGGAATGTGGTTGGAGCATTGCAAAGCCCAAAAGGCATGACCTTGAAAGCATAAGTTCCCCAAGGTGTGGTGAATGTGGTGAGTTGTTGATGCTCTGGTGCAATCTTGATTTGGTTATATCCACAATAACCCTCTCCAAAACTGTACCTCTCATGACCTGCAACCTCCTCCAAGATCTCATCTATGAATGACAATTGGTAGTAGTCCTTCTTGATAACATCATTGAGCTTCTTGTAATCCACACATACCCAAAGCCCCATTCTTTTTCTTCACAATTACAATTGGAGACACCCATTCTAAATTCTCTACCTCAAAGATAAATCTAGCCTCCTTGAGCTTATCAATCTCCTCCTTCACAACCAAAGATATTGGTGGGCTAATGTGATGTTGCTTTTGGCGGATTGGTCTTGCATGTGAATCCACTTCTATCTTGTGCTCCTCCAAGGTGACTTCCTTCAAATCCTTGTAACTGAAAGCAAACACATGGATGAACTTGCAGAAAATCTCCTCAAATCTCACTTTCTTGTCCTTGGTAACATCTGGGCCATACTTGAGGGTAGATAACCTTCTCTCTTCCTCCTCAAGTGTCAATGGTAATTTATCTAGGTCTTTCAAACCTCCGGCTTAGGTGCAAAATCCATAGCACACAAAGGATATACCTCTGATTCAGATTCAGATTCATCCTCCTCCATGGAAGTCTCCTCTTCCATGCTTGTATCCACACTTGAAACTCCTTCTTCAGAATGTGATTCCCAATAATTAGAAGATGGTGTATGTGAATGTGAAGTGTTGAAGTGTTGGTGGTGTTAGTCACAGGAACTGTGACTCTATGGTTTGATGGCCCAATCATCAAGTACCCTTTGTGCCATCAATCAGTTGTGCATGCTGCTCTCAACCATGGCTTCCCAAGAAGTAAGTCATAGCTTGAATCCTTCAAGACTTGGAAAGTCATGAGATCTTGAACTCCGATAACTGAAACTCTCACTTTGTCCATCACCCCTACTGGTCTAACTTGTTGCTTGTTTTCCATACTCACCACAAATGTTGAAGGTCTTGAGGGTATCATACCCTAGAGTGCATATTAATCAAACCCTCCTAGATAGTTTATCCATAAGTTGAAAGATTATCTCCATCACTAATCTTGAGAACTAGCTGATGAAGATGATAGTATTTCTGTAGCTATACTAAGACTGTTTCCAAGATCCTTCACCAAAGTCTCCGAAAGTGATCCATTACACTCATGTCCTTTTGGAAGTCCTTCAACTCCACAAACTTCACACAACTCCTTGGTCTTAGATCTTCTCCCTCCCAATCTTGGTGAAGAAGGTCCAACATGCAAACCCAAGTCAAGTAAGCCTCTCCTTTCTCTCAATCTCTTGCTCTCAAAGGTCAATGGAAATGAACTTGCCTTATGTCCTTTCTCTCCACATAGAAAGTACTTAGACTCACTCTTTCCTCCAAGTGGTATAGGTTTTCGGATCCTCTCAACACTCTCTTCAAATTCTATTGTAAAATCTCTTTTCCTCAAATCCACCCCTATAATCACCTCAAGCCCTTGGGGAACCTGCATAGTCTCAATTTCCACTCTTCGTGACCCTCCATGTTCCCAAGATGAATCTAAACACTCAAACATACTTTTTGTTGCTCTCAAACTCCTCATGCATGAGATCTCCATTTTGCAAAATTGACCCTTCCTCACAATTTCACTCAGATCTCTCAACTTATATGTGACAGTCCTCCAAAATTTTGCACACATAATCAGAACTCCAAGGTGTCCATCCCTGCAAAATTTCAAATCATTTCATCCAGCCATTCTTCCTAGACACTTTTCGATTCAGCACACATATTTCAGATTTGGTTTGAAAACCACCCCCCTCACTTCAAAAACTCATAACTCCATGCTCAAGAATGATCTCTCTCTAATTTTTGCGTCAGCAGGTAGGATATGACATACTTAATTTTCTTGAAAAGTTTCACAACAATCCACTGAAAATTAAATATATGGCAGACTCTGTATAATTTTCCAGACAGCATGCAGTTGCGGGTGTAGTTGCGAGAGCAATTTACCTTATCAACTTTCAAAAATTCTAGCCCAATGCGCATAATAGCTCTCTCAATAATTACAAGTGTGCTAACTGAAAGATAACCCAAGCTATCATGTGTAGAAATTTAGAGTTCAGATCTCAAACTTGAGATTTTGCCCAAAATCACCTTAATCCCCAAAATCTGCAATCCACCTCACACAATCTCTCCAAATCCTCTCATGTGTACAAGATGTACAAAATCACTTCAAAGACATCATAATGAACTATAGGGTATACAAATAGATCTTGGTTCTCTAACATAAGTTCAAAACTCTCATCTCCTAATGTTCTCTCCAAGTGAGCTCTCATAGCCTCCTTCTACCTAATGTAGAATTGAACGTGGAACATTATCTTGCCTTCTAGAGAGGTCCCAGCAACAAAACCAAAAATGTGAGCCGGCCTGTCTCTCACTCAGGATGAACCTCTGATGGCTATTATGGTAGTGCACCATGGACTAAGAAGACAAGGAACCCCAACTCCATCATACTCCTCCAAGGCTAACTCTCCAAGACTCAAGACATTGCTCACTAGAGAACTCAATGAGAGAGAGATAATTGCAAATGAAAGAATGATGAGTACTTCTCACCCCTTGTTTATATACTTGTGAAATAGTTATGCACCAAAGTTACTAATTACTGGAGTAACTCAAGTTACTAGGCTAAAAGTCAAGTAAAGTCAAAAAGTAGAAAGGAATATCCATTCACATGAGCATATTCCACTAGCATGTGATCTTATCTTGACCCAACCACTAAGTTAAGGATTCCTTCACATGGGCTATAGAACAATCCAAAACAAAAAGGCTTGCAGGCCCAAGAGTTCTCAACTCTTTCCTCAAAGCCAAACACCTAGGAATAATACCAAGTCAACACACTAGAATCCAAAATAGTGGTGCTTATCTTTTCTACCTCCTCTAAAGTAAGGTCCCCTTTATCTTAGCTATGACTAAATCTAGCTTATCATGACTAATGTAAAACCATCAAACCATCCTTTATCTCTATATAAATAATATCTCTCAAGTACTTGTAATACCAAGCTAAATATCACAATACCACACACATATACAAATGGGTGTTATAGATCTTCCTACGTTCCAAGGTATTTATAGGAGATTTAAGAAAGCACATGGAGGTGATGAAGAGAAGTCAAGGAAGGATCAATTTATGGACTTAGAGGAGGCAAGAGCAATTACTATGGTTCAAGTGGAGCAAGCCCAAAGGAAACAAAAGGAGAGCTATGACAAGAGGTATGGCAAGAAGAAGGTGGAGTTCTTCAAAGAAGATGATTGGGTAATGTTGTTTGATTCCATTTGATCAAGAGAGTGCAAAAGAAGTTTTTGTGTGAGTACTTTGGACCTTTCACAATGGAGAAGGTGTGGGGCAATTACACCTTTGATCTCATCGAGTTGGGAGGAAGACACTTTGATAGGATTAACCATGATAAGTTGAAAATGTATCATGGAAGGTAGAGAGTACCTTCACTTTGAGGACAAAGTGAAATCATAGTCCAGAGGTAAATGTAATACCCATCTATGCATGTATGTACTATTGTGATATTTTGTTTGATATTATAAGTACTTGAGAGATATTATTTATATAGAGATAGGTATGGTTCTACATTAGTCATGATTAGCTAATTTAGTCATAGCTTAAATAGAGATGGCCTTACTTTAGAGGAAGTGGAAAAGATGAGCATCACTATTTTGGATTCTAGTATATTGACTTGGTTTTATTCTTAGGTGTTTGGCTTTGAGGAAAAAGTTAAGAACTCTTGGACCCACAAGCCTTTTTGGTTGGGATTCTTCTATAGTCCAAGGATAGCCCATGTAAAGAAATCCTTGACTTAGTGGTTGGGTCAAGATAAGACCACATGCTTAGAAGAATAGGCCCATGTAGATGTATATTCTTTTATACTTTTTGACTTGACTTGACTTTTAGGCTAGTAACTTGAGTTACTATGGTAATTAGTAACTTTGGTGCATAACTAGTTCACAAGTATATAAACAAGGAGTAAGATGTACTCATCATCCTTTCATTTGCAACTATTTCTCTCTCATTGATTTTTCTAGTGAGCAATGTCTTGAGTCTTGGAGTGTTAGCCTTGGAGGAGTATGATGGAGTTGAAGTTCCTTGCCTTCTTAGTCCATAGTGTGCTACCATAATAGCCATAAGAGGTTCATCTTGAGTGAAAGATAGGTTGGCTCATAGATCAAAGGCTAGATTTATGCAAGTTTGCTTCACTTGCAAGGTATGATATTTGATCATGGTTGTAAGATTTTGGTTGATTTTGGAAGTGCATATTTATGCAATTAGTAGAGGAATTACATATTCCTATCAAGCTTGTAATTGGAAGTAAAATAATGATGGCAGATGGTAGAAAGTGTTTTGCATTGAGGATTGGAAAGGAGTATTTGGAGTGTATGAGGTTTGTAGTGTCACCTCTATACTATGATATCATTTTAGATTTGCCTTGGCTTGAACGTCATAAAGTTCAATTTGATTGGAACCAATGAAGAATTCAAGTACAACACCGAGGTAGGAATTTCTATTTAGGTTGTTTGGCACCTCTGAGTAAGACACTTAAGAATAATCAGTCCAAGATGGGAAATTTGTTGAAAAGGTAACCATAGAGTAAGCTTTGAAGGGAGATGAGTCCCAAGATGGGAAGTTTGTCAAGAAAGCAACCATGGAGTAAGCTTTGAAGGGAGATGAGTCCCTACATGGGAAGTCTGTCAATGAAGCAGCCATAGAGCAAGCTTTGAAGGGAGATGAGTCCCTACATGGGAAGTTTGTCAATGAAGCAGCCATAGAGCAAGCTTTGGAGGAAGATAAGTATACCTTGTGGCAAAAGGAAGTTACATTCTTGGGTCACAAGATCTCATCAAAGGGGATCAAGATGTAAGCGGAGAAAAATCAAGGCCATTACTGATTGGCCTACTCCAAAGGATGCTACAAAAGTATGAGCATTTAATGGATTGGCCAATTTTTATTGACAATTTATCCATTTATTATGCCCATGTCACCGCACCATTGATTGATCTCTTGGGGAAGAACTCAAGCTTTCAGTGGACCACCAAGCATAAAGAAGCATTCTAGAAGCTGAAACATATGGTGTCTTCAAGACCCATTCTTCAACCATATTGTGGTACCCACAGTTTTTGTTTTTAGTGGTTTTTAAAGAAGAAGTGTATAGTTAAAGATGAATTGAGCATGAAGGATGGAAGAAAGAAGAGAAACACATTTTTAGTTTTAACTCAAAGAAAGTCACCTTGGGTCAAAAGAACCTCGGGTCAGATGTTGTCAAGAATTGGATCAAGACTGTTAAGATTGACTCGGAGTAAGGAAATATCGCCCCGGGGTGATCAAACCAATAAGAAGAAAGTGTAACAACTTTCCTTTGTGTTTTCCATTCAAGAACATACCACATACAAAATGGCTAAGTCATGAGTGGGAGAAAATGACAATGATTGGAGAAGTTCATGCAAAAGGTATGATTTCTTGGTAGAAGATTGATTGAAGAATGACTGAGAAGAGTATCCTTATAAAGTCTGGATTCAAAACAAGAAGGAGAAGAATGACAAGTAGATTTCCATTGCCATTGCAAAGTCATCCTAAAGGAGACCAGCAAAGAGGAATGGTAGTGAGTGAAGTCTTTGTACATCTAGAGGGAGATAGAATTATGCACCCAAGAGATGGGAGAATTATTTTCCAAAGACCTAAAGTGAGAGGAAGCGAGATGGGGGGTGGAAAGAAGAATGCCAAATTAGCAATGAGGAATCATGCAATTTGAAGATTAGATATGATGGCCAAGATTGAGGTCTTGAGTAGACTTTGGATCACTTTCCTTGCGTGGAACTAGAACTTAAGTTTTCTAGGTTTCATGACAAAGATAATGGAGAGTAAGTGCATAGAGGGTCCCAAAGAAGAAGAGAAGAGAGGAAATCCGGTGAGGTGGACAGAGTTGGATTGGAGATTAGTCTTGGGAAGAGAGGTTGAGGAAGAGACTGGAGCCACTTTCCTTGGGAAGGGAGAAATCACAAAGGAGATAGCAGAAGTGAGAGAGTCTTTTACTAGTCCACGCACAAAGAATGGGTATAAGGTAGGGAGCTATTGAGACTCCATTAGGTGAGGTATTGTGGAAGTGATGATGGTGATCTTTAAGCCAAAGAAAACTACATATGTGATGAAACACCAAGTAGTGTTCTTTTGCAAGATGTTTGTAGGAGAACCTATTAACTAGGCAAAGTGCTTTTACCAAAGAACAAGGCAGATGGTTTGGAACTTGCGAGACAAGATGCCTCTGCATTACATTGTCCTATTTGCAGCCCAATTTTATCTGGGGTTGAACCTACTCAATGTGGTCAGGAGGCAAAAGATGGTATCACATTTCCATCCGAATTTGAGAAGAGAAGCTCATGCAGATGAACAATAGTACATTCAACAAATCCAAAGCAACAATGAGCACTACATCAAATTGGGTCAGAATGTGAAGGTGTTGGTGACTATTCTAAAGACAAGAAAGTAGAGTTGACCAAAAGAGGAGTTGGCATCAAGACAACCATGGAAATCAAGAAAGGTGAACCCAAAGCAAGACATCATAGTGATTGAGTCATTGGAAGAAGAGTCAGAGGGAGAAGCTAAGTACAAATCAAAAGACTTAGGGAGAGAAGAAGAACCAGAACTCACGTTGCAAAGTGAAGAATTAAGCAGCAAGAGTGAAGATGGTACAAAAGTTTAGCAGCCAAGAGAAGAAATCAATGAAGAGAAGAATAACGAGTTCAAGGCTATGAGTCATCAAATGGAAGGAGATGAAGTTCTTGAGGAGATCAAACTCAAATTTGTAGTTTAGAAGGAGATGAGATCTAGGAGAAGTGCAGTGAGTGGTGCAAGACCAAGCAGAGTAGAGATGAGATAGAAGAAGCAAGCTCAAAGGAGGTATTGTTGAGAGTAAGATGATCAATGCAATAAAAGAAATGAGAACATCCAAAGAGGTGGATGAAGACCAAGAAGGCATCAAAGAAGACTTTGATGGTGTGGAGTATTTGCTAAAGGTTGTTTATCCATTGCTTGTGCAATTGAAGAAGAAGAAAGAGGTGTTGAAGAAAGAACACCCGAAGTTGAAAGATGAAAGGTAAGTGGTGGCGTACTTAACTAAGGAAGCTGAGGAGTTAAGGCAGAAGCTAGCTAAGAGAGAAGAAGAATTTGAAGAACTCAGATTGGAGGTGGTACTTCAATAAAAGAGGTTTGAGAGTTTATAAAAGGAGGTGGTGAGTAGAGACAAAGTTATAGAGCAAAAAGCTGAAGATATGGAGAAGCAAATAGATGTGATGGAGAATTTGAAGGAGGAGTTTGCCAAATTGCAATTAGAAGTAATACATGCAACTGCAAAGATAGTTGAGCTAGAGCAAGAACTCGATAGCTTGAGATTGAGTGCAACATAGAAGAGCCAAGCCTGGCAGAGAGAGTTGACAAGAAGGCATGAAGAAGAGGCAAGGTTAAAGGAGATAATATGAAGTCTGGAGCAATCTAGGCAATATAAGAAAGATAAAGAAAGCTTGAGAGCGGAATTTGATGTGGAGTTGGGGATGTATAGAGAAGATTGGCAAGTAGATCATGAGAGAGAGAGAGAGAGGCAAGAGCGATTAGGAACAATTGAAGATATTGCAATGCAGTTGAAGGCAATATTGAGTACTGAGTTTAATGTTAAAATAGAAGAATTGTGGTTCCACAAGTTGAAGTTGTTGGTGTAGGAGACTAGGCACAAGAGTGTGAAAGATAAGGATTTGAATGCATTACTGATTACTTTCAAAACTTGAGTAGATAGGAAAATATTGGACGTAGAAGACAATGTAAATATTAGATTAGATTAGATTTAGTTAAATTAGGATAAGATAAAAAGTTGGAATAATGTAGGGGCTTAACCGGATGTAAAAGAAGTTGGGATACAAGTGTCTTCAGATTTGTTGCCTGAGACACTAGAAGAAAGTGGGTTGCAAGATTAGAATGTAGATCAATTACCAATGTCTTTAATTGCAGAATAGAGTGAAGACATGTTAGAATTGATAGAAGAATTAGTAGTGGTAAAGTAAGTAAAGGGATTGAAGGCACCTTGGGTTTGGAAGGCAAAGTGGAAATTGACATCAAATTGGAATAATAACAATTTTTGAGATAGGAGGAAAGCAAATATGAAGAGGTGCATTGTCATTTCAGATCTATAGATTGGTTAAGTTGTTAGAAAATTATATAGTAGTTAGATAATTGCTAAAGACCTTTGCCTATTTAAAGGAAGTATTTGTAGTATGCTTTTGTTCAATATTCATTATTCCTTAAAATAGATAAAGCAAAGTGTTGAGTTTAGTGCTCGTCGCTTGAGCTTAATTCCAAGTATCCACTCTCTATGTGTTTGTGAGTGTGTGGAGAAATTTGAAGTGAAAATCAGTATGTGTGTGTTGGATGTTGGATCCACCACCTTGATCTTCATTTTGTGTGTTTGATCTTGAGTGAAATGCAATTGGAGCAATGCCTTGACAAATCTGAGAGGAATTGTAATGTTTGTAATATTTTTCATTTGTGAGTGTAATACTAAGTTGATGTGAACCAATTCCAATTGAGGAAGTTGTGCCCTCAATGGAAGGATGGAACACAATTCCAAGGCAAAGTCATTTTGTAGCAAAGTAGCCATTTTGGGGAGAAACTAAATCATCACAATCAGGAATGTTTGGACATATTTGATGCAATTGTGATTTATTTCTTACAAATTGTTGTGACAAGACTGCAATTCAATGCTTATTACTCACTTTGGGGTGTAGTTTCTACTTGAGAGACTCAAGAAAAACTATGTGTTATTGTTTGACTTTGTATTTGACCATGTCTGACTCATATCTCTACGGGAACAAACTTTACTTACTTACCTGATTATTGCAAAAGTGATATTTGTTGGGTGTCATACATATGATCCTCAATTACCTTGTGTGTTGATTTTGATGCTTCTAACTTTGCAATGGGATCCATGTTGCAATAGAAATTCCTAGATGGATTACATCCCATTGCTTTTATGTCTCGCCGGATAAATACCGCTAAAAGGAATAACTCTACTCAAGATCAAGAAAAACTAGCAATGGTATATGTCACCATCTTGGAGAAACAAGTGATCATGCAAATTGATCACACACCATTGTTATAACCATTACATTTGGAGTGCATGAAGAGTCGATATTGATGGGAGGAACAACTACAATTATTTGACATTGAACTCAAGTACAAACCCGGTTGGTTCCATGTCATCCCTGATGCCTTATCATGCTGACCTAATTTGAAGTCTCTTCCTCTCATCATGGTGGCTATTACTATAGTGTCAATCGACTCCAAGATCCAAATTGAGCTCAAGATACCTTTACAACAAGATCCCTTCTTTTAGATGGTACAAGGTCATCTTGCAGCATGTGACAAGGAGTACCACACCTTCTTCTTCAAAGGAGGCCTTCTATTCTATGAGAACCGGCTCTATGTTCTAACCAAGGGTGATCTCCAACTTGTGTGCCTCCAAGAAGCCCATGACTTTCTAATCACCGGTCACATGGGTGTAGACAAGACCTTGGGTTCCCTCCAATGCCATTGGTGGTGGCCCAACATGGCACAAGATGTTTGAGAATTTGTTTAATCTTGTGAGATCTGCCAATGCAACAAGGCCGGCAACCAAAAACCAAGTGGACTCCTTCAACCACTACCCATTCCATCTACTCAATGCAAACACGTAAGCTTGGATCTCATCACCTCCTTGCCCAAGACAAAACAAGGTCACATGACAATCATGGTGTTTGTGGATAAGCTTAGTACGCAAGCATCCATTTGGTACCAACCTTTGATATTGTGGATGTGTCAACATTAACATAGATATACTTTGACAATGTCTTTAAGCATCATCGGATGCCATATCTACTCATCTCGGATCATGATCCTTGATTCATTGGAAATTTTTGGCAATCACTCTTCTAAATACTTGACACCAAGCTTGCTTTGTCCACAGCCTATCATCCTCAAAATGATGGACAAACTAAATGTGCAAATCACACCTTGGAGGATATGCTTTGAGCCTTCATCAATGTTCACCATACCAATTGGGATAAATGTCTTGCAACTACGGAGTTTGCATACAATAATTCCAAACAAGCAAGCACTGGATTCTCTCCTTTCTTCCTTTATTTTGGTGAGGATCCACTTGTTCTAGATTCCCTTCTTGCTCCTCCCCCATCTCATGTCCCTCATTCTTCAACCTTGTTGACAACCATATCCAAATCCCTCCAACAAGCCAAATCTAATCTCCTTGTTGCTCAGAATCATCAGATACAATATGCGGACCACCGTTGTTGTGATCTCACATTTCAAGACGGTGACCAAGTCATGCTCTCCTCTAGTAATGTACCTCTCCCACTTGATACCCAAGTTTGTAAACTTGGCCTTAATTGGATAAGACCCTTTGATGCCATCCAAATCATCTCTCTTGTTGCTTATCAACTTATCTTGCCTTGTCATATGCACATCCACCCTATCTTTCATGTTTTCAAGTTGAAACCTTTGCTCCTAATCCATCGTTTTTTTCCTCTCGTGTCCAACTTCTCCTCTTCCCATTCATATCCATGATCATAAGGAGTACAAAGTTGATTGTATCCTTGTGTGTCGTCATATCCAACATGGCCGTGGACAACATACCGAGTACAAGGTCCTTTGGAAAGGCTATCCCCTTCATGATGCCACTTGGGAGCCTATTTCTCATCTCTAGAATGCCCAAACGGCCATCAAGGAGTTTGAAGCTTTAATGGTAATGAAGACGTCACCAAGTAGTGATAGGAGAATATGTAACAATATGGAGTTTAGTGATGACATTAGTCAGGACTAATGACGTAATGAATAGGTTAAATTAGCCTAGAATATTCTAGAAGTATCTAGGAAACTTCTTGGGAAGCTTCCTTGCTAGCTTAGCTTGCACTCCAAAGTAAGTAGCTTCTAGAAGCCCCCAACTACCTTAGCTTGCATGCCACGTAGGGGACTTCTAGGAGGAAGCTTTTTGAGAAGCTTCCTGGTTAACTTGGCTTTCATTCCAAGAAAGTGGCTCAAATAAGTCTCTTGAGAACCTTCTCAAGAGCCTTGTATACTCCCTTTAAATACCAAAGCCAAAGCTCATGCTAGGCATTTGGAATTGTCCCTCATTCAAGTGTCCCAATATGAGTTTCCATTCTCCTATTTCTCTCCTTGGTTTTGATCTTTTACAAGTATGGACATGATTCTTTAGAAACACCATACATTTCAACTATAGGATTTTCACATAGTGCTATGGTTGACACACTTTTGACCAATTATTACATGTTTTATACCAAGTTTCGCAACCCAAACATTCTTGTAACCATCCTAGGGAGTGTTATCCCTAAATTATTATATTGACTTGGGGTCCTTGGTGAATATCATGACCATGTGATGGAAACACTAGGCTTGAAGGGTATGGCAAAGACCTCTTTCCTTCTTTAAATAGCAAACAAGAAGATATTACATGCTTTAGAGTGTTGTCTAAGATCTTTATACTTGTCAATTGGCTACGTGATAATAGATACTCTTGCTCCAATATAGTTTCCACTTTTATTAAGAGTCTCATGGCTGGTGGACACCAATGTGATCACCTCTTGGCCAACTAGTAAATTGACATTTGGGAGAAAATCAAACCACATTGTGCTTCCAATATACCTAGTAGAACTTGTGTCAACCTCAAACCATGAGGGAGACTTGAGTTTTAGTATTGATACATGGAATCTTGATCACATTGATACCAATGAGATAATTGCATATGCCATTGGTAATTATCTTTTCATAGTGGAGCAAGAAATGAGTGGTCATGCCATAGAAGTCTATGACAATAACCATTCTTCTTATGAGTCCACAAAACATTCTTGACAAGAACGTTTCTATAGCCCCAAGAGAAATTTCCTTGGACTTAGAAGACAAATCATGTAACACTAGCAATGGAGTTTTCTACCATGCAATGTTCCCACAACCTAACACTCAAGAACATACTCAAAAAACCTCAACTACCTCCTGCTTCTATATTGAAGTTGATATCTATTATCAAGTTGAAGAAATGGATGAGAACTACTCTCATCTTGATAGGATTCTCTCAAATAACACTATTATCCCTCAAACCAATAAAATGAAGCCCATCATGAGTGTGACAAATTTCTTCTAATTATTATTGAGATTATGTCCTCTATTTCATACTCAATTCCTTATATTGTCAAGAAACCCACAAAGAGAATTGAAAGGAACAAGAAGTCCATGAGACAATACTTGAGGAAAAGTTGCATCAATACTTCTTAGAAAAATTTCCATAGCTATCTTTTGAGACCATTCTCTTCCACTTGCAAATTATAAATGAGTTTTGTGATCTTGATATCTTATGGGTAGATAAAACACCTAAATACATGATTATCAACACCAATGTGTCTATGGAGGATCAATCTTCCTATCAATATCTTTTTTAATAGTTTAGAGATGTGTTTTCTTATGACCACATAGAACTCTTGGGTGTGGATACCCTAAACATGCCAATGTTGCATCTTACTTTGTCCAAGTGTGATTCAAATAAGATCCAAACCATACTAGTTGAATCCTACTTACTCTCAAAAGTGTGAGACTAAATAGACAAACTACTAAAGTGTATGTTTATCTATCCCATAGGAGAGACCAAATGGGCCTTGCAATCTTGGTTGCCCCTAAAAAAATATGGGAAAGATTATGCATCTATGTGGATTTTTAGAAGCTAAATGCCTAAACCATCTTGGACCCATTTCCAACCTGGTTCAAAAACACACTATTGGGCAAAGTGGCCCATAGCTAATGCTTCTCATTTATGGATGGGTATTTTGGCTACAACCAGATTTTCATTAATCTAGAAGATCAATACAATACTACATTTGTCATGGAGTGGGGTATGTATGCCTATCAAGTGATGCCTTTTGGGTTGTAGAACACTCCCAGAATATTTCAACACTACATGATTTGGTGCAATAAGGAGGGACATGGAGCTATATCTCAATGATATGTGTGCACATAGCTCACATAGTCACCATATCTACATACTAAGAGCTATTATGCACTTTTGTAGGCAAGTGCAGATTTCTCTTAACCTACAAAAGTGCTTATTTTACATCTCTTGTGAGCCTCTCCTTGGTCACCTAGTCTACAAAAATGGCATGATGATGGACCTGAATAAGATCTATATCATTCAAGAATTACTCATCTTGCAGACCGTATGAGAGCATATGAAGTTTCTTGAGTGAAAAAAATATTACAAATGATATGTGCATATGTATGCTAAGATCTCTTCTTTACTAACCAGCCTCCTACACACTACAATTGACACTTTTTGGACAAAAGAATGCACAGACACTGTAAAGACCTTTAAGCAAAAATTAGCCATTGCTTCAATTTTGGTAGCACCAAATTAGGAGTTGATTTTTTATGTTTTCATGCATATGTCTAACACCACTATAGGCATTGCTATTGCTTAGTATGATGAAGAGCAATGGGAATACTTGATCTAATATGCTAGCAAGCCACTTGGCTTAGCTAAAAGAAACTACTTGACAATCAAACAAGAGTGCCTCAAGATGATTTTTGCTATCCAAAAGTTTTGAACTACATGATGTGCAACAATTTTGTCTTCCATGTAGACTATGAAGGCCTCAAATATTCGATAAATAAACCCTACCATGCAAGAAGATTGGCCCGTTGGATGCTCCTCTTATAAGAGTTTTCTTTTATAGTGGAATACCATTTGGGAAAGGCTCATGATAATGCATAATTTCTATCCCATATTCTTGGACTATCCACCATTTTTTCCCTTAATATAGATTTTGTAGAGTTTCATCTTTTTTACGTGTGTGAAAGTGTAACTACATAATCATTATGGATGATCCAAACCTGCACTATTTCTCTATGGAAAGCATACCCTTTAGTTTCACACAGGCTTAACTTCATTATTGTTGCTATAGACTACATGACAAAGTGGGTAGAGGCTAAATTGTGAGCCGGCCTGTCTCTCACTTAGGATGAACCTCTGATGGCTATTATGGTAGTGCACCATGGACTAAGAAGGCAAAGAACCCAAACTCCATCATACTCCTCCAAGGCTAACACTCCAAGACTCAAGACATTGCTCACTAGAGAACTCAATGAGAGAGAGATAGTTGCAAATGAAAGGATGATGAGTACCTCCTCACCCCTTGTTTATATAGTGGTGAAATAGCTACGTACCAAAGTTACTAATTACCGTAGTAACTCAAGTTACTAGACTAAAAGTCAAGTAAAGTCAAAAAGCAGAAAGGAATATCCATTTACATGGGCATATTCCCCTAAGCATGTGATCTTATCTTGACCCAATCACTAAGTTAAGGATTCCTTCACATGGGCTATCCTTGGACTTAAGAAGAATCCAAAACAAAAAGGTTTGCGGGCCCAAGAGTTCTCAACTCTTTCCTCAAAGCCAAACACCTAGGAATAATACCAAGTCAACACACTAAAATCCAAAATAGTGGTGCTCATCTTTTCTACTTCCTCTAAAGTAAGGTCCCCTCTATCGTAGCTATGACTAACTTTAGCTAACCATGACTAATATAGAACCATCCTTTATCTCTATATAAATAATATCTCTTAAGTACTTGTAATACCAAGCTAAATGTCACAATACCACACACATGCACAAATGGGTGTTACATTTACCCCCGGACTAAGTTTTCACTTTGTCCTCAAAGTGAAGGTCTCTCTACCTTCTATGGTACATCTTCAACTTATCATGGTTAATCCTATCAAAGTGTCTTCCTCCCAACTCCTTGAGATCATAGGTGTAATTGCCCCACACCTTCTCCACTATGAAAGGTCCAAAGTACTTAGGCAAAAACTTCTTTTGCACTCTCTTGAATCGAATGGAATCAAACAACATTACCCAATCACCTTCCTTGAAAGGCTCCACCTTCTTCTTGCCTTGCCTCTTGTCATAGCTCTCCTTTTGTTTCCTTGGTGCTTGCTCCACTTGAACCATAGCAACTGCTCTTGCCTCTTCCAACTCCATGAGTTGATCCTTCCTTGACTTCTCTGCATCACCTCCTTGTGCTTTCTTCAATCTCCTATGAATGCTTTGGAAGGTAGGGAGATCAAAGTGAATAGGTAAGGTAGACTCAATACCATACACCAATTGAAATGGAGAATATCCGGTGGAAGTCTTCATGGTTGTCCTATACTCCCATAAAACTGCATGAATCCTCTTGTCCCAATGATGTTTAGCCCCCTCCATTTCTGCATCTTTGGCCAACATCATGCACAAGGTCTGATTGGTTCTCTCTGCCAAGCAATTGGAATTTGGCTTATAGGATGTAGTTACTCTATGTGTGATAGAGAAATGTCGTAGCATGGCTGTAGTAATGCTTCCTGTAAACTCTCCTCCTCTATTAGAAACCAACTCCAAAGGGCATCCAAACCTAGTGATAATGCGTTCATAATGAAATCTCCCAACTTCATCTTCATTCTTGTCCCTCAATGGTCTAGCCTCAACCCACTTAGTAAGGTAATCAGTAACTACCACAATGTACCGATTGTTCCTTGGGGTTCTATTGAGAGGACCTACAAAATCAATTCCCCACTTCTCAAAAGGTCCTAGCAATGGAATTGATCTAAGTGGTGGAGTGAATGTAGACTTTCTAGCAAAAGCTTGACAAACATGACAAGTTTTGCAATAATCAAGACAATCCTTGAAAATCCCTCTCCAATGGTAACCTGCATCTAGAATCTTGAAAGCAGTCACCTTTCCTGCAAAGTGTCCTCCACATACTAAACCTTCATGAAACTCCTTTATGAGTAGGATAGACTCTTCCTTACCCACTGCTCTTCAAAGTAGACCATCTGCTCCTTGGTGAAAAAGAATATCCTCCACCATTGTGTAAGGTCTAGATCTTGCTGCAAGGGCCTTCCTCTCCCTAGCATGCATCCCTTCTCGATAGTTACCTTTTGTCACAAAATCCACAATCTCCTTGTACTCCATTGGAACCTCTTGAGTGACTAAGATTGTCATGAGGTCCTCATCTGGGAAGGAATCATCCACTGGCTCATCTCCATCATGATCATAGGCTCTAGATAATAAATCAGCATTTGCATGTTTCTTTCCTGGCCTATCTTCAATGGTGTAGTCATACTCTGACAAGAGTATCATCCACCTTGCTAGTCTCCCTTCAACATTAGGCTTGTTGAAGATGTACTTCAAAGCCTTGTGATCCGTGACAATGGTGGCTTTCCCTCCAATCAAGTAGTGTCTAAACTTCTTGAGACCAAAGATTACTGCCAACCCTTCTCTCTCTGTGACAGAGTAGTTCTTCTCTATTGGAACCATCTGCCTACTAGCATAAGCTATTGGATGATCATGCCCATCTTGGTCTAATTGACTAAGAGTGCATCCTATAGCTACATTAGAAGCATCAGTGTAGAGGATGAAAGGCTTACTCCAATCAGGTTTAGCAAGAATTGGAGCTACAACAAGGGATTGCTTGAGCTCCTCAAAAGCTTTGAGAGCCTCCTTGTCCTCCAAAATCACCATGTAATCTACACCCTTCTTCATGTAGATAGTCAATGCATAAGCCTTGTTGGAAAATGAGAAGATGAACCTCCTATAGTATCCAACCATCCCCAAGAATTGGCGTAACTTTGTCAAGCTTGAAGGGAATGGAAGGTCTGAGATTTTCCTCACCTTCTCAGGATCAACTGCTATTCCATCCTTGGAGATGATATGCCCCAAAACTAGACCTTCTTCACATCCAAAAATGCACTTCTCTGGGTTGAGTGATGCATTTGCCTCATCCAAGCGTTGCAAGACTTTGATTAGGTGTTCAAAGTGCTCCTCCTTGCTCCCATAGACACAAAAGTCATCAATGAAGTCTCTCACAAATTTCCCAATGAAAGGTTCAAATACCTTGTTCATGAACCGTTGGAATGTGGCTGGAGCATTGCAAAGCCCAAAAGACATGACCTTGAAAGCGTAAGTTCCCCAAGGTGTGGTGAACGTGGTGAGTTGTTGATGCTCTGGTGCAATCTTGATTTGGTTGTATCTATTATAACCATCTCCAAAACTATACCTCTCATGACCTGCAACCTCCTCCAAGATCTCATCAATGAATGGCAATGGGTAGTAGTCCTTCTTGGTAACAACATTGAGCTTCTTGTAATCCACACATACTTGAAGCTTGCCATTCTTTTTCTTCACAATGACAATTGGAGACACCCATTCTGAATTCTCCACCTCAAAGATAAATCCAGCCTCCTTGAGCTTATCAATCTCCTCCTTCACAACCAAAGATATTGGTTGGCTAATGCGATGTTGCTTTTGGCGGATTGGTCTTGCATGTGACTCCACCTCTATCTTGTGCTCCTCCAAGGTGACTTCCTTCAAATCCTTGTAATTGAAAGCAAACACATGGATGAACTTGCGGAAAATCTCCTCAAATCTCACCTTCTCCTCCTTGGTAACATTTGGACCATACTTGAGGGTAGCTAACCTTCTCTCTACCTCCTCAAGTGTCAATGGTGATTTGTCTGGGTCCTTCAAAACCTCTGGCTTAGGTGCAAAATCCATAGCACATAAAGGATACACATCTGAATCAGATTCAGATTCATCCTCCTCCGTGGAAGTCTCCTCTTCCATACTTGTGTCCACACCTGAAGCTCCTTCTTCAGAATCTGATTCCCAATAATCAGAAGATGGTGTATCTGAATGTGAAGTGTTGGTGGTGTTAGTCACAGGAACTGTGACTCTATGGTTTGATGGCCCAATCCTCAAGTACCCTTTGTGCCATCGTTCAGTTGTGCGTGCTGCTCTCAACCATGGCCTCCCAAGAAGTAAGTCATAGCTTGAATCCTTCAAGACTTGGAAAGTCATGAGATCTTGAACTCCCATAACTGAAACTACCACTTTATCCATCACCCCTACTGGTCGAACTTGTTGCTTGTTTGCCATGCTCACCACAAATGTTGAAGCTCTTGAGGGTATCATACCCAACTTCTTCATCAACCTTTCTGACATGGCATTCACTGCTGATCCTCCATCAACCAATGCATCCTTGATGTTGTGACCATTCACTCTCACATCAATCTTGGAGGCATATTCACAAGCCTCCCATGGTGCTGGCTTGGCATCCACCACCCCCATTGATATTGGAACTTTTGCCTTCTTTTTCTTCTTGCTCCTTGTAGAACTCAAACCACCTCTAAGCTCCTTTCTCAAGGTAGGGTTCAAAGCAATTAATTGGCCCACTTTGATGTTAGTCTTATGACTACCAACATCCTCCAACACATTGTAGTTCCATTGTTGCTTTGAGATCAAGAAGTCCTCCATCCCCAACTTCTTCCTTGGAGTCTTTGTTGTTGATGGTGTTGAGGTGCGAGTGCTCCTAGTAGACATAGGAGTATCCTTGCTTGAAGTAAATCCTTGAGAAGAGTGAACATCCTCTGCAAAATGAGCTCTCTTCTTCTCTTGTGCCAAAAGCTCCAAATTAAGACCCTTGGAGTTTGAGCACTCTCCCTTCTCATACTTGCTCTCAACCACATCTTTGGATGCTATCCCCTAACCTTTGTTGGGATTAGGAGCCACTTGGGTTTCACTACCTCCCTCTTTCCCTCTATTGGCTCCCTCATAACCCCTTCTTCCATGGTAAGTGGAATTTGGGCAATTCCTTTGGATATGGCCTCTTCCTCCACAATCAAAACAATTTCTATCATTGAAATTGTTGGCTGGTTGGCCTCCTTTATATGGATAGTTTCTATAACTCCTAGGCCCTCTCCCTACATTCTGATCCACCTCTCTCTTCTCCCATAGTTGCACCACATTGATCTTGAGATCCGCAAGTTGTTCTGTGATGGTTTGGAGTGGATCTTTTGGTGGAGGTGCAAGAACTGGAGCAACTACTACTTGTGGTGCAACCCTTGTCACCAAAGTATCAGAAGTTCCACCATACTTGTAGCCTTGAGGAGGATGCACAACCTCCTTCACCACCAAATCACTCTCATCCCCTTCCAAACTCTCCTCCATACGAATTGCGATCTTGATAGCTTCAACCTTGGATGAAGGTTTCTCATATCTCACCTTGCTTCTAATTTGTGGTCTCAATCCTCCCACAAAATTCTTGGTGAGCATGGCCCCTATGCCAATCATTGTAGTCTCCACATCATCCCCACCCTTCCTCAACACTATGTGAAATCTGGACTCCAACTTTTCCACTCTTTCCACATAGACTCTCACTTTCTCTCCTTCTCCTTGCTTGAGAAATGTAACCTCACTCATCAATCTCTCATAACTCTCATAAGGAAGAAAGTTCTCAATGAGTGCTGAAGTCAAAGTCTCCCAAGACTCCTCTTCCCCATCTCTCCTCTCTCTCTTTTGGTATTTTGACTCATACCATGTAAGTGCTGCATCCTCAAAGAAATCTGGTAATAATGAGGCCCACTCATTCTTCCTCCTCTCATTGTTTCCTATGCAAGCTCTCTTGAAGTCTCTCACAAAGGCCTCCACATCTTCTCCATCCTTGCCAAAGAAAACTGGAAGTTATCCCATCTTAACCCCTCACTATCTTTCTTTTCTCTCAATTTTTTTTTCTTTTTTTTCTCTCACTCTATTACTAATAGAGTATATACATGACTAACACCATCTGAGAATAATCCACTCTAGGGAACACAAAAGGTTCAGGTTGCTCCAAGATTTCTATAGCAATATCAAATCCTAGAGTGCATATTAATCTAACTCTCATTGATAGTTTGTCCATGAGTTGAAAGATTATCTCCATCACTAATCTTGAGAACCAGCTGATGAAGGTGGTAGTATTTCTGTAGCTGTACTAAGACTCTCTCCAAGATCCTTCACCAAAGTTTCTAAAAGTGCTTTTACTCCACTACACTCATGTCCTTTTGGAAGTCCTTCAACTCCACAAACCTCACACAACTCCTTGGTCTTAGATCTTCTCCCTCCCAATCTTGGTGAAGAAGGTCCAACATGCAAACCCAAGTCAAGTAAGCCTCTCCTTTCCCTCAATCTCTTGCTCTCAAAGGTCAATGGACATGAACTTGCCTTATGTCCCTTCTCTCTACATAGAAAGCACTTAGACTCACTCTTTCCTCCAAGTGGTGTAGGTTTTTGGATCCTCTCAATACTCTCTTCAAATTCTATTGTAAACTCTCTTTTCCTCAAATCAACCCCTACAATCACCTCAAACCCTTGGGGAACCTTGCATAATCTCAATTTCCACTCTTGATGACCCTCCATGTTCCCAAGATGAATCTAAACACTCAAACATGCTTTTTGTTGATCTCAAACTTCTCATGCATGAGATCTCCACTCTGCAGAATTGACCCTTCCTAACAATGTCACTCAAATCTTCCAATCAATATGTCACAGTCCTCTGAAATTTTGCACACTTGATAACAACTCCAGGGCGTCCTTCTTTACAAAATTTCAGATCTTTTCATCAAGCCATTTGGCCTAGACATCTTTCTATTCAGCACCCATATTTCAGATTTGGTTTGAAAACCACCCCTTCACTTCAAAAACTCATTTCTACCTGCGCAAGAACGATCTCTCTCTAATTTTTGTGGCAGCAGGTAGGATACAATGCACTAAATTTTCTTGGAAATTTTCAGGACAATTCACTGAAAATTGAAGAAATGGCAGACTCTGTACAATTTTCCAGAGAGCATGCAGTTGCGGGAGCACTTTACCCTATCAACTTTCTAAAATTCTAGCCCAATGCGCATAGAAGCTCTCACAATAATTTCAAGTGTGATAACTGAAAGATAACCCAAGCTATCATGTGTAGAAATCTCAAGTCCATATCTCAAACTTGAGATTTTGCCCAAAATCACCTTAATCCCCAAAATCTGCAATCCACCTCACACAATCTCTCCAATTCCTCTCATGTGTACAAGATGTACAAAATCACCTCAAAGACATCATAATGAACTACAGGGTATACAAATGGATCTTGGTTCTCTAACATAAGTTCAGCCCTCTCCTCTCCTAATGTTCTCTCCAAGTGAGCTCTCATATCCTCCTTCTGCCTAATGTAGAATTGGACGCGGAACATTATCTTGCCTTCTAGAGAGGTCCCGGCAACGGAACCAAAAATGTGAGCCGGCCTGTCTCTCACTCAGGATGAACCTCTGATGGCTATTATGGTAGCGCACCATGGACTAAGAAGGCAAAGAACCCGAACTCCATCATACTCCTCCAAGGCTAACACTCCAAGACTCAAGACATTGCTCACTAGAGAACTCAATGAGAGAGAGATAGTTGCAAATGAAAGGATGATGAGTACCTCCTCACCCCTTGTTTATATAGTGGTGAAATAGTTACGTACCAAAGTTACTAATTACCGTAGTAACTCAAGTTACTAGACTAAAAGTCAAGTAAAGTCAAAAAGCAGAAAGGAATATCCATTCACATGGGCTATTCCCCTAAGCATGTGATCTTATCTTGACCCAACCACTAAGTCAAGGATTCCTTCACATGGGCTATCCTTGGACTAAAGAAGAATCCAAAACAAAAAGGTTTGCGGGCCCAAGAGTTCTCAACTCTTTCCTCAAAGCCAAACACCTAGGAATAATACCAAGTCAACACACTAAAATCCAAAATAGTGGTGCTCATCTTTTCTACTTCCTCTAAAGTAAGGTCCCCTCTATCTTAGCTATGACTAACTTTAGCTAACCATGACTAATATAGAACCATCCTTTATCTCTATATAAATAATATCTCTTAAGTACTTGTAATACCAAGCTAAATGTCACAATACCACACACAAGCACAAATGGGTGTTACAGAATCCTTTGTAAACAATTCCAATATGATCGCTATTCAATTCCTATAGACAAATATCATTTCAAGATTTTGTGTTCCCTTATCCATTGTCATGGACAATGGATCTCACTTTATCAATGAAGGAGTACGGGATTTAACTACCACTTTTTGGATCTAGCACCACCAATCTACCCCATACCACCAATAGGCAAATGGTCAAGTTGAGTGTGTCAATGGATTTCTCCTAGCACTCTTGAAGAAAATGGTAAGTATAAACCCCATAGATTGGGATTAAAAGCTCCTAGGTGCTCTCTTGGCTTACCACACCACCATAAAACTCACCATATGATACACTCTATTCTAGCTTATCTATGGGAAAGAGGTAATTTTATTGATAAAACTTTTAATCTCATCACTTAAAGTGCTTATGGGCAATTCAACAAGGACACCTCAATCTCTTGGAGTGGAGATAACAATGGAAGAAAGAGTTTTTGTGGCATAGATTGACAAAAAATTGTCCATGGGCACTACACATAAGACACCATTCAAGCTAATCAAAAACTTAATTCAAGTGCAAAACCAAGGAGGTCACACTTTATAGATGGGAACTTAGTGTTAAAAATTAATGATAGAGTTGGCTTATTTCTAAGCAAGTTTGTTGAGAAATGGCTTGGTCCTTATTAAGTACAACAAGTGCTCAACTAGAATGTTGGATAGAGAACTATCACAACATTTGTGGTGTTAAAGCTAGATTGCTCGGACATTAGAGTAGTAGTGTTGGTAGTCAGAGGTATTTGGTAGTTACTCATGAACTACTTTATTGGTGGCTTGATTTCATGTTTGGTGTGGTACCCACATGTTTTGTTTTTTTTTTGAATGGAGAAGAAGAAGTGTATAGGGAAGTTGGATTGTGCCTGTATGGCCAGAGAAGGCAAAGAAAAGAGTCTTTGGGATGAAACCCGAGGTAAAGTAGCTTTGGGTCATAAGGCGAAGTACTCAGACTTGCCCTGTTAGCATACAACCCGAGGTAAGGAGTCTTTGTATCGGGAGGGGCTCAACCCAAGGCAAAGACAATGTAACAACCTTTCTTCAGGGCAAGAAATTCAAGAAGGGACTGTTCAAAACCGACGGCCTATACGCATGAAGTACAATTGACAGTGATAGGCGCATGCAAGAGGTGTGATTTCTTGGTAGAAACTCAAATTGAAGAGAGACAAAGAAGGCGCTACTCTTTAAAAATTGGGCTAACAATAAAGCAATGTCGAGCAATTTTCCTTCGCTGTTGAGAAGTCATCTTGCAGGTGATCATGGGAAGGGAAGTAGAGTTGAAGACACGCTAGTGTGTAGAAGAGAATTCAAGAGAGTGAAACCGAGAGACAATGAGGAAGCAAGAAAGATGGGAGGAGGAAAGAAGAACTCTGAATTTGCAGTGAGAAATCATGCAATTTGGAGGTTAGATGTGATCACGAGAATCAAAGTCTTGAGCCAACTTTGGATCACATTCTTGGCATGGAACTGGAATGTAAGTTTTCCAAGTTTCATGACTGAGATAATCAAGAGTAAGTGTCTCGATGGCCCCAAGGAAGAGGGGAAGAGAGGAAATCCGACTCACTGGACAGAGTTGGATTGGAGATTAGTGCTCGGAAGAGAGGCCGGCGTGGAGCAAGGTGCCACATTCTTAGGGAAGGGAGAGGTAGCCGAAGAAACCCAAGAAGTGAGGGATGCCTTCTCTTTGAAGAGAACAAAGAATGGGTATAAGGTCGAGAGTTACAAAGATCCCGTGAAGAGAGGGATCGTGAGTGCTCTCATGGCAATCCTGAAGCCGGAGAGGACAACTTATGTGATGAAACACCAAGCATTGTTCTTCCATAAGATGTTTGCAGGAGAACCTATCAATTGGGCGAGGTGCTTCCATGGGAGGACAAGACAGATGGTGTGGAATTTGTGGGATAAGTCGCCACCACACTACGTCATGCCATTTGCAGCACATTTCTACCTCGAGTTGAATTTGCTCAATTTGGTGGAGCGCAATAGAATGGTGTCTCACTTCCATCCCGACTTGAGAAGAGAAGTCAACACGGAGGAGCAACAATACATTCTTTAAATCCAAAGCACGGATGAATACTACGCGCAGACGGGCAAGAGCGTGGAGGTAGAAGTGAGTACTCCAAAGTCAAAGAAGTGGAGTCAACAAGGAGAAGGCAAAGATGTACAAAAGACAAGGCCTCAGAAGACCAGGAGAGGAAACCCAAGGAAAGGTGTAGTGATGATCATGTCATTAGAGGAAGACTCGGAAGGCAAAGCCGAGTGCAAGTCCAAGGACTCGGAACCCGAGGAAGAACCGGAGCTCATGCTGCAAAGTGGAGATACGAGTAGCAATAGTGATGAAGGTGGAGAGATGATGTCGGTGCCTGCTGCTGAAGAAGAAGAAGAAGTTTGGGTGGAGCTCGAGGAAGAGAATAATGCAAAGTTGGAGGACGATGTACCCGAGCCAAAGGAGAAGAAGTTTACGATTCAGAGAGGAGTTTGATCGAGACGCAAGGCGAAGTGTGAAGCGGGTCTGAGTAAGGCAAGGGAAGAAGCAAATGCTAGCTTGGGAAGTGAAGCGTGTATTCCGATACGACAATTGCAGAGAAGAAGGTGAGTATTGGGAGGAGAAGAGGTAAGGAAGGAGATTTCTACGCAATAGGAAGTAGTTGCAAGTGATGGAGTGGAGTACCTGTGAGAAATAGTGTGCTTGTTGTTGGTGAAGTTAGAGCATAAGAAGAAGGAGATGCAGTCAACATGTCCAAAGGTGAAGACTGTGTTGCAGGTTTTGGCAAGATTGGAAGAAGAGAACTCGGAGTTGAAGAAGAGTATAACCCAAGGCGAGGAGGAAAGGGAAGTACTGCGAGGGGAGGCAGTAGTACAGAGTCAAGTTATTGAGGAATTAAAGAGAGAAGTGAGGTATTGAGAAGAACTTGTGAAGAAGAGTGATATAGCAAGGGAGAGACAAGTAGCAGAGTACAAAATCTTGAAGCAACAGTTTACTGATTCAAGGCTAGAAATTATCCATGCTATGACAAGGGTAGCAAAGAAGGAACAAGAGCTCGATAGAGTGATGGAGAGTGTAGAAGAGAAGAAGCAACTGTGGCAACGGGAGTTGACAGTGAGATATAAGGAAGAAGAGCGATTACGTGAGTTACTTCGTAATCAAGTGGAGAAGATTGTGCAGAAGGAGAAGGAGAAAGAAATTGTGAAAGCCAAGTTTGAGGTAGAGTTGGCAATGTATAGGGAAGATTGGCTTGCAGATTGGGAGCATGAAAGGAAGATGAGATTGGAGCCATTGAAGGAAATCGTAATCAGGATGAATGCGATGTTGAGTACAAAAGCCAGTGTTTATATTGAAGAGACGAGGCTGCTCGAGTTGAAGTTGTTGGTGCAGGAGATGAGGAGGAGACATGCAAAGGATACAGACTTGAATGCTCTGTTAATTAGTCTTAGAACTCGGGTAGATAGGAAGATATTGGAAGTCAAAGACAATATCACGTAGATTAGATTTAGTGAAGTTAGAGATAGATAAACTTTGGAAAGATGTTAGAGCCAGACCCGAAGTAGATGAAGTAGGAGTGCAGATGTCTTCGGAGTTGCCATTGGAGACATTAGAGAAGAGTGGGTCAGCAGATAAGGAGTTAGATAGATTACCCATGAGTGAAATTACAAATCAGGAAAGAGAGTTATTAGATTTAGTAGAAGATGTAGGAGTTATGAAACGCAAGGATAGAATATTAGGAAGTAAAGTTACTTTGGGTTTGGGTTTGAAAGCCAAGGAAGAAGTGGACATCGGATTGGATTAGTCACAGATTTGAGATTTGAATAGGCAGATATGAAGAGGTGCATTGTCATTTCAGATCTGTAGGTTTGTAGAGTTGTTAGGAAGAGGTACATTAGGAAGATAACTCTCAATTGTTTCACTACTTAAGAGTGGCATTCGCAGTCAGATGTTGTTCAATGCTCATAATTCTGAGAATAGATAACGCAAAGTGCTGTGAAGCAGTGCTCGTTGCTTGAGCTTGATTCTGAGTATCAACTTTGTGTTTTTTTTTGTGAGTGTGTGGAGAAATTTGAAGTGCAAGTCAGTGTGCTTGTTGGATGTTGGATTCTACAGCCTTGATCTTCATTCTATGTGTTTGATCCTGAGTGAAGTGCAATCAGAGCAATGCCTTGATAGATCTGAGAGGAATTGTAGTGTTGGTAGTAGTATTCTGCATTTGTGAGTGCAGTGCAAAGTTGATGTGAAATAATTTTGATTGAGGAAGTTGAAGTTGTTTTGCAATGAAGTGCCATTTGTAGGAGAGCTTGAATCATCACAATCAAGATTGTTTGGAAAGATTTGGTGGAGTTGTGATTACGGAGTGTTAATTGTGACAAGACTATGAATTAGTGCTTGTTACTCTCTTCTGGGTGTAGTTTCTACCTAAGAGATTAAAGAAGAACTCAAGAAGAACTAAATTGTTATTGTTTGACTTTGTATTTGACCAATTCTGACTAGTATCTCTACGGGAACAAACTTTACTTACCCAATTACCGCAAAAGTGATATTTGCCAAGTTGTCACATTTGGGTTATTGATCGCATAGTGGGACCCACCATCACTTGCACCATTCACACCGTCAAGTGTGCCATCAGCAAGACTATTAGGGTTAGAGATCTAGGTCAAAATCAAAGGTATACCTTTGAAGTGCAGCCCTAAAGAGCTCACTTCTGTGATGTTAGGCCTTTGAGTTCTTGGTTATGGTGGACAAAGGCTGACGAGCATCACCTAGAGTCTCTTAGCTAGAGTGGGTGTGGCTTGAATATAATAAATATCTAGTTGTTGGCAGATTGTTGAGTGAATGATCAAGTATTGATCTAATGTGAGTGTGATTCGAGTTGATGAAGAACTGATAGCATCAAAGAAGTGAGAGTAAGGGGGAAATTGGGTGTAAGAATTGAGGGTATTGGTGGTATCTCCAAGCCTAGCTGATCATTGGTACCTTGATCATGATTCAGATTTCCTTGAGAGTGATTGTGTGCAAAAGCGTTGACCAAATTTTAATGAGAATGGAGTCAATTTCAAGCAATAGTGTTTGATTTGAGCTCAAGAGGTGAAAGTATGGCCAATTGAATTGGTAAGAATTGAGCTCAAAATGCAAAATTGAAGGTGGAGTTGGGAATCAATCTCCTCAAATTAGAGATTTGGAGATCTCTATTCTTCCAATTTGGCTTGAGTGGAGATTTAGCAAAACATTTGGTGGTCAGCCAACTATGTTAAATTTACCTCAAATTTATGTCAAATTTACATTAGATTTTATATTAAATTTTTGGTGGAGGACTTACGTTAGATTTACATCAGATTTGGTGGAAGACTTACATCAGATTTTGGCCAAAGGAAGTTACGTGGAGGACTTACATCATCTTGGTGATCCTAATAGCTTAGGAAGTAGATAGATACTCTTATTATGTCAAATGGTGATAAAGTCAATCCCTAGTTGATTTATGACATAGAGGGTTTCATTTAGCCTTCTTGTGATTGGACCTCCTCCATTCTTTACTTCTTGTTTGTGTACCATGTTTGTGTGAAGTGCCTTGTCTTTATAGTGTTGGTGCTCTAGTGAGCTCTTTGTAGTGAGTAGTTGGAGTGATGACCAATCAAATTACCTATGTTTCTCTCTGATAAGGTATGAAGTGATTACCTATAGACTGTGAGAGTGCCTATTATGATGGTAGGTTATAGGTTACCTTTTCTCCTAGTGTAGTTGTCTTAGTTAGAACTACCTTAGTGGGTGGTATTCAATTGGTGGTGCTACTTGGTGTCGACAGTTGGTGGTGATTCTTGGTATGGTACTTACGGTGGTTACAATTACGCTTTGAGTTACTTTTTCACGATGGAATTCTTTGGGGATTCTCAAGGAGATATCATGGCAATATGTAGTGGGTTCACCTAGTGTGGCACTTGGTATCAATTTGTATCTTAGGTCCTAATGAGGGAGAAGATTGACTTTGAGTTGGAGTTTGATACAAGTGCTGATTTAGTCAAGATTGCACTTGGTTTGTTTGCACCATTGTTGTGCGACATGGATGTGATTTAAGCAATGCTACTCTAGTACAACGGGTACCATTGAGTTGGATGACTTTATCCAAGAGTTTGATAGTTGGTGTGATTTGTAGAAAATATGGATGCCAACTTTATTCACATCCTTCATGGCATAGAAAGGGTTGTTTCAACACTTAGGAAGGTCTACCAATGGATGAATATCATGCACTCAAGGGAGCTCACATGGAAGAGATTAAGCTATGGAGACAATATGAACTCCAAACTATATCTCTATCACTTTAGGCTTGATTTCTAGGGGTAGATTGGCAATACCCACAAGTTCTAGCTCTAGTACCATTGGTGGATCTATTGGAGATGGGGCTACTATGAGTGGAAGTACCACTACAAGAGGTGGTGTAGTATCGGGGTTTAACCCTATGGTGGAGTTCTCATAGTGTTTAAGGCAAAACTACTAGGGAGTGCAGATTAACAAGCTAAGGAGCTTGTAGGAGTTCCAATGGAAGGCTAAAAAGAGCCTACATGATGCATACATTCACATGCGATGATTGGCTAGTTTTACTTAGAGAATTATTGAGTACCAAGTAGTCCAAATTTGGCATGGGATCTTAGACAAGGAGTTGCAATGTAAAGACGTGATGTTATGTTGTTACAAGTTACTTCACTTACCTTGGCAGTGGTCTTTGGTTTGGTTGAGCACATTGAGCTCAACATGGTGCAGGAGAGAGTGGTGACATTTGGATTTGGTAGAAAGACCTCATCCACAATGGTTACTTTTTCTAGAGTGCAATAGAGTGCACCATGCCATGTTGGCTTCCAAGAGCAAAGGAGACAAACTAGATCCCATGGAGCAAGTGGAAAGCCTAGTGTAGCTAGACCTTAACCTTCACTTTTAGGTCAGCAATAGCCAATGAATGATGGCATTGCTTGTTGGACTTGTGGTGGGTCTCACCACAAGAAAGATTGCTCTAAGGGCAATGGGCATGATACATTTGGTGCATCATAGCTAGCACAGAGAAAATATGACCATTGCCATAGATTTGGTCACACTAGTGACCAATGTTTTGACCTTCACCCGGAGTTGTGGAGTGGTAAGGCTACTATGGCAAGTGGTAGAGGAGCTCTAGGCCATGGAGGATGAGGAGATAAAGGTGGTGGTAGAAGATCCACATCTGGTAGGAGTGTAGTACCTACCCTTACTTCTAATACAAGCATGGCTAGTAGTTAGAGCAGAGATTGAGTAGTTAGAGCAAAGATTGGCTAGCATGGCCATAGCCAAGATGGTTGGTCACAATCACCTCACTTCTACAATGAGTTGTCCATTTTTTTTGACTATTTAGCTTTGAAGGATTAATTTGGGGATCGTTCTCTTGGGTCTAGACAAACTCCATGTTTCCTCTTGAAGTTGGTATTGGAGTTGGATCCAAAGACAAAGAATATACAACTAAGAAGTTAGTAAGAATTTCAAAGGCTGAAAAGGCTTGGGAATTCTAAGCTTGCTTGAATCTAAGACTGAAATTGACTTGCAAAAAATGAAAATTAATTAGTATGCACTCAATTTTATAGGCAAATTCCTCAATCATTCTTCAACCCTTTAGTGGATGCTTGGTGTTTGAGCAATCCTTCTATAACAATATGGAGTTTAGCAACAAAGTTAGTAGGACTAATGAAGTAGAAAATAAGACAAATTAACCTAGAATATTTAGAATATCTAGGAAGCTTCTTGGGAAGCTTCCTAGTTAACTTGGCTTGCACTCCAAGAAAGAAACTCAAGGAAGCTTCTTGAGAAGCTTCTCAAGTGTCTTGTATGCTCTCTATAAATACAAGAGCCAAAAATCATGCTAGGCATTCAAATTTTTCCCTCATTCAAGTGTCCCAATGTGAGCTTCCATTCTCCTATTTCTCTCCTTGTCTTGGTCTTTTACATTGCTATCAAAGCAAGAATGGGTTGGATGGAATTTATGGACCACCAAATCCACTTCCACCAAACCATTGGGATTTTTGTGTCCAAGTACTACCCAAGCATCATTTCACACAATTCATCACCTCATGCTTTGGACAAGAATTTTTGCATCTGATCATATCTAAAGAACCCTTGGTGCTTCCGATTGTAACTTATGGAGAATGGTGGACGTGTTTCTTTTATGTGTTAATAAATTAGATAGATTAGGGGTGGTGTAATAGATGTGACAACCCAGCAAAGATCACTTTTGCGATAATCAGGTAACTAAAGGTCGTTCCCGTAGAGATACTATTCAGAATTGGTCAAATAGTAACAAGTAGTTCTTCTTGGTTTTGTCTTTAATCTCTCAAGTAGCAACTACACCCAGAAGAGAGTAACAAGCACAAACTTGTAGTCTTGTCCCACAATTTTGTCACCCATAATCACAAATCCATCGAATCTTTCCAAACAATCTTGATTGTGATGATTCAGTCTCTCTTGAAAATGGCACTTCACTGCAAAATGACTTCACCTCAAAATTATGTTCCACCCCTCCATTGAAGGCACAACTTCCTTGATTGAAATGCCTCACATCAACATTGTGTTGCACTCACAAATGTAGAATACTACCAACACTACAATTCCTCTCAAATTTGTCAAGGCATTGCTTTGATTGCACTTCACTCAAGATCAAATACGCAGAATAAAGATCAAGATGTGGAATCCAACATCCAACACACACTGATTTGCACTTCAAAATTCTCAAAACACTCACAATTATAAACATAGAGTTGATACTCAGAATTAGGCTCAAGCAACGAGCATTGAAATCAACACTTTGCTTTAGCTATTCTCAGAATTATGAGCATTGAACAAGAACATATTGCAAATGCCTCCTTTAAATAGGCAGAGCTCTTCAGCAGTTATCTAACAACTATATTGTTCTACAATAACTTTTCCTACTTGCAGATCCAAAATGATAATGCACCTTTTCATATTTTTCCTTCCAAATCTCAGATCTATTACTACTCCGATCCGATGTCTACCTCTTCCTCGGCTTCCAAACCTGAAGTAACCTTGCATGCTACTCTATCCTCGAGTTTTACAACTACTAAATCTCTTACCAATTCTAACACTTCTTCACTCTAATCTGCAATTCCCGTCATGAGCAATCTACATATATCTTCTCCCTACAACCTACCTTTCTCTAATATCTCCAATAGCAACTCCAAAGATATCTGTACTCCTATCTCTTCTACTTTGGGCTTTGCTCTTACATCCTTCCGAAGTTTATCTATCTCTAACTTAACTAAACTAATCTAATCGTGATATTGTCTTCCACTTCCAATATCTTCCTATCAACATGAGTTCTAAGACTAATCAGCAAAGCATTCAAGT
This sequence comes from Lunularia cruciata, assembly GCA_948567375.1. Lineage (NCBI taxonomy): Eukaryota > Viridiplantae > Streptophyta > Marchantiopsida > Lunulariales > Lunulariaceae > Lunularia > Lunularia cruciata. The sequence continues at coordinate 45,443,199 of OX419761.1, read as the reverse complement.
CTTTATCCTTTGCATTTCTCTCATCATCTCTTGCACCAACAACCTTAACTCGTGCAATCTTGTTTCTTCAATCCTTGCACTGGTTTTCTGTACTCAGCATTACATTCATCTTAATTATGATCTCCTTTAGTGGCTCAAGCCTCATCCTTCTCTCACGTTCCCAATATGCCTGCCAATCTTCCCTATACATTGCCAATTCTACCTCAAATTTGGCCTTCACATTCTCCCTCTCCTTCTCTTTCTAACTATCTTCTCATCCAGATTAAGAAGTAACTCCCTCAATCTTTCTTCTTCTTTATACCTTACTATTAACTCTCTTTGTCAGAGCTGCTTCTTCTCTACTGCACTTTGCATCACTCTATCGAGCTCTTGCTCCTTCTCTGCTACCCTTGCCATAACATGGATGATTTCCTTTTCTAATCGTGAATCAACAAATTGCTATTTCAAGATTTCATACTCAACTATCTGCCTTTCCTTGTCTATGACATTGTGCTCTATTACTCTCTCTTTACTTCCCACTTCTCTCTTTAAGTTCTCAATTACTTGATTTTGTACTACTGCATTTATTTGTAGTACTACCTTCTGCTCCTCTCCTTGGTTTAGGCTCTCCTTCAACTCCAAGTTCTCTTCTTCTAACCTTGCCAACACTTGCAACACAATCTTTACCTCTGGACACTCCGACTACATCTCTTTCTTCTTCTCATTCAACTTCATTAGCAACAAGCATACAATCTCATGCAGATACTCCACTCCCCCACTCTGATTCACTTCTGCTTGCGGGCTTTTCTCCTTCTTTGCTTCTTCTTTGCCTGACACTCTTCTCCTCAACCAAAGTCACCTTATTGGAATAGATTGCTTGCTCCCCAAACTCACACTTTCCATTTCTCTTCTTTTACTTGGCTTTGCCTCATATATCACATTTCTTTTAGAGCGGACACCTCTCTGAATAATAACCTTCTTCTCTGCTTTTTGTGGAACTTTGTCTTCTTCCTTTGGGTTATCTTCTCCTACCATCTCTAGCTTTCCCTCTTCTTCCTCTAGTACCCTCTTCTTCCTCTAGTACCGGCTGCATCTCCACTCCATCTTCACTCTCGCTACTTGCTTCACCACTCTACAACATGAGTTCGGGTTCTTCCTCTCTCTCCGAGTCTTTTGACTCGTGCTCAACTTCCCCTTTTGACTCTTCTCCCGATAATATGATTACCACCAGGTCCTTCTTTGGGTTTACTTTCCTAGTCTTCTAAGGTCTCATTCTTGCTACTTCATCTTCTTGTCGACTCCTCTTCTTTGACTTTGGAGCATTCACCGCCAACTACACACTTTGCCCCGTCTATGCGTAGTACTCATCATTGCTTCTGATCTGCAGAATGTATTGTTGTTCCTCCGCATCAACATCTCTTCTTAAGTGGGAATGGAAGTGCAATACCATCTTGTGTCATTCCGCCGCATTCAACAGATTCAATCCCAAATAGAAGTGGGCTGCAAACAGCACAATGTAATGTGGAGGCAACTTCCCGCAAGTTCCACACCATTTGTCTCGTGCGCTGATGGAAACACTTCACCCAATTAATTGGTTCCCCTGCAAACATCTTATGCAAAAACTCCACTTGATGTTTCATCACATAAGTGGTTCACTTTGGCTTGAAGATAGCCGTCATTGCTCCTGCAATGCCTCTCCTCACCGGGTCCTTGTAACTCTTGACTTTATAACCATTCTTTGTGCATTTTGAAGAAAAGGCATTTTGCACTTCTTGGGTTTCTTTAGCTACCTCTCCTCTCCCCAAGAATGTGGCTCCTTGCTTCTCACCCACCTCTCTTTTGAGTACTAACCTCCAATCCGACTCTGTCCATCAAGCTTGATTTCCTCTCTTACCCTCTACCTCGGGTCTATCCAGACTCTCAATGATCTCGGTCATGAAACCTAAAAAACTAAGGTTCCAGTTCCATGCCAAAAATGTAATCCAAAGCCTACTCAAGACTTTGATTCTTGTGATCACATCTAACCTCCAAATTGCATGATTTCTCATTGCAAATTCCAAATTCTTCTTTCCACCTTCCATCTTACTCTCCTTCACTCTAGGTGGTTGACTATTCTTCCACCCGACTCCCAGACTAACTCTCCTAACTTCCTCTTGATGCACAAGCACGTCTCTTACTACACTCCCTTTTCCCCAGTCTCCCTCAAGACTACTCCTTAATGGCAAAGGGAAATTACTTATCATCTCTTTGTCTGTATCCAAAATTTTATAGTGGCGCGCCTCCTCAATCTTTCTTCATTTTGAGCTTCTACCAAGAAATCACACCTTCTGCATGCTCTTATCAATGTCAATTTTCTCCCGCTCACAGGCCAGCCATTTTTTGTGCGGTACCTTCTTGAATGTCCAACCCCAAAGGAAAGTTGTTACATTGTCCTTGCCTCGGTTTGAGCACTCTCAAGACAAAGTCTCCTCACTTTGGGTTGAATGCTGATAGGACCAATCCGAGCACTTTTTTTTTGACACAAAGTCACTTTACCTCAGATTACAACCCAAAGATACCATTCTTTGCCTTTTGATGTCATATAAGTACAATACAACTTCATCTGTACACTTCTTCTTCAAAAATAAAAAAAACAAAAATATGGGTACCACAATAGAGTAGGAACCATGGCGGCTATGCCTAAGGTTATCCTTGCTATGCAACAACAAATTGAGCACCTTACTCGATTGTTGGATGAACGAGATCATCAACAATAGGAGCATGTAGAGAGAGTACCAGTTTGAGAAGGAGAAGATCAAATCCGATTCCCTAAACCAAAGATACTTGAAGGAAAGAATCTCCTGGGTGCAATGGAGAATTTTGTGTTTGACTATGAATGTTATTTTGAAGCTACTAATCTACAAGACGAGTGAAAACAAATTCTCTTGGCTTCTAGCCAATTGGATGGAGTAGCAAAGCTACGGTGGAGATTGCAAGTGGAGTGAGCTGAATAATGAATTGTTGCACCAATCTTGATGTGGGCAGAATTCAAGAGTACAATAATTAGTTGATTCCAAGCTATAAATGACACACGAGCTACATAGGATAGGTTGGCAGAGTTGAAATAGATTTGCTCTATAAGAAGTTACATCAGGTAGTTCCAAAACACCATCATGCAAATTCTAGATATATTGGAAGGTGAAGCTCTGGATCAATTTGTGAGGGGCTTGAAGTCAAGAACCAAATTAGAGGTAACCATGCAAGAGCTTGAACACTTGGAGGAAGCCATGGGGTTGGCCAAATGTTTTGATTCCTTGGTTGCAACAACTTGGTCATAACCTTGACCTCCACAAAACCTACCAATACACTACATGCGGATGGAAGAGCCAACACCAATATAGATTGATGCCATTCATCGGAGATCACTTGGCACTGTAGATAGGGAAAAATTACGAAAAAATGGTAGTTGTTTTTATTGTCACCAGTTGGGACATTGCATTGTTGAATGTCCACTCAAGAATGGATGACCTCAACAAGTTGCCCAGATGGAGTTTGTGGAGAAGAATAGTTTGGGAAACAAGGAATCCCAATAGGAGATTTCAAGCCGCCTATTGGGAGCTTGATTAGTTCCAATGGGATTGAATGCTTGACCTATGCAAGTTTGCTTCACTTGCAAGGTATGATATCTAATTGGGGTTGCAAGATTTTGGTTGATTCTGGAAGTTTAGAGAATTGCATGTCTATGCAAGTAGTAAAGGGATTGAGTATTCCTATCAAACCATAATTGGAAGTAAATTGATGATGGCAGATGGTAGAAAGGATTCTGCATTTTGTACCTTGCATCTTGTTACCTTCAAGATTAGGAAGGAGTATTTGGACTGTTTGAGGTTTTGTAGTGGCACCTCTACACTAAGATATCTTTCTAGGACTACCTTGGTTGGAACATCATAAGGTTCAATTTGATGGGACCCGACGACAAATTCAAGTACAACACCAAGGTAGGAATTTTTGATTAGGTTATCGGGCACCTTTGAGTAAGACACCTAAAAATAGTCAGTCCTAGGATGGGAAGTTTGTTGAGAAGGTAGCCATAGAGCAAGCCTTGAAGAGAGATGAGTCCCACGATAGAAAGTTTGCCAAGAAGGCAGCCATGGAGCAAGCTTTGAAGAGAGATGAGTCCCTAGATGAGAAGTTTGTTAGTGATGCAGCTATAAAGCAAACTTTGGAGGAAGATAAGTCTATTTTCACAATGTGGATCAAGCTTGTTGTGCAAGGACAATCTGGTGAGAGCCAAGAGCCTCATCAAGCAATGGTTGATCAGATAGTTCAAGAGTTTGTGGATATGTTTCCGGATGATCTGCCGAAGGGATTACCCTCCGATCATGCCCTTCAAGATTGAGTTACTACCAAGGAGTACTCTAGTGAGTAGACCTGTGAGCCGGCATGTCTCTCAATTAGGATGAACCTCTGATGGCTATTATGGTAGTGCATCATGGACTAAGAAGACAAGGAACCCTAACTCCATCATACTCCTCCAAGGCTAACACTCCAAGACTCAAGACATTGCTCAATAGAGAACTCAATGAGAGAGAGATAGTTCCAAATGAAAGGATGATGAGTACCTCCTCACCCCTTGTTTATATACTTGTGAAATAATTATCCACTAAAGTTACTAATTACCATAGTAACTCAAGTTACTAGACTAAAAGTCAAGTAAAGTCAAAAAGTAAAAAGGAATATCCATTCACATGGGTATATTCCCCTAAGCATATGGTCTTATCTTGACCCAACCACTAAGTCAATGATTCCTTCATATGTGCTATCCTTGGACTAGAGAAGAATCCAAAACAAAAGGACTTGTGGGCCCAAGAGTTCTCAACTCTTTCCTCAAAGCCAAACACCTAGGAATAATACCAAGTCAACCCACTAGAATCAAAAAGAATGGTGCTCATCTTTTCTACTTCCTCTAAAGTAAGATCTCCTATATCTTAGCTATGACTTACTTTAGCTAATCATGACTAATGTAGAACCATCCTTTATCTCTATATAAATAATATCTCTTAAATCTGTAATACCAAGCTAAATATCACAATACCACACACCAGTGCAAATAGGTGTTACATTTACCCCCGGACTAAGTTTTCACTTTGTCCTCAAAGTGAAGGTCTCCCTACCTTCTATGGTACATCTTTAACTTATCATGGTTAATTCTATCAAAGTGTCTTCCTCCCAACTCCTTGAGATCATAGGTGTAATTTCCCTACACCTTCTCCACTATGAAAGGTCCAAAATACTTACGCAAAAACTTCTTTTGCACTCTCTTGAATTGAATGGAATCAAACAAAATTACCCAATCACCTTCTTTGAAACGCTCCACCTTCTTCTTGCCTTGCCTCTTGTCATAGCTCTCCTTTTGTTTCCTTTGGGCTTGCTCCACTTGATCCATAGTAACTACTCTTGCCTCTTCTAACTCCATGAGTTGATCCTTCCTAGACTTCTCTGCATCACCTCCTTGCGCTTTCTTCAATCTCCTATGAATGCTTTGGAAGGTAGGAATATCAAAGAGAATAGTCAGGGTAGACTCAATACCATATACCAATTGAAATGGAGAATATCCGGTGGAAGTCTTCATGGTTGTCCTATACTCCCACAAAACTGCATGAATCCTCTTGTCCCAATGATGTTTAGCCCCTCCATTTTTGCATCTTTGGCAAACATCATGCACAAGGTCTGATTGGTTCTCTCTGCCAAGCCATTGGAATTTGGCTTATAGGATGTAGTTACTCTATGTGTGATAGAGAAATGTCGTAATATGGCTGTAGTGATGATTCTTGTAAACTCTCCTCCTCTATCAGAAACTAACTCCAAAGGGCATCCAAACCTAGTGATAATGCATTCATAAAGAAATATACCAACTTCATCTTCATTCTTGTCCCTCAATGGTCTAGCCTCAACCCACTTGGTAAGGTAATCAGTAACTAACACAATGTACCAATTGTTCCTTGGGGGTTCTATTAAGAGGACCTACAAAATCAATTCTCCACTTCTCAAAAGGTCTTAGCAATAGAATTGATCTAAGTGGTGGAGTGGATGTAGACTTTCTAGCAAAAGCTTGACAAACATGACAAGTTTTGCAATAATCAAGACAATCCTTGAAAATCCCTCTCCAATGGTAACCTGCATCTAGAATCTTGAAAGTAGTCACCTTTCCTGCAAAGTGTCCTCCACATACTAAACCTTCATGAAACTCCTTTATAAGTAGGATAGACTCTTCCTTACCCATTGCTCTACAAAGTAGACCATTTGCTCTTTGGTGAAAAAGAATATCCTCCACCATTGTGTAAGGTCTAGATCTTGTTGCAAGGGCCTTCCTCTCCCTAGCATGCATCCCTTCTGGATAGTTACCTCTTGTCTCATCTCCATCATGATCATAGGCTCTAGGTAACAAATCAGCATTTGCATGTTTCTTTCCTGGCCTATCCTCAATGGTGTAGTCATACTCAGACAAGAGTATCATCCACCTTGCTAGTCTCCCTTCAACATTAGGCTTGTTGAAGATGTACTTCAAAGCCTTGTGATCCGTGACAATGGTGGCTTTCCCTCCAATCAAGTAGTGTCTAAACTTCTTGAGACCAAAGATCACTACCAACCCTTCTCTCTCTGTGATAGAGTAGTTCTTCTCTATTGGAACCATTTGCCTACTAGCATAAGCTATTGGATGATCATGTCCATCTTGGTCTAATTGACTAAGAGTGCATCCTATAGCTACATTAGAAGCATCAATGTAGAGGATGAAAGGCCTACTCCAATCAAGTTTACCAAGAATTGTAGCTACAACAAGGGATTGCTTGAGCTCCTCAAAAGCTTTGAGAGCCTCCTTGTCTTCCAAAATCACCATGTAATCTACACTCTTCTTCATGTAGATGGTCAATGCATAAGCCTTGTTGGAAAATGAGAAGATGAACCTCTTATAGTACCCAACCATCCCCAAGAATTGGCGTAACTTTGTCAAGCTTGAAGGGAATGGAAGGTCTGAGATTATCCTCACCTTCTCAAGATCAACTGCTATTCCATCCTTGGAGATGATGTGCCCCAAAAGTAGACCTTCTTCACATCCAAAAATGCACTTCTCTGGGTTGAAAGATGCATTTGCCTCATTTAAGCATTGCAAGACTTTGATTAGGTGCTCAAAGTGCTCCTCTTTGCTCCTATAGACACAAAAGTCATCAATGAAGTCTCTCACAAATTTCCTAATGAAATGTTCATTCATATACCTGGTTCATGAACCGTTGGTATGTGGCTGGAGCATTGCAAAGCCCAAAAGGCATGACCTTGAAAGTGTAAGTTCCCCATGGTGTGGTCAATGTGGTGAGTTGTTGATGCTCTGGTGCAATCTTGATGTGGTTATATCCACTATAACCATCTCCAAAACTGTACCTCTCATGACGTGCAACCTCCTCCAATATTTCATCAATGAATGGTTATGGGTAATAGTCCTTCTTGGGAACAACATTGAGCTTCTTGTAATCCACACATACCCGAAGCTTGCCATTCTTTTTCTTCACAATGACAATTGGAGACACTCATTCTGAATTCTCCACCTCAAAGATAAATCTAGCCTCCTTGAGTTTATCAATCTCCTCCTTCACAACCAAAGATATTGGTGGGCTAATGCGATGTTGCTTTTGGCGGATTGGTATTGCATGTGACTCTATTTCTATCTTGTGCTCCTCCAAGGTGACTTCCTTCAAATCCTTGTAATTGAAAGCAAAAACATGGATGAACTTGCGGAAAATCTCCTCAAATCTCACCTTCTCCTCCTTGGTAACATTTGGGCCATACTTGAGGGAAGCTAACCTTCTCTCTACCTCCTCAAGGGTTGTGACAACCCGGCAAATATCACTTTTGTGGTTATCGGGTAAGTAAAGTTTGTTCCCGCAGAGATACTATTCAGAATTGGTCAATACAAAGTCAAACAGTAACATGTAGTTCTTCTTGATTGCATCTTTAATCTCTCAGGTAGAAACCACACCCAGAAGAGAGTAACAAGCACTAGTTTGCAGTCTTGTCACAAATTAACACCCCTTAATCACAACACCTTCAATTCTTTCCAAACAATCTTGATTGTGATGATTCAGGCTCTCTCAAAAACGGCACTTCATTGTAAAATGACTTTGCCTCAGAATTGTGTCCTACCCCTCCACTGAAGGCACAACTTCCGTGATCAAAATTGCTTCACATCAACACTGTGCTACACTGACAAATGCAGAATACTACCAACACTACAATTCTTCTCAAATCTATCAAGGCATTGCTCCGATTGCACTTCACTCAGGATCAAATACATAGAATGAAGATCAAGGCTGCGGAATCCAATATCCAACAAGCACATTGACTTGCACTTCAAAATTCTCCCAACACTCACAAACACAAACACAAAGTTGATATTGGGAATCAAGCTCAAGCAACGAGTATTGCTTCACAACACTTCACTTTATCTATTCTCAAAAAAATTATGAGCACTGAATAACATATGACTGCAAATGCCACTCTTAAATAGTGAAGCAATCGATAATTATCTTCCTAATGTACCTTTTCCTAACAACTCTACAAACCTGTAGATCCAAAATGACAATGCACCTCTTCATATCTACCTCTTCAAATCTCAAAACTGTTACTAATCCAATCTGATGTCTACTTCTTCCTCGGCTTTCAAACCTAAAGTAACTTCACTTTCTACTATTCTATTCTTGAGTTTCACAACTCCTACTTCCTCTACCAAATCTAACAATTCTCCATTCTGATCTACAATTCCTATCACAAGTAATCCTTCTAAATCTCTATCTCCCGACCCACTCTTCTCTAAAGTGTCAAATGTCAAATCCGAAGACACCTGCACTCCTATCTCTCTTACTTTGGGTCTAACTTCTATCAATTTTTTTATTAATTCTATTGTGTCCTCATCAAGAATTGTAATTGAAAGTATGTGTACACTATCTACACCTTCAATTTGCAACCCACTTTCTCCTAATCACTCATGTAACTAACCCAAAGACACTTATAGTCTGATCTTGCACTTCAGGTTCATTCACTACTACTATTTCTCTTCTAATTTTCTCCTATCTTCAATCAGAATTGAAATTGAAGTCATGGGTATCTTAAATATCTTTTTTCCTTACGCTAACTTCCTCTAATACCTCTAGCAAGATTCCCCAAGTCACCTTCAATGCACTTCGAGGTCCGACTACCTCAGATTTAGTCATCTTCATCTTGAGGCAAAGTCTCATGACCCGAAGTCATGTAAACTTGAAGTCCAAAGTCTCAAGTCTCAAGTCCGGAGTCCAAATTCTGAAGTCCAAAGTCACATTGACCCAAAGACACCAACCTGAAGACATTAAACTACTCTGTACATCTACTCCCAAAACTTCAAATGCTTGTAACTTCTTGTAAAGACATCCAACCTCTGCGATTTTGATGGCAATAGAAAGCCCTAAACGAGACGCTTCTAACGAGATATAGCACCCTTGATTTGGACGTGTGGTCACTAAGATATGGCCCCCGCAATATTTCTGACTTGTAACCTTCATTCCTCCTTCGGGTTTGCCCTCCTTCGGCGTCTAATTCGAGTTTTTTTTCCTCCTCTAACACAAAGTAAGCTTCTTTGGGTCTGATCCAGTCCAAGTCCTCCTTCCTCTTACATGAAGTTGACTTCCTCGGGTCTGATCAAAACACAAGTTTCTCCTCATTTCTTTTCCATTTGGTTTCAATTTGGTTTCAACAAGGCACTTCTTCTTCAAAACTCGTCCAAAATGAAAAATGTGGGTACCACAAGTGTCAATGGTGATTTGTTTGGGTCCTTCAAAACCTCTAGCTTAGGTGCAAAATCCATAGCATATAAAGGATACACATTTTAATCAGATTTAGATTCATCCTCCTCCGTGGAAGTCTTCACTTCCATGCTTGTGTCCACAAACTGAAGCTCCTTCTTCAAAATCTGATTCCGAATAATCAGAAGATGGTGTATCTGAATTGTGAAGTGTTGGTGGTGTTAGTCATAGGAACTGTGACTCTATTTTTTGATGGCCCAATACTCAAGTACCCTTTGTGCCATCTATCAGTTGTGCATACTACTCTTAACCATGGCCTCCCAAGAAGTAAATCATAGCTTGAATCCTTCAAAACTTGGAAAGTAATGAGATTTTGAACTCCCATAATTGAAACTACCACTTTATCCATCACCCTTACCGGTCAAACTTGTTGCTTGTTTGCCATGCTCACCATAAATGTTGAAGGTCTTGACAGTATACCCAACTTCTTTATCAACCTTTCTGACATGGCATTCACCGTTGATTCTCCATCAACCAATGTATCCTTGATGTTGTGACCATTCACTCTCACATCAATCTTGGAGGCATATTCACAAGCCTCTCATGGTGTGGGCTTGGCATCCACCACCTCCATTGATACTGGAGCTTTTGTCTTCTTCTTCCTCTTGTTCCTTGTAGAACTCAAACCACCTCTAAGCTCCTTTCTCAAGGTAGGGTTCAAAGCATCAATTGGCCCATTGTGATGTTAGCCTTGTGACTATCAACATCCTCAAATACATTGTAGTTCCATTGTTGCTTTGAAATCAAGAAATCCTCCATCCCCTACTTCTTCCTTGAAGTTTTTGTTGTTGATGGTGTTGAGGTGCAAGTGCTCCTAGTAGACATAGTATCCTTGCTTGGAGTAAATCCTTGAGAAGAGTGAACATCCTCTCCAAAACGAGCTCTCTTCTTCTCTTGTACCAAAAGCTCCAAATTAAGACCCTTGGAGTTTGAGTACTCTCCCATCTCATACTTTCTCTCAACCACATCTATGGATGCTATCCCCTTACCTTTGTTTGGATTAGGAGCCACTTGGGTTTCACTACCTCCCTCTTTCCTTCTATTGGTTCCCTCATAATCCCTTCCTCCATGGTAAGTAGAATTTGGGCAATTCCTTTGGATATGGCCTCTTCCTCCACAACCAAAACAATTTCTATCATTGAAAATGTTGGTTGGTTGGTTGGTCTCCTTTATATGGATAGTTTCTATAACTCCTACGTCCTCTCCCTACATTATATCCAACTCTCTCTTCTCCCATAGTTGCACCACATTGATCTTGAGATCTGCAAGTTGTTCTCTTATGGTTTGAAGTGGATCCTTTGGTGGAGGTGCAAGAACAGGAGCAACTACTACTTGTGGTGTAACCCTTGCCACCAAAGTATCAGAAGTTCCACCATACTTGTAGCCTTGAGGAGGATGCAAAACCTCCTTCATCACCAAATCACTCTCATCCTCTTCCAAACTCTCTTCCATACGAATTGCGATCTTGATAGCTTCAACCTTGGAAGAAGGTTTCTCATATCTCACCTTGCTTCTAATTTATGATCTCAACCCTTCCACAAAATTCTTGGTGAGCATGGCCCCTATGCCAATCATAGTAGTCTCAACATCATCCCCACCCTTCCTCAACACTATGCAAAATCTGGACTCTAACTTTTCCACTCTTTCCACATAGACCCTCACTTTCTCTCCATCTCCTTGCTTGAGAAAGGTAACCTCACTTATCAATCTCTCATAACTCTCATCAGGAAGAAAGTTCTCAATGAGTGCTGAAGTCAAAGGCTCCCAAGACTCTTCTTGCCCATCTCTCCTCTCTCTCTTTTGGTGTTCTGACTCATACCATGTAAGTGTTGCATCCTCAAAGAAATCTAGTAATAATGAGGCCTGCTCATTCTTCCTCCTCTCATTATCTCTTATGCAAGCTCTCTTGAAGTCTCTCACAAAGGCCTCCACATCTTCTCCATCCTTGTCAAAGAAAATTGGAAGTTTCCCCATCTTAACCTCTCACTATCTTTCTTTTCTCTCAATTTTTCTTTTCCTTTTTTCTTTTCTCTCACTCTATAACTAATAGAGTATATACATGGCTAACACCATTTGAGATTAATCAACCCTAGTGAACACAAAAGGTTTAGGTTGCTCCAAGATTTCTATAGCAATATCAAATCCTAGAGTGCATATTAATCGAACCCTCATGGATAGTTTATCCATAAGTTGAAAGATTATCTCCACCACTAATCTTGAGAACTAGCTGATCAAGGTGGTAGTATTTCTGTAGTTGTACTTAGACTCTCTCCAAGAACCTTCACCAAAGTCTCCAAATGTGATTTTACTCCACTACACTCATGTCCTTTTGGAAGTCCTTCAACTCCACAAACCTCACACAACTCTTTGGTCTTAGATCTTCTTCCTCCCAATCTTGGTGAAGAAGGTCCAACATGCAAACCCAAGTCAAGTAAGCCTCTCCTTCCCTCAATCTCTTGCTTTGAAAGGTCAATGGACATGAACTTGCCTTATGTCCCTTCTCTTTACATAAAAAGCACTTAGACTCACTCTTTCCCCCAAGTGGTGTAGGTTTTTGGATCCTCTCAACACTCTCTTGAAATTCTATTGTAAACTCTCTTTTCCTCAAATCCACCCCTACAATCATCTCAAACCCTTAGGGAACCTTGCATAGTCTTAGTTTCCACTCTTGGTCACCCTTTATGTTCCCAAGATGAATTTCAACACTCTAACATGCTTTTTGTTGCTCTCAAACTTCTCATGCATGAGATCTCAACTCTATAGAATTGACCCTTCCTCACAATTTCACTCAAGTCTCTCAACTTGTTTGTGAGAGTCCTCTAATATTTTGCACACTTGATCACAACTCTTGGGTGTCCCTCCTTGTAAATTTAAGATCTTTTCATCTAGCCATTTGGCCTAGAAATCTTGCTATTCAACACACATATTTCAGATTTGGTTTGAAAACCACCCCCCTCACTTCAAAAACTCATAACTCCCTGCTCAAGAATGATCTCTCTCTAATATTTTGTGTCCACTGGTAGAATACAATGTACTTAATGTTCTTGGAAAGTTTCAAAAACAATCCACTGAAAATTGAAGAAATGGCAGACTCTATATGATTTTCCAAAGAGCATGTACTTGCGGGAGCAATTTACCCTATCAACTTCCAAAAATTCTAGCCCAATGCGCATAATAGCTCTCACAATAATTCCAAGTGTGATAACTAAAAGATAACCCAAGCTATCATGTGTAGAAATTCAAGTACAGACCTCAAACTTGAGATTTTGCCCAAAATCACCTTAATCCCCAAAATCTGCAATCCACCTCACACAATCTCTCCAAATCTTCTCATGTGTACAAGATGTACAAAATCATTTCAAAGACATCATAATGAACTACAAGGTAAACAAATAGATCTCGATTCTCTTACATAAGTTCAGCCCTCTCCTCTCCTAATGTTCTCTCCAAGTGAGCTCTCATAGCCTCCTTCTGCCTAATGTAGAATTGAAAGCGGAACATTATCTTGCCTTCTAGAGAGGTCCCGGCAACAAAACCTAAAATGTGAGCCGGCTTGTTTCTCACTTAGGATGAACCTCTGATGGCTATCATGGAAGCGCACCATGGACTAAGAAGGCAAGAACCCCAACTCTATCATACTCCTCCAAGGCCAACACTCCAAGACTCAAGACATTGCTCACTAGAGAACTCAATGAACTCATAGTTGCAAATGAAAGGATGATGAGGACCTCCTCGCCCCCTGTTTATATACTTGTGAAATAGTTACACATTAAAGTTACTTATTACCATAGTAACTCAAGTTACTATGGTAAAAGTCAAGTAAAGTCAAAAAGTAGAAAATAATATCTATTCACATGGGCATATTCCACTAAGCATGTGGTCTTATCTTGACCCAACCACTAAGTCAAGGATTCCTTCACATGGGCTATCCTTGGACTAGAGAAGAATCCAAAACAAAAAGACTTGCGGGCCCAAGAGTTCTCAACTCTTTGCTCAAAGCCAAACACCTAGGAATAATACCAAGTCAACACACTAGAATCCACAATAGTGGTGCTCATCTTTTCTACTTCCTCTAAAGTAAGATCCCCTCTATCTTAGCTATGACTTACTTTAGCTAATTATGACTAATGTAGAACCATCCTTTATCTCTGTATAAATAATATCTCTCAAGTACTTGTAATACCAAGCTAAATATCACAATACCAAACACCTGCACAAATGGGTGTTACAAACCAATCTATCGGCTCTCACCAAAAGAGTTGGAGGAGTTGCAAACAACACTTACGGAGTTGTTGGAGAAGGACTTCATACTACATAGTACCTCTCCTTGGGGAGCATTGGTACTATTTGTTCCAATGAAGGATGAAGGACTTTTTTTTTGTATTGATTACCGTGGGCTCAATAAACAAACAATGAAGAATGCATATCCTGTGCCTTAGATTGATGACTTGCTTGATCAATTGAGTGGAGCACGATACTTTTCCAAGTTGAATCTTTGTAGCAACTATTGGCAAATCTCCATTGATAGGGAAGATGTGCAAAAGATTGCCTTTTGCACAAGGTATGGGCATTTCAAGTAGAGAGTTCTACCTTTTGGGCTCACTAATGCTTCAATAGTCTTCATGGATTAGATGCATTGGATGTTGGATGGACTATCGGATGTATATGGTGATATTCTTCGATGATATCTTAATCTATAGCAAGATAGAGGTAAAACACATGAATCACTTGCAAGAAGTCCTAAGATGATTACAACAATGGAAATTTTATTGCAAGAAGTCAAAGTGTGCCTTTTTGCAGGAGGAAGTTACCTTCTTGGGTCACAAGATCTCATCAGAGGGGATCAAGATGGAAGAAGAGAAAATCAAGGCCATTATTGATTGGCCTAGTCCAAAGGATGCTACAAAAGGACGGGCATTTAATGGATTGGCTAGTTTTTACCAAAGGTTCATCCATTATTATGCACATGTGGCTACACCAATGACTGACCTCTTGGAGAAGAATGAAAGCTTCCAATGGACCACCAAGCACAAAGAAGCATTCCAAAAGTTGAAAAATATGGTGTCTTCAAGACCCATTCTTCAACCATATGATCCTCCTTGTGTGGTTGATTTTGATACTTCTAACTTTGCAATTGGAACCATGTTGCAACAAGAATTTCTAGATGGACTACATCCCATTGCCTTTGTGTCTCATTGACTAAATATGGCTAAAAAAATTACTCTACTCAAGATCGGGAACAACTTGCAATGGTATATGACACCAAGGTATGGAGGCATTATCTCTTGGGGAAACAAGTGATTATGCAACCTGATCATAAACCATTGTTGCAGACCTTACACTTGGAACACATGAAGATTCAATATCATCAATGGGAAGAGCAACTCCAATTTTTCAACATCAAACTTGAGTACAAACTAGGTCAGTTCCATGTCATCCTTGATGATCTATCATGATGACCTGATTTGAGGTCTCTTTGTCTCATCACGGTGGCAATTATGATAGTGGCAATTGACTCCAAGGTCCAAAACAAGTTTTGGTTAGCTCTACAACAAGATCACTTGTTCCAAATGGTACATGATCATCAACATGCAACAAGGAATACAACACCTTCTCCTTCAAGGAAGGCCGTCTTTTCCATGAGGACCGGATCTATGTTCCAGCCAAAGGTGATCTCCGACTTGTGCGTGTGTACCCACATTTTTCATTTTGGACGAGATTTGAAGAAGAAGTGCCTTGATGAAACCAAATTGAAATCAAATGGAGAAGAAATGAGAGGAAATTTGTATTTTGATCAAGCCCAAGGAAGTTGACTTTGTGTCAGATGAAGACGAACTCAGCCACAATTGAAAGAGGGCAGACCCAAAGGAGGAATGGAAGTTACAGGTCAAGATTCTTGCGGGGGCTATATCTCAGTGTTCACAAGTCCAAATCAAGCGTGCTATATCTTGTTGGAAGTGTTTCATTTAGGGCTTTCCGTTGCCACCAAAATTCTAAGGTTTGGAGGTCCGTAAAAGGAGTTATAAGTATTTGAAGTTTTGGGAGTAGATGTACATAGTAAGTTAGTGTCTTTGGGTTGATGTCTTTGGACTTTGGACTTCTGACTTTTGGTTTACACAAATTCGGGTTAGAAGTTTCTTCGCCTCAAGACAAAGATGACTATATCTGAGATAGTTGGACCTCGGAGTGCAATAAAGATAACTTTGGGAATCTTGCTAGAGGCATTTGAGAGAGTTAGGATAGAGAAAGAATAGATAATTAGGATACCCATGACTTCAATTTCAGTTCTGATTGAAGTTGGAACAAGAATTGAAGGAGAAGTAGCAGTAGTGAATAAACCCAAAGTGCAAGATCAGACTGTAAGTGTCTTTGGGTCAGTTACATGAGAAATTATGGGAACATGTGTTACAAATTGAAGGCATAGATAGTGTACCCATGCTTTCAATTACAATTCTTGATGAAGATATAGTAGAATTAGCAAAGGAATTGATAGTAGCTAGACCCGAAGTTGCAGAAGTAGGAATTCAGGTGTCATCAGACTTGTCATTAGAAACATTAGAGAGGACTGGGTTAGGAGACAAAGAGTTAGATAAGTCATTCCTTAGTGCAATTGTAGTTCTTAATGTAGAAGTAGTAGAAATAGTGCAGGAATTGGTAGAATTAGCTATACCCGAAGAAGGAGAAGTGATAGGAAGATCATCGGGTTTGAAAACCGATGATGAGGTAGACATCGGATTGGAATAGTAATAGTTTTGAGATAGGAAGAGGCAGATATGAAGAGATGGATTGTCTATTTGGATCTGCAAGTAGGAGTAGATGTTACAAAGCGGTGCATAAGTAGGAAGAACTGCCATTTGCTTCAATATTTAAGGGGAGCATTCACAGTACTATGTTGTTTAGTATTCATATTTCTAAAGAGATAAAGCAAAGTGCTATTTTCAGTGCTCGTTGCTAAGCTTAATTCCGATTGTCAATTCTATGTGTGTGTTTATGAGTGTGTGGAGAATTTCAAAGTGCAAGTTAGTGTGTCTGTGGATGTTGGATTCTACAGCCTTGATCTTCACTCTATGTGTTTGATCTTGAGTGAAGTGCATCGGAGCAATGCCTTGACAGATCTGAGAGGAATTGTAGTGTTGGTAGTATTCTGCATTTGTTGCAGCACGAAGTTGATGTGAAGCAATTTCTGCAATTTCTGGAAGTTGTGCCTTTAGTAGAGGAGTGGAACACAATTCTGAGGCAAAATTGTCCTTTGCAGTGAAGTGCCATGTTCAGGAGAATATGAATCATCACAATCAAGAGTTGTTTGGACAGAATTTACTATGTTGTGATTATGTGTGTGTGTATTTGTGACAAGTTGTCAAGATTGTGAGCTTGTTACTCTCTTCTGGGTATAGTTGCTACTTGAGAGATTAAAGACGCAACCAAGAAGAACTACATGTTACTGTTTGACTTTGTATTTGACCAATTTTGAATAGTATCTTTGTGAGAATAAACTTTACTTACCCGATTACCGCAAAACTGATATTTACTGGGTTGTCACAGTGCGCCTTCAAGAAGCCCATGATTTACCAATAGTTGGTCATATGGGTGTGGACAAGACCTTGGGTACCCTCCAATGCCAATGGTAGTGGCCCAACATGACACAAGATGTTTGTGAGTTTATCCGATCGTGTGAAAGTTGCCAATGCAACAAGGCCAGCAACCAGAAGCCGAGTGGACTCCTTCAACCACTCTCCATTCCATCCGCTTGATGGGAACATGTGAGCTTGGATCTCATCACATCCTTGCCCAATACAAAGCAAGGACACACAACAATCATGGTGTTTGTCGATAAGCTTAGTAAGCAAATCCACTTGGCACCAACTTGTGATACCATGGATGCTCCAATCTTAGCAGAAATCTACTTTGAAAATGTCTTCAAGCATCATGGGATGCCATGTGTACTCATCTTTGATCATGATCCTCGGTTCATTGGGAAGTTTTGGCAAGCACTCTTCTAGATACTCAGCACCAAGCTTGCTTTGTCCATGGCCTATCATCCTCAAATTGATGGACAAACCAAACATGCAGATTGTACCTTGGAGGATATGTTGCATGCCTTTGTCAATGTCCACCATACTAATTGGGATGAATGTCTTGTAGCTATAGAATTTGCATACAATGATTCCAAAGAAGCAAGCACTAGATTGTTTCCTTTCTTGCTCAATTTTGGCCAAGATCCACTTGTTCTAGCTTCTCTTCTTGCTCCTCCTCCATTGCAGGTCCCTCATACTTCAATCTTCTTAACCACCATATCCCAATCTCTCCAACAAGCCAAATCTCACCTCCTTATTGCTCAGAATTATCAGAAACAATATGCGGACCACCATCATCATGATTTCACCTTTGAAGTTGGTGATAAAGTCATCCTAAGCTATCCTCTAGTAACCTCCTTCTCCCACTCGATACCCAAGTTCATAAAATCGTCTCTAATTGGATAGGACCCTTTGATATCACCCAAATTGTCTCCTATTGCTTATCGACTTGCTTTGCCTTGTCATATGTGCATCCATCTTGTCTTTCATGTTTCCAAGTTAAAACCTTTTGTTCCTAATTTCTCTTCTTTTCCTCTCGAGTCCAACCTCTCCCTCCTCCTATCCCTATCAATGATCATGAGGAGTACAAAGTTGATCGTATCCTTGCAAGTTGCTATATTCAACAAGGCTATCAATAACATATGGAGTACACAATCCTTTGGAAAGGGTATCCCCTTCATTATGCCACATAGGAACCTCTTTCTCATCTCTAGAATGCACACCTAGCCATCCAAGAGTTCGAAGCTTCATTGGCAACAAAGATGTCACCAACTAGTGGTGGGAGAATATGTAACAACATGGAGTTTAGTGACAAAATTATTAGGGCTAACAAAGTAGCAAATAAGACAAATTAACCTAGAATATTCTAGAATATTGAGGAAGCTTCTTGGAAGCTTCCCAGCTAACTTGGCTTGCATTCCAAGAAAGCGGCTCAAGGAAGCTTCTTGAGAAGCTTCTCAAGGGCCTTGTATGCTCCCTATAAATATAAGAGCCAAAGCTCATGCTAGGCATTTGGAGTTTCCCTCATTCAAGTGTCCCAATGTGAGCTTCCATTCTCCTAGTTCTCTGCTTGATCTTGGACTTTTACACCTTCTTTACACATGTTAGGCCTCTTGGTGAGTTCTTCTTACACATGTGAAACATCCCTTGGTGACTCTCATACATGCACGGCCATTGGTAAATATGAATAATCTTCTTTGAGTTTGAATGGTCTTTGGTGGTAGTTCTTTAACCAAGTGGTGGCACATTCAAATGATGATGATGTGATGATGACATTCATTTGCTTGCAATGATGTTTGGACCAAACTCTTTTCGGGCCAAAGGTCTTTGAGCTCTTTGAACTTTTTGTCTTTGCTCATGCTTTGGAATTATCCAATTCAAAAATATTCCTTTAGAGTGCCTTTGGCTTTGGGGTTCTTCCATTCATACCTTTGTATAAGCTAGCACAACTCCAAAAGATCATCCAACTAAAATCTTTTCCTTCTTATACAACAAATTATTATGTCATGCTTTATAAAAAAAGAGAAATAAATAAAAAGAGAAATTTTTGTGAAAATGTGTATACCACAAATACTCAAAAGAAAATATTTCAAATTGAAGTCAAAGTCACAACTTATTTAATGTATGCAAAACAGTTACAAAAGCAACAAGAAGAGAAGATGGTACTCAATAGCACAAGGAAGCATAAAAAATAACTAGTTTACTTAAGCATGGTTGATATGCACTATATTGTATCTCCTTATTAAAGACTAGATGATCCTCATTGAGGGTAGAATTATCTAGATGTATAGTAGATATTGTACCTTTGTTCTGCTCTTCTATCTTTCTTTCCTTTTGAGGGTTGCATATCAGAAATGAATTTTAATATTTATCTCCTCCCATCAATTAGTTCTACCTTCTATTTGCCTACTAGTACTATGAGCCGGCCTGTCTCTCACTCAAGATGAACCTCTAATGGCTATTATGGTAGCGCACCATGGACTAAGAAGACAAGGAACCCCAACTCCATCATACTCCTCCAAGGATAACACTCCAAGACTCAAGACATTGCTCATTGGAGAACTCAATGAGAGAGAGATAGTTGCAAATGAAAGGATGGTGAGTACCTCCTCACCCCTTGTTTATATACTTGTGAAATAGCTACACATTAAAGTTACTAATTACCATAGTAAACTCAAGTTACTATGGTAAAAGTCAAGTAAAGTCAAAAAGTAGAAAGGAATATCCATTCACATGGGCATATTCCCCTAAGCATGTGGTCTTATCTTGACCCAACCACTAAGTCAAGGATTCCTTCACATGGGCTATCCTTGGACTAAAGAAGAATCCAAAACAAAAAGGCTTGCGGGCCCAAGAGTTCTCAACTCTTTTCTGTAAGCCAAACACCTAGGAATAATACCAAGTCAACACACTAAATTCCAAAATAGTGGTGCTCATCTTTTCTACTTCCTCTAAAGTAAGGCCCCCTCTTTATTAGCTTTGACTAACTTTAGCTAACCATGACTAATATAGAATCATCCTTTATCTTTATATAAATAATTTCTCTTAAGTACATGTTAAACCAAGCTAAATATCACAATACCACACACATGCACAAATGGGTGTCACATTTATCTCCGGACTAAGTTTTCACTTTGTCCTCAAAGTGAAGATCTCTCTACCTTCTATGGTACATCTTCAACTTATCATGGTTAATCCTATCAAAGTATCTTCCTCCCAACTCCTTGAGATCATAGGTGTAATTTCCTCACACCTTCTCCACTATGAAAGGTCCAAAGTACCTAAGAAAAAACTTCTTTTGCACTCTCTTGAATTGAATGGAATCAAATAACATTACCCAATCACCTTCTTTGAAAGGCTCCACCTTCTTCTTGCCTTGCTTCTTGTCATAGCTCTCCTTTTTTTTCCTTTGGGCTTGCTCCACTCGAACCATAGCAATTGCTCTTGCCTCTTCCAACTCCATGAGTTGATCCTTCCTTGACTTCTTTGCATCACCTCCTTGTTCTTTCTTCAACCTCTAATGAATGCTTTGGAAGGTAGGAAGATCAGAGTGAATAGGTAAGGTAGACTCAATACCATATACCAATTGAAATGGAGAATATCCGGTAGAAGTCTTCATGGTTGTCCTGTACTCCCACAAAACTGCATGAATCCTCTTGTCCCAATGATATTTAGCCCCCTCCATTTCTACATCTTTGGCCAACATCATGCACAAGGTCTGATTGGTTCTCTCTGCCAAGCCATTGGAATTTGGCTTATAGGATGTAGTTACTCTATGTGTGATAGAGAAATGTCATAGCATGGCTGTAGTAATACTTCATGTAAACTCTCTACCTCTATCAGAAACCAACTCCAAAGGGCATCCAAACCTAGTGATAAGGCATTCATAAAGAAATCTACCCACTTCATCTTCATTCTTGTCCCTCAATGGTCTAGCTTCAACCCACTTGGTAAGGTAGTCAGTAACTACCACAATGTTCCAATTGTTCCTTGGGGTTCTATTGAGAGGACCTACAAAATCAATTCCCCACTTTTCAAAAGGTCCTAGCAATGGAATTGATCTAAGTGGTGGAGTGGATGTAGACTTTCTAACAAAAGCTTGACAAACATGACAAGTTTTTCAATTATCAAGACAATCCTTGAACATCACTCTCCAATGGTAACCTGCATCTAGAATCTTGAAAGTAATCACCTTTCATGTAAAGTGTCCTCCACATACTAAACCTTCATGAAACTCCTTTATGAGTGAGATAGACTCTTTCTTACCCACTGCTCTTCAAAATAGACCATCTGCTCCTTGGTGAAAAGGAATATCCTCCACCATTGTGTAAGGTCTAGATCTTGCTGCAAGGGCATTTCTCTCCCTAGCATGCATCCCTTCTGGATAGTTACCTCTTGTCACAAAATCCACAATCTCCTTGTACTCCATTGGAACCTCTTGAGTGATTGAGATTGTCATGAGCTACTCATCCGGGAAGGAATCATCCACTAGCACATATCCATCATGATCATAGGCTCTAGATAACAAATCAGCATTTGCATGCTTCTTTCCTGGCCTATCCTCAATGGTGTAGTCATACTCAAACAAGAGTATCATCCACCTTGCTAGTCTCCCTTCAACATTAGGCTTGTTGAAGATGTACTTCAAAGCCTTGTGATCCGTGATAATGATGGCTTTCCCTCCAATCAAGTAATGTCTAAGTTTCTTGAGACCAAAGATCACTGCCAAACCTTCTCTCTCTGTGACAGAGTAATTCTTCTCAACTGAAACCATCTACCTACTTGCATAAGCTAGTGGATAATCATGTCCATCTTGGTCTAATTGACTAAGAGTGCATCCTATAGCTACATTAGAAGCATGAGTGTAGATGATGAAAGGCTTACTCCAATCAGGTTTAGCAAGAATTGGAGCTACAACAAGGGATTGCTTGAGCTCCTCAAAAGCTTTGAGAGCCTTCTTGTCCTCCAAAATCACCATGTAATCTACACCCTTCTTCATGTAGATAGTCAATGCATAAGCCTTGTTGGAAAATGAGAAGATGAACCTCCTATAGTATCCAACCATCCCCAAGAATTGGCATAACTTTGTCAAGCTTGAAGGGAATGGAAGGTTTGAGATTTTCTTCACCTTCTTAGGAAAACTGCTATTCCATCCTTGGAGATGATGTGCCTCAAAAGTAGACCTTCTTCACATCCAAAAATAAACTTCTCTTGGTTGAGTGATGCATTTGCCTCATCCAAGCATTGCAAGACCTTGATTAGGTGCTCAAAGTGCTCCTCCTTGCTCCCATAGACACAAAAGTCATCAATGAGTCTCTCATAAATTCCCCAATGAAAGGTTCAAATACCTTGTTCATGAACCATTGGAATGTGGCTAGAGCATGGCAAAGCCCAAAAGGCATGACCTTGAAAGCGTAAGTTCCTCAAGGTGTGGTGAATGTGGTGAGTTGTTGATGCTCTCGTGCAATCTTGATTTGGTTATATCCACTATAACCATCTCCAAAACTGTACCTCTCATGACCTACAACCTCCAACAAGATCTCATCAATGAATGGCAATGGGTAGTTGTCCTTCTTGGTAACAACATTGAGCTTCTTGTAATCCACACATATCCGAAGATTGCCATTCTTTTTCTTCACAATGACAATTGGAGACACCCATTCTAAATTCTCTATCTCAAAGATAAATCTTGCCTCCTTGAGCTTATCAATCTCCTCCTTCACAACCAAAGATATTGGTGGGCTAATGCGACGTTGCTTTTGGCAGATTGGTCTTGCATGTGACTCCACCTCTATCTTGTGCTCCTCCAAGGTGACTTCCTTCAAATCCTTGTAACTGAAAGCAAAAACATGGATGGACTTGCGGAAAATCTACTCAAATCTCACCTTCTCCTCCTTGGTAACATTTGGGCCATACTTGAGGGTAGCTAACCTTCTCTCTACCTCCTCAAGTGTCAATGGTGATTTATCTGGGTCCTTCAAAACCTCTGGCTTAGGTGCAAAATCCATAGCACACAAAGGATACACATCTGAATCAGATTCAGATTCATCCTCCTTCGCTGAAGTCTCCTCTTCCATGCTTGTGTCCATACTTGAAGCTCCTTCTTCAAAATCTGATTCCCAATAATCAGGAGATTGTGTATCTGAATGTGAAGTGTTGGTGGTGTTAGTCATAGGAACTGTGACTCTATGGTTTGATGGCCCAATCCTCAAGTACCCTTTGTGCCATCGATGAGTTGTGCGTGTTGCTCTCAACCATGGCCTCCCAAGAAGTAAGTCATAGCTTGAATCCTTCAAGACTTGGAAAGTCATGGTCAAACTTGTTGCTTGTTTGCCATGCTCACCACAAATGTTGAAGGTCTTGAGGGTATCATACCCAACTTCTTCATCAACCTTTCTGATATGGCATTCACTGCTTATCCTCCATCAACCAATGCATCCTTGATGTTGTGACCATTCACTCTCACATCAATCTTGGACGTATATTCCCAAGCCTCCCATGGTACTGGCTTGGCATCCACTACCTCCATTGATACTAGAGCTTTTTCCTTCTTCTTTCTCTTGCTCCTTGAAGAACTCAAACCACCTCTAAGCTCCTTTCTCAAGGTAGGGTTCAAAGCAATCAATTGGCCCACTGTGATGTTAGCCTTGTGATTACCAACATCCTCCAACACATTGTAGTTCCATTGTTGCTTTGAGATCAAGAAGTCCTCCATCCCCTACTTCTTCCTTGGAGTCTTTGTTTTTGATGGTGTTGAGGTGCGAGTGCTCTTAGTAGACATAGGAGTATCCTTGCTTGGAGTAAATCCTTGAGAAGAGTGAACATCCTCTGCAAAATGAGCTCCCTTCTTCTCTTGTGCCAAAAGCTCCAAATTAAGACCCTTGGAGTTTGAGCACTCTTCCTTCTCATATTTGCTCTCAATCATATCTATGGATGCTATCTGCTTACCTTTGTTTAAATTAGGTTCCACTTGGGTTTCACTACCTCCCTCTCTCCCCGTATTGGCTCCCTCATAACCCCTTCCTCCATGGTAAGTGGAATTTGGGCAATTCCTTTGGATATTGCCTCTTCCTCCACAACCAAAACAATTTCTATCATTGAAATTGTTCGCAGGTTGGTCTCCTCTATATGGATAGTTTCCATAACTCCTAGGCCCTCTCTTCCAAACATTCTGATACACTTGTCTCTTCTCCCATAGTTGCACCACATTGATCTTGAGATCCGCAAGTTGTTCTGTGATGGTTTGAAGTGGATCTTTTGGTGGAGGTGCAAGAACTGGAGCAACTACTACTTGTGGTGCAACCCTTGCCACCAAAGTATCAAAAGTTCCACCATACTTGTAGCCATGAGGAGGATGCATAACCTCCTTCACCACCAAATCACTCTCATCCCCTTCCAAACTCTCCTCCATATGAATTGTGATCTTGATAGCTTCAACCTTGGATGAAGGTTTCTCATATCTCACCTTGCTTCTCATTTGTGATCTAAATCCTCCCACAAAATTCTTGGTGAGCATGGCGCCTATGCCAATCAGAGTAGTCTCCACATCATCTCCACCCTTCCTCAACATTATGCAAAATCTGGACTCTAACTTTTCCACTCTTTCCACATAGACTCTCACTTTCTCTCCATCTCCTTGCTTGAGAAATGTAACCTCACTCATCAATCTCTCATAATTCTCATCAGGAAGAAAGTTCTCAATGAGTGTTGAAGTCAAAGTCTCCCAAGACTCCTCTTCCCCATCTCTCCTCTCTCTCTTTTGGTATTTAGACTCATACCATGTAAGTGCTGCATCCTCAAAGAAATCTGGTAATAATGAGGCCCTCTCATTCTTCATCCTCTCATTGTTTCCTATGCAAGCTCTCTTGAAGTCTCTCACAAAGGCCTCCACATCTTCTCCATCCTTGCCAAAGAAAACCATAAGTTTCCCCATCTTAACCTCTCACTATCTTTCTTTCTCTCAAATTTTTTTTTTTTCTCTCACTCCATAACTAATAGAGTATGTACATGACTAACACCATTTGAGAGAAATCACCCCTAGAGAACAAAAAAGGCTCAGGTTGCTCCAAGATTTCTATAGCAACATCAAATCCTAGAGTGCATATTAATCGAACCCTCATGGATAGTTTATCCATAAGTTGAAAGATTATCTTTGTCACTAATCTTGAGAACTAGTTGATGAAGATGGTAGTATTTTTGTAGCTATACTAAGACTCTTTCCAAGATCCTTCACCAAAGTCTCCAAATGTAATTTTACTTCACTACACTCATGTCCTTTTGGAAGTCCTTCAACTCCACAAACCTCACACAACTCCTTGGTCTTAGATCTTCTCCCTCCCAATCTTGGTGAAGAAGGTCCAACATGCAAACCCAAGTCAAGCAAGCATCTCCTTTCCCTCAATCTCTTGCTCTCAAAGGTCAATGGATATGAACTTGCCTTATGTCCCTTCTCTCCACATAGAAAGCACTTAGACTCACTCTTTCCTCCAAGTGGTGTAGGTTTTTGGATCCTCTCAACACTCTCTTGAAATTCTATTGTAAACTCTCTTTTCCTCAAATCCACCCCTACAATCACCTCAAAACCTTGGGGAACCTTGCAAAGTCTTAATTTCCACTCTTGGTGACCCTTTATGTTCCCAAGATGAATCTAAACACTCAAACATGTTTTTTGTTGCTCTCAAACTCATGCATGAGATCTCCACTTTGCAGAATTGACCCTTCCTCACAATTTCACCGGACCTTTCAACTTGTATGTGACAGTCCTCCGAAACTTTTCACACGTGATCACAACTCTAGTGTGTCCCTCCCTGCAAAATTTCAGATCTTTTCATTGAGCCATTTGGCCTAGACACTTTTCTATTCAACACACATATTTCAGATATGGTCTGAAAAGCACCCCCTCCCTTCAAAAACTCATAACTCCCTGCTCAAGAATGATCTCTCTCTAAAATTTATGTCAGCAGGTAGGATATAATGTACTGAATTTTCTGGGGAAGTTTCACAACAATCCACTGAAAATTAAACAAATAGTAGACTCTGTACAATTTTCCAGACAGCATGCAGTTGCGGGAGCAATTTACCTTATCAACTTCCAAAAATTCTAGCCCAATGCACATAATAGCTCTCACAATAATTCCAAGTGTGCTAACTGAAAAATAATCCAAGCTATCATGTGTAGAAATTTCAAGTTCAGATCTCAAACTTGAATCAAAATCACCTTAATCTCCAAAATCTGCAATCCACCTCACACAATCTCTCCAAATCCTCTCATGTGTACAAGATGTACAAAATCACTTCAAAGACATCATAATGAACTATAGGGTATACAAATGGATCTTGGTTCTCTAACATAAGTTCAGCCCTCTCCTCTCCTAATGTTCTCTCCAAGTGATCTCTCATAGCCTTCTTCTGCCTAATGTAGAATTGATGGTGGAACATTATCTTACCTTCTAGAGAGGTCTGGCAATGGAACCAAAAATGTGAGCCGTCCTGTCTCTCACTCAAGATGAACCTCTAATGGCTATTATTGTTGCGCACCATGGACTAAGAAGGCAAGGAACCCCAACTCCATCATACTCCTCCAAGGCTAACACTCCAAGACTCAAGACATTGCTCACTAGAGAACTAAATGAGAGAGAGATAGTTGCAAGTGAAAAGATGATGAGTACCTCCTCACCCCTTGTTTATATACTTGTGAAATAGTAAATACCAAAGTTACTTATTATCACAATAACTCAAATTACTAGACTAAAAGTCAAGTAAAGTCAAAAAATAGAAAGAAATATGCCCATTCACATGGGCATATTCTCCTAAGCATCTGGTCTTATCTTGACCCAACCACTAAGTCAAGGATTCTTCACATGGGCTATCCTTGGACTAAAGAAGAATCCAAAAAAAAAGGCTTGCGTGCCTAAGAGTTCTGAACTCTTTCCTCAAAGCCAAACACCTAGGAATAATTCCAAGTCAACACAATAAAATCCAAAATAGTGGGACTCATCTTTTCTACTTCCTCTAAAGTAAGGTCCCCTATATCTTAGCTATGACTAACTTTAGCTAACCATACCTAATATAGAACCATCCTTTATCTCTTTATAAATAATATCTCTGAAGTACTTGTAATACCAAGCTAAATATCACAATACCACACACATGCACAAATGGGTGTTACAAGACATGGCCAACTTGGTTTTGAAGAAACCAAAAAGTGTTCACCAAAACAAACTAGTGAATTGAGTGGTGATGAGTACTCAAAACAAGCCATGATGAGAGAAGACTGCATCTAAGTATAATTGAGCTAGTTGTGGAGTAGTCACATCCTTGGTGGTAGGGCATACATGAATCATTTTGTTAAGCCGGTCCACAAAGACCACGATGGAGTCAAATCTTGAGGTGGTCTTGGATAATTCACAAACGAGATCTATACTCACCTATTTCCAATATTGTGTAAGAGTGGGGAGAGGTTGAAGGAGCCTTGCAAGAGCTTGATTAGAAACTTTGTTTTGTTGATAGAGTAGGCAATTGTGTACATAGTCCATCACATCATTGCTCATCTTGGTCTAATAATAATGGCGTTGGATTACTTTGACGGTCTTGTCCACTCTAACATGACCTACAATGGCCAAATCATGACATTCCGCTAGAATGGTGGTGTGTAATTTCTGGGACATTTGGGATCCATAATCTACCATCACGAAAGGTGAGTCGTTGGGTGCTAGTGACACCTTTGGATGATTGTGCTTCTAGAATCCATGGATCAATTTTTGTAGCAGCCAAAAACTCTTGCTAAAATTCAAGGTGAATCTTAACTTCTACCACTAAATTTTTTGCCATCGGCATGCGGGTGAATGCATCTATAAGTTGCTTCTTACCTTCCATGTAGGTGATTGTCATGTTAAAGCATTGTCACCACTCTGCCCATTGAATCTAGTGACAAGATAGATCTTGTTGTGTCTCCAGGTAGACTAGAGGTTTGTGGTCTTTCTCTACTACAAATGCCTTCTTGCCCAAATAGTGCTTGCAATGCTTGGTTGCAAGGACAATGGCTAGCTCTTCTTGTTCTATGGTGTGATAGTTATGCTCTTTCGTTGTTGTAAGGAAAATAGCCCACACGTATTATTGATGCCATTTGATGTGAGGGTTTTGTTTTCTTGCATTGCAATGACTTTGGGTTTGTTGGTTATTATTTCTTGGGAATATTTTTCATGTTGTTGTGAAGTCGGAAGTTTTGTTAATATTTTGTGAGCTTGAAAGCTCTCAAATGATGCATAAACTCAGGAGTATCTATTAGTTTGCATGAAAATGGGAGTTCTTTTGGAGTTACACATTCTGGAGCTTAGACTTATATTACAAGGACTCAGAACTTTGTTTGTTGGGATCCTAAGAGTACTTTTCATTTGAGTGGCAGAGCAAAAGAGTCTTTAGCCTCAAGGGAGTGCTTTTGGAAATAGGAGATAAAAGGAGTTTGTTGGCTGTGAGAACAAGGCCTGAAAAGAAAACGAAAGAAGGAGAGAAGAAGGAGGGCTTGAGGGAATACGGGCATGTGGAGGAGTAACAGGTTCTTTTTTCTGAGGAAGTTAAGGGCCTATGACAAGGGCTGATAGTAGAGGAGGAAGGGAGTTTTAGGCCCGGGACAGAAGGGAAAGGATTCTTATTTTTTTGAAATATGAAGAAGGGAACCTGGATAGAGGAAGAAAACGGAGAGATGCTTGCTATGTAGGGAGGAATCTCGAGAGAAAAAACTATTTGGAGACATGAGAATTTTCAAAGGATTAGGTCTTGGACAGAGGAGAGAGAAGGGGGTAGACAGATTTTTGAAAGAGTAGGTTGTGAGGATAGCAGGAAGAAAAACTTTCGTAGCAAAGTGAAGGGTGTGTGATGACTTCAAGAAGACAATTTTTGAGAGGATAGGAGGTAGGAAGAATTGGAATGAGGAGAGACTTTCAAGAGAATAGAGGACAAGAAGAAATTGGAGGAGGAAATTCTCAAGAAAAAATGTCCGGCCATACACAGAATTAGGGATTTGAAGGGAGTTTGGCATTGAACAAAAAGGAAGGAGAAGGCAAGAGAGGAACTGAGTGACCAGGACTTTGGAAAATGCTTCAAGTGCATGAGTGAGGAGAAAAATGCTCAAAGGAGATCTATGTAAATTGGCAGGATAGTAAGGAGTTTGGAGAATGCTTTGAGTGCAAGAGTGAAGAGAGAAATGCTTAAAGAGAGATCTATGTGAATTGATAGGACAATAAGGAGTTTTGGTGAATGCTTTGAATGCAGGAGTGAAGAGAAAAATGCTTGAAGAGAGATCTGTCTGAATTGTCAAGACAGTAAGGAGTTTTGGTGAATGCTTTGAGTGCAAGAGTGAAGAGAGAAATGCTTGAAGAGAGATCTATCTGAATTAACAAGACAGTAAGGAGTTTTGGTAAATGCTTCAAGTGCACAAGTAAGGAGAAAAATGCTCAAAGGAGATCTGTGTGAATTGACAAGACATTAAGGAGTTTGGGAGGATGCTTCAAGTTGACATAGAGCCTTTGGCAATGACAGGGTAGTAAGAGAAGGGAAAAGGTTTTGAGTGGCCATGAATGTAGAGAGGAGCATCAAAGGGCTTGACAGTGAAGAGAGATCAGTGTGAACTAAAGAGCTGGCTATGTAGGCTAAGCAAGACATAGAGAAGAGAGGGGAATTTAGAATGTGAAGAGGAATATAAAGGGATGGCGAAGGGGCTATGATAGGGCCAGAGGAGAGGCATCAAGAGCACATGAGCGTTTTAGAGAGGAGAGACTCTTCAAGAGGATAGAGTTTTGGTTAAAGGTCTAGATAGGGACACCTTCAAGGGGAAGGTCTAAACTTAGAGGGGAAATACAGGGAAGAAGAATCTAGAAAAAGCTCCACATGACAAAATTTGAAGGTGAGCAATAGAAGTGAAGGGGAAGCATCAAAAGAATGTCTGACCTGAGCAAGAACTAGAGAGAGTGAAAGAAAGAGAAGGGAAAGACATTGAAGGACAAAGAAGGAGCAAAATCATAGAGAGGAAGGGCAATTTTTGAGAGAAGACCTGGCTGTGTAAAGGTGTTGATATTGAAGTAGCTGCAAGGAATGAAATTTTGAGAGGAAATCTAGCTATGTTGGGGTTTTAAGGGTTTTGAGGTTGGTGAGCTCTAGAGGACTGTGATAGGAAGAAGGAAGGATGCAGTTTCAAAGTGAAGAGAAGCAATGACAAGAGAAGAGGTTGTGAAGAGCTATAGGAGGGAAATTTTCACAAGAAGGAGGTGTGGCTTTTGCAATAACATCAGGAAGAGAGAAATTCTTGAAGCAGCTTGGGAGTTGTGATAGGACAGAGGGGTGAAGTCTCAAAGTGATTTTGCCAGATAGGGAGAGAGGACCTAGAGAGACTCACGAAACAATTGCAATAGAATAGGAAGACAATGGTTGTAAGAAATAGTGTTTAGAATGTGGTTGAATTCATTTCATCTAATATCTACTTGGACAGTTAAAACTTTGGTGTGATCACTGTTTGGCTTGGAGCTGATTTGTTCTCCCCAAGATTGTAAATTGCAAGGCTTGGTGTTGTGATGCATATGCAGTTTCTCATGATTAAATGTGAATATATTGGTCTGTGAAAGTATGAAGGAGAGGACTCCATTCTCGGAGCTCCCAATCATGCTACATAAGTAGATCTTGCCATTGGCCTAGTCACAATGATCTGGAATTGGGCATATGGCTCATGACTCGGTAGGCAAAACCCTCCACTGTCCCATTAAATTCAAACCCAATAATAGCAAACTTGGGCATTAGCCAATGAATCTTGAAGATCAAGAATTTCCAAACAAAGCCAACACAAGAAAACCATTAAGAGGAACCTATACTTAGGGAAAGTGATATCCATGTTGCTCTAGCAGAAAGGAGACCGCCATCTAGGCAAGAGCAAAAGAAAACCATAGGGACCTGGTTACATGAAGTTAGAACCAATGACAACAAAGCAATCTAAGCACAAGCAGCCCAGTGCCCAATGCACTCTCGAGACCAACAATTCCCCATGACATAAGTAGCAACCATGTTGGGGAATCTTGAGGCTTGTGCTTAGACATTAGGAAGAGTTGGAGCTAAAGGAGGAGTTAACAACATATTGGAGTTGAGTCGGGTGTTAATAGCTGATTTGGGTTGAGGTAAGGATGGGGCCTAAATTGTCATCTTTAGTTATGTCAAGGAAGCAAGAGCTCTTGCTCTTGCTTCCTTGACATGGTGGCCATGAGAGCCATGAAGGATCAAGAGAAAGAGAGAGATAGAGTGAAGGCGTAGTCTTCCCAAGTCACGAAGTGTTTACACAGAATAGTGGACCAATAGGGAGAGTTTGACCGTAAGGATGTGACTAAGTACTTGAAGATCTATTAGAGAGAGGTTAAGCTTCATGACCTTGATGAGAAGGTTGCCATTGCAAGGTTCTCTATGCTGGCGGAACTCAAAATCAGGAAGGTGGTTGAGAGTTTAGTGGAAGAGACTGCAACATGGGAGGAATTTTCACAAATGATGAAAGAACAATTCCTACTGCAAGATGCGGATCGGGTCACCCAAGCCATGTTCTTGGACTGGATGAATGATAGGAGCAAGAGCTTGGAGCCGTAGGATCTCCTGAAGGATTTTAATAAAAGGCTAGGACAATTGTCAACCTGTGAGGCTAAGGTAATAAAATTATAGTGGTCTAACTATTTCCTACAAGCTGTAGATAGCCATTTGCAAGATGAGTTGGAGTATGCACTTGACATGCTTCAACTTGATCGCTTGGGAACAATTGAGTGGAAGAAGATTGAGGAGGTTGTTGTTTGGGTGAGCCGTAGAAGGAGACAAAGGAAACTAGATGAGGAAGTTATAGCCAAGGCACCGGTTTGGAGCAGCCTTGTTAAATCCAGCGGAGAGAAGGAGGGATAGTGAGTGAATGAGGTGACTAAGGAGGAAGTGGTTGATGAGATTTCATGGCTGATGGGAAGGACTGAAGATTCTGACCACCAAAGTTGATCAGCTATAGAGTGGAAGTAGCACCACAAAAATAGGTGGAGAGAGGAGGCAGCCCTATGGGTGCATGTGGTGATAGTAAGAGTCATGCCAAAAAAAGACTATTAGGAACTATTAGAAGCATTGCGCAACCAGTGGGTGAAGTTAGTTGGGGAACTCAGAATGAAGAAGATAGCCTTCTATGATACCGGGGAGCCAATACCGCTGAACGGGAACAGAGGGGGCATGAAGGCTCTACTAGAGAGACACATGGATAAATGGGAAGTAGGCATGGTAATTGCTGCTTTTGAATGTGGTGTGTATAACATAGTGAGCAAGAGGAAGCAAAGGGCATATTTGGGCAAAGTAGAGAAGAGAAGACTTGAAGAGTAGGTCCAAAGAAAATTAGGGTGGGATGCACCAATAGCAATAACAACTATCACCATGGAGGTTGGTGCTACTTGGGATGCAATGATTGAGGAGAAGCGGAAGGCTGATCAGCGGGTAGAAACCAAAGGGCAACCAAAGGAGAAACAACAACGAGTGAAACCGGAGAGAAGAGAGCTCAAAAGAAAGGAGGTATAGTTTAGTGACACTTAGAAAGGTAAAGATCAGGGTTTCAGTGATGGGGAGGAGTCTCAAATGGGCACCAAGGGTGTTGCTAACCAGAAACTTGGTGAGAGATCTCCAAGAAACGGACCTGGTTGGTTGTTGAGCCGAGACGCATAGATGGAGCTTGACCCTCAAGAGATTGCTAAGAAGTTTTGGAAGCAAGAGGTGAGAAGGTTCACAAATGAAGAATTCCTTGGAAGCTTGTAGAAAGATGTGCAAGATCTTATCTTGGCCAAGGCAAAGAAGAAGTGATCCTACAAAGAGGGTCCTCATACGTCTTTGTTGTAAAAAGATGGAAGCAAGGCGGATGAGGAAGTAAGTACTTATGGCCTAGAGCTCGCACAGGAATTTTCAAAAGATGAAACCAATGAGGCACATGTCTATGATACTACTCTTGAGGAGGAAAGGCCTTTTCTGCCCTTGTCGAAAGAGGTGCAAGATTCCTTCTGGGAAAGGAGCTGCAATGAATGTGAGATCGAGATGCAGGGTGTGAAGCTTCGGATGAGAGTGTTGATTGACTCAAGGTTTGAAGTTAACCTCATGTCAAAGGCTGTCAACAAAGAAGGTCATTGGAAGGTGGACCGTGACATTGATTGGAAGGTAAATTTAGTGAATAGAACCAAGAATGCATTGTGGGAAGCTTGTCTTGATGTCAAGATCAAGATGGGGAATGTAGTAGAACCGATCAACATGGTTGTACACAATACCTTGCCCTATCCAATCATACTAGGACAGCCCTTTATCACTCAATTTAGGATGGAGAGCAAAGTCTTAAATGATGGGATTTACATGGTGAAGGTCAAGAGTCAGAACGGGGCCAGAATAGTGCAATTTCCTACTGTTTTTCCAAGCAATGATAAGAACAAAAGAGAGTTGAGAGATCCAGAAAAGCCTACTAGAAGGTAGGGTTTCCACTAGGCGCCTTGACAAAGAAGGTAGAAGAACAAGGTGCCATATGTAATGTTCCACCACAAAAAATCAGCAAACATGACTGTTTGGATAGGACCTACATTGGAATCCAAAGAGATAGGACTGTTTGCTTTGTGCATTAAAGAACATATCAAAGATTTTGCAGAAAAAGATGAGGAGGAAAGAGAGAGTTCTGAAAAAAATAAGAGAAATGGAAGATAGCAAAGGTATCATTGGAGTGTTGGAAGATTGGGGAGAAGGCAAAGCAGTCCATGAAGTGATTAGTGCAATGGAGAAAGGAGAATCTGTGGTTGAGACAGGGGAGAGGCTTTATGTTCCACTTTCAGAATTGGTTCATGAAGTGGAATGCAATACCAAGTACAAAATAGTGGACAAGAAGGTTCATCCCATTACTGTTCCATTGCTGTTGGATGCATCTAATTTGCTATGTAGAACTAGAGAAGAACCAAGGTTGAAGCAAGTGAAGAATATTGGCCATTCCTTTTCTAAGGAGACCTTGGCAGAACTTACAATTAGAGAGGATGGTTTGCTCATAGAGGTTGAGTGCCAAGCATTTAAAGAGATGATTGGTAAGTGTGGGAAAGCTTTCGCTTTCAAGATTGAGGAGATTGGGTGTGTAAACCCACAAGAAATCACACCGATAATCATTTTCACAGTTCCTCATGCATCGTGAGAATCTGAGACCAATATCGGTGCCAAAGGTGCTTTTGCCTTGACTAACAGAGCTATTGAAGGAGAAAGTCAGCGCCAAGATTGTAGAGCCATCAGAAGCACCATATTCCAATCACTGGTTCACGGTCAAGAAGAAGAACGGCAAGCTATGGTTCATAAAGGATATGCAACCTCCGAACAAGGTAACAATTCAAAATTCTGGTGTAGGACCGGCTGTGGGACCCTCTGTGGATGATTTTGCTGAGGAGTTTGTAGGAAGGGCAATTTACTCTATTGGAGATCTGTACTTAGGGTATGATCAGTTTCAGCTCGCTGAAGGAAGCCTTGACATAACCACCATGTGAACACCGCTTGGCTTGATGCACATGTGCACTCTCCCGATGGGAGCTACTAACTCAGCGGCACATATGCAAAGTGCTATGAATCATATTTTGCAGCCGTTGATTCAGGAAAATATCTGTCCATTCTTGGATGATATACCTATTATGGGTTGCCCAGCAAGTGAGAAGGATGAAACCTTAGTGGATGGTGGTATAAGGAGGTTTGTCATGGATCACATTCAAGATGTGGAAGCTATACTAAAGCGCTTGATAGAGGCAAGAGTGACTCTTTTTGGAGAGAAGTCAGCATTTGGACTTGGAGAAATATGGGTGGTAGGGCATATGTGTGGTTTGTATGGGAGGAAACTGAATCTGGAGAAGGTGGAAAATATAGAGAAGATCAGAGATTGTTCTTTGGTTTAGGAGGTAAGGTGGTTCTTGGGGGCGTACGTCTTCTATCATACATGGATACCTCATTTTTCTCATGTTGTAGAGCCACTTAACCAACTTCTGAGAAAGAGAATCAAGTTTATCTGGAGGCCAGAGCATTCCATTGCTATGACAAAGCTGAAGCAAGTGTTGTAAAACCCACCAGTACTTCATCCGCTTGACTACAATTGTGGGTGGTCGATCATAGTTACAATGGGTTTGAGTCCCGATGCTGTTGGGTGGGCTGTGGGCCAAGAAGATGAGAATAGCAGCAGATATGTAGTGAGGTTTGGAGCAGGAATCTTTACAAAATGGTAGCAAAGGTATCCTCAAATCAAACAAGAGTTGGGGGTGCCAAGATAGCATTAAAACAAGATAGGAATTGCTTGATTGGTGCCTATGTCATCCTAGAAACAGATTGCTTGTCGCTGCTAGGGATGGTTGCCAACTATGATACTCCGGATATTGGATTGCTTTCATTCAAATGTTTAATCCAGAGCTAAGATATATAGCTAGGAAGGACAATCTAGTGGCTGACATGTTGTATAGAGCATGCTATGATAGAACCAAAAATGGTTGTAAGGTAGATGTACATGAACTAGATCTGAATCTACCCTTTAGAGAAGAACTTTACACCGATGATCTTTTTGTTATTAGGAAGTATCTTAGTTCTTTACTGAAAGATTTAGAATGGACCAGAGAGGAGTTTGAGAAGGTTAGGAGAAAGTCTAGCAGATTCTTGTTAAAAGACAAGTACCTTTGGCTAAGGTCCAAGAATTGTGTTGGAATCCCATTGAGACTGGTGGGAGATGGAAAGACAAAGCAAAAAGTACTACAAGAATCACATGATGCAGAGGTTGTAGATCATCATGGAGTTTAGGGTACGTATGAGCACATTCAAGGGTTGTATTGGTGGCTTGGAGTTTATACGGATGTACAACATTACGTGGAAACTTGTGAAACTTGTCAGATCTACTCCAAGGTATGGCACATAGATGAGTTGAAGCCTACTTACCCACTAAACCTTCATTTTCAGTAGGTTTTGGACATAGTTCATATGCCTTCAAGAGTTCAAGGAGCAAAGTATTTAGTATTGGCTAAGGAGGACTTGTCTAATTATGTAGAAGAGAGGGCGTGATGTCTACACATACCCAACAAGTATGTTGGTTTGTTTTAGAAGATATTATTGCCAAGCATGGATGTTTCTATCGGATGAGGGTAGATCAAAGAGAGTGGATGCAAAGGAAGTAACTAATTTCTTTGCTAAGTTCAACACCAAGCTAAACCTGAAAACTGCCTATAATCTAGAAGCCAAAGTTAAGAGTGAACAAGGTCATCCACCGATAATGAATGCTTTGGTGAAGGCCTACCAAGGTGAGACACACAAATGGCTTGATTTGTTGCCATTGGCATTTATGGCGGTGTCGTAGGGAAAATAATCCACACGTACCATTGGTGCTGGTTGGTGTGAGTCTTCTTCTTTCATTTTTCATGTTACAATGAACTCGGGTTTTATGTTATGGTGAAACTGGAAGTTGCTTTGTGTTCTTGTAAGCTCAAGGATTTTCTCTTGTGTTAAGGGAAGGAGGAAATTGAGTGGTGGATTTTCTTTTATGTTGCATAAGCTTGGGGTTTATTTGCATGTCATTGAAACATGGGAGTTTGTTTATGTTATTGGGGTCTCAAGAGTATTTTAGTAGCAAGGGGTTTTGGGGCTTTGAGAGAAAAGCCTGAACAGGTCTGTAGAAGAAAAAAAAAACAGAGAGTATTGAAAGGGTTTCAGGAAAAAAGAGAAGGGAGAGAAATTATTGAAGAAGAGGAGTCCAGGAAGAGAGATGACGATGGGGAGGAGTGAACTCGGGGAGAATGGTAACAGGGAATTGAGGGATCAAAGGAAGAAAATAAATAAATGATAGAGCAGTTTTGAGTGATATGTATTAAAGGGAAAAATCAGGGATTGACAAGAAAGATCAAAAGGAAGAGTTTTGAAGGGAAAGGGAAAAAGAGCTGAAGAGAGAGGATTTTAGGTTTCAAGGAGTGGCTTGAGCAGGGGAGAAGAAGCAAGGTTAATAAAAACAAGTAGAATCAAGCAGACAATGAGGAAGAGGAGGCAGATTTTGTGACAAAAGAGGGCTATTTGTTTTCGGAAAGGAGGTGAGCAGTCTCGAGAGAATGTGAAGGTTTGGGAGAAAAACAAGAAGGGACTCGGCTTTGATGAAGTATGTGAGGTTTTGGGAGAAGAAGAGTGAGAGATGGTTTCGTGAGATCTGTTGGTGATAAGGGGGAAAGAACAAGAAAGAATGCTTTTGAGAGGAAGGGTGTGAGGGTTTTGAGAGAGAACAGGAGATAGCTTTGAGGAAGAAATGAGGTTTTAGGAGAAGGACATTAGGAAGGATTTGCTTTTAGGAAGGATGTGAATAGTTTGAAGAGAATGTGAATTTTTGGGAGAAAATCAGGAATTGACTTGGTTGGAGAGGAATGTGAGGGTTTCGGAAGAAGGACAACAGGAGGATTTGCTTTCAAGAAGGAATGTAAGGGTTTCAAGAGAAAGACAGGAGGTGAGTGGCTTTTCAGAAAAGAATATGACACAATTTCAGGAGAAGAGAAGGAAGTGTTTTCTTGGGAAAGGATATGTGGAGTTTTGGGAGAAAATAGGAAGTGAGAGAGAAGGAAGGAGGGTTTTTGGGAGAAGAACAAGAAGTGAGAAGAGTTTGGAGAGGACAGAGAAGTTTCAAGACAAACCCAAGAAGTGACTTTGCTGGAGAGGAATGTTAGGGTATTAAGAGAAGGACAGTATGAGGATTTGCTTTCAAGAAGGATGTGAACAGTTTGAAAGAGAATGTGAAATTTTGGGAGAAAATCAGGAATTGACTTGGTTGGAGAGGACTGTGAGGGTTTCGAGAGAAGGACAATAGAGGGATTTGCTTTCAAGAAGAATGTGAACAATTTGAAAGAGAATGAGAAGTTTTTGACAAAGAAGGAAAATGACAAAGAAGAGAAGGAATGAGAAGTTTTTGGGAGAATGACAAGGAAGGTATGTTTTGAGAGATTTTGTTATCATTCAGAGAAAAGAATGTGAAGAATAGGAAGTGAGTTGGTTAGGAGATTTTAGGAGAAGAACAAGAAGTGAGAAGAGTTGGAGAAGAAAGTGTTAGATTTTGGGAGAAAGATAGGTGGTGATTTGCTTTCCAAGAAAGAAAGAGAGAGATTTTAGGAGAAGGACAAAAAGTGATTTGTTTTTGGGAAAGGATGTGAGCAATTTTTGGGAGAATGATAGAGAAGAAAACCATAAGATTCAACGGAAGCAAAAGGCAACAAGGAGACAAGAGGAGAGGAAAGTGGATTCTCAAAGGAAATGTGACTGAGATCGGGAGAAAAAGGAGTAATAGTGACAGGGTTTCCGGAAGATGAAAGGGGTTCAAAAAGTGTTCAAGTGACCAGAAGGGTTTACGGATGTTCCTTGAGAGGGTCTTGGGCTGAGAATAGAACTGGAGAAGGAGAGAAAAACTCACAAGAAGGAACAATGTGGATGAACGCAATGTTGAGTACAGAAGCCAGCATGCGAATTGAAGAGACAAGATTGCACAAGTTGAAGTTGTTGGTGCAGGAGATGAGGAGGAGAAATGCAAAGGATAAAGACTTGAATGCCTTACTTATCAGTCTCAAAACTCATGTAGACAGGAAGATATTGGAAGTAGAAGACAATATCACAATTAGATTAGACTTAGTGAAATTAGAGATAGATAAACTGCGGAAGGATGTGAGAGCAAAGCCTTTTTGTTTTGGATTCTTCTTTAGTCCAAGGATAGCCCATGTGAAGGAATTGTTGACTTAGTGGTTGGGTCAAGATAAGACCACATGCTTAGAGGAATATGCCCATGTGATTGGATATTCCTTTCTACTTTTTGACTTTACTTGACTTTTAGTCTAGTAACTTGAGTTACTACGGTAATTAGTAACTTTAGTATGTAACTATTCCACAAGTATATAAACAAGGGGTGAGGAGGTACTCATCATCCTTTTATTTGCAACTATCTCTCTCTCATTGAGTTCTCAATGAGCAATGTCTTGAGTCTTGGAGTGTTAACCTTGGAGGAGTATGATGGAGTTGGTGTTCCTTACCTTCTTAGTCCATGGTGCGCTACCATAATAGCCATCAAAGGGTCATCCTGAGTGAGAGACAGATAGCTCATATTTTTGGTTCCGTTATCGGAACTCTCTAGAAGGCAAGATAATGTTCCGTGTTCAATTCTACATTAGGCAAAAGAAGGCTATGAGAGCTCACTTGGAGAGAATATTAGGAGAGGAGAGGGCTGAACTTATGTTAGAGAACCAAGATCCATTTGTATACCATGTAGTTCATTATGATGTCTTTGAAGTGATTTTGTACATCTTGTACACATGAGAGGATTTGGAGAGATTGTGTGAGGTGGATTGCGGATTTGGGGATTAAGGTGATTTTGGGCAAAATCTCAAGTTTGAGATCTGGACTTGAAATTTCTACACATGATAGCTTGGGTTGTCCTTCAGTTAGTACACTAAGAATTATTGTGAGAGCTATTATGCGCATTGGGCTAGAATTTTTGAAAGTTAATAGGATAAACTGCTCCCGCAATTGCATGCTCTTTGGAAAATTGTACAAAGTCTGCCATTTCTTTAATTTCAATGGATTGTTATGAAACCAATAAAATTCAATGCACTGTATCCTACCTTCTGCCACAAAACTTAGACCGAGATCATTCTTGCACACGGAGTTATGAGTTTTTGAAGTGAGGGGGGTGGTTTCCAAACCAAATCTGAAATATGTGTGCTGAATAGAAAGGTATGTAGGCCAAATGGCTCAATGAACAGATCTGAAATTTTTCAAGGAGGGACACACTAGAGTTGTGATCAAGTGTAAAAGATTTAAGAGGACTGTGACATACTAGTTGGGAGATTTGAGTGACATTTTGAGGAAGTGTCAATTTTGTAGAGTGGAGATCTCATGCATGAGGAGTTTGAGAGCAACAAAAAGCATGTTTGAGTGTTTAGATTCATCTTGGGAACATGGAGGGTCATCAAGAGTGGAAATTGAGACTATGCAAGGTTCTCCAAGGGTTTGAGGTGATTGTAGGGGTGGATTTGAAGAAAGGAGAATTTAGAATAGAATTTGAAGAGAGTGTTGAGAGGATCCAAAAACCTACACCACTTGGAGGAAAGAGTGAGTCTAAGTGCTTTCTATGTGGAGAGAGGGACATAAGGCAAGTTTATGTCCATTGACTTTTGAGAGCAAGAGATTGAGGGAAAGGAGAGGCTTACTTGACTTGGGTTTGCATGTTGGACCTTCTTCACCAAAATTGGGAGGAAGAAGATCTAAGGCCAAGGAGTTGTGTGAGGTTTGTGGAGTTGAAGGACTTCCAAAAGGACATGAGTGTAGTGGAGTAAAATCACTTTTGGAGACTTTGGTGAAGGATATTGGAGAGAGTCTTAGTACAACTACAGAAATACTACCACCTTGATCAGCTAGTTCTCAAGATTAGTTATGGAGATAATCTTTCAACTTATGGATAAACTATCCATGAGAGTTCGATTAATATGCACTCTAGGATTTGATGTTGCTATAGAAGTCTTGGAGCAACCTGAACCATTTGTGTTCCCTAGGGTGGATTATCTCAAATGGTGTTAGTCATGTACATACTCTATTAGTTATAAAGTGAGAGAAAAGAAAAAAGAAAAATAAATATTGAGAGAAAAGAAAGATAGTGAGAGGTTAAGATGTGGAAACTTCCGATTTTCTTTGGCAAGGATGGAGAAGATGTGGAGGCCTTTGTGAGAGACTTCAAGAGAGCGTGCATAGGAAAAAATGAGAGTAGGAAGAATGAGTGGGCCTCATTATTACCAGATTTCTTTGAGGATGCAACACTTACATGGTATGAGTCAGAATACCAAAAGAGAGAGGAGAGATGGGCAAGAGGAGTCTTTGGAAACTTTGACTTCAGCACTCATTGAGAACTTTCTTCCTGATGAGAGTGATGAGAGATTGGTGAGTAAGGTTACCTTTCTCAAGCAAGGAGATGGAGAGAAAGTGAGAGTCTATGTGGAAAGAGTGGAAAAGTTAGAGTCCAAATTTTGCATAATGTGTTGAGGAAGGGTGGGGATGATATGGAGACTACTATGATTGGCATTGGGACCATGCTCACCAAGAATTTTTTGAGAGGGTTGAGACCACAAATAAGAAGCAAGGTGAGATATGAGAAACCTCCTTCCAAGGTTGAAGCTATCAAGATCGCAATTCGTATGGAGGAGAGTTTGGAAGGAGATGAGAGTGATTTGGTGGTGAAGGAGGTTGTGCATCCTCCTCAAGGCTACAAGTATGGTGGAACTTCTGATACTTTGGTGGCAAGGGTTGCACTACAAGTAGTAGTTGCTCTAGCTCTTGCACCTCCACCAAAGGATCCACTTCAAACCATCACATAACAACTTGCGGATCTCAAGATCAATGTGGTGCAACTATGGGAGAAGAGAGAGGTAGATCAGAATGTGGGGAGAGGGCCTAGGAGTTATGGAAGTTATCCATATAGAGGAGGCCAACCAACCAACAATTTCAATGAGAGAAATTGTTTTGGTTGTGGAGGAAGAGGTCACATCCAAAGGAATTGCGCAAATTCCACTTACCATGGAGGAAGGGGTTATGAGGGAGCCAATAGAGGGAAAGAGGGAGGTAGTGAAACCCAAGTGGCTCCTAATCCAAACAAAAGTAAGGGTATAGCATCCATAGATGTGGTTG
This sequence comes from Lunularia cruciata, assembly GCA_948567375.1. Taxonomy (NCBI): domain Eukaryota; kingdom Viridiplantae; phylum Streptophyta; class Marchantiopsida; order Lunulariales; family Lunulariaceae; genus Lunularia; species Lunularia cruciata. The sequence continues at coordinate 45,401,069 of OX419761.1, read as the reverse complement.
AGAGCAAGTATGAGAAGGGAGAGTGCTCAAACTCCAAGGGTCTTAATTTGGAGCTTTGGCACAAGAGAAGAAGAGAGCTCTTTTTGCAAAGGATGTTCACTCTTCTCAAGGATTTACTCCAAGCAAAGATACTCCTATGTCTACTAGGAGCACTAGCACCTCAACACCATCAACAACCAAGACTCTAAGGAAGAAGTTGGGGATGGAGGATTTCTTGATTTCAAAGCAACAATGGAACTACAATGTGTTGGAGGATATTGGTAGTCATAAGGCTAACCTATGCCAGAGGTTTTGAAGGACCCAGATAAATCACCATTGACACTTGAGGAGGTAGAGAGAGGGTTAGCTACCCTCAAGTATGGCCCAAACGTTACCAAGGAGGAGAAGGTGAGATTTGAGGAGATTTTCCGCAAGTTCATCCATGGTTTTGCTTTTAGTTACAAGGATTTGAAAGAAGTCACCTTGGAGGAGCACAAGATAGAGGTAGAGTCACATGCAAGACCAATCCGCCAAAAGCAATGTTGTATTAGCCCACCAATATCTTTGGTTGTGGAGGAGGAGATTGATAAGCTCAAGGAGGCCGGATTTATCTTTGAGGTGGAGAATTCAGAGTGGGTGTCTCCAATTGTCATTGTGAAGAAAAAGAATGGCAAGCTTCGGGTATGTGTGGATTACAAGAAGCTCAACGCTGTTACCAAGAAGGACTACTACCCATTACCATTCATTGATTTGATCTTGGAGGAGGTTGCAAGTATTGAGAGGTATAGTTTTGGAGATGGTTATAGTGGATATAACCAAATCAAGATTGCACCAGAGCATCAACAACTCACCACATTCACCACACCCTAGGGAACTTACACTTTCAAAGTCATGCCTTTTGGGCTTTGCAATGCTCCAACCACATTCCAACAGTTCATGAACAATGTATTTGAACCTTTCATCAGGAAATTTGTGAGAGACTTCATTGATGACTTTTGTGTCTATGGAAGTAAGGAGGAGCACTTTGAGCACCTAATCAAGGTCTTGCAATGCTTGGATGAGGCAAGTGCATCTCCCAATTTAGAGAAGTGCATTTTTGGATGTGAAGAAGGTCTAGTTTTGGGGCACATCATCTCCAAGGATGGAATAGCAGTTGATCCTAAGAAGGTGAAGAAAATCTCAGACCTTCGATTCCCTTAGAGGTTGACAAAGTTACGACAATTCTTGGGGATGGTTGGGTACTATAGGAGGTTCATCTTCTCATTTCACAACACGGCTTATGCATTGACCATCTACATGAAGAAGGGTGTAGATTACATGGTGATTTTGGAGGACAAGGAGGCTCTCAAAGCTTTTGAGCAGCTCAAGCAATCCCTTGTTGTAGCTCCAATTCTTGCTAAACCTGATTGGAGTAAGCCTTTCACCCTCTACATTGATGCTTCTAATGTAGCTATAGGATGCACTCTTAGTCAATTAGATCAAGATGGGCATGATCATCCAATAGCTTATGCTAGTAGGCAGATGGTTTCAGTAGAAAAGAACTACTCTGTCATGGAGAGAGAAGGGTTGGCAGTGATCTTTGGTCTCAAGAAGTTTAGACACTACTTGATTGGAGGGAAAGCCACCATTGTCACAAATCACAAGGCTTTGAAGTACATCTTCAACAAGCCTAATGTTGAAGAGAGACTAGCAAGGTGGATAATACTCTTGTCCGAGTATGACTACACCATTGAGGATAGGCCAGGAAAGAAACATGCAAATGCTGATTTGTTATCTAGAGCCTATGATCATGATGGAGATGAGTCAGTGGATGATTTCTTCCCGGATGAGGAGCTCATGACAATCTCAATCACTCAAGAGGTTCCAATGGAGTACAAGGAGGTTGTGGATTTTATGACAAGAGGTAACTATCAAGAAGGGATGCATGCTAGGGAGAGGAAGGCCCTTGCAGCAACATCTAGACCTTACACAATGGTGGAGGATATTCTTTTTCACCAAGGAGCAGATGGTCTACTTCAAAGAGTAGTGGGTAAGGAAGAGTCTATCCTACTCATAAAGGAGTTTCATGAAGGTTTAATATGTGGAGGACACTTTGTAGGAAAGGTGACTGCTTTCAAGATTCTAGATGCAAGTTACCATTGGAGAGGGATTTTCAAGGATTTTCTTGATTATTGCAAAACTTGTCATTTTTGTCAAGCTTTTGCTAGAAAGTCTACATCCACTTCACCACTTAGATCCATTCTATTACTAGGACCTTTTGAGAAGTGGGGAATTGATTTGTAGGTCCTCTCAATAGAACCCCAAGAAACAATCGGTACATTGTGGTAGTTATTGATTACCTTACCAACTGGGTTGAGGCTAGACCATTGAGGAACAAGAATGAAGATGAAGTGGGTAGATTTATTTACGTATTATCACTAGGTTTGGATGCCTTTGGAGTTGGTTTCTGATAGAGGAGAAGAGTTTATAGGAAGTGTTACTACAGCCATGCTACAACATTTCTCTATCATACATAGAGTAACTACATCCTATGAGCCAACTTCCAATGGCTTGGCAGAGAGAACCAATCAGACCTTGTGTATGATGTTGGCCAAAGATGCAGAAATGGAGGGGGCTAAATATCATTGAGACAAAAGGATTCATGCAGTTTTGTGGGAGTATAGGACAACCATGAAGACTTCCACCGGATATTCTCCATTTCCATTGGTATATGGTATTGAGTCTACCTTACCTATTCACTTTGATCTTCCTACCTTCCAAAGCATTCATAAGATATTGAAGAAAGCACAAGGAGGTGATGAAGAGAAGTCAAGGAAGGATCAACTCATGGAGTTGGAAGAGGCAAGAGCAGTTGCTATGGTTTGAGTGGAGCAAGCCCAAAGGAATAAAAAGGTGAAGAGGCAAGGCAAGAGGCAAGGCAAGAAGAAGGTGGAGCCTTTCAAAGAAGGTGATTGGGTAATGTTATTTGATTCCATTTGATTCAAGAGAGTGCAAAAGAAGTTTTTTCCTAAGTACTTTGGACTTTTCAGAATGGAGAAGGTGTGGGGCAATTACACCTATGATCTCAAGGAGTTGGGAGGAAGACACTTTGATAGGATTAACCATGATAAGTTGAAGATGTACCATAGAAGGTAGAGAGACCTTCACTTTCAGGACAAAGTGAAAACTTAGTCCGGGGGTAAATGTAACACCCATTTGTGCATGTGTGTGGTATTGTGATATTTAGCTTGGTATTACAAGTACTTCAGAGATATTATTTATATAAAGATAAAGAATAGTTCTACATTAGTCATGATTAGCTAAATTTAGTCATAGCTAAGATAGAAGGGACCTTACTTTAGAGGAAGTGGAAAAGATGAGCACCACTATTTTGGATTTTAGTGCGTTGACTTGGTATTATTCCTAGGTGTTTGGCTTTGAGGAAAGAGTTGAGAACTCTTGGGCTCGCAAGTCTTTTTTTTTTGGATTCTTCTTTAGTCCAAGGATAGCCCATGTGAAGGAATCGTTGACTTAGTGGTTGGGTCAAGATTAGACCACATGCTTAGGAGAATATGCCCATGTGAATGGATATTCCTTTCTACTTTTTGACTTTACTTGACTTTTAGTCTAGTAACTTGAGTTACTATGGTAATTAGTAAATTTCATGCGTAACTATTTCACAAGTATATAAACAAGGGGTGATGAGGTACTCATCATCCTTTCATTTGCAACTATCTCTCTCTCATTGAGTTCTTGTAATACCAAGGGTTAGCCATATGATCTAGATGTGAAATTTGGTTTGGTAACTTCTAGAATGATGTTATATGTGATGGTCAAAATAGATCAGATAGAAGTATCACCAAAAGAGTACTTCTACTAATAGGGAAGAAACCAAAATAGACTTGAGAACCTTAGAACCAATAGCTAGACATATGATTTAAAGGTGAGAATTGGTTTGGTAACATCTGGAAGGATGTTACACATGATGGACTAAACAGATCAGAAAGAGGTATCACCAAAAGGGGACTTCTACTAATAGAGTAGGAATCAAAATATGCCTGAAATCTTTGAAGGCAATTTTGGAGGCCTAAACGGATGAATTAGGCCTCAAAAATGTGCAAATTCCCCCCCCCAATAGAGGAACGGCTGGCCTTCCCTCTCCCCTACTTTGTCTTATCAAGAGCTTTCCAACAGTACCTTATTCACATGATTCTGAGATTCCTATAGGAAGATTCCCTAAAAGCTTCCTTCTGATCAAAGCTTATTTGACCAACCAGATAGGACCTAGACCAGACAGGTCACCCATCCAAGTAAGTAATCCAAGGGTGGAGCTTGCTAACATGTCACCTACCTGTGTCTCTAATCCTATGGTGGAGCTTCCTTGGAGGAGATCCTCTTTGTCTATATAATAAAGAGAAGGTGCTCCCTTGGGGCATCGAATGTTTGAGTGTGCAATCTGTGTTTTCTCTCTTCTCTCATCCTTGGAGTATTACAATGGTATCAGAGCGAGTGTTCTAGTCCAAGAGAGTGGATCACCCCTCTTGGAATAGCACGAACTACTGAAACTAAGTAATTGGAGGTGGAGAATATAGAGTAATCGCTAGACTTAGGAAGGGCTTTAGAGAGCGGATGGAATGGATGCGCCGGGGGGACAATTTCATGCACCTAGCTTTCCATTTTCAAACCCATTCCACATCAAGGTTATGTATATCCAACGTGAGCAGATGAGGGTATCGCTAGTTTATCACTTTGGTGCGGAATTCATTGACAAAGTGATGAACTCACCAAACCCGGTGATTCTTCTTGTGGTGATATATGACAGAGAGTGGGATTTGACGATCTACATTCTATTATGATAATAGGATATGAATGTCCCAAATCCTCTCCCTTTCAACACTCAAGTAGAAATCCGTTATGTAGTGAGGCCAAAAGTGATGTTTAGAGATTTTGTGGTTAGGAATTTTGGTGAGGAGTATTATCAACGAGTGATAGCTTCTGAGGTCCCAATGGTAGTTCTGATAGTTCATGCGCCTTCCAGAGTGATTATATTGACTCTGTATTGAAGTAGACGTTAGCAATTGGGTGTTGCAGGAACCATGGATCCATAGTTGCAAGAGCTGGTGCAAGGAATGCAAGGGATGCTGAATGAATTTCGAGAGATTAAGATGACCATGGAGACATTACAAAGTCAAGTGCAGATCCTCAGGAACAATCAAGCCATGCAAGGAGAAGAGCCGTCTCAAAACCCAGTACCTGCAACCAAAGTACTTGGAGAGGCACCCGTGCCTACAAACCCTATCAACGATGGAGCCACATTGCTACTCCGGATGAAGAAGACCTGCAACATCGAGCCTTACAAGGGGCAGCGTACGATGGGAGTAGTGGAAAATTGGATCTCGAGAATGAATCGATGTTTCCGATTGTTCTCAACAGAGATCACAGAGCATGCTACAGGCGTGTTTGCATGTGGGTACTTGACCGATAAAGCGCTCACATGGTATGATGCTTGGGAACGATCCATGCTGGCCAAGAGAAAGGAGGTCACATGGACAGCAATGCAAGAAGGACTGCTAAAGAATTTCCAATCGGTGGATTTTGTGCAGATGGCTCAAACCCGATTATGGGGATTGAGACAGAAGAATAGCGTACAAGAGTATGTGGAGGCATTTTTGGATCTACAAGTCGCAATTACCGACATGAGTCCAGCAGAGGCTCTCAATAATTTCAAACAAGGGTTGAAAGAGCGGATTCACCAAGAAGTCATGGTGCAAAACCCTCGCACGGTATTTGAAGCCATTGCTTGTGCGTAGAGAATAGTAGGAGCATTAGGTGGGAGTGAAGGAGTAGTTCCACCTCAACATTATTGGGCAGAAATGCCACACATGGGTGGACCAGTACCGATGGAATTGGGCAACCTTCAATTCCAGGATCAAGGAGCACGGCCGCTTCAAGGGGAGTGGGGACAGGTAGAAGAACGAAGAGATGGAGTCCCACGAGGAGAAGGGACTCGAGGAGAACAACGCCGTTGTTACAATTGTGGCCGTATTGGGCACATATCTACCAACTATCGCACTCGTTTCCCTAGAGGCCCTCGGCCTTCATACAGGCAATCTTTGAACAACATGGAGAGGCACATTGAAGAGGAGGAGGTGGAAACCACTTCGGAAAACAAAGATCACTAGTAAATGTACCTCGCGGCCTTACTGGCTCAATAAGGAAGCAGAGAAGCGAGGGAAGGAAGAAGAATAATGCGCAAAGATCCCAAAAGGCAACCTCACAATTGATTGTCGTGAATGGAATCTTAGAAGGTAATCAAGTAAGAGTATTAATAGATCCGGGAGCAACAGAGAATTTCTTGTCTTGCTCTGTTGCAATAAGATTGGGAATGGATCTAGAGAGAGATGGAAGTGAAGAAGTAGAGTTACCAAATGGGCAAACAGAGAGGATTGAATCATTACCTAGATGGGTAACCCTCTTTGTAGGAGAATATTAGGAAGCAATTGAGTGGTGAGTGATACAATTAGCCCGTTATGATGCAATTTTAGGCATACCATGGATGGAGCAGTACAACCTTATGGTGGATTGGAGGAAGAAAGTAGTGAGAACCCACCAATGGTCAATCCTTGGGGTTAAAGAAAAATCACACAGGCAAAAACTGCCTCTATATGTCATAGGGACGACAACTGTCTGTAAGACTGATAGATGTTTTATGGGTCTAATAAGAGAAGTCCAAAGTGCACAACTCGTTGGAAAAATTCCTAAGAAATTGAAGGATGTGGTGGATGAGTTTCAAGATGTCTTTCCCAATGATCTACCCTCAGGATTACCACCTAAAAGGCGAGTAGATCACAAAATAGAGACACTCCCGGGGAAGACACCTCCTTGTAAAGCCCCATATTGCCTATCACCTCATGAGTTGGAGGAGTGTAAGACTCAAATTGAGAAGATGCTACAGAAAGGGTTCATCCAACCTAGCGTATCACCATATGGGGCCCTTGTCTTGTTTGTGAAGAAGAAGGATGGTACAATGCGCATGTGCATTGACTATTGGGGTCTCAATCAGCAAACAGTGAAGAACAAATACCCCTTACCTCACATGGATGACCTGTTTGATCAACTCCATGGAGCGAGATACTTCACCAAACTGGACTTGCGGAGCGGTTATAATCAAATCCAAATTGCAGAGGAGGTACAAAACTGCCTTTCAAACCAGGTATGGCCACTTTGAGTATCTTGTGATGCCTTTTGGCCTCACCAATGCGCCTGCCACTTTCATGAGCCTAATGAATGACACATTTCGTCCATACTTGGATAAGTCTGTTATCGTCTTCTTGGATGATATCTTAGTATATAGTAGCATGATGACAAAACACAAATAACATCTACGAGAGGTCCTCCAGATTCTAAGACAAAATCAGTTGTACGCCAAAATCTCAAAGTGTGAGTTTGGCAAGTCTGAAGTAGACTACTTAGGGCATAGAGTAAGTGCTAAGGGCATTCAAGTATTGACAGATAAAATAGAGGTCATTCAAAAATGGAGTGCTCCAGAAGATCAGACTCAACTTAAGAGCTTCTTGGGGTTGACGGGATTCTATCGTAGATTTGTCAAGGACTTCTCCAAGGTTGCATAGCCTTTAACGGCACTACTTGGCAAGGGAAAAAAGTGGACATGGGGAGCCGCACAAGAGTTGGCCTTTCAAGAATTGAAGGCCGCCTTGCTACATGCACCAATCTTGAAGTGGTATGACCCAAAACGTCCAATCCAATTGGCTATAGATGCATTAGGCGTAGCGATAGGAGCAGTCCTACAACAAGAGTGGCATGACGGATGGCATCCAATTGCATATTTTTCTCAAAAGTTGTTACCAGTAGAGCGCAACTACCACACCACAGAACGAGAAGAGCTGGCCATCGTTCTAGCAACCAAGCATTGGAAGCACTACCTGGGCGAGAAGGCATTTGTAGTAGAGATAGACCACAAACCTCTAGTCTACCTCGAGACGCAGAAGGATCTATCTCGTCGCCAAATTTGGTGGGCAGAGTGGCGACAACACTTCAACATGACAATCATCTATGTGGAAGGTAAGAAACAACTGGCAGATGCATTCACCCGTATGCCAATGGCCAACAACTTGGTGGCAGAGGTGAAGATTAACCATGAATTCTGGCAAGAGATTCTAGCTGCTACAAAAATTGATCCACAGATTGTAGAAGCGCAATCGTCCAAAGGTGTCACTAGCACCCAAGGACTCACTTTTTGGGATGGCAGATTATGGATCCTAAATGTCCCAGACTTACGCACCACCATTCTAGCAGAATGTCATGATTCGGCCATTGCAGCTCATGTCGGAGTATACAAGACCTTGGATGTAGTCAAGCGCCATTACTATTGGCCCAAGATGAGCAACGACATGATGGACTATGTGCGTAGCTGCCTACTTTGTCAACAGAACAAAGCTTCTAATCAAGCTCATGGAAGGCTCCTTCAACCTCTCTCCACTCCTACCCAACGTTGGGAACAAGTGAGTATGGATCTCGTCTGCAAATTACCCAAGACCACCTCAGGGTTTGACTCCATTGTGGTGTTTGTGGACCGGCTCAGAAAATGATTCATGTACGCCCTACCACCAAGGAGGTGACCGCTCCACAACTAGCTCAACTATACTTAGATGCAGTCTTTGCTCACCATGGCTTGTCTAGAGTACTCATCACCAATAGAGGCACCCAATTCACCAGTTTGTTTTGGCGAACACTCTTTGGTTTCTTCAAAACCAAGTTGGCCATGTCTACAGCTTACCACCCACAAACAGATGGCCAAAGAGAGCGGGCTAATCGCATGATTGAAGACATGTTACGTGACTTCACCTTAGAAGAGCAAGAGAGGTGGGACACCCTACTACCGTTGGTGGAATTCGCTTACAACAATTCAGTGAATGCTTCCACCCAGGTCACTCCGTTCTTCCTCATGGATGGTGAGCATCCCTTCACACCTTCTAGCTTGATGAAGATCTATCTTGTGACTACCAAGGTTGATGCAATCAATATATTTGTTTCGAGAATCCAACAAGGTGTGGAGAGCGCCAAGCACAGGTTACAGATTGCGCAAAATCGACAAAAGTAGTATGCTGATGCACACCGTAGGCACATGGAGTTCAATGTTGGAGATCAAGTGTGGCTATCGACAACCAACCTCACATTAGTTGGATCTCGTAAGCTCAGACCTTGTTTTATTGGGCCTTTCTCAATTCTTCGTCGCATCGGCACTGTGGCCTATCACCTTGAGCTACCACCACACATGAAGATCCATCCAGTGTTCCATGTCTCCCTACTACGTAGATATGCTCCCCGATCAAGCCAAGGTCCTTCCACATAGGACATTCAACCTTGTCCGACACTCATTGATGGCATAGAGGAATATGAAGTAGAGCGGATTCTCCAAAAATGCATGCGTGGTACTCGCCATCCACGGGTGGAATATCTAGTACAATGGAAAGGTTACCCACTCTATGAAGCGACCTGGGAACCCGCTGCCAATTTGGCACATGCACCGGTGTTGGTACAAGCATTTGAGCAACAATTCCACAACGAGGACGTTGCGTCTTAAAAGGAGGGAGGTCTGTAATACCAAGGGTTAGCCATATGATCTAGATGTGAAATTTGGTTTGGTAACTTCTAGAATGATGTTAAACATGATGGTCAAAATAGATCAGATAGAAGTATCACCAAAAGAGTACTTCTACTAATAGGGCAGAAACCAAAATAGACTTGAGAACCTTAGAACCAATAGCTAGACATATGATTTAAAGGTGAGAATTGGTTTGGTAACATCTGGAAGGATGTTACACATGATGGACTAAACAGATCAAAAAGAGGTATCACCAAAAGGGGACTTCTACTGATAGAGTAGGAACCGAAATATGCCTGAAATCTTTGAAGGCAATTTCGGAGGCCTAAACGGATGAATTAGGCCTCGAAAATATGCAGATTACCCCCCAACGGAGGAGAAGCTGGCCTTCCCTCCCCCTGCTTTGTCTCATCAAGAGCTTTCCAACGGTACCTTACGTGATTCTGAGATTCCTATAGGAAGATTCCCTAAAAGATTCCCTCCGGTCAAAGCTTGTTTGACCAACCAGATAGGACCTAGACCAGACAGGTCACCCATCCAAGTAAGTAATCCAAGGGTGGAGCTTGCTAACATGTCACCTATATGTGTCTCTAATCCTATGGTGGAGCTTCCTTGGAGGAGATCCTCTTTGTCTATATAATAAAGAGAAGGTGCTCCCTTGGGGCATCGAATGTTTGAGTGTGCAATCTATGTTTTCTCTCTTCTCTCATCCTCGGAGTATTACAGTTCTCTAGTGAGCAATGTCTTGAGTCTTGGAGTGTTAGCCTTGGAGGAGTATGATGGAGTTGAGGTTCCTTGCCTTCTCAGTCCATGGTGTGCTACCATAATAGCCATCAGAGGTTCATCATGAGTGAGAGACAGGCCAACTCACATATTGGTCTCCTCAAAATAGGAGCAGATGTCAACCTCTCCTTGAGCTCTACAAAAGCTCTCTCTTGCTCATCTCCCCAACATCACTCATGTGTAAGCTTGGTCAGCTTCGTCAAGGCCTTGGCAATGGCACTAAATCCTCTAACATAGCGGCGATAGAAGTTTGCCAACCCAAGGAATGTTCATACTCTGCTCACATCCGTAGGCCAAGGAATACGTGCAATAGCCTCTACCTTGGTTTACTGAACACCAAGTCCTTTGGGCTAGATAGTGTGACCCAAATACTCAACCTGCTCATGGAAGAACCTACACTTCCCAAGATGTAATTTGAGTCCATGAGATCTCCACCTCTCAAACACCTCCAACAATTGTCTCTCATGCTCCTCCACAATAGTGTTATAGACCAAAATGCCATCAATATAGCACTGAGCAAAATCCAATCTAGCTAGGATCCTATCCATGACCCTCTGGAACTCAAAAAGAGTGTTCTTTAACCCAAATGGTAAAAACCTCCATTGATATAACACATCCTTTCCGTGAGGATCAATAGCCTAGAATGTTGTCTTGGACTTATCCTCCTTCTTGATCGGCAACTGATGATATTCTGCTTGAAGATCCAAAGTACTGAAGACCTTTGCATGCCCAATTGCATCAAAAATCTCCTCCAGTGTAGGCATGGCATACCAATCAGCCCTGGTCTATCGATTGATAGGGCGGTAATCTCCACACATCTGCCTATTTATATAGTTGCAATGCATGTCCTTCTTGGTTGGCATCACTGTCCCTGCACTGTCACATGCATACTCTCCATGTGAAATCTCCACCAAACCAGCCTCAAAAAGGTCACTACTCCGGCTCTGAATCAATGTCCTCTCCATATCACTATATTGATAAGGACGTCAAAAAACTGGTGTATTGCTAGTTAGCTCAATCTGTATACCAAGTCCCTTTAGAGCACCCAAACCCTTCATACTGAAGGCAAAACAACTTGTGTGGCTCCTCAAGAACCTCCAAACCCTCCGTCTTTCCTCTCTAGTAAGCTTGGGTCCAAGATCTGTCTCCCAAGTATCCTCTATAATTGTCATAGGAGTGGAAGACGTACTAACTGGCTGCTACACTAGGCCCTTGGAAGCAATGGTGTCATGCTCCCGACCACTAGAGGTCCCAACCTCTGTGTGAAAAAATCCCTCCACTATGGCTACAAGCTCCACACGTCCTCTAGCTGCATCCCAAGTAGACTAAGGGTGTAATCCAAGTAGACCACGCTCACCTGGATGGACTCCAAGTAGACCACTCTCCCTAGTAGCTATTAGATGTCTCCCAAGAATACCATGTCCACTCGGTCCATCACTCCCGGCATGTGCCTAAATCATCTCGATAGGCACCTGACTCACAACTGTCCAAGTGGTGATGCCTATCAAGCGCATCCTACGCTACTCTGCCAAGCCAAGGCTCATAATCCACATCAAATAGTTCAGGTCCATAGCTTGACCTAACACCTGAAGCCTAGATGCCTATGACACTATTGGAATAGCGGTAATACCGTTGCAAAAACCCATTGCTCGCTCTCTTGCATCAACGTTGGGCTCCACCAACTATTGTAACTATGAGTCCCAAACAACTCCATGTCCTCCCTCTTGAAAAGCATGAGAGCCTAGGAAACTCATGAGTGTGTGAAATGCGACTCTAGGCTATCCAACTAGGTTCACCACTACCATAGGTGACCTATCATCCACTACCACCATCTAATACTGACGCCCAACATCCAAGATGTCATCAACAAGGATGTGGTCAAGTCACAAAATCCCATCATAAGCACATTGTAAAACCTCTTTGGGTAAGAGGTTTGTCCACCAAAGACAAAGACAATGAGCCCGTGATCCCACTCTGGCAAACATCCAACAATACAATAGGTCCCATCCAAGAATGGACCTGATGTGTACTCGCCACCACTCTGGTGCAAGAGTCACCCATCAAAGGCATGGTCTCCAAAAGGTAAGTTGGAGAAATAGACTGATGAACCTGGAGATGTTGTAGTATCTGTAACATCTCCCAAAACACACCAGAATGAGGATCTTGAAGACCCAAGCCGCAGCCTATGCGTGTATATTGCTAACATGGCCATCTAGAAATCACCAAGTGGAGAGGCCCATGTCTCTCTAGGTCATGCGCCCCTAGTAACAAAATGTTTGCTGGTAGGACCTTTTGGTAACCTCTAACTATTGACATCGGTAATAACTCCGGATACCAATAGGTCAAGTGTGCCACATGATGTAAAGAGACTCGCCTAGCAGTCTCATCTCTCTCTACATACAAGTACCTTTGTACTTGTATACCCACCTATAATACCGCAGCTAGTCCGGTGCTAATCCAACTGAACAACTCCAATAGACATATCTCCTTTACTGGATATTGCCAAGCAATTAGTGTGGTATCCAAAGGTGTCAAAGCAATTGACTCTGGAGGCTCATCCTCACACTTATCTCTTGATGGTATGAAGGCTCCACTCCAAGCCTGTTGCACCAACTGATCTGCATGTTGTTGCAATGCCTCCTCTGAACTCCACAATGGAACATCCAAGGTGGATGGAACAATCCCACTTGTACTCCAAGTCCAAGTGATCTCCTCTAGTACTGGAGTACCTTCTACATGGGCGTTCCCCTCCAACAAATCACCAGGCCAAGTAACTGCACCCTGAAAGCTAAAACTGATGTTGCCATGGTCCTGGACTGAAGTGAGCCAAGACTGCCACTACTGAAGCGTACTAGTAAGTGACATACCTGTCCCTCACCAGACTGCCAACCAGGTCTATAGGAGGTTGTCTCCTCCCAATAGTCAATGTTGAAACCCATCGAGTATAACATTGCTCCCCCAACTAGCACATCATATGACTCAGCTATCGTTGCAATAGCCTGAGCTCTCACCACCAAGCTATTTGTCAGATGACCAGGCTAAACCTAGACAACAAGCTCTCCACGTGTGATGTACTGTGTTGAACCACCACCTAGAGATGTCTGGATCTGAAATGGACACCTCTCCACATCCGTCTTCTGTAACTTCAGACCGACCACTACAGCCTTCTCCAACATAAAGGGCAGCGCACCAGAGTCTAACAAGACTCTTTGTGGTGTATAGACCTTCCCTAAAGGTCCTACCAAATGGAAAATCCCCTTTTGGTTATCCAATAGGACAACACCATGTGTGAACTGCACTCTCTCAAAGGCCGGTCTAGTTGGCAACTCCTCCAATCTAGCCGTTGCTACTTGCCATAAACCACTGGTAGTTGAACAGATCCCATGCTCCTCAACCAAGTCAGTTCCACTACCAACCACCTCTGCCCTAGTAGTAGGAACCGCATCATCCCTACTCTCACAAAGTGTGGCAGCCAACCAGAACACAAGGGTTGGGTCAACTCCCAATGTAAACATGTCACTGGCCAAAAACAAAAGACGCCACATAATCAGCTGAGCCGCCCCCAACATCATGCTAGACTCAGTTTGTGTAGTAGCAAGTGGTTGACTAGCAAGTAGTCATCATGCACTCCATCACCACCTACCACACCTGCATTGGGATATATAAGAACCATGGATGTTGTTTGCAATGCCTCAAATAGCATGAAAGACTAGGGAAGTTAGACATGTGTCTCAACCTCTCCTCTCTGTGAGTCCAACTCCACTAATGCTCCTCTAGGCTCTGGAGCATGTACTACACTCCTAGTCACTATTGTAGATGCATCCACCTATGTTGCTCTACACATGAAGTCCAAAGCATCTCTATCACCGGCATATGAGGTGGAAGCCTTAGCACCCAAATTTGATCTCCTCTAAGCAATAGCCATACTAGTCAATCTCTGCTCCAATTGCTCAATCTGAGTAGTTGATAGCTGTGTCAGAAGTAAGAGCAGGTACTGCACCCCTACTAGGTGTAGATCCTCTACCACCACCTCTACCACCTTGTCTTCCATGAACTGGAGCTCCTCTACTACGTGCCATAGCAACCCTACCACTCCATAACTCTAGTTGTAGGTCAAAAACACCGATCACTAGTGTGATTAAATCTGTGGCAATGCTCACACTGCCTCTGTGCTGGCTGTGATGCACCAGAGGTATCAGGTCCGCTGGCTTGAGTACACTCTCTCCTATGGTGAGGTCCACCACAAGTCCAAGAAGCAACACTACCACTCACTAGCTACTATTGACCCAAAAATGAAGGTAAGGGTCTAGCTCCACTCGGCCCTCCACTCACTCCATAGGATCTAGGTTGTCCACCCTGTCCTCGAAAACCAACTGGGCGTGGTGCACTCTATTGCACTCTAGAAGAAGTTGCAGCCGTGGATGAGGTCTCCCTACCAAATCCAGATGTCACCACTCTCTCCTCCACCATGTTGAGCTCAATATGCTCAGCCAAACCAAAGACCATTGCCAAAGTGGGCAAAGTAGCCTGCAACAATGTAGCATCATGATCTCTACGTTGTAACTCCCTATCCAGTATCCCATACCAAAATTAGATGGCCTGGGCCTCAATAACTCCCAGAGTGAAACTGATCAGCCGCCTCATGCAAGTGTATACCTTGCAGAGGCTCTCTCCAGCCTTCCATTGGAACTCCTACAAGCTCCTCAGCTTATCAGTCCGTACTCCCCGGTAGTTTTGCCTCAAACACAAAAAGAACTCCACCATGGGGTTAAACCCCGATACCACACCACCTCTTGTAGCGGTACCTCCACTCGTGGTAACACTATCTCCAGCTAGTGCACCTCTACTAGCTCCACCAACACTACTTGAGCTAGAACTTGTAGGTACAGCCAATCTACTCTTGGCTACCAAGCTTGAAGTGATAGTGTGGTACCCACATTTTTGTTTTTTTCTCAACTTTGAAGAAGAAGTGTATAGAGAAGTCAAATTGCACCTGTATGGCCAAAGAAAGCAAAGAAAAGTGTCCTTGGGGTGGAACCCAAGGTAATGTGACTTTGGGTTAGAAGGCAAGGTACTCGGAATTGCCTTGTTAGCATACAACCTGAAGTAAAGAGACTTCGTCTGAAGGGCGCTCAACCCAAGGCAAGGACAGTGTAACAACTTTCCTTTGAGGCGACACATTCAAAAAGGTACCATTCACAAAAATGGATGTCATACAAGCGGGGGAAAATTGACATTGACAAGAGCATGCAGGAGGTGTGATTTCTCGGTAGAAAACTCAAAGTGAAGAAAGACAGAGAAGGCGTGCCACTATAAAATTTGGGCTAGAGACAAAGTGATGACAAGCAATTTTCCATCACCATTAAGAAGTCGTCCTGCAAGAGATCATGGGAAGGGAAGTATAATTGAAGATGCGTTGGTGTGTCAAGAGGAAGTCGAGAGAGTTAATCTGGGAATCAGTAGGAAGAATAGTCCCTAGCCCAAAGTGGAAGAGAGAAAGATGGGAAGTGGGAAGATGAACTCCGAATTTGCAATGAGAAATCATGTGATTCGGAGGTTAGATGTGATCGCAAGAATTGAAGTTCTAAGCAGGCTTTGGATCACATTCTTGGCATGGAATTGGAATGTTAGTTTTCCAAGTTTCATGATTGAGATCATCAAGAGTAAGTATCTTGAAGGCCCTAAAGAAGAAGGGAAGTGAAGAAATCCGGCTCAATGGATAGAGTCAGAGTGGAGATTAGTACTCAGAGAGGCATGCACAGAGCATGGTGCCACGTTCTTGGGGAAGGGAGAAGTAGCTGAAGAAACCCAAGAAGTGAGAGATGCCTTCTCTTCAAAGCGCACAAAAAATGGCTACAAGGTGGAGAGCTATAAGGATCCTATCAAGAGGGAGATTGTGAGTGCTCTAATGGTAATCTTGAAGCTGGAGAGAACAACTTATGTGATGAAGCACCAAGTGGTATTTTTCCATGAGATGTTTGCAGGAGAGCCAATTAATTGGGCAAAGTGTCTTCATCAAAGGACAAGACAGATGGTGTGGAATTTGCAAGATAGGTTGCCGCCACATTACATTGTGCCATTTGCAGCCCATTTCTATTTGGAGCTGAACCTGCTCAATGTGGCGGAGAGGCACAAGATGGTGTCTCACTTCCATCCTAACTTGAGAAGAGATGTTGATGTAGAGGAGCAACAGTACATCCTGCAAATCAAGAGTAGCGACAAGTAGTACGAGCAGACGGGGCAGAATGTGCAAGTGAAGGTGAGTACTCCGAGGTCAAAGAAGAAGAGTCAACAAGGAGAAGAAGAAGAAGTAGAGAAGGTGCAACCTCAAAAGCCAAAAGAGTGAACCCCAGGAAAGAATTGGTGGTGATCGTGTCGTCGAATGAAGAGTAATAAGGAGAGATTGAGTGCAAGTCCGAAGACTTGGAGAAGGAGGAAGAACCCGAGTTCATGCTACAAAGTGGAGATACGAGTAGCAAAAGTGATGATGGCGGGGAGATGCAAATGGTACCCAAAGAGGAGGAAGCTAAGATGGAGTCGATGGAGAAAGATAACTCAAAACTAGAAGACGAAGTTCTAGAGCAGGAGGAAAAGAGAGTTACAATTCAGAGGGGAGTCCATTCCAAACGAAGGGTGAAGTATGAAGCGGGACTGAGCAAGATAAGAGAAGAGGAGGATGGAAGTTTGGGGAGTGAAGAATCTATCCCTATAAGACAATTGTGGATGAAAAGGCAAGTGTAGAGTGAGGAAGAGACAAAGAAGGAGACAAGTCCGCAAGCCGAGGTAAATCATGGTGAAGGAGTAGAGTATCTGCAGGAGGTTGTGTTGTTGGTGAAGTTAGAGCACAAGAAGAAGGAGATGCAGTCAAAAAGTCCGGAGGTGAAGACTATGTTGCAGGTGTTAGCAAGATTGGAAGAAGAAAACTCGGAATTGAAGAAAAATATAACCCAAGGTGAGGAGGAAAGGGAAGTACTACAAGTAGATGCTATAGTACAAAATCAAGTGATCAAGAACTTGAAGAGAGAAGTAGAGAGTAGAGAGAGATTTATAGAGTAGAGTGACATGGCAAGGGAAAGGCAAGTAGTTGAGTATAAAATCTTGAAGCAGTAGTTTGCTGATTTGAGATTAGAAATTATCCATGCTATGGCAAGAGTAGCGGAGAGAGAGAGCAAGAGCTCAATAGTGTGATGGAGAGTGTAGAAGAGAAGAAGCAGCTCTGGCAAAGAGAGTTGATAGCAAGATATAGAGAAGAAGAAAGGTTAAGAGAGTTACTTCGCAATCTGGAGGAGAAGATGGTGCAAAAGGAGAAAGAGAAGGAGATTGTGAAAGCCAAATTTGAAGCAAAATTGGCAATGTACAGAGAAGATTGGCTTGCAGATCAAGAACCGGAGAGAAGAATGAGACTAGAGCCTTTGAAGGAGATTGTGATCAAGATGAACACGATGCTGAGTACAAAAGCCAACATGCAAATTGAAGAGACATGGCTGCACGAGTTGAAGTTGCTAGTGCAGGAGACAAGGAGGAGAAATGTGAAGGACAAAGATTTGAATGCTTTACTTATCAGTCTCAGAACTCATGTAAACAAGAAGATATTGGAAGTAGAAGAGAATATCACGATTAGATTAGACTTAGTGAAATTAGAGATAGAAGGATGAAACTTTGGAAGGATGTAAAAGTGAAACCTGAAGTAGATGACATAGGAGTGCAAATGTCTTTGGAATTACCATCAAAGATATTAGAGAAGAGTGGGTTGGAAGGTAAAGGTTTAGAAGGATTACCCACTAGTGGAATTGCAGATCAGGAAAAAGAAATGTTAGAATTGGTAGAGGAATTAGGAGTTGTGAAACCCAAGGATAGAGTAGTAAGTGAAGTTACTTCGGGATTGGAAGCTGAGGAAGAAGTAGACATCGGATCGGAGTAGTAACAGTTTTGAGATTTGAAGAGGTAGATATGAAGAGGTGCATTGTCATTTTGGATCTACATGTTAGTAGAGTTGTTATAGAATGGTATTTTTGTTAGTAACTGTCATTTGCTTCACTATTTGAGAGTGGCATTTGTAGGAAAATGTTGTTCAATGCTTATAATTTCTAAGAATAGATAAAGCAAATTGTTGTGAAGTAGTGCTCGTCATTTGAGCTTGATTCCGAGTATCAATGTTGTGCTTGTGTTGTGAGTGTTGGGAGAAATTTGAAGTGCAAATCAGTGTGTTTGTTGGATTTTGGATTCCATAGCCTTGATCTTCATTCTATGTGTTTGATCTTGAGTGAAGTGCAATCGGAGCAATCCCTTGATAGATCTGAGAGGAATTGTAGTGTTGGTAGTATTCTGCATTGTGAGTGCAGCGCAGTGTTGATGTGAAGCAATTTTGATCAAGGAAGTTGTGCCTTTAGTGGAGGGGTGGAATACAATTATTTTGAGGTGAAGTCATTTTGCAGTGAAGTGCCATTTTTGAGAGAGCCTGAATCATCACAATCAATATTGTTTTGGAAAGATTTGATGGAGTTGTGATTAAGAACTATGAATTCATGACGAGACTGTGAATCAGTGCTTGTTACTCTCTTTTGGGTGTGGTTTCTACCTAAGAGACTAAAGACGCAACCAAGAAGAACTAAGATTGTTACTTTGCTTTGTATTTGACCAATTCTGACTAGTATCTCTACGAGAACAAACTTTACTTACCTGATTACCGCAAAAGTGATATTTGCCAGGTTGTCATAGATAGAGACATAGTTTGGAGACCAATATTGTCTCCATAACTCAATCTCCTCCAAATGAGCTCTCTTGAACTTATGGTAGTCATCCATTGGCCGACCCTCCAAGTGCTGAAACAACCCCTTCCATGCCATGAAGGGTGTGAACAAAGTTGGGTTCCGCATCTGTTGTAGATCACACCAACTATCAAACTCTTGGATGAAGTCATCCAACTCAATGGTACCCATTGTACCAGAGTAATGCCTAGGGCCTTTGGAGGCCCCATAAATCTTGTCAATGTCCCACAACAACGGTGCGGACTCGCCTAGTGCACTCTCAATTGAATTAGCTCTTGTGTCAAACTCCAACTCAGAGTCAATCTCCTCCCTCACCCGGACCTAAGATACAGGTTGATATCGAGCACCACTCTGATGTCACGGGGTTTTGTAAACCTTGAGAGTGTGTCGGGCACCTAGATGCTTGGCTTAGTTTGTCCTAGTCCTCAATGGATTGTAAAGTATTCTGTAAGTTGTTTAGGTGCTAATTTTCCATCCATAAGTAGTTTTCCCTGTGATGGAAGACCCTACCTGCAGTTGTTCTACCTGAAGCCTTTCTAGGGTCATTGTGTTGAGATCTTTTAGGTGGTTTTAATTCTCATGTTCTCTTAGAGCTTGCTTCTGTCCTAGAATGTTTGGCTTTTGAGTTGGACCAGGTGGGCTTCACTATCAGTTTGCAAACCAAGGTCATACTTGTTTCTGAGCTCACAGCGAGTTAATCTGACTATTCTGACCTAACTGGAGGCTCCGAGAGTAGAGCCCTTCTTCTTGACACTACTCACAGTCCCCAATAAATACATTCATCCACAAGCCACTCTGATCCCTTCACATCCTCATCTCAATATTTATAAACTTGGAAGAAATAGCCAGTTCCAATTAACACAATGACCTACCCTAAGCACCAATAGTTGTCAACTAAACAAACAAGGGGAAAAACACAGCCAGCACAATCTTGGTCTCCTCCTTGTTCTTGCGCACGCATCTCAAATTCAGACTAGTCCAGTTGCAAAAATTTCTAACCTCCATTCTCATTATCTAGACAACTTCTGCTAAAACATTATGTGTCCTTACAATCTTCACACTTCAGCCACATCCAAAATTCTTCACACTCTTGTCCTCACCTCTGTGATATTCTTATCTCGTCAATTTCCGTGAAGCATCTCCACTCCACACTCCTAGCCACTCAAAACATTCACCTTCTCTTACTGCCCTGCCATCTTTGCAATAGGATCATTCTTCAAACCACTTTCACAATTTCCGCTCCCTTGTTATCAAATTAACACCAAGGTTTCTCTCTCAAACATATTCTCTTGAAGCCCTTTCTGCCAAGTCTTCATTCTCATGTACATTGGTCCTCTAGTTTGTGTAAAGATTTCACATCCAAAACCTTCTATCCTGACAATCAGCCCTTCACCTTGGAATTCCAGTTCTTCACTCCACACTGCACTCTCTCTTCTATATCCAGGCAAGTTGTCCTCCTCTAGGGAAATTCCCTATCAGTTCCTATGCAAACCTTCATTCAGGTGCAAGTCTTCTCTTGAAACCCTTTCCTTGTTGTCTTATCACTGCATCAGCAAGAGTCTCCTTGAAATTTCCCCACTCTTGCACTTTTGTCCAACCAAGGCATAAAACTTGCCCTATAGAGATATAATCTTCCTCCTACTTCACTTTTGTCCCTTCTGTCTCAATCAACCAAAACCCTACCTCAAAATTCTTCTCTCTCTCTCTTTCTATCACTCATGAAGCTGAAGCAAACTCAAAACCTCCTTCACTCTTGCTCGTTCAAAATTTTTCCTGTGTCTCTTGCACCTCATTACTCTCACAATTCAGATTTTTGCTCTGCATTCAATTTAAATTTTTCATTCTTGTGAACATTCCCCACACCTTTCCTTCAGTCCAGGTCTGCCTCAATCCAAGCTCAAACAAAGCTCAAGAGTTTCCTCTCCTGCTCCTGCCATAGCCAAAAAAAACCCTCAAAATTTCTTCTCCTTCTTCACTGTTCCTATCACATACCAGCATTTCTCTCAAAATTCCCTTCTCTGTCCACCTATCACAGACCAAGGCACAAGCAAACTTCAAAAGTACTCCTTCCCTATTTCACAATCTAGGACCTAATCCTTCAAAAATTCCCCTAAGCTCTTCACTTTTCATCCTGTCCAGTTCAAAGCAAGCTGCAAAAATTTTCTCTCCTTCATTCTGTCCAGTCTAGCCCATTACTTGTGAAATTCCCTTCCTTTCTTCACTCCCTGTCCTAGTTCCTGTCCAGACCAGCCAGCAGCAAAACTTCAAAAATACTCTTTCTCACACACACCTTCATTGTCCAAGGCAACCCTTGATTTCCTCTCCCTTCTTCACTGTTCCTATCACAGACCAGATATCATTTGAAGCATTCTCTAGGCTCTCTTGGTCAATCAAAGCCCTTCCTAACTGATTTTCTTCCATGTCACTCCCATAGAGCTCTCCTGGTTACTCGAGGCATCTTTCTTAAACCCCACTGGCACTATCACTCCCCAGAGATCCTTCAAAGCATCCTCCTACTCTCTTGGTCACTCAAGATTTCCTTCTTAACTGATTTTCTTCTCCTCTATCCTATCATATTCCTAAGATATCCTTCAAAGCTTTCTCTAGCTCTCTTGGTCACTCAAGACATCCCTAAAATGTTTTCTCCTGCTCCTGCAACAACCAAGGCTCAACTCTCAAATTTTCCCCTCCTCTGTCCTGTCACAGTCCTATGATATCCCTCAAAGCTTTCTCTAGTTCTCTTGGTCATTCAAGACATTCCTAAAAAAATTTCTCCTTCAGACTGAAACTTTCTTCTATTCTTTGGGAAAATTCCCTCCTGCAACCCTTCACAAAGTCCTCTCTCTCTCTCTTTATTAGGCTTTTCTCTCAAAAGATTTTTGTGCAACCCACAGTCTCCAGCCTTTCCCGTTCAAATTTGCTTCCCACTTCTCTGTCTAGGGCAAAATATCTTGAAAACTCCTTTCCTTTCCCACTTCTATGTTCAGTGCAAAATCTCTCAAAAATTCCTTCCCCTTCTCATTGCTCTGTCTAGGGTAAAATCTCTCAAAAATTCCTTCACTTCTTCTTGTCCTCCTATTCAAAACACTTCAAGCCAAACCTCAAAAACTTCCTCTCTCTCCTCTCCTTCCTGTCCAGGCCAAATCCTCAAATTTCCTTCCTTTCTTTCTTGTCCCCCTATCCAGAACACTCCAAGCCAAAACTCAAAAATTTCCTCTCTCCTCTCCCTCCTGTCCAGGCCAAACCCTCAAATTTCCTTCCTTTCTTTCTTGTCTTCCTGTCTAGAACACTCCAAGCCAAAACTCAAAATTTTCCTCTCTCTTCTCCCTCTTGTCTAGGCCAAACCCTCAAATTTCCTTCCTTTCTTTCTTGTCTTCCTATCCAGAACACTCCAAGCCAAAACTTGAAAATTTCCTCTCTCTCCTCTCCCTCCTGCCCAGGCCAAACTCTTGAATTTCCTTCCTTTCTTTCCTGTCCTCCTGTCCAGAACACTCCAAGCCAAAACTCACAAATTTCCTCCCTCTCCTCTCCCTCCTGTCCAGGCCAAACCCTCAAATTTCCTTCTTTTCTTTCTTGTCCTCTTGTCCATAACACTCCAAGCCAAAACTCAAAAATTTCCTCTCTCTCCTCTCCCTCATATCCAGGCCAAACCCTCAAATTTCCTTCCTTTCTTTCCTGTCCTCCTATCTAGAACACTCCAAGCCAAAACTCAAAAATTTCCTCTCTCTCCTCTCCCTCCTGTCCAAGCCAAACCCTCGAATTTCCTGTCCTCCTGTCCAGAACACTCCAAGCCAAAACTCAAAAATTTCCTCTCCCTCCTGTCCAAGCCAAACCCTCAAATTTCCTTCCCTATATCTTCTCGAAACTTCCTGCCAAACCCCTACTGCCCTTCCTGTCCCACTTCTACTGCCATCTCAAAGCCTTTGAAGTACCTCTCCAATCAGAAAGCCTCTCAAAGCATATGTCCCTCCTCCATTGGCCCTGTCACCACCAAATCCTTTCAAGGCATTTTTCTTCAGCCTCGATCCACTCAAAAAACCTTCTTAGGTCACTTTGTCACTATTCAACATGGAAAATTCCAAAACAACTCTTTTGCTCAAAGTGTTCCAAATAAACTCTCTAGAGCCTTTTGCTCAAAATTACTAAATGAAACACTCTCACATGACTTATTTGCTCAAATGGCACTAAACTGAAATACTCCCAAAATCCAATAACATAAACAAAATCCCGAGCTTGTGTAACATAAATTTAAGCCCTGAGTTGGTGTAGTACAAAAAAATCTTGAGCTCATGCATCATTTTTCAAACCCTCTGAGCTCTTGAAACAGAAATGGACTTTTGAGTTTACTGAACCCTTGAAACTTCCTTAGGCTTATGGCAACACACAATAACTTTTGACTTTACAATGGCATGAAAGATATTCCCAAGATACAATAACATTACAAAATGCCAAACTCATTGTAACGTAAAGTCAACAAAACTCTCCTACCAAATGCACCAATGGTTCATGTAGATTATTTTCCCAATGACACTGAGTAAAACCACTGCGTACTGCAGGGCTTACTCCTCTAGAATCTCCAACAAACTCCTTTGTGACAAAGTAACCGCAACTGCAACCACAAATCAAAACCACAAACTGCAATTGCAAATCGCAACCGCAAGTACCCCACCAAGTGCCAACACCAACTAAGAACCACCCACTAATGTAACTCTAACCGAGATAACTACATTAGGGGAAGGGCAACCCGTAACCTGCCATCACAACATGCACTCTCATGGTCTGTAGGTCATCACTTCTTGCCTCACCGGAGAGAAACAAAGGTAGTCTGACTAGTCATCACTCTCCGAGAGCCTCACTACCGAGAGCACACTAGAGCGACAATGCTCAAAAGTCAAGGCACCTCACACAAACATGGTACACAAAAAGGAAGCAGAGAAGGGAGGGGGTCCAATCACAAGAAATCTAAATGAAAACCCTCCATCTCATAAAATAACACCGGGATTGACTTTGCCACCATTTGGCATTTGACATAAGAGAAGTTTGTATCTAAGTCCTAAGCTACTAGGATCACCAAGAGTGGGATCAAACTGCCTCTCCTAGTCAAAGCTACAAGTGTATAGATAACAGTGGCACAATCACTAGGACAATTAGTGAGGGTGGACCACTTGGCTAGGGCACCAGTCTAGGAACTAGAGATCTAGGGATCAAACCCTGTTGTGCACAATCTAGCAGGATGGGCAAATTTTTCCAACCAATAACCAAGATCTACTCTAAACTAGCTAGCCTCACGCCAGCAAGCTGGCCTTTGTAGCCTCTCATAGCCCATAGCCCTATGCCTCAAAATACCAAAATTCAACCAAATGAGGCATTTCTTCTTGCCACTTCAAACCTCAAATGCCAAAATTCAACCAAATGAGGCCTTTCTTCTTGCCACTTCAAACCTCATCCAAAATCCCTAAATTTGGCTGACCGTCAAATCCCCCACTAACTCTCCACTCGAGCCAAATTGAAAACATAGGTTTCTCCAAATCACAAGTTCACGAGAATAGCTTCCCAACTCCACCTTCAATTTTACTTTCTGAGCCCAACTCGCAACAAATTTGTCTTGCCTTCACCTCATGAGCTCAAAATCACAACCATTGCTTGAAATTTGCTCCTTCTTTGCTCAAAAATTGGCCAAAGCTTCCGCACATTGTCTGCCTTACTGCCAAATTTGCATCAACTGAACAAGCTTCTGCACACTAGGGAAAAACAGGACTTGAATTGAGCTACCAATGACCCACCAAGCTTGGAGATACCACCAACACTCAAAGTTCATGCACCCAATTTCCCCTTGACTTCACTTCTCTAATGTAATCAGATTGTTTACCACTCTCAACTCAACTCAGATCAGTACTTGATCTATCACTCTATAAACTGCCAAAAATTGAGCACTAATTACACTCAAGCCACACCCACTCCAATATAGAGAATCCAGGTGACGCTCGCCAGCCTTTGTCCACCATAGCCAGGAACTCAAAGGCTCAACATCAAAGAATTGAGCACTCTAAAGCTACACTTTGAAAGTATACCCCTTGGACTCGAGCTAGACCTGAAACCCTTACGGTCCCATTGACAGCACACTCAATGGTGGGAACGGTGCAAAGTGATGGTGGGCCCTACTATGAAGTCAGTACCCTGAACACGAAATCTGACCGTTAGATAGTAGTCTCTGAGAAATTGCTAAAATAACTCTAACTACTATCACTGGAACTCTAGTGTCCGGGCAATCTAGATGCAACACTACAAATGGCGTGACAAGTGAGTTCATCATTTTGTCCATGAATTCTGCTATAAAGTGATAACTAGCGATACTCTCATTTGCTCAAACCGGATGTACATAACCTTGATGTGGAATGGATTCAAGAATAGGCAGCTAGGTGCAAGAAATTGTCCTCTTGATGCATCCATCCCATCCACTCTCTAAAGTCCTTCCCAAGTCTAGCAATTACTCTATGTTCTCCGCCTCAATTTACTCGGTTTTAGTAGTTTTTGCTCTTCCAAGAGGGGTGATCCACTCTCTTGGACTAAAACACTTGCTCTGATACCACTGTAATACTCCAAGGACAAGAGAAGAGAGATAACATAGATTTCACACTCATTCATCCGATGCTCCAAAGGAGCACCTTCTCTTTATTATATAGACAAAGGGATCTCCTCCAAAGAAGCTCCACCATAGGGTTAGGCACATAGATAGGTAACATGTCAGCAAGCTCCACCCTTGGATTACTTACTTGGATGGGTGACATGTCAATCCTGGTCCTATCTGGTTGGTCAAACATGCTTTGACCAGAGAGAATCTTTTAGGGAATCTTCCTATAGGAATCTCAAAATCATGTGGGTGAGGTACCGTTGGAAAGCTCTCGATGAGACAACACAAGGGGAAGGGAAGGCCATCTTTCCTTATATTAGGAGGGATCTGCATATTTTTGAGGCCTAATTCATTTGTTTAGGCCTCTAAAATTACCTTCAAAGATTTCAAGCATATTTTGGTTCCTACTCTATTAGTAGAAGTCCCCTTTTGGTGATACATCTTTTTGATCTATTTAGTCCATCATGTGTAACATCCTTCTAAAATGTTACCAAACCAATTCTCATCTTTAAATCATATGTCTAGCTATTGGTTCTAA
Organism: Lunularia cruciata; assembly: GCA_948567375.1. Classification (NCBI taxonomy): domain Eukaryota; kingdom Viridiplantae; phylum Streptophyta; class Marchantiopsida; order Lunulariales; family Lunulariaceae; genus Lunularia; species Lunularia cruciata. The sequence goes on along the minus strand of OX419761.1, from coordinate 45,374,766 downwards.
GGTTTTCAAATCTATTTTGGTTTTTACCCTATTAGTAAAATGTATACAGTATTGTAGTGCACTCTATCAATTGAACTTCCAAAATGATTTGGAGATGGTGTATTCTCTCCGGCAATACTTTGTCCGAGATAAAACAAAAGATTCTCCATGAAAAGCCTTTCTAGCTATTGATTTGGACCGGAGTTCAAGCATTGATAGAATTTGTTTTAGATTGTGTATATCTATGTGTAATGTCGTAAGTAGTACAATGTTAATTTCACTAAATAATTTCAATACATAATTTTTTTGGATATTACTAATCAATAAATGGACAAAGTAATAGATTTTTGGGATTCATTTTCACACTAGTCACTAGGGTGATACAAAAGTTTAGGTCTGTTGTACTTGCATGCGGGTGCATGTTGTTGCAATATCTCCTTAAGCACTCCACAATGTAACATCCAAGGTGGATGGAACAATCTTATTCGAACTCTAAATCTAAATGATCTTCTTTAGTATTGGAATATCATTTGCATGAGAATTTTCTTTTAACAAGTCAAGTAACAGAACCGCTAAAAGTTGAAATTGATGTCATGGTCTTTGATTGTAATGAGCCAAGATTGCTAATACTAAAGTGTACTAGTATATGACATACTAAGTCCTCACTTGACTCCCAACTTGGTCTATATGAGATTATCTCTTTCCAATAATCAATAGTGAAACCCATGCTATAACATTGCTCCACCAACTAGCACATCATATAACTTTACTATTATCGCAATGGTTTGAGCTTTCATCATAGAGCTATCAATCGGGTAATCGGGTTGAATGTGGATAATGAACTCTCCACATGTGATGTGTTTGGTAGAACTACCCCTTAGAGATATCCGGATCAAAATGGACACCTCTCCATATTGGTCTTAGGTAGCTCTAGACCAACAATTGTAACCTTCTCCAACATAGGAGGTTGTGCACTAGAGTCTTATAAAACCATATGTGGTGTATACACTTTCCCTAAAAGTCTCACCAAACAAAAAATCCCCTTTGGTTATCCAATATGACAACTTTAGGTGTGGACCGAGCTTGCTCAAAGGCAAGTCTAGTTAGTAACTCCTCCAACCTAGTTACTACTACTTGCCATAAACCATTGGTGATTGAGCGAATCCCATGCTCTTCAACCAGGTCAACTCTACTATCCACCACCTTTACTTTAGAAGTAGGAACCATATCATCCATATTCTCACAAAGTGTGATAACCAATTGGAACATTGGAGTTGGATCAACTCCCAATGATACCATGTCATTGGTTGAGAACAAAGGGAAGTGCATAATCAATTCAATTGCCATCAACATCAACATCATACTAGACTTAATTTGTGTAAGAGCAGGTGGTTGACTATCATCTAGTCCATCATGCATTTTATCACCACCACCCACACCCAGACTAGGATGTCTAGGAGCCATGGATGTCACCTATAGTGCCTCAAAGAGTGTGAAAGATTGGGGAAGTTTGACCTATCTACCAACTTTTCTCTTTGTGGATCCAACTCTATTGGTGCTCTTCTAGGCTCTAGAGTATGCACTACCCTCCTAGTCACTATGGAAAATGCATCTACTTGTGCTTCTTTGCATATAAAGTCCAAAATGTCTTTATCACTAACATAAGAGGTGGAAGCCTCAACACTCGAATCTGATCTCCTTTGAGCTATGGCCATGCTAGCCAATCTTTGCTCCAATTGCTCAATCCGAGCAACCATGGTTGTACTAGAAGCAAGGGCAAGTATTGCACTTCTATTAGGCATGGATCCATCACCTTGTCCTCCATGACTTTGAGCTCCTCTACCACCTACCATAGCAACCCTACCACTTTGTAACTCCAAGTGAAGGTCAAAGCATTGATCATTAATGTGACCTAATTTGTGGCAATGGTCACACTATCTCTATGTTGGCTATGATGCACCAAAGGTATCATGTCCATTGCCTTGAGTGCACTCTCTCTTGAAGTGAGGTCTACCATAAGTCCAACAAGCAATACCACTACTCATTAGCTATTGTTACTTGAAAATGAAGGTAAAAGTCTAACTACATTAGGCCCTCCACTTGCTCCATAGGATCTGGGTGGTCCCTTATGTCCTCAAAAGCCAACATGGTGTGGTGCACTCTATTGTACCCTAGAAGAAGTAATAGGTATGCATGAGGTCTCCTTACCAAATCCAAATGTCGCCACTCTCTCCTCTGCCATGTTGAGCTTAATGTGCTCAAGCAAACAAAAGACCATTATTGTAGCAATACGGAGCTTATTGATGAGTTAGTTGAGACTAACAAAGTAGCAAATATACCAAATTAGCTAAAAATATTCTAGGAGCATCTAAGAAGCTATTTGGTACATTCCAAGGGTTAGGTAATGTGCATGCCAAGTGATAGCTTCTAGAAGAAAGTTTCTTGGGAAACTTCTTGGTTAGCTTAGCTTGCACGCCAAATAGAGAGCTTTAGAAGGAAGTTTCTTGGGAAGTTTCCTACCTAGCTTAGCTTGCACACCAAGAAGACAACTTCTAGAAGGAAGCTTCTTGAGAAGTTTCCCAGTTACCTTGGCTTGCACTCTAAGCAGGTAGTGTCATCAAGAAAATAATCTATATGTTACATAAGTGCTATTTAGTGTGTTAGGTAAACTAGAAGAGAATTATTGAGATTTAGTAAAATTTCTAATTGTATGCAATAAATTTTAGATTCCAATGGGGAGTTTTAGTTTTTGTGGAAATTAGATTTTTTTTTAACATCAAAAGTATCACCTATAGCAACTTTTGTGTACCTATAGTAAATGGTAATTTCTAGGTAGTAACTTCTATAGTAGCCAAAACCATGGGATGCTATAAGTTGTGAGTAGCTGCAAGTAGAGAGGAAAAGGGGAAGAGAAAAGAGCCCAAGGTAATATGTTTGGTGGAAAACAAGTTACCATCAAGCGGAGAGAGATACCATAGAAGGGGAATTCTTGCCTTCACATGGGGAAGTAGCGGAATATAGTGATAGGGAGTTCAAAGCTGATAGGAAAGACAACTTGGAGGAGGATTTTGAGGCAATGGGAGTTTTTGGAAGAGGATCAAGGAGAGACTGCATTTGTGTTGAAAAAAAGGACTATGAAGCTACTGTGAAGTATATAGAGTGAGTTTTTTTGGAATTGGAGGGGGATATAATGCTTAAAACCAGGGAGACAGGCGAAGGAAGGGAGAGAACTATTTCAGAACCAAGCATGTAGCTTTTGGAGTCAAAAAAAAATTAGAGGATATGATTAGGAAGAAACTCACTCTTGCAATAGAGGCCCATGATCATGTGAGCATGGTGCAATTCATTAATTTGTTTCCTTCACTAGAGCTTCAAAAGGAAGTATTGCGGTTGTATGTGGATTTTTTACAAAAAGTCATAGCTCTAAGAGCTAGGGATGAGTACAAGGGCATCATCAAAGCCTTGTAGCAACAAGGGAAGAAAGCTTGGGTAATTTCATTAACTAGGGAGCTATTAACAACCTTTTCAACCACATTGCAACATCAATTGAGGACACTAAAGACCTTCTATGAAGTTTTGCAAGAGAAGATGGAATTGTTTTCACAATTCAATAGCTTTAACAGGAGTGCAATCTCAAGGTACCTATTATATTGAAGAAATATGTAGAATAGAGAAAGTTCACAAAGTTGAGTAAGGAAATATCTGCACAAAGCAAGAACCTTGTTTTGGTAGGGGCTACAAAGGACCTGATCCAAGAGACATTGTAGTATGCTTGGAAGAAATGAAGGTGTTGATTCGTGTTGAAGATCAATGAAGATTACCTTCATTATATGATTACAAAGACAAGAATTCTGGAGGAATGAAGAGGACTGTTGATGCCGGAAAAGAAAGGAGAAGTATGAGTGATTGAGGTTTGAGTTAGCAAGAGCCGTAGTTGCAAAGAATAGAGCAGAGGAATAGGAGGAGGTGGCTTTAGTTAACAAGAGGTGTGAGTGCATGTGTATTTGAGTGTCAAGAGGTCAGGGAGGAGGAGAGGAGCTTGAGAACGTGAAGAAGAAAAAGGCAAAAGAAAAATTGAAGAACAACATAAGGTGGAAAAAACAAGAGTCAAATTAAAGAGCAATAGGGTAGGAAAAGCAAGAGTTAGATCAAAGGTGGTAAAAGAAAGAATTAGATCAAAGAATAGCATAAGGTGGTAAAAGCAAGAAAGAGAGATCAAAGAACATCAATAGGGTGTAGGGTCAAGCTAAGGAATTTCCTATCATGTAAGGAAGGCTGGAGAGATGAATGGTGATTGAACTTCCTATCAAAGCCAGGTGCTCCTAGGACTATTTCTTGCAATGTATGTCCTGTCGTCTGACTCAAGATTGCAATTGAATCCACTTTGAAGCTGCAATTGAGAGTTACAATTTACTATCTCTAGGCAGATTAGATGTTAGATGTGTATTCATCGTGATTGGAGTTGGATGTGGTGAATGTATGTGGAAATAGTGGTGAAGGAAGATATTTGTGAAAATGAGATGCTTGACATTGAAGTAAAAGATGTCAGTTGTGTGTGGAAAGGTATTAAATAGAGGTGAATAATTTTTGTTGCTCAATCAACTATTGGCTTATAGATCTTGATATAATTGAAGGTTTGAGTTCTAGTTTGATAAGTCTTGGAGTTATTGGGGAGAAGGAGATCAGATTGTTGGATAAGAATACATGAAGAGCCCATTGTTAGAGTTATGCAATAATTACATGCTCACAAGAAATTTTTGGAAGGAACTATCTCAATGCTTTGGTCTACAATGATTATAGCGTGTCAAGTATATAGCTATTGAATGTTCAACATAGCCTCTATGTAATAATTATAAGAAATCGGAGCACATTGTAATAGTTGTTGCAACCAAGAAGAATAAAGGAAACAACAATAGGTTTCTTTGTATAGGTCCGGTAGTGATTGAAAGTTTATAGTTCCATTTATTAGAATTTATGCATGCCACTCATGCCATCACAAATTGTGAAGTCTAAGTGCAAGCAACTAGGTGCTTGGTGCATTCTTGAGACCATATGATCCTCGTGGTAGCGGTTAGAAGGAAGCTTCTTGAGAAAGCTTCTCAAGAGCCTTATATGCTTCCTTATAAATACCAAAGCTTAAGCTCATGTTAGGCATTTAGAGTTTTCCTAGACCAATTTAAGGTTTTCATCTTCCACTTTCCTACTTCTCTCCTTGGTCTCTTACAACTGCCAAAGTAGGTTAAGAAGCTTGTAAAAATGTTGCTTCACGTACTCTACGTCGCAACTCCTTGTCCAGATCACATACCAAACCTAGACTACTTATGCCTTAGTAACTCCTTGAGTGAAAATTTGTCTCATGTGAGTGTATGCCTCATGTAGGCTCTCTCAAGCCTTCCGCTTGAACTCTTGCAAGCTCTTTAACTTGTTAGTCCTCAATCCTTGGTAGTTTTATCTCAAGCACTGGAAGAACTCCACCATGGGGTTAAACCCCTATACTACACCACTTCTTGTAGTGGTACCTCCACTTGTAGTAGCACCATATCCAACTAGTGCACCTCCACTAGATCCACCAATGATGCTAAAGCTAAAACTCATGGGTATTGTTAATCTTCCCCTAGCAACCAAGCTTGAAATGATAGAGATATAGTTTAGAGACCAATACTATCTCTAGCTCGATCTTCTCCAAGTGAGTTCTCTTGAATTCATGATAGTCATCTATTGGCGGACCCTCTAAGTGCTAAAACAACCCCTTCCATGCCATGAAGGGTGTGAACAAAGTTGAGTTCCACATCTGTTGCAAATCACACCAACTATCAAACTCTTGGATGAAATCATCCCACTCAATGGTACCACTATACTAGAGTAGCACCATTGGTATTTGAAGGCCCCATAAATTTTGTCCATGTCCCACAACAAAGGTATGGACACACCAAGTGCACCCTCAACTAAATCAACCCTCTCATGGTCTATAGGTTATCACTTCTTACCTCACTAGAGATAAACACATGTAGTCTGACTAACCATCACTCTCTCTCACTACCAAGAGCATACCAAAACCCAGACGCTTTAAAGTTAAGGCACCTCACACAAACATAATAAAAAAAATAAGAAGTAGATAATAGAGGGATCCAATTACACAAAGTATAAGCAAAACACTCCATCTCATAAATCAGCATTGGATTAACTCTATCACCATTTGGTATTTGATATAATTGGACTGTCTACCTACTCCTAAGCTACCAAAATCACCAAATATGGGATCACACTACCTCTCCTAGCCAAAGCTACATGTGTATAGGTATCAACTGACCAATCACTAGGACAACATGTGAAGGTGGATCCATTGGCTAAGGTACCAATCTAAGAACTAGAGATCTAGTGTTCAAACCTTATTATGCATAATCTAGAATGATGGGCAAATTTTGCCAAACAAGGACCAAAAACTCATCTAAACTAGCTAACCTTATGTTGGCTTGTTGGCCCTTCTAAGCCTTTTGTAAAAAGATTTAGGAGAGAATAAAAAAATAGAAGATGAGAGAGAGAGATCACATTACAATTCTTGAATAAGAGAAAACTCTAAATGCCTAATATGAGCTTAGGCTTTGGTATTAATAGTGAAGCATACAAGGCTCTTGAGAAGCTTCTCAAGAAGCTTCTTTTAAGCCACCTTCTTGGCATGCAAGCTAAGCTAGTTAAGAAGCTTCCCAAGAAGCTTCCTTCTAGAGTTGCCTACTTGGCATGCAAGCTAAGCTAGTTAAGAAATTTCCCAAAAAACTTCCTTCTAGAGCCACTTACTTGGCATGCAAGCTAAACTAGCTAAGAAGCTTTTCAAGAATCTTTCTTGTAGAAGTTTCTTTCTTTGCGTGCAAGCTAAGCTAGCCAAGAAGCTTCCGCCTAGAAATTACCACTTGGTATGTACATTACTCAATACTTGGTAGGTACCAAGTAGCTTCCTAGATGCTTTTAGAGTATTTTTAGCTAATTTGGCCTATTTGCTACTTTTGTTAGTCTCAACTAACTGATCAGTAAGCTTCATATTGTTACATATTCCCTCACCACTAATTGGTGATATCTTTGTCACCATGGAAGCTTCAAACTCCTAGATAACAGTTTTTGCATTTTGGAGATGAGAAAGAGGTTCCCAAGTGGCATCATGAAGGGATACCCTTTCTAGAGGACTTTATATGATATGTTGTTGGTGGTCTCATTGAATGTGGTGATGTGCAAGGATACAATCAACTTCATACTCCTCATAATCATTGATAGGGATGGTAGGAGGAAAAAGTTGGACATAATAAGAAAAGGAAGATGGATTATAAACAAAAGGTTTCAACTTAGAAATATGAAAGATAAGGTGGATGTACATATGACAAGGCAATGCAAGTTGATAAGCAACAAGAGAAATGATTTGGGTGACATCAAATAATCCTATCCAATTAGGAGCAAGTTTGTGGACTAGGGTATCAAGTAGAAGGGTTAGTTTATTTGAGGACAACATGACCTTATCACCAAGTTGAAAGGTGAGATCATGATAATGGTGGTCCGCATATTGTTTTTGACAATTTTGAGCAATAAGGAGATGAGATTTGGCTTGTTGGAGTGATTAGGATATGGTGGTCAAGAAGGTGGAAGTATGAGGAACATGAGATAAAAGAGAAGCAAGAAGAGAATTTGGAACAAGGTGATCTTGGCCAAGATTAAGGAAGGAGATAATCTAGTGCTTGCCTATTTGGAGTTATTGTAGGTAAACTTAGTAGTTGCAAGACATTCATACCAATTGGTATGGTGAATGTTGATGAAGGTACAAAGTATATCCTCCAAGGTATGATTTGCATATTCAGTTTGTCCATCAGTTTGAAGATGATAGGCCATGGACAAACAAAGCTTGGTGTTGAGTATCTAGAATAGCATTTGCCAAAATTTTCTAATGAATCAATGGTCACCATCGGAGCTGAGTACATGAGGCATCCCATGATGCTTGAAAACATTATTGAAGTAAATTTGGACCAATGTGGAGCATTCACGATATCAAAAATTAGTACCAATTGGATTTGCTTACTAAGCTTATCCACAAACACCATAATTGTTGTGTGACATTGCTTTGTCTTGGATAAGATTGTGCTGTGGTCTAAGCTCACCTATTCGTATCGAGCAATGGTTGAAAGAGTTCACTCAATTCTTCATTGTTGGCCTTATTGTGCTAGCAATTTTCACAAGATCAGACAAACTCTTGAACATCTCATGCCATGTTGGGCCATCATCATTGGCATTGTAGAGTACCCAAGGTCTTGTCCACACCCATCTAACCAACAATTGGTAAATCATGGGTTTCTTGAAAATGCATAAGGCAAAGATCACCCTTGGTTGGAATATAGATCTGATTCTCATAGAATGGAAGGCTATCCTTGAAGGAGAAGGTGTTATACTAATTGTTGCATACTACAAGATGACCTTGTACCATCTGAAAAAAGGGATCTTATTGTAAAGTTGTCTTAGATTTGATTTGGACCTTGGAGTCAACTAACACCGTTGTAATTGTTGTTGTGATGAGAAGAAGAGACTTCAAATCAAGTTATCATGATACGGCATCACGGATGACATGGAACCAATTGGGCTTGTACTCAAGTTTGAGATCAAATAATTATATTTATTCCTCCTATTGATGATATCAACTCTTCATGTGCTCCAAATGTAATGTGTAACAATATGGAGTTTACCAATGAGTTAGTCAAGGCTAACAAAGAAGAAAATAGACCAAATTAGCTAAGAATATTCAAGAAGTATCTAAGAAGCTACTTGGTACCCTCCAAGTATTAGAGATGTGCATGCAAGTGGTAATTTCTAGAAGGAAGTTTCCTAGCTAGCTTAGCTTGCACCCCAAGTATGTACCTTTTAGAAGGAAACTTCTTGAGAAGCTTCCAACTAGTTTAGCTTGTGTAATATTTTGAGGACAAGAGAACTCTCCAAGAGAGACACAAGAGAGAAAACACAAGTTTCACATTCAATACTCTGATGCCCCCAAAGGAACACATGCTCTTGATTATATAGCAAAAAGGAACCCCTCAAAAGAAGCTCCACCCTTGGATCAAATACATGGATTAGTGATATGTTAATAAGCTCCACCCTTAGTTTGTTGCCCAGATGGGTGGCATGTCAGTCCTTATCATATCTAGTTGGTCAAATAGGTTTGACCAAAGGGAATTCTTTAGGGAATATTCTTGTAGGAAGCTCAAAATCATATGGGTGAGGTACCATTGGAAAGCTCTTGAATCATGGAGGAGAGAAGGTAACCCTTTGTTTTCAAGAGGGAGAATTTTTTCTATTTTCAAGACCTAATTCATCCATTTAGACCTCCAAATTTGGTTATGAATTTTTCAGGCTATTTTAGACTTCTGCCCTATTAGTATAAGTACTTTTTTGGTGACACCTTTATCTGATCTAGCTACATCATACCCAACATCCTTTTAGATGTTACCAAGCCAATTTTCACATTTGGATAATATGTCTAGCTATTGGTATTACAAACCTTCCCCTTTTAAAATACAATGTCCTTGTTGCTAAGTTGTTGCTCAAAACATTGGATTAACACCGGTGCATTGGTCAAGTTGGCTATTGGCTCCCATATTACCTCATACAATGAGTATCCTTTCCAATGTACAAGATATTCCATACATGGATGGCGAGTACCATGGATGCATTTTTGGAGAATGCATTTGACTTCATATTCCTCCATGTCATCAATGAGTGTTGGGCAAGGTTGACTATCTTGGATGGAAGAGAAGTGGAGTGGTCAAGGTGTATATCTACATAGTAGAGAAACATGAAATATTAGATGGATCTTTATGTGTGGTGGTAGCTTGAGGTAAAGACCACTATGCCGATTTGATGAAGAATGGAGAAAGGTCCAATAAAACAAAGCATGAGCTTACGAGGGCCAACTAACTTGAGGTTGGTGGTTGACAGCCAGACTTGATCTCTAATATTGAACTCCATGTGTTGGTAGTGTGCATCTGCATACTGCTTTTGCAGATTTTGGGCAATTTGCAACCTATGCTTGGCATTCTTCACACCTTGTTGGATTCTATAAACAAAGTGTTGACAATATCAACCTTGGTAGCCACCGGATGGACCTTCATCAAGCTTGAAAGTATGAAAAGATGCTCTCTATACATGAGGAAGAATGGTGTGACTTGTGTGGACGCACTCACTGAATTGTTGTAAGAAAATTCCACCAATGGGAGTAAGGTATCCCACGTCTCTTGCTAACCTAAAGTAAAGCCTCAAAGCATGTCCTCAATAGTACAATTCACCCTCTCTATTTGTCCAATTTGTGGATGGTAAGTTGTGGACATGGCCAATTTGGTTTTGAAGAAACCAAAGTGTGTTCTCTAAAAAAAACAAGTGAATTGAGTGCCTTTATCTACGATGAGCACTTGAGACAAGCCATGGTGAGAGAAGACTACATCTAAGTACAATTGAGCTAGTTGCAAGGCAGTCACATCCTTGGTGGTAGGATGTACTGTGAGCCAGCCTGTCTCTCACTCAGGATGAACCTCTGATGGCTATTATGGTAGAGCACCATGGACTAAGAAGGAAAGGAACTCCAACTCCATCATACTCCTCCAAGGCTAACACTCCAAGACTCAAGACATTGCTCACTAGAGAACTCAATGAGATAGAGATAGTTACAAGTGAAAGGATGATGAGTACCTCCTCACCCCTTGTTTATATACATGTGAAATAGTTACGTACCAGAGTTACTAATTACCGAAGTAACTCAAGTTACTAGACTAAAAGTCAAGTAAAGTCAAAAAGTAGAAAGGAATATCCATTCACATGGGCATATTCCCCTAAGCATGTGGTCTTATCTTGACTCAACCACTAAGTCAAGGATTCCTTCACATGGGCTATCCTTGGACTAAAGAACAATCCAAAACAAAAAGGCTTGCGGGCCCAAGAGTTCTCAACTCTTTCTTCAAAGCCAAACACCTAGGAATAATACCAAGTCAACACACTAAAATCCAAAATAGTGGTGCTCATCTTTTCTATTTTCTTTAAAGTAAGGTCCCCTCTATCTTAGCTATGACTAACTTTAGCTAACCATGACTAATATAGAACCATCCTTTATCTCTAAATAATATCTCTTAAGTACTTGTAATACCAAGCTAAATATCAAAATACCACACACATGCACAAATGGGTGTTACAGCACTGCAATACCCATTTGTGCATGTGTGTGGTATTATGATATTTTGCTTGGTATTACAAGTACTTGAGAGATATTATTCATATAGAGATAAAAGATGGTTCTACATTAGTCATAATTAGCTAAAGTTAGTCATAGTAAGATAGAGAGGATCTTACTTTAGAGGAAATGGAAAAGATGAGCACCACTATTTTGGATTCTAGTGTGTTGACTTGGTATTATTCTTAGGTGTTTGGCTTTGAGGAAAGAGTTGAAAACTCTTGGGCCCACAAGCCTTTTTGTTTTGGATTCTTCTATAGTCCAAGGATAGCCTATGTGAAGAAATCCTTGCTTAGTGGTTGGATCAAGATAAGATCATATGCTTAGTGGAATATGCCCATGTGGATGGATATTCCTTTTTACTTTTTGATTTTACTTGACTTTTAGCCTAGTAACTTGAGTTATTATGGTAAATAGTAACTTTAGTGTGTAACTATTTCACAAGTATATAAACAAGGGGTGAGGAGATGCACATCATCCTTTCATTTGCAATTATCATTCTCTCATTGAGTCTCATCCTCACACTAGTCTCATGGTGATACAAAGGCTCCACTCCAAGCTTGTTGCACTAACTGATCCGCATGTTGCTACAATGCTTCCTCTAAACTCCACAAAGGAACATCTAAGGTGGATGGAACAATCCCTTCTTGTACTCCAAATTCAAGTGATCTCCTAGTGAGCAATGTCTTGAGTCTTGGAGTGTTAGCCTTGGAGGAGTATGATGGAGTTAGGTTCCTTGCCTTTTTAGTCCATGTTGTGCTTCTATAATAGCCATAAGAGGTTGATCCTAAGTGAGAGATAGGCTTGCTCACATTTTTGGCTCCATTGTTGGGACCTCTCTAGAAGGTAAGATAATGTTCCGCATACAATTCTATATTAGATAAAAGGAGGCTATGAGAGCTCACTTGGAAAGAACTTTAGGGGAAGAGAGGGTTGAGCTTATGTTAGAGAACTTGGACCCATTTCTATACCCTACATTTCATTATGATGTCTTTGAGGTGATTTTTTATATCTTGTATATATGAGAGGATTTGGAGAGATTGTGTGAGGTGGATTGTAGATTTTGGAGATTAAGGTGATTTTGGATAAAATCTCAAGTTGGAGATCTGGACTTGAAATTTCTACACATAATATTTTAGGTTATTCTTTAGTTAGCACACTTGAAATTATTGTGAGAGCTACTATGTTCACTAGGCTAGAATTTTTTTAAGTTGATAGGGTAAACTACTCCCACAATTACATGCTCTCTGGAAAATTATCCAGAGTCTGCCATTTCTTCAATATTTCAATGGATTGTATTGGAAATTGCCACAAAAATTCATTGCATTGTAGCCCACCTGTTGACACAAAAATTAAAGAGAAATCATTCTTGCACAAAGAGTTATGAGTTTTTAAAGTGAAGGGGTGGTTTTCAGACCAAATCTGAAATATATGTGCTGAATAGAAAAGTCTCTAGGCCAAATGGCTTGATGAAAAGATCTGAAATTTTGCAGCAAGGGACACCCTAGAGTTGGGATAAAGTGTGCAAAATTTCCAAGGACTCTGGCATACTAGTTGAGATATTTGAGTGATATTGTGAGGAATGGTCAATTTTACAGAGTTGAGATCTCATGCATGAGGAGTTTGAGAGCAACAAAAAACATATTTGAGTGTTTAGATTCATCTTGGGAACATGAAGGGTCATCAAGAGGGGAAATTGAGACTATGAAAGGTTCCCCAAGGGTTTGAGATGATTGTAGGGGTGGATTTGAAGAAAAGAGAGTTTAGAATAAAGTTTGAAGAGAATGTTGAGAGGATCCAAAACCTACACCACTTGGAGGAAAGAGTGAGTCTAAGTGCTTTGTATGTAGAGAGAAGGAACATAAGGCAAGTTCATGTCCATTGGCCTTTGAGATTGAGGGACAGGAGAGATTGAGAGAAAGGAGAGGATTACTTGACTTGGGTTTGCATGTTGGACCTTCTTACCCAAGATTGGAAGGGAGAAGATCTAAGACCAAGGAGTTGTGTGAGGTTTAAGGAGTGGAAGGACTTCCAAACAAACATGAGTGTAGTTGAGTAAAAGCAATTTTGGAGACTTTGGTGAAAGATCTTGGAGAGAATCTTAGTACAACTACAGAAATACTACCACCTTCATCAACTAGTTCTCAAGATTAGTGATGGAGATAATCTTTCAACCTATGGATAAACTATCCATGAGAGTTTGATTGATATGCACTCTAGGATTTGATGTTGCTATAGAAATCTTGGAGTAACCTGAACCTTTTGTGTTCCCTAGGGTGAATTACTCTCAAATGGTGTTAGTCATGTACATACTCTATTAGTTATAGAGAAAGAAAAGAAAAGAGAAAAAAAATTTGAGAGAAAAGAAAGATAGTGAGGAATTAAGATGGAGAAACTTCTGGTTTTCTTTGGCAAGGATGGAGAAGATGTGGAGGCCTTTATGAGATAATTCAAGAGAGCTTGCATAGGAAACAATGAGAGGAGGAAAATGAGTGGGCCTCATTATTACCAGGTTTCTTTGAGGATGCAGTACTTACATGGTATGGGTCAGAATACCAAAAGAAAAAGAGGAGAAATGGGCAAGAAGAGTCTTGGAAGAGTTTGATCAGCATTCATTGAGAAATTTTTTCTTGATGAGAGTTATGAGAGATTGATGAGTGAGGCTACCTTTCTCATGCAAGGAGATGGAGAGAAAGTGAGAGTCTATGTGGAAAGAATGGAAAATTAGAGTCCAGATTTTGCATAGTGTTGGAGAAGGGTGGAGATGATCTGGAGACTACTATGATTAGCATAGGGGCCATGCTCACCAAGAATTTTGTGAGAGGGTTGAGACCACAAATTAGAAACAAGGTGAGATATGAGAAACTTTCTTCCAAGGTTGAAGCTATCAAGATTGCAATTCGTATGGAGGAGAGTTTGGAAGGAGATGAGAGTGATTTGGTGGTGAAGGAGGTTTTTTATCCTCCTCAAGGTTACAAGTATGGTGGAACTTCTGATATTTTGGTGACAAGGATTGCACCACAAGTAGTAGCTCTAGTTCTTGCACCTCTACCAAAGGATCCACTTCAAACCATCACAGAACAACTTGCAGATCTCAAGATCAATGTGGTGCAACTATGGGAGAAAAGAGAGGTGGATCAGAATTTAGGGAGAAGGTCTAGGAGTTATGGAAACTATCCATATAGAGGAGGCCAACTAGCCAACAATTTCAATGAGAGAAATTGTTTGGTTGTGAAGGAGGAGGCCATATCCAAAGGAATTCCCCAAATTCCACTTATCATGGAGGAAGGGTTATGAGAGAGCCAATAGAGGGAAAGAGAGAGGTAGTGAAACCCAAGTGGCTCCTAATCCAAACAAAGGTAAGGAGATAACATCTATAGATGCGATTGAGAGCAAGTATGAGAAGGGAGAGTGCTCAAAGTCCAAGGGTCTTAATTTGGATCTTTTGGTGCAAGAGAAGAAGAGGGCTTGTTTTGCAAAGGATGTGCACTCTTCTCAAGGATTTACTCCTAGCCAAGATACTCCTTTGCCTACTAGGTGCACTCACATAAGCCCTTCAACATCATCAACAACAAAGACTCCCATGAAGAAGTTGAGGATGGAGGACTTGTTGATCTCAAAGCAACAATGGAACTACAATGTATTGGAGGATGTTGGTAGTCACAAGGCTAACATCGTAATGGGCCAATTGATTGGTTTGATTTTTACTTTGAGAAAGGAGCTTAGAGGTGGTTTGAGTTCTACAAGGAGCAAGAAGAAGAAGAAGGTAAAAGCTCCAATATCAATGGGGTGGTGAATGCCAAGCCAGCACCATGGGAGGCTTGTGAATATGCCTCCAAGATTGATGTGAGAGTGAATGGTCACAACATCAAGGATGCATTGGTTGATGGAGGATTAGCAGTGAATGCCATGTTAAAAAGGTTGATAAAGAAGTTGGGTAGGATACCCTCAAGACCTTCAACATTTGTGGTGATCATGGCAAACAAGCAATAAGTTGACCAATAGGGGTGATGGATAAGGTGGTAGTTTCAATTATGGGAATTCAAATCTCATGACTCTCCAAGTCTTGAAGGATTCAAGCTATGACTTACTTCTTGGGAGGCCATGGTTGAGAGTAGCATGCACAATTGATAAATGGCACAAGGGGTACATGAGGATTGGGCCATCAAACTATAGAGTCATAGTTCCTGTGACTAACACCACAAACACTTCACATTCAGATACACCATCTTCTGATTATTGGGAATCAGATTATGAAGAAGGAGCTTCAAGTGTAGATACAAGCATGGAAGAGGAGACTTCCATAGAGGAGGATAAATTTGATTTTGATTCAAATGTGTATCTCTTGTGTGCTATGGATTTTGCAACTAAGCAAGAGGTTTTGAAGGACCCAGATAAATCACCATTAACACTTGAGGAGATAGAGAGAAGGTTATCTACCCTCAAGTATGGTCCAAATGTTACCAAGGAGGAGAAGGTGAGATTTGAGGAGATTTTCTGCAAGTTCATCCATGTGTTTGCTTTCAGTTACAAGGATCTAAAGGAAGTCGCCTTCAAAGAGCACAAGATTGAGGTAGAGTCACATGCAAGACCAGTCCACCAAAAGCAACGTCGCATTAGCCCACCAATAGCTTTGGTTGTGAAGGAGGAGATTGATAAGCTCAAGGAGGTTGGATTTATCTTTGAGGTGAATTAAAAATGAGTATCTCCAATTGTGATTGTGAAGAAAAAGAATGACAAGCTTTGGGTATGTGTGGATTACAAGAAGCTCAACATTGTTACCAAGAAGGACTACTACCCATTACCATTCATTGATGAGATCTTCGAGGAGGTTGCAGGTCATGAGAGATATAGTTTTGGAGATGGTTATAGTGGATATAACCAAATAAAGATTGTACCAAAGCATCAACAACTCATCACATTCATCACACTTTGGGGAACTTATGCTTTCAAGGTCATGCCTTTTGGGCTTTGCAATGCTCCAGCCATATTCCTACGGTTCATGAACAAGGTATTTGAACCTTTCATAGGGAAATTTATGAGAGACTTCATTGATAACTTTTGTGTCTATGGGAGCAAGGAGGAGCACTTTGAGCACCTAATCAAGGTCTTGCAATGATTGGATGAGGCAAATTGCATCACTCAACCCAGAGAAGTGCATTTTTGGATCTGAAGAAGGTCTACTTTTGGGGCACATCATTTCCAAGGATGGAATGGCAGTTGATCTTGAGAAGGTGAGGAAAATCTCAGGTCTTCCATTCCCTTCAAGCTTGACAAAGTTATGACAATTCTTGGGGATGGTTGGATACTATAGGAGGTTCATCTTCTCATTTTCCAACAAGGCTTATGCATTGACCATCTACATGAAGAAGTGTGTAGATTACATGGTGATTTTGGAAGACAAGGAGGCTCTCAAAGCTCTCAAAGCTCAAACAATCCCTTGTTGTAGCTCCAATTCTTGCTAAACCTGATTGGAGTAAGCCTTTCATCCTCTACGCTAATGCTTCTAATGTAGCTATAGGATGCACTCTTAGTCAATTAGACCAAGATGGCATGATCATCCAATAGCTTATGCTTGTAGGCAAATTATTTCAACACAAAAGAACTACTCTATCACGGAGAGAGAAGGGTTGGCAATGATCTTTGGTCTCAAGAAGTTTAGACACTACTTGATTGGAGGAAAAGCTACCATTGTCACGGTTCACAAGGCTTTGAAGTACATCTTCAACAATTCTAATGGTGAGAGAGGCTAGCAAGGTGGATGATACTCTTGTTTGAGTATGATTACACCATTGAAGACATGCTAGGAAAGAAACATGCAAATGCTGATTTGTTATCTAGAGCCTATGATCATGATGGAGATGAGCCAATAGATGATTTGTTCCCGAATGAGGAGCTCATGACAATCTCAATCACTCAAGAGGTTCCAATGGAGTACAAGGAGATTGTGGACTTTGTTACAAGAGGTAACTATCTAGAAGGGATGCATGCTAGGGAGAGGAAGGCCCTTGCAGCAAGATAGACCTTATACAATGGTGGAAGATATCATTTTTCACCAAGGAGCAAATGGTCTACTTCAAAGAGCAATGTGTAAGGAAGAGTCTATCTTACTCATAAAGGAGTTTCATGAAGGTTTAGTGTGTGGAGGACACTTTGCAGGAAAGGTGACTGCTTTCAAGATTCTAGATGCAAGTTATCATTCAAGGATTATCTTGATTATTGCAAAACTTGTCATGTTTGTCAAGCTTTTCCTAGAAAGTCTACTTCCACTCCACCACTTAGATCAATTCCATTGTTAGTACCTTTTGAGAAGTGGGGAATTGATTTTGTAGGTCCTCTCAATAATACTCCAAGGAACAATCAGTACATTGTGGTAGTTACTAATAACCTTACCAAGTGGGTTGAGGCTAGATGTAATACCAAGAGCTAGCCGTATGATCTAGATGTGAAATTAGGTTTGGTAACATCTGGAATGATGTTATACATGATGGTCAAAATAGATCAAATAGAAGTATCACAAAAAGGGAACTATTAATAGGGCAAAAAACCAAAATAGATTTGAAAACCTTAGAACCAATAGCTAGATATATGATTTAAAGGTGAGAATTGGGTTGGTAACATCTGGAATGATGTTACACATGATAGACTGAATAAATCAGAAAGAGGTATCACCAAAAGGGGACTTCTACTTATAGAGTTAGAATCAAAATATGCTTGAAATCTTTGAAGGCAATTTTGGAGGCCTAAACGGATGAATTAGGCCTCAAAAATGTGCATTTGTCCTCTGCCCCCCTCCCTGCTTTGTCTCATTGAGAGCTTTCCAATGGTACCTCACCCACGTGATTCTAAGATTCCTACAAGAAGATTCCCTAAAAGATTTCCTCAGGTCAAAGCTTGTTTGACCAACCTGATAGGACCAGGACCGACATGTCACCCATCCAAGTAAGTAATCCAAGGGTGGAGCTTGCTGACATGTCACCTATCTGTGTGCCTAATCCTATGGTGGAGCTTCATTGGAGGAGATCCTCTTTGTCTATATAATAAAGAGAAGGTGCCCCTTTGGGACATCAAAGTTTGAGTGTGAAAGTGTGGGTTCCTCATGGTGTGTTTCTCTTCATGTCTCCAATCCTTGGAGTATTACACTAGATCATTGAAGGACAAGAATGAAGATGAAGAATGAAGAATGAAGATGAAGTTGGTAGATTTCTTTATGAATGCATTATCACTAGGTTTGGATGCCCTTTGGAGTTGGTTTCTAATAGAGGAGAGTTTATAAGAAGCATTACTACAACCATGCTATAACATTTCTCTATCACACATAGAGTAACTACATCATATAAGCCAAATTCCAATGGCTTGGTAGAGAGAACCAATCAGACATTGTGCATGATGTTGGCCAAAGATGCAGAAATGGAGGGAGCTAAACATCATTGGGACAAGAAGATTCATGCAATTTTGTGAGAGTATAGGACAACCATGAAGACTTCTACTGGGTATTCTCCATTTCAATCGGTATATGGTATTGAGTCTACCTTACCCATTCACTTTGATCTTCCTACCTTCCAAAGCATTCATAGGAGATTGAAGAAAGCACAAGGAGATGATGCAAAGAAGTCAAGGAAGGATCAACTCATGGAGTTGGAAGAGGCAAGAGCAGTTGCTATGGTTTGAGTAGAGCAAGCCCAAAGGAAACAAAAGGAGAGCTATGACAAGAAGTAAGGCAAGAAGAAGGTGGAGCCTTTTAAAGAAGATGATTGGGTAATGTTGTTTGATTCCATTCAAGAGAGTGCAAAAGAAGTTTTTGCCTAAGTACTTTGGACCTTTCATAGTGGAGAAGGTGTGGGGAAAATACACCTATGATCTCAAGGAGTTGGGAAGAAGACACTTTGATAGGATTAACCATGATGTATCATAGAAGCTAGAGAGACCTTCACTTTGAGGATAAAGTGAAAACTTAGTCCGGAGGTAAATGTAACACCCATTTGTGCATGTGTGTGGTATTGTGATATTTTGCTTGATATTACAAGTACTTGAGAGATATTATTTATATAGAGATAAAGGATGGTTCTACATTAGTCATGATTAGCTAAAGTTAGTCATAGCTAAGATAGAGAGGATCTTACTTTAGAGGAAGTGAAAAAAATGAGCACCACTATTTTGGATTCTAGTGTGTTGACTTGGTATTATTCTTAGGTGTTTGGCTTTGAGGAAAGAGTTGAGAACTCTCAGGCCCACAAGCCTTTTCATTTTGGATTCTTTTATAGTCCAAGGATAGCCCATGTGAAGAAATCCTTGACTTAGTGGTTGGGTCAAGATAAGATCACATGCTTAGTGGAATATGCCCATGTGGATGGATATTCCTTTATATTTTTTGACTTTACTTGACTTTTAGCGTAGTAACTTGAGTTACTATGGTAAATAGTAACTTTAATGTGTAACTATTTCACAAGTATATAAACAAGGGGTGAGGAGGTACTCATCATCCTTTCATTTGCAATTATCTCTCTCTCATTGAGTTTTCTAGTGAGCAATATCTTGAGTCTTGGAGTGTTAGCCTTGGAGGAGTACGATGGAGTTGGGGTTCCTTACCTTCTGAGTCTATGGTGCGCTACCATAATAGCCATAAGAGGTTGATCATGAGTGAGAGACATGCTGGCTCAAAGCACATGAATCATTTTACTAAGTTGATTGACAAAGACAAAGATAGAGTCAAACCCTAAGGTGGTCTTGGGCAATTCACAAACCAGATCTATGTTTACCTATTCCCAATGTTGTGTAGGAGTGGAGAGGAGTTGAAGGCGTCTTGTGGAAGCTTGATTAGAAGCTTTATTTTGTTGATAAAGTAGGTAGCTCCAAGCATATTCCATCACATTGTTGCTCATCTTGAGCCAATAGTAATGGTGTTTGACTACATCAAGGTCTTGTCCACTCCAATGTGACTTGCAATGTCAAAATCATGACATTCTGCTATGATGGTAGTTCTTAGATCCATGGCATCCAAGATCTATAACGTACTATCATAAAAGGTGAGTCTTTGGGTGTTGGTGATGCCTTTGGATGATTGAGCACCTATAATTTGTGAATTAGTTTTTGTAGTAGCAAAAATCCTTGGCCATAATTCAAGGTTTGTCTTGACTTCCATCACCAGATTGTTTGCCATTGACATCCGTGTGAATGCATCTACAAGTTGCTTCTTGCCTTCTATATATCTGATTGTCATGTTGAATTGTTGTCCCAACTCTACCCACCAAATCTGTTGACAAGAAAGATCTTTCTGTGTCTTGAGGTAGACTAGAGGTTTGTGGTCTATCTCTACCACAAATGCCTTCTCACCCAAATTGTAAAAGAAAAAGACCACGGAGAGAAACATGAGAATGGAAGATTACATTGGGATACTTGAATGTGTGAAATTTTGAATGCCTAGCATGAGCTTTGGATCTCATATTTATAAGAGCATATAAGGCCCTTGAGAAGCTTCTCAAGAAGCTTTCTTGAACCGCTTTCTTGGAGTGCAAGCCAAGTTAATTGGGAAGCTTCTCAAGAAGCTTCCTTCTTGAAGTCGTCTACTTGGCATGCAAGCTAAGCTGGTTGGAAGCTTCTAGAAGCTTCCTTTTAGAAACTATCTACTTAGGGTGCAAGTTAAGCTAGTAGGAAGCTTCCCAAGAAGCTTCTTATATACTTCTAAGATATTCTAGGCTAATTTGGCATATTCACTACTTTGTTAGCCTTGACTAACTTTGTTGCTAATTCCATATTATTACACAAATAGTGCTTCCAATGCTTGGTTGCAAGGACAATGGCCAACTCTTCTTATTTGGTGGTGTGATAGTTGCATTCTGCTGATAATGACTTATGAGAGAAATATGCAATTGGGTGCCATCCATCCTGCCACTCTTGTTGTAAGACTGCTCTTATTGCTACACCTCATGCATCTATAACCATCTTGATTGGATGTTTTTGGTCATACCATTTCAAGATTGATGCATGTAGTAATGCATCTTTCAACTCTTGAAATGCCAATTCTTGTGCGGTTCTCCATATCCACTTCTTCACCTTGCCCAATAGTGATGTTAAAGGTTATGCAATCTTGGAGAAGTCCTTGACAAATTGACAATAAAACACTATCAATCCCAAGAAACTCTTGAGTTGAGTCTGATCTTCTAGAGCACCCTATTTTTGAATGATCTCTATTTTATCTATTAGCACTTTGATACGTTCTGCACTTACTCTATGCCCTAAGTAGTATGCTTCAAATTTGCCAAATCTCACACTTTGAGATTTTGGCATACAGTTGATTTTGTCATAAAATCTAGAGGGCTTCTTGCAAATGTTGCTTGTGCTCTATCATTGTCTTATTATAGACTAAGATGGCTTCAAGGAAAATGATAATAGATTTATCCAATTATAAACACAATATGTCATTCATCAAACTCATGAAAGTGGTTGGAGCATTGGTGAGGCCAAACAACATCACCAAGTACTCAAAAACATACAAATTGGGCAGTTTCTCAAGCGCATCTCAGGATTTTTATTAATCCAAGTGTGACCGTACCTTGTTTGAAAGGTCATTTTCTATATATCTTCTTTTGTAATCCTACTTAGTTGTAACCACTCTGCAAATCAAGTTTGGTGAATTGCCTTGCCCCATTGAGTTGATCAAATAAGTCATCCATGCAAGATAATGGATATTTATTCTTCACCGTTTGTTGATTCAGTCCTTCATAGTCAATGCACATGCGTATTGTTTTGTTCTTCTTCTTCACAAACAATACATGAGCCCTAGATGGTGATATGTTAGGTTAGATAAACCTCTTCTACAACATATCCTTGATTTGAGCCTTACACTCCTCTAACTCATGAGGTGATAATCGATATTGATATGGGCCTTACAAGGAGGTGCCTTCTTAAGAAGGGTCTCAATTTTATGATCTTTTCTCCATTTTGGTGGTAAACCTATGGGTAATTCATCTGAAAAGACATCTTGAAACTCATTGACCACATTTTTCAATTTCTCAGGAATTTGTCCATTATGTTAGGCACTCTGGACTTCTCTTATTAGACCCATGAAACACCTATTTATCTTACCAATAGATGTGGTCCCTATGACATCCAAAGGTAGTTCTTGCCTTTGTGATCTTTCTTTAACTCCAAAGATCTTCCATTGACTAGTTCACACTACTTTCTTTCTCCAATCCACCATGAGGTTATAATGCTCTATCCATAGCATGCCTAAAATTGCATCATAATGAGCTAACTTTATCACTCACCACTCAATTTCTTCTTGATACTCTCCTATAAAGAGCATTGTCTTTTTAGATAATGACTCAATCGTCTTTGTTTGACCATTAGATAACTCTACTTCATCATTCTCATCCTTCTCTAATTCCATCCCCAACCTTATTGCAATAGAGCTAGACAAGAAATTTTCTTTTGCTCTAGGTTCTATCAACACTCTCATCGGATTGCCATCTAGCATTCCATTTACAACAATTAATTGTGTGTTTGTCATCCTCCACCTTTGCAAACTCGTCATCTTCCTCCTCTTGCTTTTACTCTTCTTCACCGGGCCAATAAGACCACAAGGTACATTTATTGGTGATCTTTGTTTTCTGATGTGCTTTTGCATCCTCTTCTTTGATTTTTCTCTCCATGTGGTTTATATGGAGGCCGAGGACCTCTAAGATGACTAACAGGACAATTGATGGCTATGTACTCAATTTAGCCACAATTGTAACATTATTGTTGTTTTGCTCAAGCCCCTTCTCCTTGTGAGACTCCTTCTCTCCTTTCTTTGACCGGTCCACATTCTTCTTGGAGAGGTCTTCCTCCTCAATCTTGTAACCAAAGGTTGCCCAATTCCATAGAAACTAGTCCACCAAAATGGTGTGTCTTAGCCCAAAAGTTTTGCATTGGTGTTATTGCTTCACCTCCTCCAAGCGCCTCTATTATTCTTTGAGAGCAAGCAATGGCTTCAAAAACAATGTGAGGATTTTACATCATTACCTCTTGGCAAATCTGCTCTTTTAACTCTCTTTTGAAATTATCAAGAGCTTTGATTGGACTCATATTGGTTATCACAACTTGTAGATCAAGAAATACCTCCATGTACTCTTGTATGCTATTCTTCTACTTCAACCCCTCAAGTCTGGTTTGGGCCATTTGCATGGAATCCATAGATTGGAAATTCTTGAGCAGCCTTTCTTGCATGGTTGTCCAAGTGATATCTCTTCCTTCTATTATCAATGATTGTTCCCAAGCATCATATCATGTGAGGGCTTTATCGTTCAAGTACCCACATGCAAACATGCCTACAAAATGATCTCTATTGTGAACAATCAAAGGTATCAATTTATTCTTAAAATCCAATTTTCCACTACTCCCATGGAACATTGTCTCTTATAAGGCTCAATGTTGCACATCTTTTTCATTCATAGTAACAATTTGGCTTGGTTGTTGATTGGGATTGGTGTTATTGACATGAGTAACTCTTTAAGTACTTTGATTGTTGGTGTTGGTTGTTAAGATGGCTCTCCTTCTTGCATTACTTGATCGTTCTTAATGGTATGTATTTGATTTTGCAATTCTTTCATGGTCATCTTGATCTCCCAAAACTCGTTCAACATCCCTTGCATTCCTGGCATCAACTCCTACAACTACAGATCCATGATTTCTACACAAGAAAAATGTTCAATTCTTACTTCCTACTTTAATAGAGGGTTAAAATGATCATTCAAGAGGAAGCATATACTATTTAGATTGACATTGGGACCTCAAAGGCTATCACTTGTTAATAATATCCCTTGCCAAAATCGTAGACTAGAAAATCTCTAACCATCACTTTTGGTCTAACCACATAATGGATTTCTACTTGCATGTTGAAAAGGTGGAAATTTGGTACATTTAAGTCCATAATATCATAACAGAATGTACATTGTTAAATTCCACTCTTTTTCATATACCACCACATGTAGAATCACCAAGTTTGGTGAATTCATCACTCTATCCATGAATTCTACTCCAAATTGATAAACAAGAGATACTCATTTGCTAATGTTGGATGTATATAATCTTGATGTGGAATGGATTCAAGAATGGCAAGCTAGATGCAAGAAATTGTCCTCCAAGCGCCTCCATCCCATCCGCTCTTTAAAATAACTCCCAAGTCTAGCAATTGCACTATGTTTTCTCCCCTCAAATTACTCAATTCCAATAGCCCATGTTCTTCCAAGAAGAGTGATCCACTCTCTTGGTTTAAAACATCTGCTCTGATACCATTCTAATACTTCAAAGACAAGAACTCTCCAAGAGAGATACAAGAGAAAAAACACACGCTTCACACTCAATATTCCGATGCCCCCAAAGGAGCACCTGCTCTTTATTATATAACAAAGAGGAACTCCTCAAAAGAAGCTCTATCCTTGGATGAGATATATGGATTAGTGACATGTCAATGAGCTCTACCCTTAGATTAGTTATCTAGATGGGTGACATGTTAGTCCTTGTCATATCTAGTTAGTCAAACAAGTTTGACCAAATTGAATCTTTAGAGAATTTTCTTGCAAGAAGCTCAAGTCACGTGGGTAAGGTACAAGTGGAAAACTCTCAATGAAAAAAATCTAAGGGGGGAGAAAGTAAGCCTTTTCTTTCTTAAGGGAGGGACATTGATTATTTTCAAGGTCTAATTCATCTGTTTAGGCCTCCAAAATTAACTTTGAAATTTTCATGTTATTTTTGACTTCTACCTTATTAGTAAAAGTACTCTTTTGGTGACAAATCTATCTGATCTAGCAAGCCCATCATACCTAGCATCCTTCTAGATGTTTCCAAGCCAACTTTTATCTCTAGATAATATATCTAGCTATTGGTATTACAACTTGGACGCCAAGTAGGCAACTTCTAGAAGGAAGCTTCTTGAATATTTCTCTCATCATTCTTTTGCAATGGCATTAGAGTAGGAACAGGTTGGATAGAATCTATGGATCATCAAATCTATTTTTGCCAAACCATTGGGATTTTTGTGTTTGTATACTACCCAAGCATCATTTCATACAGTTCATCACCACATGCATTGGGTAAAATCTTTTGAATATGATCACTTTGTTTGATGAACCCTTGGTACTTGCAATTGTAATTTATGGAGAATGGTGGATATCTTGTATCTATGTGTTAATTTAGATCAATTGTAGATAGTTTGATAGAGTAGTAGCCATGGTGGCAATGCCCAAAATTATCATTGTTATGTAGCAAGAAATCAAGCAACTTACTTGATTGTTGGAAGAATAAGATCCCCAACAACTAAAGCAATTAGAGAGAGCACCAATTTGAGCCAGAGAAGAGAAAATCTGATTCTCAAAGCCCTAGGTATTTGAAAGCAAGAACCTCCTAAACACAATGGAGAATTTTGTGTTTCATTGTGAATGTAATTTTGAAGTTACAAATCTTCAAGATGAACACAAATAGATCCTCTTGGTTTCAAGGCAATTGGATAGAATGGCAAAACTATAGTGATAATTCCAAGTGAAGTGAGCTAAAAGATAGATTGTTACACTAATCTTGACATGGAGAGAATTCAAGAGTGCAATAATTTGGTGATTTCAAGCTATAAATGCCATACAAGTTGTACAAGATAAGTTGGCAAAATTGAAGCAGATTGGTTTTGTAAGAAGTTATATCATGCAATTCCATAACATCATTATGCAAATTTTGGAATATTAGATGGTGAAGCTCTAGATCAATTTGTGAGGAGCTTGAAGTCACACACCAAATTGGAAGTGACCATACGAGAGTCCAAAGACTTGGAGGAAGCCATGCAATTGGTTGAGCGCTTTGATTCCTTGGTTGTGACAACTTGATCTTGATCTTGACCTTCACCAAACTTGCCCACACACTACACACAAGTGGATGAGCCAACACCAATGGAGATCAATGCCATCCAATAGAGACCACTTGGTATAGTAAATAGGGAAAGATTGTGAAAAAATGATGGTTACTTTTATTGTTGCCAAATTGGACATCGCATTGTTGAACATCTACTCAAGAATGAGCAACCTCAACAAGTTACCTAAATGGAGTTTGTAGAGCAAAAGGATCAAGGAAACAAGGAATCTTAGTAGGAGATTTTGAGCCGCCTATTGGAAACTTGATTACTTCTAATGGGATTGAAGGCTCAACCTATGCAAGTTTTCTTCACTTGTAAGGTATGATATTGGATCATGGTTGTAGGATTTTAATTGATTCTTGACCACCATATCCCAATCCTTCCAACAAGTCAAATCTCATCTACTTGTTATTCAAAATTAAAAAAACAATATGTAGACCATTATCGTCGTAATCTCACCTTTCAACTCAATGATAAGGTCATGCTTTCTTCTAATAACCTACCCCTCTCACTTGATACCCAAGTCCATAAACTTACTCCTAATTAGATAAGACTATCTGATATTACCCAAATCATCCTCATGTTTCTTAACAACTTACCTTACTTTGTCATATGCGCATCCACCCTATCTTTCATATTTCCAAGTTGAAACGCTTTGTTCCTAATCCATCTTTTTTTCCTTTTTCATGTCCAATTCCGCCTCCTCCTATCCTCATCAATGATCATGAGGAGTATGAAGTTGATTGTATCCTTGCACATCACCACATTAAATGAGGCTACCAACAATATACCAAGTACAAAGTCCTCTAGAAAGGGTATTTTCTTCATGATGCTACTTAGAAGCCTCTTTCTCATCTCTAGAATGCACAAACGACCATCTAGGAGTTTGAAGCTTTAATGGTGATGAGGATATGACCAACTAGCATTAGAGGAGTATATACAATATGGAGTTTATTGATGAGTTAGTTAAAGCTAATGAAGTAGAAAATAGGACAAATTAGCTAAGAATATTCTAGAAGTATCTAGGAAGCTACTTGGTACTTCCCAAGTATTGGAGATCATGCATACCCAATGGTAACTTCTAGGAAAACTTCTTGAGAATCTTCCCAACTAGCTTAGCTTGCACTCCAAATAGGTAGCTTCTAGAAAGAAGCTTCTTGGGAAGCTTAACTTGCATGCCAAGTAGGCGGCTTCTAGAAAGAAGCTTGTTGAGAAGCTTCCTGATTAACTTGGCTTGCACTCCAAGAGGTGGCTTTAAGAAGCTTCTCAAGAGCCTTGTATGTTTCTTATAAATACCAAAGCCCAAACTCATGCTAGGCATTTGGAGTTTCTCTCATTCAAGGGTCCCAATATGATATTTGATCTTCTATTCTTCTATTTCTCTCCTCGGTCTTTTACATAATATCTACAACAAAGGTTTATGATTGGTTTGCATGATCACTTGTTTTTCCCAAGAGATAATGCATCCATACCTTGGTGGCATATACCATTACTAGTTGTTCTCAATCTCAAGTAGAGTAATTTCTTTCTACAATTTTTAGTCCTCATGACATAAAAGCAATGAGATGTATCTTATTTTGAAATTCCTATTGCAACATGATGCCAATGGAAAAGTTAGAAGTACCAAAATCAACCACAAAAGGTAGTTGAATGCTTCTTTGTGCTTGGTGGTCCCATTGAAAGCTTGCAGTCTTCCCCAAGAGGTCAGTCAATGATGCGGCCATATGAGCATAATAATGGATGAACTATTTGATAAAAACTTGCTAATCCATTAAATGCCCTCACTTTACTGGCATCCTTGGGTGGAAGTCAATCATTAATGGCCTTGATTTTCTCCGCTTCTATCTTTATCCCCTCTAATGAGATCTTATGACCCAAGAATGTAACTTCCTTTTGCCTAAAGGCATATTTTGACTTCTTGTAATAAATTTTCCATTGCAGTGGTCATCTTAGGACCTCTTGCATGTGATTCATGTGCTCTACATCCGTCTTGATATAGATTAAGATTTCATCCAAAAACACTACTATGTACCAATCTAATAGCCCATCCAACAACCAATGCATTTGATCCATGAAGATTGCTCAGAGCATTAGTGAGCCTAAAAGGTAGAACTCTCCATTCAAAATGCCCATACCTTGTGCAAAAGGTAGTTTTTTGCACATCTTCTCTATAAATGGGAATTTACCATTGGCCACTTTGGAGATCCAACTTGGAGAAGTATTGTGCTCTACTCAATTGATCCAACAAGTCATCAATTTGAGGCAAAGGATATGCATTCTTCACTATTTGTTTATTGAGGTCACAATAATCAATACAAAAGCAAAACCCTCCATCCTTCTTTGGTGTAAATAGTATTGGTGCTCCCCAAGGAGATGTACTATATCACATGAAATCCTTCTTTAACAACTCTGTTGATGTTATTCAAAGCTCATCCAACTTGTTTGGTGAGAGCTAATAGATTGGTCTACTCACTAGAGTACTTCTTTATAATAACTTAATCTTGAAGAGCATATCACAATCAGAGGGTAATCCTTTTGAAAAATCATCCAAAAACACATTTGAAAACTCCTAAACTATTTGATGACCATTGCTTGATGAGGTTTCTGACCCTACTCAGATTCTCAATGCACAATCGGCTTGATCCACATTGCAAAAGCAAACTCATTTTCCTCCAAAGCTTGCTCCATGGTTGCTTTATTGACAACCGTCCCATCTTGGGACTTATCTTCCTTCAAAGCTTGCTCTATGGCTACTTTTTTGACAAACTTCTCATCTTGGCATTGACTATTCTTATGTGTTTTACTCAAATATGCTAAACAATCTAATCAAAGAATTTTACCTTGGTATTGTAGTTGAATTTGTCATTGGGTCCAATCATATTGATCATTCTGATGTTCAAACTAAGGTAAAACTAGAATGAAATCATAGTGTAGAGGTGCCACTACAAACCTCATATAATCCAAATACTCCTTCTCAATCTTGAATGTAACAAGATATGAGGTACAAAATGCAAAATATTTTCTACCATCCGCCATCATCAATCTACTTCCAATTATCAGCTTGATAGAAATAATCTATTCTTTTGCTAATTGTATGGACATGCAATTCTTTGAACTTCTAGAATCAACCAAAATCCTACAACCATGATTAAATATCATACTTTACAAGTGAAGCAAACTTGCATAGGTTGAGCCTTCAATCCTGTTGGAACTAATCAAGTCCCCAATAGGCGGCTCAAAATCATCTATTGGGATTCCTTATTTCCTTGATCCTTTTGCTCCACAAAAATTTAGGCAACTTGTCAAGGTTACTCATTCTTGAATGGACATTCATCAATGCAATATTCAATTTGATGACAATAAAAGCAACCACCATTTTGTTATAATATTTCCTTATCTGTTGTGCCATGTGGTCTCTATTGGATGGCATCAATCTCCATGGGTGAGCTCCTCCATTTTGTGTGATATGTGTTGGTAGGTTCTATGAAGGTCGAGGTTGAGACCAAGTTGTTGCAACCAAGGAATCAAAATACTCAACCAACTACATTGCTTTCTCCAAGTCTTTGGGCTCCCCCATGGTCACTTTCAATTTGATGCATGACTTCAAGCTCCTCACAAATCAATCTAGAGCTTCACTATCTAGCATATCCAAAATTTACATAATGGTGTTTTGGAATTGCATGAGATAGTTTCTTGTAGAACCAATGTATTTCAATTCTGCCAACCTATCTTGTGTAGCTTGTGTGACATTTTTAGCTTGAAATTGCCCATTATTTCACTCTTGAATTCTCTCTATGTCAAGATTGGTATAACAATCTATTGTTTAGCTCGCTCCACTTGGAATTGCCACCATAGTTGTGCCACTCTAGCCAATTGGCTTGAAGCTAAGAAGATCTATTTCCATTCATCTTGAAGATTTATAGTTCAAAATAACATTCACAATCAAACACAAAATTCTCCACTACACTTGGGAGGTTCTTGCCTTCAAATAATTTGGGCTTTAGGAATTAGATTTGTTCTTCTCCTTCTTGGGATGGCGTTCTCTCTACTTTCTCTTGTCGTTGGTGATCTTGTTTTTTCAAGAATTGAGTAAGGTGCTCAATTTGTTACTACATGGCAATGATAATTTTGTGCATTGATGCTATGAGTACTACTCTATCAACTATTTACAATTTATCTAAATTAACACATAGATGCAACATGTCCATTGCTCTCTATAAGTTACAATCTGAAGTACCAAGGGTTCACCAAACAAGATGATCGTATTCAAAAAATTCTACCCAAAGCATGAGATGATGAACTATGTGAAATGATGCTTGGATAGTACATGGACACAAAAATCTCAATGATTTGATGAAAATGGAATTGGTGGTCCATAAGTTCCACCCATCTCATTCTTGCTTTGATACTAATGTAAAAGACCGAGGAGAGAAATAAGAGAATAGAAGATGAGAGAGAAAAATCACATTGAGACTCTTGAATGAGGGAAAACTTTAAATGCCTAACATGAGCGTAGGCTTTGGTATTTACATGGAATTATACAAGGCTCTTG
This sequence comes from Lunularia cruciata, assembly GCA_948567375.1. Taxonomy (NCBI): domain Eukaryota; kingdom Viridiplantae; phylum Streptophyta; class Marchantiopsida; order Lunulariales; family Lunulariaceae; genus Lunularia; species Lunularia cruciata. The sequence continues at coordinate 45,344,112 of OX419761.1, read as the reverse complement.
AGAAGCTTCTCAAGAAGCTTTCTTCAAGCTGGTTACTTGGAGTGCAAGCCAAGCTAATCGGGAAGCTTCTCAAGGAGCTTCCTTGTGGAAGCCACCCTCTTCGCGTGCAAGCTAAGTTAGCTAGGAAGCTTTCCAAGAAGCACATTATGGATCCACCTACTTGGCATGCAAGCTAAACTAACCAAGAAACTTTTCAAGAAGTTTCCTCCTAGAAGTTACCACTTAGCATGCATATTACCCAATATTTGGAAGGTACAAAGTAGCTTCCTATATACTTCTAGAATGTTTTTAGCTAATTTGGCTTATTTTCAACTTTGGTAATCTAGACTAACTCATTGGTAAGCTTTGTATTGTAACACCTTCATAGTCTCTCTAGCCCACAGTCTTATGCTCGAAGCCTCTTTCTTCCTGCTAATTTGAACCCTCTCCAAATTTGGCCAAGCTTCACCCAACTCTGGCCAACTTGAGTACTAGTTGGGGCAATTTTGGGCAACTTCCACCAATATGATGCACCTCCTTTACACTTGGCTAATCATCAAATCCTTCGTTAACTCTCCACCGGAGCCAAATTGAGATTATGGGGATCTCCAAATTCCTAATTCGAGGGGATGGGTTCCTAAGTCCATCTTCAATTTTGCACTTCAAGCTCAATTTGTGCCAAATTGATCTTGATTTCACCTATTGGACTCAAATTGTACACCCATTATCTCAAATTGACTCAATTCTCATAAATTTGGTGAGCACTTTCATACATCATGTGTCTCATTGCCAAATCTACATCAACTTGCATAAAGCTTATGCACACAATCAATCTTAGTGAAATCTATGATCACAATTGAAATACTAATGATAAACCATACTTGGAGATACCACCAATACCCTCAATTCCTATTCTCAATTCCCCTTTGGCGTTCATTTTTCTTATATATATCAATTCATTTTTCCACTCAAATCATACTCTTATATATATATATATAACTTATCTGTTAAGCCTTGCAAGAAATTGAATATGATTTCATGAGCGAAACAGAGTGAATCCTGGATTACAATGCACTTTCCATAAACTAGTAATTGGATAAAAAGGAAATAGTTGGTTAATATCAAGTACTAGGTAAAGACTTATCAAAAACCAATGACGCTTAACGTGTTTGTTAGAACGATTCACTGCACTGGGACTGAAACATTGCCTTGACTACCACGGAAAGTCACTGTGGGAATCTTGGACAATCGGGGAAAGCCTGATCCCTTGCGTGAGTGAAGAAGGGAAAAAATCTTGGAAGGGGAAACCCTAAATATAATTGAATATGACCCTAATAAAAGGATATTAGGGTCATATAAAAATATATTGGTGTCATTGGAAGAGCTTCCAAGGAGCCTCTCTGACTCCTAAGTGGTGCTCAATAATCACCCACATTTGAAACATCGATTACAAATGTATTTTTGATTTTGAATTTAAGTAACGAACACACAAACAGGATGTACGATTTCGCTGTGGCGCGCGAAGCCCAACAACCAGTGGGAGTCATTAAAGCATCATGTATTAGTAGAGGCGGATCAAACCACTGACGCTTAAGGGTTATTTTGAACCAGCCACCGCACTGCTACTGCAAGATGCCCCAGGCTTCCATGGAAAGCTACGGTTGGGGAATCTTGGGCAACTGTCGAGAGCCTGATCCAGTAATATGACGTTAATGAAGAAGGGTTTTCCCCTCAGACAGTAGTGGTCCCTCTGGACACTCTCGCCCTTCTTTGTCAACGATTTCGCGTAAGGCTTCGGACACTATCACCCGTGGGGTCTCGTGCCCACCGGGCCCACAAAATGCGTAGTATCTCCCCTTACAGTCGTCTGGTGCCTTTGGACCGTTTACGAGTATCCTATACTGCCATAGGAGCTTACAATTAAGGTAGGGCGGTCGAATCCATCTATGAGAGTCATTAAAGCATCAAAAAAGGCGACCGCGTAGGAAAAATGAAGGATGGGAAGACCCCATCAAGCCGTACAAGAGAGAGAAAAAAAGGTAACATGGGGCTAAGCCCCAATAGAGTCTGTATGAGAAATCTGCCCAACCGCACCTAAAATACCCGAGCTATGCAAGTCGTACGGTCTACACACAACTGGAGCATCCGCAGAAACATCACCTAATGTGATTGCTCTCCTATGGATTGCACCAGCCACTGCCCTCTGTAGAGCAATGGATACACGCTGTCTAAAGTAAGCTACAAAGTATGAGAGTGAGAGTGGTACCCCTTGACGCCTAACATGATAAGCTCTCGCGCACTCCCTGACAAATGTGTCAAATGCCGTGTCCATCGCTCCATATAACTCCAAGGCTAGAAGAACAAAGAGGTGACCTCGCTGCATGCCCCTATACTTGGAGACCTTGCGACCTGCTGCTGCACTCGCCGCCCATCCAGGGGGATGGGTAATCACTCCCTCCGAAACTGTATCACGCATAGGGTCCGTCACCACAAAATCCGCTACTGTCACCTGATCATCTCGGACCAGGTATAAGTTTGCCCTGACACGTGTCGTCTGCAATGCATACGGACGCTCTCTCCAAGCCAAGTATCCACTCTCTCGTGCCATAGCAAACACTATGTCTCTAATGGCATCATGGGTAGCTATCCTCTATCCTCCAAAAGGACACCGTGTCATGTGGACCGCCGCTGCATCTAGTGTAGAACCACACTCATAAGTGAGTAGTGAAGATGCAGATGGGTGGACCAAACCTAGGCGAAACCTCATCACTGTAAAGAAAGTAGTCGGTGCGAGTCGGAAAGCCCTAATGCATGGTCGAGCTAGGATCCACGAGCCTGCACCCTTGCCGTAGCAAGAGCGTAGACGTGCTCTAGTAGCCTGAGGAATGGACGAGTCAACTAAGAGAGAATGTAGCATATGCTCACACTGTCGCTCCATCAAGGAAGACTGTAGACCTCTAGTCCAATCTGACAATAGTGAAGCAAACGGTGGAAAACCCTCTCGTGCTCGTGGAGATAGACTATCTCTCGTCTGCCGCAATAACACCTGGAGAGAAAAGGATCCTCCCTCCACCTCTGTCACATAAGTCTCCAAAACCGGCCTATCAGCAACCACAAAACGAGAGGCAAGTAGGGGTGCCGAGAGAGCCCAACTACCCAAAAACGCTATAGGTGCCATCTCCTCCATAGAAAGCAAGCCAACCCCACCACATGAGATTGGTAGAGCCGTCTGTCTACGTGCCAAATCCCCTGTCACACACTCAAAAGTCCCTGGTCCAATAATATCACCAAAGACTCCCATAATCCTCCTATCAAATGCTCTCAGACGTGATAGGAAGGACGGTGAGGGAGGAACTGTACGGATGAGGTAGGATGGTCGACGAGCAATACTGGAAGAGAGTATACCAAATGCCACCTGCGGATCTCCTAGTAATGGAAGGTCATCCACATGGAGAACATCCTCTACAAGGGCAGCGTCCAAGAAACGTGTGACAAAATCCTCCGATCCTACTGGCACTCCAAGAACACGAAGTCCCTCTGTGGATGTGATACACCCCTCTGGAAGCTCAAGGTGGGGAGGGATACCTAAAGGGGACCATGCCCTACACTTTGACACCTTGACTCTCAAGCCTACTAGATGTGGCTTGGTAGTCAAGTAGTCAAAGGCCTGCCTAATCTGATCTACAGGGCCTACGATGTGTGTATCATCTGCCAAGGATGGAAATACACAACCTGGCATGGCCAAAGTAGTAGACAAGAGAGCTCTAAAGTGAGCCATGGCAAATAAAGGCCCCCCCAAAGGATCTCCCTGACGTGTACCAACAGCTGACTTCAAGACGGTGACTCCCTCCTGTGAACCACCATGCTGGTAGTAAAGGGAAGCAGGAGAGCCATAAAAAGACCGCACAAAAGGAATGAGACTCGCCAAGGATCCACCAGCCTCCCTAAAGCTCTCTAAAGATGGATGCACGTGAGACGCTATTAAAAGCGTTCTCAACATCCACCTGTAGGACGACCCACTCCGGATGGATATCTAGGATCAAAAAGCATCAAAAAATAGGTAATTTATGACGGGCAATGACGGCCATCAAACTAGTGACGGCTTAGCAGACTACTATACTTCCTAAGCAGAGGTTATAGCGTTCGATAGGATGAGGTGGCAGTATTGAATGCGTGATTCGTCATATGAAATCAGTGTCCATTTGTTATTACGACTCAAGCATGTAACTGTTTTAAGTCAGAAATTTTTAACGTTTAGTTTTAATGTATTTTTTTATTTTTTTTTGTACCCATTGGATGAAATCTCCTTGTTTTCTGTTATCATTTGTTTATTTCTTTTTTTTCCTGAAATAAATTTTTATTGATATTATTATTGATATTTTGATAAATTTAATTTTAGTATTTTATATGATTACTTTTTATTTTTAGAAATACTCTTGGATGTGTGATAAATTGAATAATAAATATTCAATTTTCAAATATAAAAATATATAATAGAATTATTTTTTATTCTTCTAACTTTGGAATTATACAGAATGATATATATAGGGTTCAATACATTTGTTAGAAGTGTATAAAAATTTAAAATATATTTTAAATAACATGTGTTTATTGTTACACAAAATAATGCTATGTAGCAGATGTAATCCATAAAAGAGCAATTACTTTAGATGATATTTCTTAGGATTCTCATGTAGCTGTAGATTTATTATGTACCTACCACGAATATCTTAGTTGCAACGGTAAATTTCTTATATCTAGACTATTAGTGTCTAGTCTCATTTTACTTCTTTTGTCTCTCCCTTGAGGGCATGACTGGGTCTTCCCATCCTTCTTGTGTTATTTTATGGTGGCCTTTTCTCTCTATTACCAGAACATTGTGACGTTTTACATTCTATGGACCATGCTGTGCCCGCAGGTCAAAGTGAAAATGTACGGGGTTAGACTAGTTGAGATATAAGGAGTCGTAAATGCGTGGACGAGTATTATTCTGTCCCTAGATTAATTTTACTCTTAATTGAAGTTTACAAAGTCGTCCGTAAGCCTCAACTCCCAATAATAAAATCTCTTTTCTCTTGACCCTCAAGATTTTCTACGGGCTGCGGTCGGTGTACTGCAAAACTTTCTATGTACCACTCCCACGCCAGTTACATAAATTTTATTTCCCCTATACCATAAAATGAGTTACGGATTTGTTACAGATCCCTAAAACCCGTTGTTTGAATCCTCCACAGGGAGCGGCCCGGTCAATTGGTCTCAGGTGTTCGTGCGTGGACATTGTCAACCTACTTTCAGCATATGGACGGCTCGAAGAAAACTGCTTTTCCTTGAAGTCTGACTGCCAAATCCCCGGACTTTGCGGGGTCCGACAAGGCCAAAAGCGTCAGACAGGCTCCAGGGGGCCTGTCAGACAAAAAGAATGATTAAAACCGTTGTTTCTCAAAAGATTCTACTTTATTTAACGTATTTTTCACCGATATTGAGGTTTAATTCCACCTTATCTATTGTCGTTTACACTTGTAGGGCTTGGGAGTCTTCTTATCCTTCTTGTTATCATAAACGGTAGCCTTTCCATACCCAACAATAGAATGGAGACATTTCCGTCCCACTTCATTCTCGTAGAAAAGTATGTGAACTATTCGAACCCTCGATCCCAGAAAGCACTTGCCGAAAGGAAGAGGCTTTTGATACTATTGAGAATCCCCATCTATCAAGGTTCGAAGAGGATTGTGTCTTAGCCCCTTGTGTAAGCCTTTGTTAGAAGAGCTTAAACGCATGAGCTCAATGCAAGTCCAGTTATAACTCAACACTCTAAGTTGAGTTGATAATTATCAAGAGACATTCTTGGTATTCTAATGATTAGGGAGTCATTAAAGCATCATGTATTAGGTGAAGGCTGATCAAACCACTCACGCTTAAAGGGTTTATTTTGAACCATCCACCGCACTGGGACTGAGAGACGGCCCAGACTCCCATGGAAAGCTACAGTGGGGAATCTTGGACAACTTGCGAGAGCCTGATCCAGTATTATGGGCGTGATTGAAGGAGGGTGAAGACCTTCTCGTTATTTTGAACCATCCACCGCACTGGGACTGAGAGACGGCCCAGACTCCCATGGAAAGCTACAGTGGGGAATCTTAGACAACTTGCGAGAGCCTGATCCAGTATTATGGCGTGAATGAAGAAGGGTGAAGACCTTCTCTTTTCAGACAGTACTGGCCTCTCCGGACACTCTCGCCCGTCTTTGTCAACGATTTCGCCTGAGACTTCGGACACTCTCACCCATGGGGTCTCCGTCTCGTGCCCCCCGGGCCCAAAAAACGCGTAGCATCTCCCCTTAAAGTCCTCCGGTGCCTTTGAACCGTTTATGAGTTATCCTATACTGCAATAGGAAATTATAATTTAGTTATGGCGCTCGGGTCCAATGACATTAGAGTCATAAAAGCATCAAACAGGGAGAAAAAGGCGACCGAGTAGAGAATACGAAGGACGGGAAGACCTCGTCAAGTAAGGCACGGGACGAAAAAGGTAAAGTGGGGCTAAGCCCCAAAAGAGCCTATATTAGAAATTTGCTTTACAATATCTAAGATATCTGAGCTATATAAATAATATGATTTATAAATAATTAAAATATTCTTTAAAATATCATATGGTGTGATTATTTTCCTGTATATTATATTAAATATTATTATTTAAATAATAAATCTATGATCTAGAATATATTACAAAATATAAAAACGAGAATTAGACGTCTATCATTATAAATTCTCATATATTCCTTGACAAAGGTAAATGAAACTAATAATAACAATCACACTAATGACGGGCTTTGCTAAACCGGCACTGGTTCGATGCTTAAGGAATACAGCAAACTGCTATACACCCTAGGCAGAGGTCATACTGTTCGATGAAGTGTTAGCATGGGATACGTGATTCATAGTATGAAATTCATACATGTATCTGTTTATTTATTTTTTACATTTGGAAATTTTAAGTTAGTTATTTTTAAATCATGTTATTAAGATTGTGGTTTAATTTATAATTTATAATTTATAAAATTTGATTTTTATTTTTTATAAATAAATAAATTTATTTCTATCCATATTAATAAAACCTAGTTTAATTTTAATTTATGTGTAATCTCTATACAATTTGATAGAATTCTTATTTTTATTTATTCACCTGATCATTTTATCTTTTCCTTGTTGTAGGGAACATTGTGAAGTTTTACCTCCTATGGACCATCCGATGCCCGCAAGTCAAAGTCACGGCATGTCTGCTTCAAGTAGGGGGGAATATGGAGGGAATTAAAACGGGAAATTTACAGTTTTCTAATGGGATCCTATCCATAACTTGTAAAATTGTTGCTGGGGTTTTATAAAAAGAAAGCTTTCACTAAAAATTGAATAGTACATAAACTTTTCTACAATTCGAGTAATAGTTTTTGGATGGAGTTTTAATTTTGACGTCAGAGTGATGTACTAGAAGTGTACGAGGGTCATAGCAAAGCAGTTGAGACATAAGGAATAGTCAACATAGTTAAATGCGTGGAACCTAATTATCCTTTAGTCTGTTTTATTTTATTTTAAATTGAAATTTTTACCTTTTTAGATAATGTGTGTCCATTGTTCTAGAGAGGATAGTGGTTCATGCAATCCAGAGGAAAATAATCACATTAGGTGATGTTCTTTCGATACTCCAATTGTGTATAGACCATATGATTTGCATAACTCGAATATCTTAGGTGCAGTAGGGCAAATTTCTCATATAGAATCTATTGGGACTTAGCACCTGTTACTTTTTTTGTCTCTCCCTTGTAGGGCTTGATGGGTCTTCCCATCCTTCGTTTTTCTCACGTGGTCGCACTTTTACATGACAACTGAAATTTACAAACTCGTCTATAAGCCTCACCTCCCAAAAACTAAAATCACCTTTCTCTCCACCCCAAGATTTTTCTATAGGCTGTGGTCCATGTACTGCAAAATTTCCTATGTACCCCTCCCACGCCGGTTATATGGAAACATTTCCGTCCCACTCCATTCTCGTAGAGAAGTATGTGAACGATCCCGAAAAGCACTTGCCGAAAGGGAGAGGTTTTTGATCCTATTGAGGAATTCCCAACTATCAAAGGTTCGAAGAGTATTGTGTCTTAGCCACTTGTGTAAGCCTTTATCAGGGAAGAGATTTTAAACGGATGAACTCGATCCAAGTCCAGTTATAACTCAACAGTCTAAGTTGAGTTGATAATTATCAAGAGACATTCTTGGTATTCCAAGAATTAGGGGTGTTTCAATAATAATAAGTTTTGCACCACTTGTAAATATCCTGTAAATTTTTGTCGGGTATCGTTGTGATAATTATGGGTAGGGGCCGAGTGGGTACTTTAAAATTTGATGGGCAAAGGCCTCTAGTTATCAAATATTTACGGGTGCTAGAAATCATGACCTGTAAAATTTGATGGGATATGGGTGCTCCCATAAATATTATCACGATACATTTGTATTAATTGATTTGTTAATCAAGCTTATTAATGCGACTCAACTCACAATTTGAATCCACAAGATTTGAAGTGAGAGAAACTGTTTAGTGAAGGAAATCAAAGGCATTTGATTCAGAATATGATTTGAAGTGAGGAAAAATCTTTAGTGAAGGAAATAGAATCTCTCAAGCTCGAAAGGGATCAAACTTGACAGAGAGGGAAACTATCGAGATCGGTTAGTAAAGTAATTTGAGCGCTTTTGAAAGAGATCATGCATGCTATTCGAATGGGGAGGGAAACTATGAAGGTTAGTCTAGTGAAGAACTCGAGGGCATTTGCAAGGGATCATTCTTGCAAATTGAACGGGTTCAAGATATTCATTTGCGGAGAGAGGAAAGCTTTGAGGTTGCATTTTTGTGCAAAAATGTGGATTTGGTGGAAGAAACAATTGAGTGCCAAGAGAGGTCCAATGCATGGGGGTATATGTGAACAGAGATGTCCATCTCCTAAGAGACATTGAGTGCAAGGGGAGATGAACTATACATTTTAATGTGGGTAGCCATGAGTCTGTTTATTGTTGATGAGAGTTTTGAGAAGAAATGGTGTTGTTAGAAATGATTCATTATCACCATCCCCCGCATTAGTTCCCTCAATAAGTAGACAAATGAGATTAAAAAGTGTATATGGGGTTTCTTGATTAACTTGGCTTGCATTCCAAGAAGGCGGCTTTTAGGAAGCTTCTTGAGAAGCTTCTCAAGAGCCTTGTATGCTCCCTATAAATACCAAATCCCAAGCTCAAGCTAAGCATTCAGATTTTTCCTCATTCAAGTGTCCTAATGTGATCTTCCACTTTGGTCTTCCATTCTCTTATTTCTCTCCTCGATCTTTGACTTTTACATTGGTATTAAAGCAAGAATGGGATATATTGAATTTGTGGACCACCAAATCCATTGCAAAACTATTGGGATTTTTTTGTACGTGTGCTAACCAAACATCATTTTACGCAATTCATCACCTCACGTTTGGGCAGAATTTTTGGAATGCGATCACCTTGTCCAATGAACACTTGGTATTTTCCAATTGTAACTCATGGAAAACGGTGGATGTGTTGCATCGACTTGTTAATTTAGATAAATTGTAGGTAGTTTGATAGAGCATTAGCCATGTCAATTGGCACAATGGCAAGGTGAGCTTCATAGCGATGGTAAGAATGAGTTTTGGGAAGTTGATGAGCTCATAGATGACAATGAATGGGTTTAGATGATGCACTTAAGGTGGTGGGACTTTGCACACTTTGTGCATTATTTGGAAGACTGAATGTAAATGGATCATTGTAATATCCTTAGTTAGACATATTATCTAGATGTGGAAATTGGCTTGGTAATATGTGGAAGGATGTTATATATGATGGTTTAAGGAGATTAGATAGAGATGTCATCAAAAGAGTACTTTCACTAATACAATAGAGGCTGAAAACACACTAAAAACTTCAAAGCCAATTTTGGAGGCCCAAATAAATCATTTATGCCTAAAAATTTAGAAGATTCTCCCCATTCAAGGGAAAAGACATAGCCTTTCCTCCCATGTTTGTCTCATCGAGAGCTTTCCAACGGTACCTCACCTATGCTATTTTTAGCTTATTTGGGGAATCATCTTTTATGAGTTCTCTTGTCCTTGGGACATTACAATGGTATCAAAGTAGGTTTTTTAATCCAAGAGAAGCTCAGACTAGTAGACAAAACCCCTACAAAAAGATTCCCAAAGATTCCCTTAGGTCAAATTTGTTTGACCAACCAAAAACTGACAAGGATTGATATGTCATTGATCCACACAATAAATCTAAGGGTGGAGCTTGTGGACATGTCACCAATATATATATTTGATCCAAGGGTGGAGCTTCCTTTGAGGAAGATCTTCTTTGTTATATAATATAGACAAGGTGCTCCTCTAGAGCATCAAAGGATTGAGGGCTGAAGCCTTGTGTTATTGTTGTCCTCTGGACATTATAATGGTAACAAAGTAGGTGTTTTAATCCAAGAGAGTGAATCAATCTTCTTGGAAGAACACGAGCTACGAAGACTATATAATTTTGAGGGTAAAAATATAGTGTAATTGATAGATTGGGGGTGTTTTAGAGAGAGGATGGGATGGAAGCTCTTGGACGGAATTTTCTTGCACTCCACTTTTTGTTCTTGAATCTATTTCATATCAAGATTATGTACATCCAACGTGAGAAAGTAAGAGTATATCTTGTTACCATTTTGGAGTAGATTTCATGGATATAATGATGAATTTTCCAAACTCGATGATTCTATCCATGGTGATATATGATAGAGAGTGGGATTTGATAATCAACATTTTGTTATGGTGCAAAGGATCCAAATATACCAATCCTCTCCCTTTCAACACTCAAGTACAATTTTGTTATGTGGTTAGACCAAAAATGATGTTTAGGGATTTTGTAGTCTACAATTTTTGTGAGGAATATTATCAATGAGTGATTGCCTTTGAGGTTCCAATGGTAGTCCTAATAATTTGTTCTCTCTCTCTCTTGATCATATTAACTCTTTGTTGAAGTAAGAAGTAGTGATTGAGTGTTTGCCATGTATACAAATCATGGAGTTGGAGTTGTAGGATCTAATGCAAGGAATGCAAGGGATGTTGAATTAGGTATTGCAAATTCAAAAATAATTAGGGAATGCAAGAAGTGAAACCATCTCAAAACCCAATATCAATGGCCAAAGTACTTGGAGAGTCACTCATGCCGATGACACCGACCTTGATCAACAATGAAGTCACATTATTACAATGGATGAAGAAGACATGCAACATTGAGCCTTACAAGTGATAGTGTTCCATGGGAGTATTGAAAAATTAAATTTCAAGAATGAATTAATACTTTTGATTATTGACAACTAAGATAATCAATCATTCTATAGGAGTGTTTTCATAGGGTACTTGACCAATAAAGCACTCACATGGTATGATACTTAGGAACAATCAATGTTAGCAAAAGGAAGAAAGATCACTTGGATGGCAATGCAAGAAGGGCTTTTGAAGAATTTCCAATCCATGGATTTTGTGCAAATGGCCTAAACCCGACTATGGGAGTTGAAGTACAAGAACAACATAAAAGAGTATGTGGAGGCATTTCTTGATCTATAGGTTGTGATAACCTATATGAGTCTAACAAAAGTTCTTGACAATTTCAAGTGGGGGTTAAAAGAGGAAATTCACCAAGAGGTAATGGTACAAAATCCTTGCACTATTTTTAAGCCATGATCTATGCTTAGAGAATAGTAAGGGTGCTTAGGGGACGTGAATGGTAGTGTGATTCAACACTATTAGGCTTAAACACTTATTGGGTGGACCAGTTCCTATAGAATTGGGCAACATTTGGTTTTGAGACCAAGGAGCATGATCGCTCCAAGGAGAATGAGGATTGGTTTGTAACAAATATGGAGTTTAAAAATTAGTTAGTCAAGACTTACAAAGTAGCAAATAAGCCAAATTAGCCAAGAATTATAAGAATATTCTAAAAGCATCTAGGAAGCTACTTGGTACCTTCCAAGTATTTGGTAATGTGTAGTGGTAACTTCTAGGAGAAAGCTTCTTGAGAAGCTTCCCAACTAGCTTAGCTTGTATGCCAAGTAGGTTGTAAAAGACCAAGACCAAGACCAAGACCAAGACCAAGAAATAGGAGAATGGAAGATCACATTGGGACAATTGAATATGGGAAAACTCCAAATGCCTAGCATGAGCTTTGGCTCTAATATTTATAGGGATATACAAGGCTCTTAAGAAGTTTCTCAAGAAGCTTCCTTGAGCCACTTTCTTGGAGTGCAAGCCAAGTTAATTGGGAAGCTTCTCAAGAAGCTTCCTTCTAGAAGCCGCTTACTTGGCATGCAAACTAAGCTAGTTGAAAGCTTCTAGAAGCTTCCTTCTAGAAGCTACTTACTTGGGGTGAAAGCTAAGCTAGTCGGGAAGCTTCCCAAGAAGTTTCCTAGATAATTCTAGAATATTCTAAGCTAATTTGTGTTAATTTGCTACTTTGTTAGCCCCAATAACTTTGTCATTAAACTCTATATTGTTACATATTCCCCCATTGCTAGTTGGTGACATCCTTGTTGCCAATGAAGCTTTGGACTCGTGGATGGCCAGTTGTGTGTTTTGGAGATGAGAAAGAGGTTCCCATGTGGCATCATGAAGGGGATACCCTTTCCAAAGGACCTTGTACTCCGTCTCTTGTCGATGGCCTTGTTGAATGTGGCAACATGTAAAGATACGATCAACTTTGTACTCCTCATAATCATTGATAGGGATAGGAAGAGGATGTGGTTGGACATGAGAGGAAAAAGAAGAAAGACAAGGTAGATGTGCATACGGCAAGGCAAGGCAAGTCAATAAGCAATAAGAGAGATAATTTAAGTGACATCAAAGGGTCTTATCCAATTAGGGGTGAGTTTATGAACTTGGGTATCAAGTGGGAGGGGTAGGTTACTAGAGGAGAGGATGACTTTATCACCAACTTGAAAGGTGAGATCAAGATGATGGTGGTCCACATATCGTTTTTGACAATTTTGAGCAACAAGGAAATAAGAGTTGGCTTGCTGGAGTGATTTGGATATGATGGTCAAGAAGGTTCAAGTATGAGGGACATGAGATGGAGGACAAGCAAGAAATGACTCTGGAACAAGTAGATCTTGGCCAAAATTGAGAAAGAAAGGAGAGAATCCAATGCTTGCTTGTTTGGGGTTATTGTATGCAAACTCCGTAACTGCAAGACTTTCATTCCAATTGGTGTGATGAATGTTGAAAAAGGCATGAAGCATATCCTCCAAGGTTTGATTTGCACGTTCAATTTGTCCATCAGTTTGAGGATGGTAGGAAGTGGACAAAGCAAGCTTATTATCGAGTATCTAGAAGAGTGCTTGCCAAAATTTCTTGGTGAATTGAGGATCACGGTCAGAGATGAGTACACGTGGCATCCCATGATGTTTGAATACATTATCAAAGTAGATCTGCACCAAGGTTGGAGCATCCACAATATCAATTGTTGGTGCCAAATGGATTTGCTTACTAAGCTTATCCATAAACACCACAATTGCTATGTGAACTTGCTTTGTCTTGGGCAAGGAGGTAATGAGATCTAAGCTCACATGTTACCAATGAGTAGATGGAATGTGAAGTGGTTGAAGTAGTCAACTTGATTTCTGGTTATTGGCTTTGTTGCATTGGCAACTTTCACATGATTGTACAAACTCACAAACATCTTATGTTATGTTGGGCTACCACCATTGGCATTGGAGGGTACCCAAGGTCTTGTCCACACCCATATGACCAGCAACTGGTAAATCATAGGCTTCTTGAAGGTGCACCAATTGGAGATCACCTTTGGTTGGAACATAGATCCAATCCTCATGGAATAGAAGGCCTTCCTTGAAGGAGAAGGTGTTGTACTCCTTGTCGCATGCTGCAAGATGACCATGTACCATGTGGAAGAAGTGGTCTTGTTGTAGAGCTGATTGAAACTCATTTTGGACCTTGGAGTTGATTGACACCGTCGTAATTGCCATTGTGATAAGAGGAAGAGACTTCAAATCAGGTCGTCATGATAGGGCAACAGGGATGACATGGAACCGACCTGGTTTGTACTCAAGTTTGATGTTAAACAATTGGAGTTGCTCCTCCCATTGATGATGTTGACTCTTTGTTTTCCAAGTGTAAGGTCTGCAACAATGGTTTGTGATCAATTTGCATGATCACTTGTTTCCCTAAGAGGTAATGTCTCTATACCGTGGTGGCATATACCCATTGCAAGTTGTTCTTGATCTTGAGTAGAGTAATTTCTTTCAGTTATATTTAGTCAGTGAGACACAAAGGCAATGGGATGCAATCCATCTAGGAATTCTTGCTGCAACATGACTCCAATTGCAAAGTTAGAAGTATCAAAATCAACTAGACAAGGTAGTTGAGGATCATATGGTTAAGAATAGGTCTTAAAGACACCATATGTTTCAACTTCTGGAATGCTTCTTTGTGCTTGATGGTCCATTGAAAGCTCAAGTTCTTTCCCAAGAGGTCAATCAATGGTGCAACCACATGAGCATAGTAATGGATGAATTGTTGGTAAAAATTGGCCAATCCATTAAATGCTTGTACTTTTGTAACATCCTTTGGAGTAGGCCAATCAGTAATGGCCTTGATTTTCTCCTCCTCTATCTTGATCCCCTCTGATGAGATCTTGTGAACCAATAAGGTAACTTCCTTTTGCCAAAAGGCACACTTCAACTTCTTGTAATAAAATTTCCACTATCGTAGTCGTCTTAGGACTTTTCACATGTGATTCACATGTTTTGCCTTTGTCTTGCTATAGATTAAGATATCATCCAAGAACACAGCCACGTACTGATCCAATAGTCCATCTAACACCTGATGCATCTGATCCATGAAGACTGTTGGAGCATTAGTAAGCACAAAAAGTAAAACTCTCCACTCAAAGTGTCCATACCTTGTGCAAAAGGTAGTCTTTTGCACATCCTCGCTATCAATGAGGATTTGCCAATAGCCGTTATGAAGATTCAACTTGGAGAAGTATCATGCTTCACTCAATTGATCAAGCAAGTCATCAATTCAAGGCAAGGGATATGCATTTTTCATTGTTTGCTTATTGAGCCCATGCTAATCAATACAAAAATGAAGTCTTCCATCCTTCTTTGGAAAAAATAGTACCGGTGCTCCCCAAGGAGAGGTACTATGTTGTATGAAATCCTTCTCTAACAACTTGGTAAGTGTTGTTTGCAACTCCTCCAACTCCTTTGGTGAGAGCCGATAGATTGGTCTGCTCATTGGAGTACTCCCTGGCAATAACTCAATCTTGAAAGGCATACCACAATGAAAGGATAATCCCTTTGGCAGATCATCCAAAAACATATCTACAAACTCCTGAATTATCTGATCAACCATTGCTTGATGAGGCTCTTGACCCTCCTCAGATTATCTTTGTGCAATCGACTTGATCCAAACCGCAAAAATAAACTTATCTTCCTCCAAAGCTTGCTCTATGGCTGCTTCATTAACAAACTCCCCATTTAGGGACTCATCTCTCTTCAAACTTGCTCCATGGCTGGTTTCCTAGCAAAATTCTCATCTTAGGACTCACCTCCCTTCAAGGCCTGCTCTATGGCTACCTTCTCAACAAACTTCCCATCTTGGGACTGATTATTCTTAGGTGTCTTATTCAAAGGTGCCGAACAACTTAATCATAAATTTTTACCTTGGTGTTGTACTTGAATTTGTTGTTGGGTCCAATCAAATTAAACCTTATTACATTCAAGCCAAGGTAGTCCTATAATGACATTGTAGTTTAGAGGTGTCACTACAAACCTCATACACTCCAAATACTCCTTCCTAATCTTCAAGGTAACAAGATGCGAGGTATGGAATGCAGAACCATTTCTACCATCCGCCATCATTAATCTACTTCCAATTACTGGTTTGATAGAAATACTCAATTCCTTTGCTACTTGCATAAACATACAATTCTCTAAACTTCCCGCATCAATCAAAATCCTACAACCCCGATTAGATATCGTACCTTTGCAAGTGAAGCGAACTTGCATAGGTAGAGCCTCCAATCCCATTGGAACTAATCAAGCTCCCAATAGGCAGCTCAAAATAGGGATTCCTTGTTTCCCTGATTATTTCATTTCACAAACTCCATTAGGGGAACTTGTTGAGGTCACCTATTCTTGAGTGGACATTCAACAATACAATGTCTCAATTGGCAACAATACAAGCAACCACCATTTTGTTGCAGTATTTTTTTTTATCTATAGTGCCGAGTGGTCCCCATTGAATGGCATCAATCTCCATTAGTGCCAGCTCCTCCACTCATGTATAGTGTATCGGTAGGTTTTATGGAGGTGAAGGTCGAGACCAAGTTGTTACAACCAAGGAATCAAAATGTTCTACCAATTGCATGGCTTCTTCCAAGTGTTGTGGCTCTTGCATGGTTACCTCTAATTTGGTTCTTGACTTCAAGCCCATCACAAATTGATCCAAAGTTTCACCTTCCAATATATCTAGAATTTGCATGATAGTGTTCTAGAATTGCGTGATGTAACTTCTTACCGAGCCAATTTGTTTCAACTCTGCCAACCTATCTTGTGCAACTCATGTGACATTTATAGCTTAGAATTGACTTATTATTGGACTATTGAATTTTGCCCATGTCAAGAATGGTGCAACAATTTTCCATTCACCTTGCTCAACTCGGAATCACTACCATAGCTTTGCTACTCCATCCATTTGGCTAGAAGCCAAGAGAATCTATTTCCGCTCATCTTGAAGATTGGTAGCTTCAAAATAATGTTCATGATCAAACAAAACTCTCCACTACACTCAAGAGATTCTTTCCTTCAAAAACCTTGAGTTTAGGGAATTGAATTTGATCTTCTCCTTCTCAAACTAGTACCCTCTCTACGTGCTCTTGTTGTTGATGATCAAGTTCATCCAACAATTGAGTGAGGTGCTTGATTTGTTGCTGCATAGCAATGATAACCGTAGGTATTGCCACCACGGTTGCTACTCTATCACACTACCCTAATCTATCTAATTTATCAACACATAGAAGTAGCATGTCCACCGTTCTCCATAAGTTACTATCGGAAGCACCAAGGGTTCCTCATATACGGTGATCATATGCAAAAAATCTTATCCAAAGCATGAGGTGATGAATTGTGTGAAACAATACTTGGGTAATACTTGGACACAAAAATCCCAATGGTTTGGTGGAAGTGAATTTGGCGATCCAAAAATTCCATCCATCCCATTCTGCTCTGATATTAATGTAAAAGACCAAGATCAAGGAGAGAAATAAGAGAATGGAAGTTCACATTGGGACACTTGAATACAAGAAAACTCCAAATACCTAGCATGAACTTTGGCTCTTGTATTTATACGGATCATACAAGGCTCTTGAGAAGCTTCTCAAGAAGCTTCCTTGAGCCACTTTCTTGGAGTGCAAGCCAAGTTAATTGGGAAGCTTCTCAAGAAACTTTTGTCTAGAAACCGTTTACTTGGCATGCAAGCTAAGCTAGTTGGAAGCTTCTAGAAGCTATCTACTTGGAGTGCAAGCTAAGCTAGCTAGGAAGCTTCCCAAGAAGCTTCTTAGATATTTCTAGAATATTCTAGGCTTATTTGTCTTATTTGCTACTTTGTTAGCCCCACTAACCTTGCCATTAAACTCCATATTGTTACATAGGTGCATTTTAGAAGGAAGATTCTTGAGAATCTTCTCAGCTATCTTAGCTTGCATGCCAAGTAGATGGTTTTTAGAGAAACTTCTTGGAGAGTTTCCCTACTATATTGGCTTGCCTGCCAAGTAGGCAACTTCTAGAAGGAAGTTTCCTTAAAAGCTTCTCAAGAACCATGTATGTCCTTATAAATACCAAAGCCCAAGCTCATGATAGGCATTCGGAGTTTCTATCATTCAAGAGTCTCAATGTGAACTTTCACTTTGATCTTCCATTCTCTTCTTTCTCTCCTTGGTATTTTATATTGGTTTCAAAGCAATTCTTGGGATGAATGTCTTGTAGTTGCTAAGTTTACCTACAATAACTCCAAGTAAGCAAGATTGGATTCTCTCTCTTCTTCTTAATTTTGGCCAAGACCCACTTGTTCTAGGTTCCTTTCTTGCTCCTCTTCCATCTCATGTCCCTCATACTTCTACCTTCTTGACCATAATATCCCAATCCTTATAACAAGCCAAATCTTATTTCCTTGTTGCTCAAAGTTGTCAAAAAAATACGTGGACCAACATCATCATAATCTCACCTATCAACTTGGTGATAAGGTCATGTTATTTCTAGTAACCTACTCCTTCTACTTGGTACCAAGTTTGTAAACTTGTTCCTAATTGGATACGTCTTTTTGATCTCAACCAAATCATTTCTCTTGTTGCTTATTGACTTGCCTATGGAGTTTACCAACAAGTTAGTCAAGCCTAACAAAGTAGCAAATAGGCCAAATGAGCCTTGAATATTCAAGAAGTATCTAGGAAGCTACTTAGCACCTTCCAAGTATTGGGTAATGTGCATACTAAGTGGTGAATTCTAGGAGAAAGCTTATTGGGAAGCTTCATGTCTAGCTTAGCTTGCACCCCAAGTACATAGCTTATAGAAGAAAGCTTCTTAAGAAGCTTCCCGGTTAACTTGGTTTGCACTCCAAGAAAGCGGCTTTAGAAAGCTTCTTGAGAGCCTTATATGCTCCCTATAAATACCAAAGCCCAAGTTCATGCTAGGCATTTGGAGTTTTCTTTCATTCAAGAGTCCCAATGTGATCTTTCTCTCCAATCTTCCATTCTCCTATTTCTCTCCTCGGCCGTTTACATTGATATTAGAGCTAGAATGGGATGGATGGAATTTATGGACCACCAAATCCATTTTTGCCAAACCATTAGGATTTTTTGTTCTGTACTATCCAAAAATCATTTTACACAATTCATCACCTCATGATTTGGGTAAATTTTTTGAATATGATCACCTTCTTGAATGGTACTCCCGATTATAACTTATCTTGAACAATGAACATGTTGCATCTATGTGTTAATTTAGATAAATTGTTGGTAGTTTGGTAGAGTAGTAGCCATGATGGCAATGCCAAAAGTTATCATTTTTATACAACAATAAATTGAGCACCTTACTTGACTATTGGTAGAAAAATATCACCAATGACAAGAGCAGGTAGAGAGAATACCAATTCAAGAAGGAGAAGAGAGAATCTGATTCCCAAAGTGCAAGTTATTTGAAAGCAAGAGCCTCTTAAATATAGTGGAAAATTTTGTTTTTGATTGTGAGTGTTATTTTGAAGCCACAAATCTTCAAGATGAATAGAAATAGATCCTCTTGGCTTCAAGCCAATTAGATGGAGTGGCAGAACTATGGTGACCAATTCCAAGTGAAGTGAGCTTAACAATAGATTGTTGCACCAATCTTGACATGGAGAGAATTGAAGAGTGCAATAATTGGGCATTCAAGCTATAAATGTCACACAAGCTGCATGAGATAGGTTGGCAAAATTGAAATAGATTAGGTTTGTAAGAAGCTACATCATGCAATTCCAGAACATCACTATGCAAATTTTGGATATACTAGATAGTGAAGCTTTGGGTCAATTTGTGAAGAGCTTGAAGTCACATACCAAATTTGAAGTGACCATGCAAGACCCCAAAGACTTGGAGGAAACCATGTAGTTGGCTAAGTCCTTTGATTCCTTGGTTGCAACAACTTGATCTTGACCTTGACCTTGACTTTCACCAACATACTATGCATGGATGGAGGAGCCAACACCGATGGAGATCAATACTATCAAACGGAGACCACTTGCCACAATAGATAGGGAAAGATTGCAACAAAATAGTAGTTGCTTTTATTGTCACTAAATTAAGCATCACATTGCTAAATGTGCATTCAAGAATGAGTGACCTTGACAAGTCACCCAAATGGAGTTTGTGGAGCAAAAAGATAAGGGAAGCAAGGAATCCCAATATGAGATTTTGAGCTGCATATTGGGAATTTGATTAGTTCCAATGGGATTAAAGGATTGACCAATGCAAGTTTGCTTCACTTGCAAGGTATGGTATATGATCAAAGAAGCAAGGAATCTTAATATGAGATTTTGAACTGCATATTGGGAACTTGATTAATTCCAATGAGATCTAAGGCTTGACCAATGCAATTTTGCTTCACTTGCAAGGTATGATATATAAATCCCTAATAAAAGTGTAATCAGACAAGGTCTCTTGATATTATGGCTATGTCATCTAAATAATGTAATGGGTTTAATTTTTACTACTATTATATTTCAATTATTTTATTTGTTTCAAAATTTGTTAATTATAAAATAATATGTTTAGAATAGGATTATGCTTTCTTATTTTCTCAAAAGAAGAGATTATTCATATATTTAATATCAAAACATATTTTCATGTTTTCTTAACATTTAAATAAATAGTATAGAGAAGATACATTCTAGGAAGTTAAAATCAATATGTTAGAGAATAAATCAAACTAAACTTAATATATATGACCATATTATAGAAACTCACTGTTAATTTTTTATTATTTTCTATTTTAACCTCTTGGGTAAGAACTACTCATAGAAGAGGGTAGTGTCAACCCTTGTGGCAAACTACAAAAAAAGGAAAACTAATATCACTTTCACTACAAGTAGGTTCCGAGTAACTCTTGAAGGTGATGGCTCACTTCACTTTGAAGGCTCTTGCACTCCAATGACCTCAACTATGAAGTTACATACTACCTATCCATGAAGGCACAACTCAAAAGAGGTAATTACATTGGCTGAATACCTTCACCTTTTGATTTTGTGGTACTACAAATGATCCAAATCTTGATTGACTCCTCTGTGCATTGGTTCATTCTTTTAGATCCCTTAGAAATCATACATCCTGATCAAGTAAAAATACACCTCTCTGCAATCCAACATTTATGATCCTATTGTGAAATTTCTCACCATTGCTCAACCCAAACATTAACCGACACTTAGAATAGATGAGACACAGTTTTGCAATGAACTCTAAGTCCTCTTTATTGAACTTAAAAGATATAGGAGATGAACCAAACTCAAAGGACTTTGGGCCAAAGCCTTAAATACATTCTTGCTTTACCCCAAAGGAATCCAAAGGTTAAGCTAAATTTTTGTTATTGTTTAATTTTATCTTAGGAATCTAATGTTTCTTATCCTAATCACAAGTAGGCTAATTAGGCATCTTATAGATGTCAAGGAAGGTATTAGGACTTCCCAAAAGTTAGTTTGAATTTACACCACTCTAGATGTACAACTCCAAAGACTTACACAGCTATGAATTCCCTCTTTTAGAAGTAATTACAACTATGAAGGTCTTTGGATAATGTCTTACTCTAAATAAAGTGTCTTTGGCCTAAAGTTCCTATTATGAAGAACTACCTTCATCTCTCAAATGTCTAAAGTGAAGGTCAGTCTGCTCCTTATATCCTACTATCTCTACCAAATAGTTATTAAATATTCAAATGCTCTCCAAGTCTATTTGCTAGTTGGTCCATTTGCTCCTCTTTGTATGTCCTTCCTTCCAATTCTTAGACCTGCAACTTGAGCTCATGGATCTTTATCTTCATTGCTCTCAATTGCCCATCTTCTTTCAACATATCTATAAAGTGTTCATTGGTTTCTTCCAATTTTGAATCATTTTCCTCTTCTCCTTCTTTAAGTGTTGGGTCTTTGTCTTCATCTCCTCCTACATTTGGATTCAATCCAACTACTTCTTCTCCTTCTCTCTTTGAAATTCTTTGGCCAAGTGCTCCAACTATGTAGCTACTTCCTTCCAATACTCAATCATTTGCAAATCTAGGATCACAATTTGAACCTTGGATTTCTCCAACTCGCTATAAATGCTTACTACTTCTTTGTCCTTGGCATAAAGTTGGTGTTCATATCAAAGCTACATATCCTTCTTCTCTATTTGTAGGTTCAGAATTTGAGTTATAGCCTTAAGGGTTCTTCCTCTTACCTGTTTTGGCCTGCTATCAAGGCCTCAAGAGTTTTGCCTCTTTACCTCAAAGTTCTCTTGAATCAAGGCATTCACCTTCTTTGCCACCTCCTTGTGAAGGTTTTGTGCCTTGGTCATGTCTTCTTGGACTTGGTCCTCCTTTACCTTGTAAGTCTAGATATCCTTGTGCATGTTGTTGCACCAAGGTAGTTTAGTCCAATGTTTTTGGTCAAACCTTTTATTATTGGGGAAGTAAAAGCTCCTTGAACTGAAGTGTTGCCCCTACCAATTGTATAATAAATTATGCTCCTTCTTTAATTAGCACTTGGATTTCATAGGCCAATTCTTCTTTGACTTTGGTATGTACTTCTAGCAAAGGGTCTTTGGCTTTGACTTCTACTTCTTCTTCTACTTTTGCTTTAGGCTAAAGTTCTAGTTCTTGTTGGTCTTTGGTGTTCATTTGCTTCTCTTCTTGAACACCTACTTCTTGATTGTGACTATGAGGTTCTTTGGGGTAATGCAATGTCTTCCTTGATCTTTGGCTTTGATCTTTGGCCTGCACTTTGCTCAAGGTTTGGAGCACATTGGGTGTCTTCATATTGCTATTCTTATTCTTCTTCTTATTCTTCTTCTTCTTCTTCTTTGGAGATAGATTCCTACAAGGTGAAAGAACCTTGCTTATCTTCTTCTTCTTCTTCTTCCTCCTCCTCCTCCTCCTCCTCTTCTTCTTTAGAGTCTTTAGCCTCCTCTTCCCAAGACATTTCTCTCACTTGAAGATTCTTTCTTGGTCTCTTGGCTACTTTCAAAGACTTTGTTGAAGGTGTCCTCTTCCTCTTTGCCTTTGTGGGGACCACTTCTTCCTCCGTTGCCATAAATTCTATTGTTATTTCATACTTTGCATCTACATCTTGGTACCTCTTGATCAACAATTTGCCTTGGAGTGTGAGGCAAAGTACCCCATTGGATGGAAGTGACTTGGGAACTTCTTACACTCCTTCCTTGATAACATATTGAGCTCCATATAGAAATGGATTGTGAGGGGACTAATTAATTAGCTTCATTGTCTTCATTGAATTCTTGGTGCAGACTCCTTGCATGATAGTAAAACATGTTTGCCCAATTGATGGGTTCTCCGTAGTACATATATTCAACAAAGATGGCTTTGCTATTGGTAAGGTAAATTGTTCTCTTATGTTTAAATAACTTCATAGTTGCTTCTACAATAGCCTTTTTGTCCAGATCTTTGAAACTCCTAACCTACCACCCATTATTTTATGCTACTTTTTGGAGAAAGTAGCTTTGATGTCATCAGTTAACACCTTTTTCTCAAACTTCATCTCTAATGTCATTGCTCTTGATGGCTTTACATCAATCCCAATGCATTCTTCTAATTCTCCTTAGTCTAGTTATATGGGTTTCCTCTCAAATCCCTTTTTTATTTATAATTCTTCCCCTTCATTTTATGAATCATCCATAAGTCCCTCAATTCTCATTTTTAGAGAAAGAAGCCAAGATTCTTGCTCACAATCAGCTCACTTCTATAATGAATTGTCCATTTTTGACTATTTTGCTTTGAAGGATAACTTTAGGGATCTTTCTCTTGGGTTTTTAAACAAACACCATGTTTCTTCTTGAAGTTGGGGTTGGAATTAGGTCCAAAGACAAAGAATATACAACTAAGAAGTTATTAAGAATTTCAAAGGCTAAAAAGGCTGCAAAGGCTTGGGATTTCTAAGCTTGCTTGAATCTAAGACTAAAACTGATTTGCAAAAAGTGAAATTAATTAGTATGCACTGGTTTTATAGGCAGATTCCTCCATCATTCTTCAATCCTTTAGTGGATGCTTAGTGGTTGAGCAATCCTTCTTTACACATGTTAGGCCATTGGTAAGGATTTCTTCTTCATACATGTGAACATCCTTTGAATAAACACCCTAACACATGCAAGGCCATTGGTAAACGTGAACAATCTTCTTTGAATGTGAATGCTCTTTGGTGGTAGCTCTTTAATCAAGTGGTGGTGCATTTAAATTTGTGTATGATCTTTGGTTGCAATGATGTTTGGACCAAAGTCTTTTCTAGCCAAAGGTCTTTGAGCTCTTTGAGACTTGTGTCTTTGGTCATCTTTTGGAGATGTCTAATTCAACAATCTTCCTTCAAAATGACTTTGGCTTTAGGCTTCTTCCATTCATACCTTTGCATAGACTAGCTCAACTCTAAAGGATAATTGTAATACTTCATGGATAGGAGAACACAAGAGAGAAAGAAAAAAGCTTTACACTCAATACTCCAATGCACCAAAAGAGCACGTTATCTTTAGTATCTAGCAAAGAGGATCCTATCAAAGGAAGCTCCACACTTGGATCAGATATATGGATTGGTGACATTTCATCAAGCTCCACCCTTAGATTAGTTGCATGGATGGGTGACAAGTTGGTCCTTGTCCTATCTGGTTGGTCAAGCATGTTTGACTGAGGGAATCTTTAGGGGATCTTCTTGTAGGAAGCTTTGAATTACATGGATGAGGTACTATTAAAAAGCTCTTGACGAGATAAAAAAGAGGGAGAGAAGGTAGGCCTCTCCTCCCAAAGAGATTGGAATTTTTCTGTTTTGAGGTCTAATTCATCCCTTTAGGTCCTCCAAAATTGGCTTTGAAGTTTTTAAGGTGTTTTCGGCTCTTACCCTCTTAGTGGAAGTACTCTTTTAGTGACATCTCTGTTTGATCTACTTAGCTGTAAAAGACCAAGACCAAGGAGTGAAATAGGAGAATGGAAATTCACATTAGGACACTTGAATGTGTGAAAACTCCGAATGCCTAGCATGAGCTTTGGCTTTGGTATTTATAGGTAGCATACAAGGCCCTTGAGAAGCTTCTCAAGAAGCTTCCTCAAGCCGGTTTTTTAGAGTGCAAGCCAAGTTAACTAGGAAGCTTCCTTCTAGAAGCGACCTACTTGGCGTGCAAGCTAAGCTAGTTGGAAGCTTCTAGAAGCTACTTACTTATGGTGTAAGCTAAGCTAGTTGGGAAGCTTCCCAAGAAACTTCCTAGATACTTCAAGAATATTCTAGGCTAATTTGTCTTATGTGCTACTTTGTTAGCCCGACTAACTTTATTGCTAAATTCCATATTGTTACATATTCTCCTGCCACTAGTTGGTGATGTCTTCGTTGCCAGTGAAGCTTCGAATTCCTAGATGGCCGTGCGAGCATTCTGGAGGTGAGAAAGAGGTTCCCATGTGGCATCATGAAGGGGATACCCTTTCCAAAGGACCTTTTATTCTGTATGTTGGCGACGGCCTCGTTGAATATGGCGATGTGCAAGGATATTATCAACTTCGTACTCCTCATGATCATTGATAAGGACAGGAAGAGGAGGAAGTTGGACTCAAGAGGAAAAGGAAGAGGGGTTAGGAACAAAGGGTTTCAACTTGGAAATATGAAAGACAGGATGGATATGCATATGACAAGGCAAGGCAAGTTGATAAGCAACAAGAGAGACAATTTGGGTGATATCAAAGGGTCCTATCCAATTAGGGGCAAGTTTACAAACTTGGGTATCAAGTGGGAGAGGGAGGTTACTAGAGGATATCATGACTTTATCACCAACTTCAAAGGTAAGATCACGATGATGGTGGTCCGCATATTGTTTTTGGTGATTCTGAGCAACAAGGAGGTGAGACTTGGCTTTTTGGAGAGATTGAGATATAGTGGTCAAGAATGTGGAAGTATGAGGAACCTGAGATGGAGTGGGAGCAAGAAGAGAATCTGGAACAAGCAGATCTTGGCCAAAATTGAGAAAGAAAGAAGAAAATCTGGTGCTTGCCTATTTGGAATTATTGTAGGCAAATTCTACAGCTACAAGACATTCATCCCAATTGGTATGGTGGACATTGACAAAGACACGCAACATATCCTCCAATGTATGATTTGCATGTTTGGTTTGTCCATCAATTTGAGGATGATAGGCCGTAGACAAAGCAAGCTTGGTGCCGAGTAGAGTGCTTGCCAAAACTTCTCGGTAAATTGAGGATCACGGTCAGAGATAAGTACACATGGCATCCTATGATGCTTGAAGACATTGTCAAAATAGATTTGTGCAAAGGTTGGAGCATCCACAATATCATAGGTTGGTGCCAAGTGGATTTGCTTACTAAGCTTATCCACAAACACCACAATTGTGGTGTGTTCTTGTTTTGTCTTTGGCAAGGATGTGATGAGATCCAAGCTCACATGCTCCCAACGAGCAGATGGAACAGCGAGTGGTTGAAGAAGTTTACTCGGCTTTTGGTTGCTAGCCTTGTTACGTTGGCAGCACTCATACAATCAGACAAATTCTTGAACATCTCATGTCATGTTGGGCCATCACCATTGACATTGGAGGGTACCCAAGGTCTTTTCCACACCCATGTGACCAGCGATTGGTAAATCATGGGCTTCTTGATGGCGCACAAGTCAAAGATCACCTTTAGCTGGAACATAGATCTGGTCCTCATGGAATAAAAGGCCCTGCTTGATGGAGACAGTGTTGTACTCCTTATTGCATGCCGTAAGGCGACCATGTACCATTTGGAAGAAGGGATCTTGGTGTAGAGCTAACTGAAACTTGTTTTGGACCTTGGAGTCAATTGACATTGTTGAAATTGCCGCTGTGATGAGAGGAAGAGACTTCAAATCAGGTCGTTGTGATAAAGCATCAAGGATGACATGAAACCAACCTTGTTTGTACTCAAGTTTGATGTCATATAGTTGGAATTGTTCCTCCCATCCATGATGTCGACTCTTCATGTGTTCCAAGTTTAAGGTTTGCAACAATGGTTTGTGATCAATTTGCATGATCACTTGTTTCCCCAAGAGGTAATGCCTCCATACCTTGGTGGTGTATACCATTGCAAGTTGTACTCAATCTCGAGTAGAGTAGTTTTGTTCAGCCATATTGAGTCGGCAAGACACAAAGGCAATAGGATGGAGTCCATTTGGGAATTCCTGTTGCAACACGGCTCCAATTGCAAAGTTAGAAGTATCAAAATCAACCACGTAGGGTAGTTGAGGATCATATGGTTGAAGAGTAGGTCTTGAAGACACCATATGCTTTAACTTCTGGAATGCTTCTTCATGCTTGGTGGTCCATTGGAAGCTCAAATTCTTTCCCAAGAGGTCAGTCAATGGTGCAGCCACATGAGCATAATAATGGATGAACCATCGGTAAAAATTGGCCAATCCATTGAATGCCCATACTTTTGTAACATCCTTTGGGGTAGGCTAATCAGTTATGGCCTTGATTTTCTCTTCTTCCATCTTGATCCCCTTTGATGAGATCTTATGACCCAAGAAGGTAACCTCCTTTTGCCAAAAGGCACACTTCGACTTCTTGTAGTAAAATTCCCATTGTTATAGTCGTCTCAGGACTTCTCGCACATGGCTCATGTTTTTTGCCTCTATCTTACTATAAATTAAGATATCATCCAAGAACACCACCACAGATCAATCCAATAGTTCATCCAACACCCAATGCATCCGATCCATGAAGACTGTTGGAGCATTAGTGAGTCCGAAAGGTTGAACTTTCCACTCAAAATGCTCATACCTTATACAAAAGGTAGTCTTTTGCACATCCTCTCTATCAATAGGAATTTGCCAATAGTCGCTGCAAAGATCCAACTTGGAAAAGTAACGTGCTCTACTTAGTTGATCAAGCAAGTCATAGATCCAAGGCAAGGGGTATGCGTTCTTCATGATTTGCTTATTGAGCCCACGGTGATCAATACAAAAACAAATTCCTCCATCCTTCTTTGGAACAAATAATACCAGTGCTCCCCAAGGAGAGGTACTATGTTGTATGAAGTTCTTCTCCAACAACTCTATAAGTGTTATTCACAACTCCTCCAACTCCATTGGTGAGAGCCGATAGATTGGTCTACTCACTAGAGTACTCTCTGGCAATAACTTGATCTTGAAGGGCATACCTCGATGCTTGCTCTATGGCTTCTTTACTAACCAACTTCCCTTCCAAGGACCCATCTCTCTTCCAAGCTTGCTCCATGGTTGCCTTCTTGGCAAACTTCTCATCTTGGGACTCCACTCCCTTCAAGGTTTGCTCTATGGCTACCTTCTCGACAAACTCCCCATCTTGGGACTGACTATTCTTAGTCAGTCCCAAGATGTCTTCTTAGTCTTACTCAGAGGTGCTAGACAACCTAATTGGAAATTCCTACCTTGGTGTTGTACTTGAATTTGGCGTCGGGTCCAATCAATTTGAACCTTATGACATTCAAGCCAAGGTAGACCCAGAATGATATCATAGTGTAGAGGTGCCACTACAAACCTCATACACTCCAAATACTCCTTCCCAATCTTGAATGTAACGGGATGCAAGGTGCAGAATGCAGAACTCTTTCTACCATCTACCATCATCAAACTACTTCCAATCATTGGTTTGATTGGAATGCCCAATTCCTTTGCTACTTGCATAGATATGCAATTCTTTGGACTTCTAGAATCAATCAAAATCCAACAATCTTGATTAGATATATACCTTGCAAGTGAAGCAAACTTGCATAGGTCGAGCCTTCAATCCCATTGGAACTAATCAAGCTCCCAATAGGCGGCTCAAAATCTCCTATTGGGATTCTTTGTTTCCTTGATCCTTTGGTTCCACAAACTCTATCAGGGCAACTTGTCAAGGTCGCCCATTCCTAAGTGGACATTCAGCAATGCGATGTCCAACTTGGCGACAAAAAAAACAACCTCTATTTTATCACAATCTTTCTCTATGTATTGCACCAAGTGGCCTTTGTTGGATAGCATCAATCTCCATTGGTGCTGGTTCTTCCACCTGTGCGTATTGTATTGGTAAGCTTGGTGTAAGTCGAGGTCGAGACCAAGTTGTTGCAACCAAGGAATCAAAGCGCTCAGCCAATTGCATGGCTTCTTCTACGTTTTTTGGTTCTTGCATGGTCACCTCCAATTTGGTTTGTGACTTCAATCTCCACACAAATTGATCCAAAACTTCTCCTTCTTGTACATCTAGAATTTGCATGATGATGTTATGAAATTGTATGATGTAGCTTCTTATTGAGCCAATCTGCTTCAACTCCGCCAATTTATCTTGTGTGGCTTGAGTGGCATTTATAGTTTGAAATTGACCAAGTATTATATCTTTGAATTCTGTCCTTGTCAAGATTGGTGCAACAATCTGTCCTTCAGCTCGCTCCACTCAAAATTGCTACCACAATTTTGCCATACCATCCAATTAGCTAGAAGCCAAGAGAATCTGTTTCCATTCATCTTGAAGATTGGTGGCTTCAAAGTAACATTCGCAATCAAACACAAAATTCTCCATGTGCCCGGAAGATTCTTGCCTTCAAACACCTTGGGTTTTGCAAATTGAATATGATCTTCTCCATCTGAGACTGGCACGCTCCCTATATGTTTTCATTGTTGTTGGCCTTGTTCATCCAAAAATTGAGCAAGGTGCTCAATTTGTTGCTACATCTCAAGGATAACATCCGGTATTGCCGCCATAGCTACTACTCTATCCTACTACTCCCAATTTATCTAATTGATTAACACATAGATATAGAACGTTCACCTTTCTCCATAAGTGACAACCGGAAGTATCAAGGGTTACTCAGACACAATGATCATATGTAGAAAATCCTGCCCAAAGCGTGAGGTGATGAATTGGGTGAAGCGGTGCTTGGGTAATATGTGGACATGAAAATCCCAATCGTTTGGCAGAAGTGGATTTGGTGGTCCATAAATTCCATCCATCCCATTCCTTCTCTGATACCAATGTAAAAGACCAAGACCGAGGAGAGAAATAGGATAATGGAAACTCACATTGGGACACTTGAATGTGGGAAAACTCCGAATGCCTAACATGAGCTTTGGCTTTGGTATTTGTAGGTAGCATACAAGGCCCTTGAGAAACTTCTTAAGAAGCCTCCTCAACCCGCTTTCTTAGAGTGCAAG
Source organism: Lunularia cruciata (assembly GCA_948567375.1). Classification (NCBI taxonomy): domain Eukaryota; kingdom Viridiplantae; phylum Streptophyta; class Marchantiopsida; order Lunulariales; family Lunulariaceae; genus Lunularia; species Lunularia cruciata. Next base: position 45,314,141 of record OX419761.1, on the reverse strand, counting down.
CCAAGTTAACTAGGAAGGTTCTCAAGAAGCTTCCTTCTAGAAGCCACCTACTTGGCGTGCAAGCTAAGCTAGTTGGAAGCTTCTAGAAGCTACTTACTTGAGATGTAAGCTAAGCTAGCCAAGAAGCTTCCCAAGAAGCTTCCTAGATAGTTCTAGAATATTCTAGGCTAATTTGTCGTATGTGCTACTTTGTAAGCCCGACTAACTTCGTTGCTAAACTCCATATTGTTACATTAGCCATCATATATAATATCCTTCTAGATGTTACCAAGCAAATATTCACCTTTAGATAATATGTCTAGCTATTGGTATTACAACCTCCCTCCTTTTAAGATGCAACGGCCTCATTGCAAAGCTATTGCTCAAAATATTGCACTAACACGGTGCATGGGTGAAGTTGGCTACATGCTCTCATGTTGCCTCATACAATAGATACTCTTTCCAATGTACAAGATATTCCACATGCAGATGGTGGGTACCACGGATGTGCTTATGGAGAATGCTTTTAACTTCATGTTTGTAAAAGATTGAAGAGAGAAATATGAGAATGGAAAACTAACATGGAAGATCATATTGGGACACTTGAATGAGGGAAACTTTGAATGCCTAGCATGAGCTTGGGCTTTGGTCTTTATAGGGAAACATACAAGGCTCTTGAGAAGTTTCTCAAGAAGCTTCCTCAAACCCGCTTTCTTAGAGTGCAAGTCAAACTAATCGGGAAGCTTCTCAAGAAGCTTCCTTCTAGAAACTACCTACTTTGTGTGCAAGCTAAGGTAGCTAGGAAGCTTTCCAAGAAGTTTCCCTCTAAAAACCACCCACTTAGCATGCAAGCTAAGCTAGCTAGGAAGCTTCCCAAGAAGCTTCTTCCTATAAATCACCACTTGGCATGCATATTACATAATACTTGGAAGGTACCAAGTAGCTTCTTAGATGCTTCTAGAACAATTTAGGCTAATTTGGCCTATTTGGTACTTTTTTAATCTTCACTAACTCGTAGATAAACTCCATATTGTTACATATTCCCTCACCGCTAGTTGTTGACATCCTAATCACCATAGAAACTTCAAACTCATGGATGGCAATTTGTGCATTTTGGAGATGAGAAAGAGGCTCCCAACTAGCATTATGAAGGGGAAGTTGCATGATGAATTGATTTAGGAAGCTACTTGGTACCTTCCAAATATTAAGTAAAGTATATGCTAAGTGGTGACTTCTAGGAGGAAGTTTCTTGGCTAGGTAAGCACACCAAGGAGGTGACTTTTGGAAGGAAGTTTCTTGGGAAGCTCCCAACTAGCTTAGCTTGCACACCAAGTAGGTCGCTTCTAGTAAACTTCTTGAGAAGTTTCTCAAGAGCTTTGTCTGTTCCTTGTAAATACCAAAGCCCAAGCTCATGCTAGGCATTTAGATTTTCACTCATTCAAGAGTCCAAATGTGATCTTCCATTCTCCTTTATCTCTCCTCGGTCTTTTACAAAAGCTATCAAGTGAGCTATGGCAATTAAGGGTCTCATAAGAGATCACTCCAACATGTTCCCTCTATAGATGTTGGTTGTATGAACTTCCTTATAGTAGTATAATGGCTACACAATAAAGCAATCTAGACTAGAAAAAGTATGCACAAATGGGATCAAGGAGTGGATTTGATCTCCTACTAACCAAAGAGCACAAAATAAAGCTAGATGAGAAAAATATTGAGGGCATTTTGAATCATCAACTTGGACAACCACCCAATTAGGATGGATTTCTAAGGAATCTCAAACACAAGTAATAACTTCTTGCAATCTCTTGAAATAGCAACAAAGAACTAATGAAAAAAATGCTAAAAAAAATCAAATCTTTCAAAGAATATTATGTGAGACTAATAGGTAGGAAATATCCCCAATAAAATGGATTTTATATGGGATGTCTCCTTGAAAGTATAAGGAGAAAAAATGCAACAACAAACAAATAGCTTTAAAAGAAACTTAAAGCAATGCACAAACAAATAGGAATGAGAAGAGGAAAATTTGTGATGTCATAGAGGATAGGAGATATCCAAGAAAAAACACAAGAGAAAAAAGACAAGGCTTCAACCATCAATAATCCGATGCCCCAAAGGAGCACCTTGTAAAGAAGATCTCCTTCAAAAGGAGCTCCACCCTTGAATCAGATATATGGATTGGTGACATGTCAGCAAGTTCCACCCTTAGATTAGTTGCATGGATGGATGACAAGTTGGTCCTTGTACTATTTGGTTTATCAAATAGGTTTGATTGGAAGGAATCTTTAAGGAATCTTCTTGTAGGAAGTTGAGAATCACATGGGTGAGCAATTGTTGGAAAGCTCTCAATGAGACAAATTGTGGAGGAGAATGCACGCCTTTGTTATCCAAAGAAGGTGGAATCCTTCTTTTTTGAGGCCTAATTCATCCATTTAGGCCTCCAAAATTGGCTTTGAAGTTTTCAAGGTGTTTTTGGCTCCTGCTCTATTAGTGAAAATACTCCTTTGGTGACACCTCTATCTGATAAACTTAGTCCATCATATATATCATCCTTCAAGATGTTACCGAGCCAATTTTCACCTCTAGATAATATGTCAAGCTATTGGTATTATAATAATTCAACAATAATAAAAGAATTTTCTTCCTAAACAACAAGTTATTATTTCATGTCTTTACAAAACAAGAAAAAATTAATAAAAAGAACAAATCTTGTGAAAATGTATGAACCACACATACTCAAAAGAACAAATTTCAAACTCAACTCAAAGTAACAACTTAATTAAGAGTTAGCTTATTCAGTGTATGCAAAATAGTTACAAAGGCAACAAGAAGAGAAGATTGTACAATAGCACAAGGAAGCATATCAAATAACTTAGTATACTTAAGCATGGTTGATGTGCACTATATTGTATCTCCCTATTAAAGACTAGAAGATCTTCATTGACAAGGTAGAATTATCCGGATGCATAGTAGATATTGTACCTCTGTTCTACTTGTCTATCTTTCTTTACTTTTGAGAGTTGCATGTCAAAAATGGGTTTTCATATCTCCTTTGATCAATTAGTTCTACCTTCTATTTACTTACTAATAGAATTTCAAATAATGTACCAACTTGAAAATGAAGAATGTTTTATTGTATGTTCAAATTTCATTTGACATTCAATAAAAAGATTTTTCCATAAGGTAAATGATAATTATTTTAATGCCATAAAAATCTATACATATAATTGTATATACGATTGAATGATTTATATAATGTTTTTGTATAATTTATATTTTAGATATATATGAACTTGGTATGGGTACACAATCACCAATGCTAAATTTCATATTGAGATAGTTGTGCACCATCTCCTTATAGGTCTGAGCAATGCAAAACCAAATTAGTTAAGGACAAGGTTATGGACATGTGTGGTTCAAATCCAAAAACTTTACATTCCAAAAGAATAGTTGATGTGGTGATGTATTAAATTTACCCTAGGATAACTCATAACATTTCACAACAATGTATTTGCATATAGGTACTTCTTGTCCTTTGTGATAATAACCTCAAAGAATAAATTTTCTGTTCTTCTTTACGATGAGTTGAAAGAATGTGCCTCAATAATATCTCCAACCAAGTAATGATGTTTTTTACCTAAATAAAGTGCTTTTTAGCACAAGAGTGTATCTCTATACAAATATTATGCTCCCCTAAGGCTATTGAGTCAATTTGTATTAGGGTCCAACAATACCATATGGATAAAATCGACTTGTTTAGTGTACCCTAAACAAGTCTTGACTGATTTTATCCATATGGTATTGTTGGACCACCACTATCTTGAACTTGACCACCTTCTTGGTATTAAAGAGCCAAAAGCCGAAGTATACCCAAAAGAAACTAGAAAATAGAATACAAACACAAAGAAGTGCAAAAGGGAACAAAGAACATGAGCTCAAAGAAAAAGGGCTAAAATTTAATGCAAAACTAAGACCCAACTAAATAGGGGGGGAAACATAGTAATCTACTATTGAACTATATAACAGATTTCCTCTAAAGGTACACTCAAATCACATCTAGATATACCATTAGAGGATCCTAGATGTGATGGGATCTCCTTTTACTATTGCTTGTCTATGAGGAACCATGTTTGAGAGAAATTTAAAGTGACAAGAGCTCTTTATCTAAAATATGAGGTGAACATGGATAGAGAGATAGCCAAGCTTCTCTCCTTTTTAAGGAACCTTATTCTACTTCTTGAGATTCTTGAATTGGTAATAAGATGCCCAAAAGCCTATATTTCCAAAGGTAGAAAGGAACCCAAGGATAGCTACGGTGCATAATGGTCTCCTTTCCTTTGGTGGCAATGACTTTGTTTTGCTTGCAACCATCAAATCAAACAAGGTACATTGATAGTCCATGAATGCTACTATATCTACTCTTACGTGTCCATGGTCTAGGCAAATCCAAACACTACTACTCAATCTATACTTGGAACCATATAAATCATATGATCTATGCCACTATGTCTTGGATGACATAGTGGGCTCTCCACCTATGGTACATTGTAAAATAAATATGCCATGTATGTCACATAGAGATCCATAGATACACTAGTCTAGTAGGTCTACAAGTATTGGATATGGTAAACCAAATATAGGTGAGAGGTTGTAGTAAACTTGTTGTGTGTATATACATTGCTACATAACATACCACATCTAGTGTTTATAGGGCTTTTAAACTAATGCACATGCAATTCTCCATTTGCCATGTATGAAATCCACTTTTTAATGATGTGCAGTAGGTAGAAAGCACACTAGAGTCCATGATATGGTTTGTGATACAATGGCACAAATCTTATGAGTAGCACGGGCCTAGGTTCAGATTGAGCAGGGTTCAATCTACAAAGACCACCCTATTCATCAGGTGTTAGTGGATATTGTTACTTTCATAAATGGTCATTGCATCTTGTATGACATGGATAACAATGTTGCAAACTTCCTATGAGAAAAATCATTGGCACAAGTAGACATACAAGTGGGAGCATCAGTGACCTTTGCCTCTAGGGGCAAGGAGGACCATAACGTGCCATGATTATCCTTAGATACCTTTGTCTATCTAGGAATGGAGATTTTTGGGCGTGTTCATCACCACTTTGACGATCTCCTCAAGCAGGCAGCAGGAGGTTCCTTGCATAGGAGAGGGGCATTGGCAGTCTTTCCAGCCATGCTCACAACCTATTATCAGTAGTGCGTAGCTTTCACTTTACAATGCACTCAGGCTTTGGCTCTTCACTAACAACAAATTGCAATAGGAACACCCAACACAACTAAGGTCTTCCCTCCCCATTTACAAGACATACCATTGGAGGCACTCTACCACACAGTTTAGGAGTAGACTACCCTTTTCTTAGATTCTTCATTTCTTGTTACTGGGACACTTTTTCCCCTAGTGTGCATTCAGGCTTGTTTATGTTTATCTTTCTTGGCTGCTTGGGACTGTTGGGCCTCGTGCTTTTTTTCCCTTTTGCACTTGTTTGTGCATCTTCCTTTTGGTATATAAAGACCACCCTTGTGTTACCTTCAGCAAAAGAAATAGGAAACGGGACAGGGCACAAATAACTACGGTTGTGGCCATTGAAAGTTGTTGAAAATAGGTCCACCGTCCAAAAAGACCTCATCGGTGAGCATCATTCATGGGTATTTTCCGTATCTTATGCAATTGTTCACGTGATGGATTCCTGATATTCTACAACTTAATGAATAAATTCGTAAGACGAAAGTTGACAAAACTGTTGAAGTGTAAAGGACACTTGGCTGCAGAGTAGATTTGAATGTATTCAAGCTTAATTACTTGTCCTATGTTGATCTCACTTGTTAATCTAGAGACTTCCTTAATTTGGTTTTGTTCTTAGGGGATCTGCATGTCGGTCATGAGGGGATGCAAAATGAGAAGTTCTATTCTAAACTTTAGTCTTGTTCATTCAACTTGCAGACAAACACAAACTCCACTGGAACTCTACACCTGATGAAACAAGCATGCAGAGAGGTCATAATTAAACCCACGCCTGCAATTCTTTTTTGGTTCTCGAAGTATCGACCAATCCGTTGGTAATTTGGATCCAGCTCCATGACAATCCAACTATTCCTGGGATACGAAGCTCGACATTAGCACTGTCAAAATTGCACCTATAGATGTCAAGAGTTCCTTAATCTGGTTCTGTTCTCAAGCTATTGAGGTGGACTATATGATATGGATGTCCATCATGAGAGGATGCAGGCTCAAAGTTCTATCCTATCCTTTGATTTTGTTTATTCTAACTTGTAGAAAATTATAGGCAATGGAATCAATTTGATACTCTTTGAAACATGCATTCAGAAGTTTATCACAAAGCTCCGAATGCATGTTTCAACGGGTATCACGGTAGTTCCATTGCACATGGTTTTCTAAAAATGAAAATGAACAAGGACAAAGGTTAAGATCATGCCACAGAGACCATATCATTAACAATGATACTCTCCCCGACAAAACCTATGTGCAGAATGCACAATATTCATACTGGTGGTTTCATACGTTTCAATCTGGGGTGCTGATGCTTTAAAATCCACGTTAGAGAGGATTAAACAGAATGGTGAAATCGTTCGCCCACCAATCTTCTCTAAGCGGTTGATGGATTATACAGGTGTTGGGGCACGAGAATAAACTTTTATGAAGAGAAACGTTTTTGGATAGCAATTTTTTAAAACAAAATTGGAGGAAGTTGAAGTTGCTACATGGGTCCACCACCCTCTAGTAAGAGTAGCATTGTAAACACCGAGTGATTTTAGCAGTGCTTCATATATGCCTTCGTTTGAAGGCCCCGCTCTCGAGTACATTCATGAAGCATATTGGTGAATGCTCTAAATTGAACAGAACAAGTTTTGAAAAGTTTCGATTTTCCAAAATTCAAGTTTTTCAGTCGAGAAAGTCTTCTTTCATCTCACTGAAGACATATTTGGGACGAACGTGTTTCTAGGAGAAGTCTTAATATAAGTCTCTTAGACTACTACTTTTGGTTTTGCCTCTTGCCTCTTGACATGATAGAACAAATGGAGTTGTACGTGATTGAGGTTTCATCTTCATATATCATGGATATCGTCATTTTACCCCTTTTTGTTTAACTTAAAGGAGGGTGTTTATTGCTGTAGGTAATTAAACTTCACTAGGGTACAGATGTAGTACAAGTAGCAATCAACTTTATGGACAAAAGATATTATCGATCTAATTAACTTCATATAGGTTTCATACAGGTAGTGAAAAGTACTGCATTTAACAAGGGTATATGCCATTGAAGACTTGAAGTTCATGAGGTTAATGAGCTCATCTAGTAAAGACTTAAATACCATGATTGGCCCATAACACCCATAAACTATCTCTTCAAAGTAGGGAAACGAAAAAGAGTTATTTAATTATAAAATACCTTAAAAATTCTATCTAACGTAGCTGATGCCCGGAACATGGCACCCAACTAGTGTGGTAAATTAGTGTAGATGTGAGATTCGTACCTCATCTACGTAAGTTGGGTTATGGGAACTCATAAGGAGCTGTGACTCTCATCAATGGTGGCTTCTGAGTGTGAGACAAATTAAGCAGCTGAGTTCCTTATTTGTAGAGGGAGAATTTGTCGTTCGGACTACGACATGATCTGGTTCCTCCAGACTTCGAGGAACCAGATCATGGACAGAAGAATCTCTTGGTACTCCGCTGATTAAGTTTGCGTGATGAAAGACGATGGCACACACATGGCAGTCCACTCAGCTTGCGTACGATCAACACTGAAAATTGCACGAACATATCTAGCAAACATTGGTTGATAGGAATATTGGAATTGCGTGGATGTCAGAACCTGTGGCATCCAAACAAGGTAATATTGCAAGTGCTCAAATATACCCCTAACATTGATACTGATCCTATCACGAAAAACAGGATGCTCCAGTAGTATGTAGACTCTACGACTGCAAACCTAAGATATTTTAGGCGTGACAGTAGACAGATTTCTCACACCGATCCCCTCACGAAGAACAAGATCAGTGTGTCAAGTATTGTATTATCTCATTTCAAAATTAACACTGTTAGAATACCAATATTGCATACGTACATGAAATCCAATCCGACCCCAACAGAGAACTGTATAGCTGCTACCAGGTGCTTAGGAGGGACTGCAGTAACTTTGGTCCAAAGAGAGATCCAGCATTTCATTGTCTGTTGAGATAGGCAACTAGGAGAGGTCACAGACATTATCAGGTGTCTGCAGGGCGAGAGAAGTCGTGCACAACTAGCTCTCATCTCTATACAATTATGCTATGGTATCTACTACGTCCTCACCAAGGCAGCTATGAGTGAACGCGTCAATCCCTACGTGTTTGTAGTCTACGAGGATGCAATTGCACTATGTCTAGTGAGTCCTCTGGCTTTCTTCTCTGAGAATAAACTTCCAACGGCATTGACAATTCGAACCTGCTCGACGATTTTCGCTCAGTTCCACGAGGAGATGTTTTTAGCCGGCTTAGCGGACACAAACACGGCACCCACAGCAGCAATGCAGAATGCAATCACTGTATTCACCGTCATGATTGTAGTCATTCGGAGATATGAAGTAATCCGACTAAATAACCCTGACGGAATGGCCACAAGTCGTCGGCATCTGCGCAGCTGTGGTCGGGGCTTTTACTATGTCTCTGGAAGGGTCCCAACTTTTGTTTGCCAAGGACCCATTCACAGCACCGAGCAGCAGAAGTTGGACATTAATATGCCAACACAGTTTATGCGAATGGAGGGTTAGTATCCATTGCTGGTCTACGGAGTTCGATTAGTGGCAGATAGGAGCGCTCTGCCTCGTGGGAAATTGCCTGTATTAGGGGGTAATACACAAACCTACAGATTCCTGCTCTCAAGTGGTTTCCCGCTCTTGGTTCATTTTCTACTTACTCCATATTCGTGGGTGCCAGTTTTTGTTAATCACCGGAGTCTCAAGCGTTTCACAAGCATCGGACTGGGTTATCCCATCTTCAATTCAGGGACCATAGTCTCCGTGGTATCTTCAATTTTTGCTTTGCTATCCTGAAGCTTTCGGCACATGAAAGTTTCTTCTCATACGCTTTAACCCAACACCCGAATTCATCAATCTCTTCTAGAGAAGATTGGTGGATGCCCGATTCAACCATTGTCTCCTCCTTTGTGAGGTGGATCCCAAAGCGTCTCAAAGCGCCGATTGAAACATTACATGACGTAAACCACCATTGTTGATGATAACATGGTCTTTGTCGTCCTATGAGTTACAGTAACATAGAACAGAATGTAAGAATAGAAGTTCCGTCATCCTATTCTCTGATGATCCTTCTCCCGGATGTCCTTGGCTAGATGAAATATCCCGAAAAGGTTGCTGAACACTGAACCTTTGCAGACCTTCAATATTTCCTTTGATAAAAGCAAAAAGCTCTAGTCGATAGTAACAGGAGCATTCATCATGAGCTCCTTACCACATAAACTGCTAAGTGTAGAGGATGTGGACAGTTGCAGTGCAAAGTCCCGAGGTTTGCAAACGCTCTTTTTATCCTTGTGCACGGACCTAGATAAAACTTCCACGAGTTTGCAGGCGTGCTTTTGTATCATCAGGTAAAGAGCCAATTTATTCAGGTTCTTGAAAGGTTCTGCAAGTTAGCATGAAGGACAAAGGGAACCTTTGCGTTGCATCCTCTCATGATTGAAATCTAGGTCACATCGGTCCCTCTCTGTATGTTCCTTGAGAACTAAACAAAGATAAAGTAACTCTGTACAATAACAAGCGAGACCAGGATAGAGATACTGTTAAATAATTTCCTACCAAGGGAACCATTGGATGGTGCTACACCTGAATTGACACAAGAGACGGTTGCTCGATATTTCGAGGACCCGGAGGTTTACAGGTGTGCTTTTCATGACGACTCTCTTAATCGAATGTTTCATCGGGTACAGAGCTAGCGCCGTGCTTGGGATTATCTACAAGTTAGAAAGAGAAGGCCAAAAGGTTAGGATTTGACTCCGCATTTGTATCCTAGATCTCCATGTTTGCCAGATCCATATCCAGATTACACGTATATAGCTTGACCTCTATTGTTGAAAAAGAAAACCAAGCAACTCGGTACATCAACAAGGGGAGACAGAGATAGGTATATGTTAAAGTTTTTTACCAAGGGAGCTGCTCAAAGGAGCCGAACTTGAAAATTGGAAGGCAACGGTTGGCGAATACTTAGAGAACTCAAAAGTTTTCAAGCGTGCTTCTTATCACCACTCGTTTGAACGCGTGTTTCATCGGGTATAGAGCTAGTTCCACTGCTTGTGATTTTCTACAAGTTAGAATGAACAAGGACAAAAGTTAGTACAGAAACTTCGCATATTCCCTCATGATCGATATCCAGATTCTCTATTCCTTAAGAACAGGACCAGATAAAGGAAGTCTCTATATTATCAAGTGAGATCAAGATAGGACAAGTATTAACCTTTTTATCAAAGGATCTGCTGGATGGAGCCAAATTGGGATTACCGAATGTGATGGTTGGCCGATATTTCGAGGGCCCGGAAGATTGCAGGAGTATTTCTAAAATGGGCTCCAACTCCATTCGACCAATGATTTGACGGAGAACTCTGATGGTCCTCTCGTGAATTCCGTGGGGATGAGCTTGATAACTTGCTCGGCACCAAAACGGCTGGTAGCTTTGCTCTGTCGAAACAATAGACTTAAAAGGACTCATCGGATGCAGAACCTTCATTCGAATGATGAAAATTTTGCCCTGCAATAGAATGACATATAATAGAATACTCAGTTCGGTTGTATTGTGCTATAATACATCTTGCGGGCCAGCAGATGCATATGTACTGGATAAGACGTCTGGGATTAACCCAACCGAAATTTTAATGGTAGTCAACTTGGCGAGGTACAATCACTTCAAACAATCATGCTGCTGGACTAAAGTAGAACACATACCTTTGGCAAAGAGAACTATGAAGTTAAAACCCCCATGAAATATCTCTAAGCTTGGCACAAAACTGTTTCGCTAGTAGTGGTAATGGCCCAAAACCGATCAAACGTTGGATGAACGCTTGTCCAGGTTTGGATTTCCCCGTATGCATAATGACGCAGAGAGATACCGTACCAGCTCTTCAGCAAAGAGGAGAGAAAACTCATTAAAGGCCACCCCTGGACCTCAGCAACAAACAGAGTAGAATGGGCATAGCTTTTCAGCAGCAGAAACAGTAAACCAGGCAGAGCACATATAACAATAGGTTTGGCCATTGAAAGCTGTTGGGAATAGGTCCGCATAGTAAAAGATCTGAAGTCGCTAAGCATCATCATGAGTAAGTTCCGAGTTGGATGCACTGTGATCATGCGCTAGATGCCTGGATGACCTAATGGACGATTCGGAAGATGAAAGTTGACAAAACTGTTGGAGTGTAAAGGACTTTAGGCTGCAGATCTAGACTGAATGTATTAAAGGAAATGCACAAGCCCGCGAAAACTTCAGAGTAGGCTGCACAGGAGAACGAGAGAAGAGTGTCTAGAATTTAGACAGGCCGCGCATGGAGGCTTTGCAGGTAGATATGCTTCCGCTCTTGGGCTTAAGTCTCCTCCACGCCATCCTGCGGACCTAACCGCTGCCACATACGGTGAAAGTGTTAATACTCTTTATTTAGGGTGTGCACTTGCATACCTCTCTGCTTTTCGTGAAGGTACATCAGTGAACATGGCAGGTAGCCTAACATTTCCACAAGTCGTGGATTTAAAAGTAAAAACGGGTATGTATTTAACGAGCCGACTGTGCCAAGATATCCAAGAATACACGCTGGCTGGAATTCTCGTTGAATACAATAATTCGTAACAATGGCATTGTTCACAAACAACAGCGGCACTCATCACCACCCATCGGCCACACAAGTTTAGGGTCCGAGTCATTCCATGCATTCCCCTAGGAACGTTTATGGCACTGGGCCTGACTTCCCTTACAAAGAAACTTTGAGATGGCACAATCTGTTACCTTCTTGTTGGACCCTTGAAGGACGAGCCTGCTTTAGCACTAGGGTGACCGGTCCAGCGCGAATAAAGTACACGCACAAAACAGTAAACTTCCTCGTGACCAATTTGCCCTAGCTTCGTAACGGGCCGCGCGTGCAAGATCCAACTCTACCCGTGTGTCCTCAAGCAAATCAGCATTGCATACTTGAACCGCGATCGAAATTCGCTGATCATGTACATCGATTCTTCTACAATCTTGCAAAACTGTTGCTTATGGTCAGAGACTGGTAACCAATGGAGATTTCCATTGTCATTGGAGCAGGCTATCTTTCGTTTCTCTGCAAAATGCGATCGTATACAAGGAATCTAGGAGGTAGCGACTTGGCTAGTCCCCCAAACTATCACTCTTGACGAGGATCATTTTCGTTGTTTAGCCATGGGTTGGGACTTCAAGATCAGAACCTTCTACAGTGTTTAATCAGTTGTTCATTTACTTCCCAGTCTATGTCCAATCTCCGGCCTCTATACCCAGGTCCGATTCTCTCAGTTCTTGTTACTGTAATTTCGGATTCATTAGGATTCAGTTGATAGGCCAAACGACTGGGGCTGTCAGTAAGGGCAAGTTGACTCTTCGGTGCCACATTATACTTCCTTGTACACCTTGATTTCCCTGTGATTGCCTTCCATGTGGGTTGATCCACCGCGTGATAGCAGAAGGACGTTGGAATGACTTGCTTATCGTTGTTTGGGAAACCGTATCGAAGTTCTGTTTGACAAATTTAGTGGACTCGGTCTCCAATTTCGTGGACCCGTAGAGAGTGGCGAGGCATAGTCTGATGCATATATTCTTATGTAAAACCCTTTGAAAGTTCGTTCTCTGCAACTTCCTTGAACGCAACAATGTCATATTTGTGACCGACCTTCAGTACTTCCTCAGCAGGTGCTTCTGTGATGAATAGGATATTTGCAGTGTAGCAAAAGTTCACCACAGCTAGGAAAACTGGGGCACCAACGTCCTTAATCTTCACACCACTCGTATCCTTCTCTTTCATCTCATTCTCGAACATCCTCCGGAATACAGCCGACCATACAGCCTGATTGGACAAAAAAAACACAATTACTCCCGGTTTCGCACTATGACAGATTCGATGCAGTCTATTTACTGTTCTCCCACGTCAACTTTCGGTATCCAAATCTCATAAGAACAAAGGTCACCTATAGTATCAAAAACAGTCATGACGGTCGAAGACACAATGCAAATTTTAGTAAACTGTTTCGGATCATTATCCTGAGGATTTACTTACTGTTTAATTCTCAGAAAGAATCCCCTAGAAGACGCTGTATAGAAGATTTTGAGTATTTGTTCCGCCAGTTGCAAATCAAACTTGTCGATATTCTCTGGGGTGAGTTGTAGAGTACGAGAATGAGGATGCTTCCAGTCAAATCACACGTTCTGGATCTTATTTGCAGATATGTAGCCGACAACTTGCAGCATCGGGACACTACGTTGTATTGCCAGATCTCCTTGTGAAGAACTACTTTAATTCATCAAACCCTGTAAATCCTTACGAGCGTCTTCCAGAGTGGCTGAACAAACATTCTAAGGTGTGGTGGAAAATCTAGAATCTTCGACAAACCTTCCTATATAGCTAGTGGTATCCTCGTGACATATCAATAGGATACTTACAGCTTCTGGATGTATTGCCGTTAGGTGGCTAACAATTGCAGCTTCACTGCTTGTATCTTGGCTGAAAGCTTGCAATGATTTGCAGAGTTGGAAATCTCAAGATTGTAAACGGGTGCTACATGTTTAATAGGAATTAGGACTTTATCTTTTCATTTGACCGGCACATGCATTCTTCTCTAATTTTGCTTTGCACATGCACAGCCAAAGGCGATTGAGAATGCAGCGGAACTGATTGAGCAGCTGCACAGCAATGGTGTGAAGAAATTTGGTGTAACGGGGAACTGCTGGGGAGGTAAGGAGACAATCCTAGTTAGGAAGAGTGATTGACAAACTGGATGTCTAGTGAATGTGACCAGTTGGGTTGCAGATCTTTCTGTCAGTTGCCTTTCCCGGATCTCCATCTTGGTTAGCTAGTGCGGAACCGAAGGTAGTTTCGCTTACCTTTATCCCGGCAGAAACTCGACAATCATCGGTACCCCCTTAGGGTGTCGCCTGAGCATACCTGCCTGCCTCATGTACTTGACCTGGAAATCAGACTAGCAATGCCACCTTGATTTGAGCGTTTTTCACTTTGACGTATGGATGTAGACCTGAAGCAGCACAGGTGTTGCTTAATTATCATGGCCCACCAGGGGTGTCCCATGTTTGGGTATTTGCACCAGTGCTTAAGTGATAAAGACCTGGGTCCTCTTCTTAATCAGCTCAATTGAAATGCGTAGTGTTTCTCCTGCTACCTTAGTTCTTGGAGCAGGTTTTTTGCCCACGTTTATCTGTTCTTGATATTCTCAAGTTACGTGCATGCGGCCGAACGAAGCATGACGGTGAGCATACAGTCGAGTTTTAGTTTTTTCTTATCAATCATTAGATCTGAACGCATCTATCAGTAGTGATGTTTGGCCAAATTTACGCCCAGGAGGAAAGAACTCCAAATTGTATGTCATTTTCTATGCAGTGTAGTGATGTTTGTGAAAAGAAACCACTCTCAGACATGTACTCTAATGTATGCTCAAATTGGTTACGAGTTGAACATACTCGTAACCATTTTGAGCATACATTAGAGTACACGTCTGAGAGTGGTTTCTTTCATTAAGCTTGATGTATGTTTGAAGCTGCATTGTACCCGATATAAAGTCTTGTACGCAATTGACTCCAGCATAGTCAGTTAATCCGACAAACTAGGAGCATTCATCTGGAATTTTGTGCTTTACACGGAAATTCCTGAACTACCCATGGCAGTTATAACCGGTTTCCTGCCTTTCAAATACTCTCACAGTTTTTCTTCTCCTGTTGCTTTGATGATAACTTTGATCGACACTTGCAGAACTTTGCATATTTTGCCCGCAAGTTGGTTTCAAGTGACTCATTCTAACTAACAATTTCCTCGTCATCAACCATGCAGCAAAGATCAGTCAGTTTGCTATTTGGAGACAAGGGCACTGCAGCCAGCTGGGCTTATAAACCATTCATTCCTCACGGATGAAATAAGATGTGAGCATATCCCTTCTTTGAGGTTTCATCTCCACCTCAGTGCCTAGAAAAACGCAGAATTATTTTTCTGGTTTGAGAATCCTTTAACGAAAACTTCAAAATCCTTTAACTCACAATATGTATTATTCTTTCTATATCCTATCAGCGGTGAAAGTACCTCTCTCGATAATGGACGCCGAGTTAGACTTCATTAGCCCACCTGAACTGGCAAAAAAGTTTGGCGAGATACTTGCAACATCTCCCAAGGTGAGTACACAACTTTCACTTCCCATTGATTCTCGCTTTCACATGCATTTGTACAATTTTCAGGCCAGTATTCTCTCACGTAATATGGAGTACGAGTGAACTGTGGTGCGACTAACAAAAAGTTTCGATTTGCGACCTTATGGAGCAACCTTCCGCGAATTTATCATTCAAAATTACGATATCCTCACCATCTTCCGGTTTGACTAGATGACTATGCCAGCGAGTCACATGCATAGAGAGCACAGAGAGTACATAGTTCATGATCGTGGAATTGCACCACCAGTAATCAGATCGATATTAGCGATCTTGTTTATGTTGGTGTCAATGTCCTTCAATGCTTGTGCACGAATCTGAAGAATGGTACTAATTTGACAGAATAATACAAGACTATAGTACCTCTAACTCAACTTTCTTCACTTCTAGGAATATGCTGTCATCCTGTAGTTACACCGCTGTATGTGGCCAACGCAGAGCATTGGACATAGAAAAGCTCAATCTGTACGTTAGGATTCGACCTCCTTCCCAGTGTAGAGCACTCAGTGATCAATTCATTATCAGGACTTAGAAGCCCAAGTTCGAATAAACAGGTCCTGGAGTGGTCCGACCACGTACGTGTCAGAGGTCGGTTAAAGTATAAGACGAATTTCCTCTCACTTTGTTTCAGAGTTGCCTTGGCTTCATACTCAATGCTTAAATCGATTGAGTGCCATATACGATTCGGAAGCAAACTTTATCCATTTCCAGTGGTTCCGTACTGTGCTTCATGCAGTATGGCTGCAATAAGAACTCTGGTTGATCAAGAGAAAGTAATGGCTCAGTGGGAAGGAGGTTGTATTTAAGAGGGCATTGCATTCTTCACTGGATTTGTCAACAAGTATTATCAACTCAATCCACTTGAAGAAGTGCACTATAACCAGAACATAATGATTACATGTAATAGTCAATGGTAAAGGTCAAACAAAGTCCAAATTACAACAATAACCTAATCCCATGATATATAATTGGTGTAACTAGGGAGTAGAGCATTAAATGATATTTTAACTTGGTCAAAAACTACATATCTAACAACAAACTATTATACATTGGTTTGCATACCATACCACCAATAATAACTCTATAATAAACTATATGTATGTTTTACTCCAAAATGCTCTAGTTTCTCATGAGCATGTTGTACTAATTGTGGTCTCTAAGATGGAAGTGATATTACGCACACTCTACCATCCTCCCATACACAAAGTGATATTACGCATACTCTACCCTCCAATCTAAATATTTTGGCTCGCTAAAGGACCTGGTCCCTCTCCTTGTCACCAAATGTACTATCCACAACACTAATGCAAAGATATTCCATCACTATGATATCATCATGAATGTCTCGTTGACCCGTAGTGATATCTCCATCTCTAGATCTATGACATCAACAACTCATCCTTTATGTGTTGTTAGAAATACCAAGGTCTCAAATAATATCAATAGAAAGGTAGATGCATATCAACATTGCACCATCTCCTCACATGCCAACAAGCTTCAATCTGATATTGCTGGTTGGGACATAAGTTTCTACGCAACTCATTTGCATCATGGTTCACCACTCTAGATCTATAAATAACTATGAAATCATACTCTCGTAAAATTAGAGCCCATCATGCAAGATTCCTTGAAAACTTGTTAGACTCCATCAATTACTTCAATGGGTGATGATAGATAATGAGAGTGAAGGGGTTACCAAATAGGTAACATTGGAATGTGCTATTGCCAATATTTCTACCAAGCACTCTCTCATATAAACTATACTTCTACTTAGCTAAATTATTGGAGCTACTAGCATAGACTACCACAAATTTGTTCTCCTCATCATCTTGTTGGGTGAGCATTGCTCCAAGCCTCAACATCCTCCAACCAGTATGAACCTAGAATGGTCATCCTGTAATTGGTCTCCTAAGAAAAGGATAGATGTCAACCTCTCCTTGAGCTATATAAAAGCTCTCTCTTGCTTGTCTCACCATCACAACTCTTGTGTAAGCTTGGTCAAGTTTGTTAAGGCTTTTGCATTGGCACTAAATCTTCTAACATATTAGTGACAAAAATTTGCCAACCCAAGGAATGCTCATACTCTGTTCACATCCGAAAGCCAAGGAATACGGCAATAGCCTCCACCTTGGTCTATTGAACACTAAGTCCTAAAGGGAAGATAGTGTGACCCAAATACTCAACTTGCTTGTGAAAGAATTTACACTTCCCAAAATGTAATTTAAGTCCATGGGATCTCAACCTCTCAAATATTTCCAAAAAATGTCTCTCATACTACTCCATAGTAGTGCTATAAACCAAAATTATAAAAGATTGAAGAGAGAAATAAGAGAATTGAATATCAAAGTGAAAGATCACATTAGGATTTTTGCTTGAGAGAAACTCTAAATGCTTAGCATGAGCTTGGGCTTTGATATTTATAGTGAACATACAAGGCTCTTAAGAAGATTCTCACAAATTTTCCTAAAAATAGTTTTCTTAGAGTGCAAGCCAAGCTAACCGAGAAGCTTCTTGAGATGTTTCCTTCTAGAAGCCGCCTACTTGGCATATCCATTACCCAATACTTGGAAGATACCAAGTACTAAATACTTCTTAAGATACCAAGCTTCCTAGATACTTCTAGAATATTAGTATAATTCTTGGCTAATTTAGTCTATTTGCTACTTTGTTGGTCTTGACTAACTATTTATAAACTCTATATCGTTATATATTCTCCCACCGCTAGTTGGTGATATACTCTTCACCATGGAAGATTCAAACTCCTAGATGACCATTTGTGCATTCTAGAGATGATAAAGAGACTCCCAAGTGACATCATGACAGAGATACCCTTTTCCAAAAGACTTTGTACTTAGTATATTAATGGCAGCCAAGTTGAATGTGGCAACGGACAAGGATACAATCAACTTCATACTCCTTATGATTGTGGATAAGGATACAAGGAGGAAGGTGTTAGAGAGAGGAAAAGATAGATAGATTAGAAACAAATGGTTTCAACTTGAAAACATGAAATACAAGGTGGACTCACATATGACAAGGCAAGTTGATAAGCAACAAGAGAAATGATTGAGTGATATCAAATGGACCTATCCAATTAGGAGCAAGTTTACAAACTTGGGTATCAAGTGGGAGGGGTAGGTTACTAGAAGAAATTATAACCTTATCAATGAATTGGAAGGTGAGATCATGATGATGTTGGTCCGCATATTGTTTTTGACAATTTTGAGTAACAAGGAGATGAGATTTGGCTTGTCATAGGGATTGGAATATTATGGTCAAGAAGGTTGAAGTATGAGTAACATGAGATGGAAAAGGAGTAAGAAGGGAATTTTGAACAAGTGTCTTGGCCAAAATTAAGAAAGAATGGAAAGAATCTAGTGCTTGTTTGTTTGGAATTATTATAGGTAACCTTAGTAGTTGCAAGACATTCATCCCAATTGGTATAGTGAACATTGGCAAAGGCACAGAGCATGTCCTCCAAGATGTGATTTGCATATTTTATTTGTCCATCAGTTTAAGAATCATAGGCTGTGGACAATGCAAGCTTGGTACCAAGTAATTAGAAGAGTGCTTGCTAAATTTTTTTGGTGAATTGAGGATCATGGTCAAAGATGAGTATACAAGGCATCCCATGATGCTTGAAAACATTAGTGAAGTAGATTTGGATCAATGTTAGAGCATCCACTATATCAAAGGTTGGTGCCAATTGGATTTAATTACTAAGTTTATCAACATAAACCATGATCATCATGTAACCTTGCTTTGTCTTGGGCAAGGATGTGATGAGATCTAAACTCACATGTTCTTATTGAGTAGATGGGATGGGAAGTGGTTGAAGGAATCCACTTAGTTCTTGGTTGATAGTCTTGTTGCATTTGTAATTCTCACAAAATCAGATAAATTTTCAAACATCTTATGCCATGTTGGGCTACCATATTGTGCGTATATACATGGTTACACAACAAACATCATTGTCAACATCATACACCATAGAAACACAACTCACACATAAGTCATACATAGACTCTAAAGTGCCATAATAATCAGATTGTTTACTACTCTCAACTCAACTCAGATCAGTACTTGATCTATCACTCTATAAATTGCAAACATCTAGGCATTGATTACAATCAAGCCACACCCACTCTAGCTAAGAGAATCCAGGTGATACTCGTCGGCCTCTGTCCACCATAGCCAAGAACTCAACGGCTCAACATCATAGAAGTGAGCTCTCTAGAGCTACACTTTGAAAGTATACCTCCTAGACTTGAGCTAGATCTGAAACCCTAATGGTCCGTTGATAGCACACTTGATGGTACAAATGGTGCAAAGTGATGGTGGGCCCCATTGTGAAGTTAGTACCCCAAACACAAAATCTAACCATCGGAAAGTAGTCTCTGAGAAACTATTGAAATAACTCTAACTAATATCACTGGAACTCCAGTGTCCGAGCAACCTAAATGTGACACTACAAATGGTGTGACAATTGTCGTGCGTATATATATTGCTACACAACAAACATTGTTGTCAACATCATACACCATAGAAGCACAACTCACGTATAAGTCATACATAAACTCTAAAGTGCCATAATCACCCCCCTAGTTGGTGGTTAGGTCCCTCTAACTCTAGATAGCCATCTACTCTAAGTATATGGTATACCCTATGATGGGCAAAGATCAAGAAGCCGGGTGCTATGGAGCCCCATTGTTAATCATTTGTCTGCAATCTACACCATATAAAGAATGAACTAGCTATAGGTCAAGTACATCCAGAACATAACCATTGTCTTTGAGGAACCACCATGAGGGGAGGAGTCATATATGCCATATGCAATCCTCTTGAACAGGTATCACACACTAACATAGTAAGAGCTCTACCAAAAAAGCCACATAACATACACGTCAAGCCTACACGTACAAGTGCCAAGCTTGGGTCCATAGTACCATCAATGTTTGGGAGATAGCATGGTGTACGATTCCGCACATGATCCTTCCAAACAACACCATCACATCCTTCCAACACAAGGACTCCTGATGGCAAAACCTCACGCACTCTCAAGATAGTGCGGCGTGTCAAAACCTATCATCTGTTTGCAATCTACGCCATATAAAGAATTAACTAGCTATAGGTCAAGTACATCTAGAACATAACCATTGTCCTTGAGGAACCACTATGAGGGGAGGAGTCATATATGTCATATGCCATCCTCTCAAACAACTATCACACACTAACATAGTAATTGCTCCAGTAGGAGAGCCACATAACATACACGTCAAGCCTACACATACAAGTGCCAAGCTTGGGTCCATAGTACCATCAATGTTTGGGAGTTGGCATGGCGCACAATTGCGCACATGATCCTTCCAAACAACACCATTGTGTCCTTCCAACACAAGGACTCCTGATGGCAAAACCTCATGCACTCTCAAGATAGTGCGGCTTGTCAAAACATCAAGTGTCATTGTTGTTGTTTATTGTAGATATACATAGTCTCATGGATGAAATTGACTGATTGAGGATCTATAACCTCCTCCTTGGATGGTAGCATAACATAAAGTATCTCTATGCTGAGGAATTGCCGAGTTCTCAAAGGCCATCGGCATCACTCTCTGAAAGATCTCTGCACATTGAGAAC
Organism: Lunularia cruciata; assembly: GCA_948567375.1. Taxonomy (NCBI): domain Eukaryota; kingdom Viridiplantae; phylum Streptophyta; class Marchantiopsida; order Lunulariales; family Lunulariaceae; genus Lunularia; species Lunularia cruciata. The sequence goes on along the minus strand of OX419761.1, from coordinate 45,293,062 downwards.
ACACGCTCATCCATACATCTAGGTCATCCATGTCCAAGACTATGGTAGCATCTCAACAAATGGCTGCAGGTAAATTTGGATCTCATCCATAGAGTAGGAAGTAAGGAGAGAAGGATGCTAAGAAGGTTTGCTCGCTAAATCATAGCCCATGGCTAACCAAGGTAATTGGAGATCCCAATCTCCCAAGTGGCCTCTCTGCAAACCATACTTTTGTAATCCTCTCTTCATTGTCTGAACCACTCTCTCTGTTAAGCCATTTGCCTCAAGGTGATCTCGGGATATAGTACAAGGATCAATCAAAGCCTTGTCACACAAGACCTGAAACTCCCCCAAGAACTTTATACCTTGATCAATCAAAACCCCAGCTGGTGCACCAAAATGGCTAGGAACTCAATCTAGGAATGAGTAAGTTGTCCTTTCACTAGACTTGTCAAGAAGTACCACCAACTCAATCCACTTGGAGAAGTGCTACACCATCACCAAAACATACCAATGATGTCTCACAATCAACGGTAAAGGTCTAGAAAAGTCCAAAATCCAATGGTAACCCAATCCTATGATAGGTAATAGGTGTAATTGTGGCATTGAATGATGCTCTAACTTGATCACAAACTATACGTCTGGCAACAAATTGCTATACCTTGGTCTGCATACCGTGCCACCAATAATGACTTTGAAGTACGCTATATGTATGGTTGACTCCATAATGTCCTAGCTCCTCATGAGCATGACGGACCAATTGTGGTTTCTGAGATGGAAATGGTACTACTTGCACTCTACCATCCTCCCAGACACACAAAAGGTGTCTACCTACAATCTGAATTCATACACACAAAAGGTGTCTACTCTACAATCTGAATTCACTTAAGGACACGATCTCTCTCCTTGGTCCCAACTGTGTCACCCACAACATCAATGCAAAGATAGTCCATCACTAAGACATCATCATGAATCTCTCGCTAAACTATACCAATATCTTCACTCTTTGGATCTATGACCTCAATAACTCCTCTTGGATGCACTGAGAGAGATACCACCAAAGCCTTAGAAAATATACAGGCAAATGCATGCCAACCTGGCACCATCTCCTCATCTGTCTCACCATGCCAACGTGCTTTGGTCTGATCTTACTGGCTGGGACATGGGTTTCTACTCAACCCATCTGCATCATGGTTCACCACTCCAGGTCTATGAACAACCATGAAATCATACTCTCGTAAAATCAGAGCCCATCATGCAAGCTTCCCTAAAAGCTTGTCGGACTCCATCAACCACTTTAGCGGCTGATGATCAGTGATAAGAGTGAAGGGGTTACCAAATAGGTAACATCAGAAATGTGCTACTGCCCAAACTGCTGCCAAGCACTCTCCCTCATATGAACTAATTTTCCCCTAAACTCGAATACTTTCTTGACTCCTACAGTTGATAAATACTCTTTGAGTACAGCTCTTTGAGTCTTTTTGCCAAATGCCCATGGCAATTGACACATGGCCTCTGAAGCAGAGGCCACAAGACACGTTGCTCCACTTGGGCCCTTCACTTCACATGTGGATGAACTTCCCTCCCCTTTGAGACCCTTTGCAAGATACCCTCATTTTTTAATTCATCTCTTTTGTTTCTCTATTCACACTCATCTTCCGCTCCTTCCTGTTCCCCCAAGACCTTACACTCGGAAATCCCTTTTCCCCTTCTGCCTCTTCTTGCCCTTCCTGTTCCCCTTTCTCCTCTTAGGATGATTGCCTTCCTTTCACTTTTGGCTGCTACTCGTTCTCTTTTACTCTATGTTTTTTTTACTCCCGTTTTTAGGGCAAAGGACATGCTATTTCCTAGTGGCATTGGATGCGCTAGAGAAGTGAATTCCTCAAGTACTTCTACTAGTTGTTCTTTGCTTCCAATTTGTTATTTGCTTTTGATACTAACATCTGCTTGCTTTCATGCTTTAACCAGGTATGTCTTGAGTTCCTTTTCTTATTATTGCTCAATTTTTCATTTTCTTCACAAGGATTTTGATTTCTTTACATTACTTAGCCTTTCAAAATTCTTAACGATTCTGCCCTTTGTTTGGACTTGAAGCTTCATTTGTTACAGCCTTTCCCCTTACCCTAAGCGGCACTATTGGAAGCAATTGAGTTTGCCTTAGCACTCATGAGTTTTCAAGCATAAACTTGATATGAGGGGTATTGACTCTATCTCCGCTACTTTGGCACTATGTGAGGCACTAATGAGTCACATGTGTTTTCATGGAGACGCACTATTGCCATCTTTTGCTTCCCTCATTGGTTTGGTTTCTTTGAACTTAGGCGTCCATAGCGCTTGCTGTGATATATGATATCCAATCCTTGGATGCTTTGCTTGTCTTCCCTTGTTCTCTGAGTGATTTCTACTTCTAGTGCTCTTTCTCCTACACCTTCTATGATGGTTGTTTCCTGACTCAAATCTTCCTTGACCCGTGATATTTATAGATTACTTCTTGTCTCTTGACACCAATTTTTCTCTATCCTTTTAAGTTGGCCATTTATTCCTAATGTATTTTTTCTCTATTGATGTGGGAGGTTGGCATCCGCTTCTTTGATGGCTACCTCTCAAATATGTGTATTGCTATCTATCGGTTTCTCAATGACATTTACTTCACCTTTCATTTGATGATGTTTCTTCTCTATATATATGCAGTTGTTCTAATATGTTTGCTTTGATTATGCCATTGCTGTAGGTTACCTTTGATGCATTCTAACTTAGGGATTTCATACTACTCTAGCGTATCATGTGCATCTTGCTTAATGATCTTTTGCACCTCATGAGTTCTGGATAACCTATTCCCAGAACAACATATGTTCTTGTATACCTATATACTTTGCCTCCGCTGAATTGTTGGAGCGACTAGCATAGGCCACCACAAACTCCTTCCCATCATTGGATGAGCATTGCTCCAAGACCCAACATACTCCAATCGGTATGAACCTGAAATGGTCATCCTTTAATCGGTCTCCTCAAAATAGGGGCAGATGTCAACCTCTTCTTGAACTCTATAAAAGCTCTCTCCTGCTCATCTCCCCAACACCACTCTTGTGTAAGCTTGGTCAGCTTCATCAAGGCCTTGGCAATGGCACTAAATCCTCTAACATAACAACGATAAAATTTCACCAACCTAAGGAATGCTCACACTTTGCTCACATCCATAGACCGAGGAATACGTTCAATAGCCTCCACCTTGGTCTGTTGAACACCAAGTCCTTTGGGGTAGATAGTGTGACCCAAATACTCAACCTGCTCATGGAAGAACCTACACTTCCCAAGATGTACTTTGAGTCCATGAGATCTCAACCTCTCAAACACCTCTAACAATTGTCTCACATGCTCTTCCACAATAGTGCTATAGACCAAAATGTCATCAATATAGCACCGAGCAAAATCCAATCCAGCTAGGATCCTATCCATGACCCTTTGGAACTCAGCAAGAGAGTTCTTTAACCCAAATGGTAAGAACCTCCATCGATATAACATATCCTTGCCATGAGGATCAATAGCCCAGAATGTTATCTTGGACTTATCCTCCTCCTTGATCGGCAATTGATGATAACTCGCTCAAAGATCCAAAGTACTGAAGACCTTTGCATGCCCAATCGTATCAAAAATCTCCTCCAGCATAGGCATGGCATACCAATCAGCCCTAGTCTGTTGGTTGATAGGATGGTAATCTCCACACATCTGCCTATTTGTATAGTTTCCATGTATAATCTTCTTGGTTGGCATCACTATCATTGATGCATACTCTCCATGTGCAATCTCTACCAAACCAGCCTCAAAAATTTCACTACTTTGCCTCTAAATCAATATCCTCTCCATGTCACTATAATGATAAGGACATCAAAAAATGGGTGTATTGCTGGTCAACTCAATCCATATACCATGTCCATTCAGAGCACCCAAATCCTTCATACTGAAGGAAAACAACTCATGTGGTTCCTCAAGAACCTCCAAACTCTCCATCTTTCCTCTCCAATAAGCTTGGGTCCAAGATCTGGCTCCCAAGTATCCTCTATAACTATCATAGGAGTGGAAGACGTACTGATTGGCTGCTACACTAGGCCCTTGGGAGCAGTAGTTTCATGCTCCCAATCACTAGAGGTCCCAAAATCTTTGTGAAAAACTCCCTCCACTTTGGCTGCAAGCTCCACACGTCCTCTAGCTGCATCCCAAGTGGACCAAGGATGTAATCCAAGTAGCCCATGCTCACCTAGATGGACCCCAAGTAGACCACTCTCCCTAGTAGCTATTGGTTGTGTCCAAAGAATACCATGTCCACTTGGTCCATCACCACCAACATGTGCCTGAATCATCTTGATGTACATAGGGCTCACAAGTGTCCAAGTAGTGATGCCTATCAAGTGCATCCTACGTTGCTCTACCAAGCCAAGGCTCACAATCCAAGTCAAACAATTCAGGTCCATAGCCTGACCTAACACCTGATGCTTGGATGCTTTTGACAATGCTGGAACAATGGTAATATTGGTGCAAAACCCATTGCCCACTCTCTCTCCCCATCCCGCTCTGGCTGCATCTAACAACATAGCAGGTCCCATCCAAGAATGGATCTGATGTGTACTTACCACCACTCTCGTGCGAGAATCACACATCAAAGGAACATTCTCCAAAAGGTAAGCTGGAGAAATAGATTGATGAACTTGGAGATGTCGTAGTATCCGTAACATCTTGCAAAACAAACCAACATGAAGATCATGGAGACCCTAACCTCTGCTAGCATGTGTATGTCCCTAACATGGCCATCAAGAAATCACCAAGTGAACAAGCCTATGTCTCTCCAGATCAAGCGCCCCCAATAAGGAAATGTCTACTGGTAGGGCCTTTTGGTAACCTCTGACTATTGACATTGGTAATAACATTGGATACCAATAGGCCAAGTGTGCCACATGATGTAAAGAGACTTGCCTAGGAATCTCATCTCTCTCTACATACAAGTACCTTTATACTCGTATAGTCACTTATAATATCATAGCTAGTTTGGTGCTAATCTCACCAAACAACTCCAATAGACATATCTCCTCTACTGGATACTGCCAAGCAATGAGTGTGTTATCCAGAGGTGTCAAAGCAATTGATTCTGGAGGCTCATCCTCACACTCATCTCTTGATAGTACAAAGGCTCCACTCCAAGCTTGTTGCACCAACTGATCTGCATGTTGCTGCAATGCCTCCTTTGAACTCTACAATGGAACATCCAAGGTGGATGGAACAATCCCACTTGTACTCCAAATCTGAGTGATCTCCTCTGGTATTGGTGTATCCTCTACATGGGCATTCCCCTCCAACAAGTCACCAGGCCAAGTAATTCTACCATTGAAAGCTAAAACTGATGCTGCCATGGTCCCGGACTGTAGTGAGCCAAGACTGCCACTACTGAAGCGTACTGGTAGGCAACGTACTCGTCCCTCACCAGACTGCCAACCATGTCTATAGGAGCTTGTCTCCTTCCAATAGTGAATGTTGAAACCCATGGGGTATAACACTGCTCCTCCAACTAGCACATCATATGACTCAACTATTGTCGCAATAGCCTGAGCTCGCACCACTGAGCTATTAGTCGGGTGACCAGGCTGAACGTAGACAACAAGCTCTCCACATGTGATGTATAGTGTCAAACCACCACCTAGAGATGTTTGGATCTGAAATGAACACCTCTACACATCCGTCTTTTGTAACTCCAGACCAACAAATGCAGCCTTCCCCAACATAAAGGGTTGCGCACTAGAGTTTAACAAGACTCTTTGTGGTGTATAAACCTTCCTTGAAGGTCCCACCAAATGAAAAATCCTCCTCTGGTTATCCAATATGACAACACCAGGTGTGAACCGCACTCTCTCAAAGGCCGGTCTAGCGGACAACTCTTCCAGTCTAGCCGTTGCTACTTGCCATAAACCACTAGTCGCTGAACGGATCCCATGCTCCTCAACCAAGTCAACTCCACTACCAACCACCTCTACTCTAGTAGTAGGAACCACATCATCCCTACTCTCACAAAGCATGGTAGCCAACTAGAACATTGGGGCTAGGTCAACTCCCAATGTAAACATATCACTAGCTGAAAACAAAGGGCACCGCATAATCAGTTGAGCCGCTCCTTACATCATGCTAGACTCAATTTGTGTAGTAGTAGGTGGCTCACTAGCAAGTAGTCCATCATGCACTCCATCACTACCTACCACACCTACACTAGGACGTCTAGGAGCCATGGATGTCGTCTGCAATGCCTCAAATAGCATGAAAGACGAGGGAAGTTTGACTTATCTCTCAACCTCTCCTCTCTGTGTGTCCAACTCCATTGATGTTCCTCTAGGCTTTGGAGCACGTACTGCATTCCTAGTGACTATTGCAGATGCATCCACTTGTGCTGCTCCGCACATGAAGTCCAAAGCATCTCTATCACCAACATATGAGGTGGAAGCCTCAACACCCAAATTTGATATCCATTGAGCAATGGCCATACTAGCCAATCTTTGCTCCAACTGCTCAATCCGAGTAGCCATAGCTGTATCAAAAGTAAGGGCAAGTATTGCACCTGTACTAGGTGTAGATCCTCTACCAACACCTCTACCACCTCGTCTTCCATGAACTAGAGCTTCTCTACTACCTACCATAGCAGCCCTACCACTCTGTAACTCCGGGTGTAGGTCAAAACACCAATCACTAGTGTAACCAAATCTATGGCAATGCTCACATTGTCTCTGTGCTGGCTGTGATGCACTAGAGGTATCAGGTCTGCTACCCTAAGCACATTCTCTCCTATGGTGAGGTCCACCATAAGTCCAACAAGCAACACCACTACTCACTAGCTGCTACTGACCCCAAAATGAAGGTAAGTGTCTAACCACAATAGGTCCTCCACTCACTCCATAGGATCTGGGTTGTCTATCTTGTCCTCAAAAACCAATTGGGCATGGTGCACTCTGCTGCACTCTAGAAGAAGTCACAACCGTGGATGAGGTCTCCCTACCAAATCCAGATGTCACCACTCTCCCCTCCACCATGTTGAGCTCAATATGCTCAGCCAAACCAAAGACCACTACCAAAGTGGGTGAAGTAGCTTACAACAATATAGCATCATGAACTCTACGTCGTAACTCTTTGTCCAGTATCCCATACCAAAATTGGACTGCTTGGGCCTTAGTAACTCCCTAAGTGAAACTGATCAGCTGCCTTATGTGAATGTATGCCTTGCATAGGCTCTCTCCAACCTTTCGCTAGACTCCTGCAAGCTCCTCAACTTGTCAATCCGCACTCCTTGATAGTTCTACCTCAAACACTAGAAGAACTCCACCATTGGGGTTAAAACCTAGTACCACACCACCTCATGCAGCAGTGCCTCCACTCGTGGTAACACTATCTCCAGCTAGTGCACCTCCACTAGCTCCACCAACACTACTTGAGCTTGAACTCGTAGGTATAGCCGATCTACTCCTGGCCATCAAGCCTAAAGTGATAAAGACATAGTTTGGAGACCAATATTGTTTCCATAACTCAATCTCCTCCAAGTGAGCTCTCTTGAACTCATGGTAATTGTCCATCAGTGGACCCTCCAAGTGCTGAAACAACTCCTTCCATGCCATGAAGGGTGTAAACAAAGTCAGGTTCCATGTCTGCTACAGATCACACAAACTAGCAAACTCTTGGATGAAGTCATACAACTCAATGGTACCCACTATACCATAGTAATGCCTAGGGCCTTTGGAGACCCCGTAAATCTTATCCATGTCCCACAACAATGATGCGGACACACCAAGTGCACTCTCAACTGAATCAGCTCCTATGTCAATCTCCAACTTAGAGTCAATCTCCTCCCTCACTAGGACCTGAGATACAAGCTGATACCGAGTGCTACTCCAAGTAAACCCACTATGTATTGCAAGGCTAACTCCTCTAGAATTCCCAACAAAATCCATCGTGACAAAGTACCCACAACTGCAACCGCAAACCAGAACCACAAACTATAACCACAAGTTGCAACCCGCAAATACCTCACCAAGTGCCAACATCACCAAGTGCCAATACCAACTAAGCATCACCCATAATGTAACTCTTACCGAGATGACTACACTAGGGGGAAGGGCAACCTATAATCTGCCATCACAACACGCACTCTTGTGGTCTGTAGGTCATCACTTTCTACCTCACCGGAGAGAAACAAATATAGTTTGATTGGTCATCACTCCAGCCTCACTATCAAGAGCATTCCAAAGCACCAACGCTCAAAAGTCAGGGCATCTCACACAAACGTGGTGTACAAATAGGAAATAGAGAATGGAGGGGGTCCAATCACAAAAAATCTAAACAAAAACCCTCCATTTCATCACAACACGGGACTAAATTTGCCACCATTTGGCATTTGACATAAGCGAAGTTCGTATCTAAGTCCTAAGCTACCAGAATCAAACTGCCTCTCCTAGCCAAAACTACAAGTGTATAGATAACAGTGCCACAATCACAAGGACAACAAGTGAGGGTGGACCTGTTGGCTAGGGCACCAGTCTAGGAACAAGAGATCTAGGGATCAAACCCTGTCGCACACAATCTATTAGGATGAGCAGATTTTGCTAACCAATGACCAAGATCTACTCTAAACTAGCTAGCTTCACGCCAACAAGCTGGTTTGCTAGCCCTTCTAGGCCTTTGTAGCCTCTCATAGCCCACAGGCCTATGCCTCAAAGCCTCAAAATGCCAAAATTCAACCAAATGATGCCTTTCTTCTTGCCACTTTGAACCTCCTCCAAAATCTGGAGAAACTCCTCCAAACTTGCAAAAGTCCTCCAAATCTGGCCAACTAGCAAATGAGGCCTTTCTTCTTGCCAATTCAAACCTCCTCCAAAATTTGGTGAAACTCCTCCAAACTTGCAAAAGTCCTCCAACTTGGCAAAACTCCTCCAAAACTGGCCAACTAGTGAAACTCCTTGAAATCTGGCCAAAATTTGACATAAAATCTAGCAAAATTTGACATAAACCCTAAATTTGGCTAACCACCAAATCCCTTGCTAACTTTCACTTCAGCCAAATTGAAAATATGGGTTTCTCCAAATCACAAATTCAAGAGAATAGCTTCCCAACTCCATCTTCAATTTCACTTTCTGAGCTCAACTCATAACAAATTGGTCCTACTTTCACCTCTTGAGCTTAAAATCATAACCATTGCTCAAAATTTGCTCCATCGTTGCTCAAAAATTGGCCAACGCTTTTGCACACCGTTTGCCTTATTGCCAAATATGCATCAATTGAATGAGCTTTTGCACACTAGGGAAAATCTGAACTTCAATCAAGCTACCAAGCTTGGAGATACCACCAACACTCAAAGTTTTTGCACCCAATTTCCCCTTGACTTCACTTCTTTGATGTAATCAGACTGTTTACTACTCTCAACTCAACTTGACTCAAATCAATACTTGATTTGTCACTCTATAAATTGCCAACAATTGTGCACTGATTACAATCAAGCCACATCCACTCAAGCTAAGAGAATCCAAGTGACGCTTGCCGGACTCTATCCACCATAGCTAGGAACTCAAAGGCTCAACATCAAAGAAGTAAGTTCTCTGAAGCTGCACTTCAAAAGAATACCCCTTGGACTCGAGCTAGGTCTGAAACCCTAATGGTCTCGTTGACAGCACACTTGATGGTGCAAACGGTGCGAAGTGACGATGGGCCCCATTGTGAAATCAATACCCCAAACACAAAATCTGACCGTCAAAAAGTAGTCTCTAAGAATTTACTAAAATAACTCTAACTACTATTATTGGAACTCCAATGTCCGAGCAATCTAGATGTGACACTACAAATGGCGTGACAACCACCATTGGCATTGGAGGGTACACAAGTCTTGTCCATCCCATGTGACTAACAATTGGTAAATCATGGGCTTCTTGAAGGTGCACAAATCATGGATCAACTTTTGCAAAAACATAGATCCAATTCTCACAAAATAGAAGGCCTTCCTTGAAGGAGATGGTTGTTGTATTCTTTGTTGTGTGCTGCTAGACAATCTTCTATAATCTTAAAAGAAAGAGTCTTGTTGTAAAGCAATCTTGAACTCAATTGGGGTTTTTGAGTCAACTGATATTGTTGTAATTGCCACCGTGATGATAAGAAGAGTCTTCAAATCAGGTCATTGTGCTAGGGTATTGGGGATTACATCAAACCTATATGGTTTGTACTCAAGTTTGATGTTAAAAAACTATAGTTGTTCTTCCCATTGATGATATTTACTCTTCATGTGTTCTAAATGTAATGTTTGCAACAAGGGTTTGTGTTCTATTTGCATGATCACTTGTTTCCCCAAGAGATAATGCTTCTATACTTTGGTGACATTTACCATTGCTAGTTGTTCTTGATCTCAAGCACAGTAATTTCTTTCTATGGTGTTTAGTTGGTGAAATAAATAAAAATTTAAGATATAATCCATCTGGAAATTCTTGTTGTAACATAACTCCAATGAACAAAGTTAGAAACATCAAATTCAACCACAAGGTAGTTGAGGATCATATGGTTGAAGAATGAATCTTGAAGACACCGTATGTTTCAACTTTAGGAATGCCTCTACATGCTTAGTGGTCCATTGAAAGCTTGAGTTCTTTTGCATGAGATTGGTCAATGGTGTGGCCACATTAACATAATAGTGGATGAACCATCAGTAAAAACCTATCAATCCATTAAGCATCCACACTTTTGTGGCATTATTTAGAGTAGGCAAATCAATAGTAGCCTTGGATTGCTCCTCTTCCATATTGATCCACTTTGATGAGACCTTATGACCCAAGAAGATAACTTCTTTTTGCCAAAAGGCACACTTTGCCTTCTTGCAGTAAAACTTCCATTGATATAATCATCTTATGACTTCTTTCATGTGATTCATGTGTTTTACCACTAACTTGCTTTAAATCAAGTATCATCCAGAAACACCACCACATACTAATCCAATAGCATATCTCATACCCGATGCATCTTGTCCATGAAGACTATTGGAACATTAGTGAGTCCAAATGTTGAACTCTCCATTAAGAATGCTCATACCTTGTGCAAAATGCAATCTTTTGCACATCTCCCCATTAATGGGAATTTTCCAATAGCCACTTTAATGATCCAACTTGGAGAAGTATCATGCTCCACTCAAGTGATCTAACAAGTCATCAATTCAAGGCAAGGGATATGCTTTCTTTGTTGTTTGTTTATTAAGACCATGGTAAGCAATACAAAAAATGAAGTCTTTCATCCTTTTTTGGGGCAAATAGTATTGGTGCTCCCCAAGGAGACGTACTATGTCATATGACATCCTTCTCCAACAACTCTGTCAATGTTGTTTGAAGCTCTTCTAACTCCTTTGGTGAGAGTTGATAGATTGGTCTATTCACTAGAGTACTTCCTAGCAATAACTAAATCTTGAAGTGCATACTATGATCGGAGGGTAGATCCATTTGGTAGATCATTGAGAAAAACACTAAAAACTTTTGAACTATTTGATCAACCATTGATTTGTGAGGTTTGTGGCCCTCATCAGATTCTCCATGTACAATTGACTTGATCCACATTGCAAAAGTAGTAATATCTTCCTCCAAGCTTGCTTATGGCTGCTTCATTGACAAACTTCTCATCTTGAGACTACCTATTTTTAACTATCTTACACAAAAAAGCCAAACAATCTAATCAATAATTCTTACCTTGATGTTATACTTGAATATGTTGTTAGGTCCAATCAAATAGAACATCATGATGTTCAAGCCAAGATAAGTCTAGAATGACATCATTGTGTAGAGGTTCCATTGCAAATCTCATACACTCCAAAAACTCCTTCCTAGTCTTGAATATAATAGGATATGAAGTACAAAATGTAAAACCTTTTTTACCATCCGCCATTGTCAATTTTCTTCCAATTATTAGCTTGATATAAATATTTAATTCTTTTTTTAATTGCATGAACATGTAATTCTTGGATCTTCTAAAATCATCCAAAATCCTTTAACCATAATCAAATATCATACCTTGCAAATGAAGTAAACTTGCAAAGGTTGAGCCTTTAATCCTATTGGAACTAATTAGGTTCCTAGTAGTTGGTTTGAATCTCCTACTATGATTCTTTTTTTCTTTGATCATCATGTTTTACAAACTCTCTTTGGGTGATTTGTTGGGGTTGTTTATTCTTGAGTGAACATTCAAAAATGAGATGTCCAATTTGGTGATAATAAAATAACCACCATTTTGTCACAATCTTTCTCTATCTACAATGCCAAGTGAATTTTTTTGGATGACATCAATCTCCATTGGTGCTGGCTCTTCCACTTGTGTGTAGGGTGTTGGCAATTTTTATGAAGGTCAAGGTCAAGACCAAGTTGTTGCAACCAAGGAATCAAAGTGCTCAGCCAATTGCATGGCATCCTCCAAGTTTTTGGGTTCTTGCATGGTCACTTACAATATGGTGTGTGACTTTAAACCCCTCACAAATTAATCTAGAGCTTCACCTTTTAGTATATTTAGAATTTTCATTATGGTGTCTTGGAATTCAATGATGTAGCTTCTTATAGAAACAATTTGCTTCAATTTGCCAATCTATCCTATGCAGTTTGTGTGGCATTTATAGCTTAAAATCATCCAATTATTGCACTCTTGAATTCTTTCCATGTCTTAATTGGCATAAAAAATTACCATAACAAATTTTCATTCACTTTGCTCCACTCAAAATTGCTACTATAATTTTTCCACTCCATCCAATTGGCTTGAAGCCAAGAGAATCTCTATTCATCTTGAAGACTTGTAGTTTCAAAAATAGATATACAATCAAATGTAAAATTCTCCACTATGCTTGGGAGATTCTTGCCTTCAAATATCTTAGGCTTTGGAAATTGAATTCACTCTTCTCCTTCTAAAAATGGTGCTCTCTCTACATGCTCTTGTTGTTGATAGTCTTGTTTTTTCTAACATTCGAGTAAGGTGTTTGATTTGTTGTTATATAGCAATGATAATTTCAAACATTGTGAACATGGCCACTACTCTACCATACTACTTACAATTCTCTAAGTTAACACATAGATGCAACACGTCCACCATTCTCCATAAGTTACAATCAGAAGTACCAAGGGTTCATTGGACAAGGTGATCGTATTCAAAAAAATTACACAAAGCATGAGATGATGAATTATGTGAAATGATGTTTTGGTAGTACATGGACATAAAAATCCCAATGTTTTGGAATAAATGAATTTAGTAGTCCATAAATTCCATCCATCCCATTATTACTCTGATACAAATGTAAAAGATCAAAGAGAGATATAAGAGAATGGAAAACCGAGGAAAGATCACATTGAGATTCTTGAATAAAGGAAACTCCAAATGCCTAACATGAGCTTGGGTTTTGATATATATAATGAACATACAAGGTTCTTGAGAAGCTTCTCATGAAGCTTCCTAAAGTGTCCCTTCTTAGAATGCAAACCAAACTTCCCAAGAAACTTTCTTCTAGAAGCTGCCTACTTGGCATGCAAGTTAAGGTAGTCAAGAAGCTTCCCAAGAGACTTTCTTCTAGAAGCCACCTACTTGGCATGCAAATTACCCAATACTTTGAAGGTGCTAAGTAGTTTCCTAGATGCTCCTAGAGTATTCTTATAACTCTTGCCTATTTTGGCCTATTTGTTACTTTATTAATCTCAACTAACTTGTCTATAAATTCCATATTGCTAGAAAAATAGCATCAATATAGCACCAATCAAAGTCCAATCCTACTAGGATCTTTTCTATGACCTTTTGGAACTTGGCATGAGCATTCTTTAACCCAAATGGTAAGAAGATCCACTAAAATCATACATCCTTCTCATGAGGATCAATAGTCCAAAATGTTATTTTGGACTTATCTTCTTACATGATTGGCAATTGATGATATTCTACTTGAAGATGCAAAGTACTAAAGATTTTTTCATGTCTATTTGCATCAAAGATCTCCTCAATTGTAAGCATGGTATACCAATCAGCCCTAGTTTGTGGGTTGATAGGATAGTAATCTCCACACATCCACCTATCTATGGTTGCAGGCTCTGTACATCCTCTAGTTGCATCCCAAGTAGACCAAGAGTGTAATCCAAGTAGACCATGTTCACTTGGATGGATCCTAATAAACCACTTTCACTAGTAGCTATTGGCTATGTCCCAAGAATATTATGCCGACTTGATCCATCACCCCCAACATGTGCCTAAATCATCTCTATATGCACAGAGCTCAAAAGTGTTTGAGTGGTGATGCATATCAAGTGCATCTTATGTTGATCTACCAAGCCAAGGTTCACAATCCACATCAAATAGTTTTTGTCCATAGCTTGACCTAACACTTTACACTTGGATATCTTTAACACTATTATAACAATGATAATATTGATACAAAAACCCATTTCCTGCTCTTTCTTATTTGCCTTGGGCTCCACCAACTATTGTAACTATGAGTCCTAAATAAGTCAAGGACCTCCTTCTGAAAACCATAGGAGCCTAAGAAACTCATAAGTGTGAGTAAAGCGGCTCTAGGTTGTCCAACAAGGTTCACCACTGCCATAGGTGACCTATCATCCATTATCACCATCTGAGATTGGCACCCAATATCCAAAATATCATCAATAATAAGGTGGTCTAGTCATTGAATCCCATCATAAGCACATTGTAGACCCTCTCTAGGTTCATCTACCAAAGACAAATTAGATGAACCCGTGATCCCACTTTGGCTGCATCCAACATGGTAGATCTCATCCAAGTATGGACTTGATATGTATGCACAACCACCCGGTGTATGAGAGTCACCTATCAAAGAGGTGTTCTCTAAGTTGAAGAAATGGATTGATGAACCTAAAGATGTTATAATATATGTAACATCTCCCAAAACTAATCAAAATAAGGATTTTGTAGATCTTGATTAGCACATGTAGGGCTTTGTAATTCTTCGCGTGGGCGAGAACTCAAACTAATTGCTATGGCCATCTAAAAATCACCAAATGAATGGGACCATACCTCTCTAAATCTTGTACTCCCAACAAGGAGATGTCTACCTAGGGTAGGGTCTTCTAGTAACCCCTAATTGTTGACATCAATAATAACTCAAGATACTGATAGACCAAGTGTGTCACATGATGTAGAGAGACTCACTTAGCAATCTCATCTTTGTCCACGTACAAGTACCTTTGTACTTATATATATCCTTGTAGTACCATAGCTAGTCCAATGCTAATCCCACCAAACAACTCCAATAGACATATTTTCTTTGTTGGATATTGCCAAGCAATGAGTGTGGTATTGAAAGGTGATAAGATAATAGACTCTATATGCTCATTTTCATACTTGTCCCCTAGTGGTACAAAGGCCTCACTCTAAGCTTGTTGCACCAATCGATTTGCATGTTGCTACAATATCTCCTCAAAACTCTACATTGGAACATCCAAAGTGGATGGAACAATCCCACTCATACTCCAAATCCAAGTGATCTCCTTTGGTATTGGGTTATGTTCCACATGGGCATTCCTTTCCAATAAGTCACCAAGCCAAGTAACATAACCAATGAAAGCTAAAATTGATGCCATGGTCCTTTATTGTAGTGAGCCAAGACTATCACTACTAAAGCATACTAGAAGGCAACATACCAATCCCTCACCTGATTGCCAACCTGGCCTATAGGAAGTTGTCTCCTCCTAATAGTCAATATTGAAACCCATGAGGTATAACACTATTCTACCTACTAGCACATCATATGACTTTATTATTGGCATACTAGCCTAAGCTCTCACCATAAAGCTATCAGTCAAATGACCAGGTTGAATCTAGACAATGAGCTCTCCACATGTGATGTATTGTATAGGACCACTCCCTAGAGATATTTGGATTTGAAATGGATACCTCTCCACATTAGTCTTTTGTAGCTCAAGATCTACAACTATAGCCTTCTCCAACATAAAGGGTTGTGCACCAAAGTCTAATAAGACCTTCTATGGTATATAGACCTTCCTTAAAGGTCCCACCAAATAGAAAATCCCAATTTTGTTATCTAATAAGACAACTCTAGGTGTGAACCAAGCTTGCTCAAGGTAGGTCTTGTTGGTAGCTCCTCCAACCTAATTGTTGTTACTTGCCATAACCATTGGTCATTAAGTAGATCCTATGCTCCACCACCAAGTTAGTTCCACTATCAACTACCTCTGCTCCAAAAGTAAGAACCACATCATCCTTACTCTCACAAAGTGTGGTAGTCAACCGGTGTTGTGGGGATTGTTTGATCTCAAGAATGCACCATGCACATGGCTGCTCATGCTTAGACTGCTCGGATTGACAATGACTCAAAACTTCTTGTAATCAGAACATGTTTCTAATCCTTGCTAGAGAAGCTTGGCTACAACTGCTCTTGAGCATAGGTTCTTCTTATTGGTCCCTCATGTTGAGTTTAATTGGGATAGTCTTGATCTTCAAGTTTCACTAGCTAATGTTCAAGTTCTGTTAATATTGGGTTTGTATTTAATGGGAGTGGATGGTGGATTTTTTCTAACAATTCACAAGCCCACTGCCCATTTCAATTCAGTATGACCAGGTTAGTGGCAAGATCTGCTTGTGTAACTGGATTGAGAGCTCCAAGAATGGAGTACTCTCCTTGACATTATTCACAGATCAAAATACTCACTTTCAATCATGAGGAACCTCTCATACATCACAATACCAAGACTTGTAGTTTATAAACCCTTTGGGGAAAAGCCAAACAGCTCCAAGCTAAATAGTGACTACCTAAACTCTTCAACTGTCCAAGCATACAAAGGAAGAAGTGAAATCAACCTAGTCCTAATCCCTATCCCTTATAATTCTTTGCCTCCATGTTCTACCGTAGCTCCATTTGACATTTTCTCCAAGTCTTCACTATCCGACAAATTCTCCTTCAAGATTTCTCCCTTTGGTGCTGATGACTCTCCTCTATTCTGCCACCTTCAGCCTCTCCTTCAAAATTTCTCTCTTGAACCTTTTCAGTCCTAGAGAAACTTTCTTTGCTCTAGGATCCCCTTCTCTTATGTCCTCTTGCAAAGCCCCTCAAAAATTTCCTTTTAAATAAACTGCCATGTAAATCCTTTCAAGAGTCTCTCTTGACTAATCTCTAGCCTCCAGCATAGCCCTTCAAGAATTTCCTTGCAAAACCTTCCATAGTTCTCCTTCCTATCCTATCACAGTTCAGAGGCCAACTTCAAAAATTTCTCTCACTATCCTCTATGTCTACCAGCCAACCCTTTACTCTTTGGAACTTTTGCCTTCTCTCTATGTCCAATCCAGAACTTCCCCTCATGGGTTCCCCTGTCCAAACCTCACTTCACTTCCGATGCTTCATCTCCTTTCTTCCTCTTTGTTCAAGCAAGCAAACCTCTCTCAATTTTGAATTTCTCTGCCCTACCTACCACATAAGAAACAAGCCCTTCACCTTTCAAAATTCTTCCCCTACAATCCAAACCCCTTCCTTTGATAAATTTTCTCTCTTTCCCTATAACTAGATCCTTTCCTTTTTTGATAATTCTCTCTATCACTATTCATTTGTCCTAGCAGCCGCCCATCTCCTTGAAAAAATCTCTCTCTCTCTCTCTCTCTCTCTCTCTCTCTCTCTCTCTCTCTCTCTCTCTCTCTCTCTCTCTCTCTCTCTCTCTCTCTCTCTCTCTCTCAGCCAGCCTCATCTCATTTGATAAATCTCCTCTATCACAAACACCAAATCTCTCTCCTCTCAAATCCTCTCTTCTATTCCTGTCCACTCTAAGCTCTTCTCCTTTGAATTTATCTCTCCCTCAAAACCAACCTTCCTCCCGAGAATCTCTATCTAGTCGCTCTTTCTCCTCTCCTGTCCTTGAACCCTATGCCTAGACCAAGCCCTTTATCTCTTGAAAGTTTTTCTTCCTTCCTCCTTTGAGAAGCTCCTCTAAACCCCCTTTTCCAAAAAATCCGTCTCTCTTCTGTCCAGGCCTAAGGTCTCCTCCTTCTTGTGCTCCTTTCTTGCTGCCGGACCCTTCTCCTTTCAATAATTCTCCTTCCTCTTATCACAAGCTCTTCCTTTGAGAAAATTCCCCTATCAGCCCTCCTATCCAAACCTTTCTCCCTCAAAACTCTTTTCTTCACTGCTCCTATTGTCCCTTTCAAAGCTTCCCTTGATATCTCCTTTTTTTGTGCAACTCCTTTGATATTCCCTCTTTTTTCTCAAAAAAAATCACTCCCTTTGAAACATTCTGGTTACTCCCCAAATCCTTGTAAATTCCTCTCTTCCTGAGCTTATGTAACACACAAAACTCCCAAGCTTTTGTAGCATTAAAAAACTCCCAAACTTATGAAACATAAAAGAAACTCTCAAGACAATGTAACATAAAAGAACTTCCGGGATTTACCATAGCATACAAAAACTACTCCCAAGACAAGGTAACATAAAATAACTTCCAAGATACAATAACATTAAAAAAATGTTGAGTTCACTATAACATAAGAAAAAAACTCTCACACCAAATGGCACCAATGCTATGCATAGATTATTTCCCCAACAACACCAGAACATTGGAGCTAGGTCAACTCCTATTGTAAACATGTCATTGAGTAAGAACGTAGGGAAGTGCATAATCAATTGAGCAGGCCCTAATAGTGTGCATGATCAATTTGTGTAATACTTAGTGGTTGACTAGCATCTAGTTCACCATGCACTCCATCACCACCTACCACATAAGGACATCTAGGAGCCATGGATGTCATTTGTAGTGCCTTAGAGAGTGTGAAAGATTGGAGGAGTCAGACTTGTCTACTAGCCTTTCCTCTTTGTGGATCCAACTCCACTAATGCTCCTTTAGGCTCTAGAGCACATACTACACTCTTAGTCATTGTGGAAAATCATCTATCTATACTGCTCCACATATAAAGGCCAAGACATCTCTATCACCAACATAAGAGATGAAAACTTTAGCACCTAAATTTGACATCCTCTAAGTTATAGCCATGCTAGCCAATTTTTGCTCCAACTGCTCAATTCAAATGGCCATGGCTATATCAGAAGCAAGGATAAGTATTGCACCCCTACCAATTGTGAGTCCTCTACCACCTTTTCCTCCATGACCTAGAGCTCCCTTATTACTTGCTATGATAGCTTACCACTCCATAAGTTCAGATGAAAGTCAAAGCATTAGTCACTTGTGTGACCAAATTTGTGGCAATGTGTAATACTCCAAGGATAAGAGAAGAGAGAAAACACAGATTGCACACTCAAACATTCGATGCCCCAAGGGAGCACCTTCTCTTTATTATATAGACAAAGAGGATCTCCTCCAAGGAAGCTCCACCATAGGATTAGGGACACAGATAGGTGACATGTCAGCAAGCTCCACCCTTGGATTACTTACTTGGATGGGTGACCTGTCTGGTCTAGGTCCTATCTGGTTGGTCAAACAAGCTTTGACCGGAGGGAATCTTTTAGAGAATCTTCCTGTAAGAATCTCAAAATCACGTAAGGTACCGTTGGAAAGCTCTCAATGAGACAAAGCAGGAGAGGAGGGAAGGCCAACCTTTCCTCCATGGGGGGGGGGATCTGCACATTTTCAAGGCCTAATTCATCCGTTTAGGCCTCCGAAATTGCCTTCAAAGATTTCAGGCATATTTTGGTTCCTACTCTATTAGTAGAAGTCCCCTTTTGGTGATACCTCTTTCTGATCTAATTAGTCCATCATGTGTAACATCCTTCCAGATGTTACCAAACCAATTCTCACCTTTAAATCATATGTCTAGCTATTGGTTCTAAGGTTCTCAAGTCTATTTTGGTTTCTACCCTATTAGTAGAAGTACTCTTTTGGTGATACTTCTATCTGATCTATTTTGACCATCATGTATAACATCATTCTAGAAGTTACCAAACTGAATTTCACATCTAGATCATATGGCTAACCCTTGGTATTATAGACCTCCCTCCTTTTAAGACGCAATATCCTTGTTGCGCAATTGTTGCTCAAATGCTTGTACCAACACCGGTGCATGTGCCAAATTGGCAGCGGGTTCCCAGGTTGCTTCATAGAGTGGGTAACCTTTTCATTGTACTAGATATTCCACCCGCGGATGGCGAGTACCACGCATGTGTTTTTGGAGAATCCGCTTCACTTCATATTCCTCCATGCCATCAATGAGTGTTGGACAAGGTCGAATGTCCTGTGTGGAAGGACCTTGGCCTGATCGGGGAGCATATCTGCGTAGTAGGGAGACATGGAACACTGGATGGATCTTCATGTGTGGTGGTAGCTCAAGGTGATAGGCCACAGCGCCAATGCGACGAAGAATCAAGAAAGGCCCAATAAAACGAGGTTTGAGCTTACAAGATCCAACTAATGTGAGGTTGGTTGTCAATAGCCACACTTGATCCCCAACATTGAACTCCATGTGCCTACGGTGTGCATCAGCATACTGCTTTTGTCGATTTTGTGCAATCTGTAACCTGTGCTTGGCGCTCTCCACACCTTGTTGGATTCTAGAAACAAATGTGTTGACTACATCAACCTTGGTAGTCACTGGACGGATCTTCATCAAGCAAGAAGGTGTGAAGGGATGCTCACCATACATGAGGAAGAATGGAGTGACCTGGGTAGAAGCATTCACTGAATTGTTGTAAGCGAATTCCACCAACGGTAGTAGGGTGTCCCACCTCTCTTGCTCTTCTAAGGTGAAGCCGCGTAACATGTCTTCAATCGTGTGATTAGCCCGCTCTGTATGGCCATCTATTTGTGGGTGGTAAGCTGTAGACATGGCCAACTTGGTTTTGAAGAAACCAAAGAGTGTTTGCCAAAACAAACTGGTGAATTGGGTGCCTCTATCGGTGATGAGTACTCTAGACAAGCCATGGTGAGCAAAGACTGCATCTAAGTATAGTTGAGCTAGTTGTGGAGCGGTCACCTCCTTGGTGGTAGGGCATACATGAATCATTTTGCTGAGCCGGTCCACAAAGACCACAATGGAGTCAAACTCTGAGGTGGTCTTGGGTAATTTTCATACGAGATCCATACTCACTTGTTCCCAACGTTAGGTAGGAGTGGAGAGAGGTTGAAGGAGCCCTGCAAGAGCTTGATTAGAAGCTTTATTCTGTTGACAAAGTAGGCAGCTACGCACATAGTCCATCACGTCGTTGCTCATCTTGGGCCAATAGTAATGGCGTTTGACTGCATCCAAGGTCTTGTCTACTCCGACATGAGTTGTAATGGCCGAATCATGACATTCCGCTAGAATGGTGGTGCGTAAGTCTGGGACATTTGGGATCCATAATCTGCCATCCCAAAAGGTGAGTCCTTGGGTGCTGGTGACACCTTTGGACGATTGCGCTTCTACAATCTGTGGATCAGTTTTTGTAGCAGCTAGAATCTCTTGCCAGAATTCAGGGTTAATCTTAACCTCTGCCACCAAGTTGTTGGCCATTGGCATACGGGTGAAGGCATCTGCCAATTGTTTCTTACCTTCCACGTAGGTGATTGTCATGTTGAAGCGTTGTCGCCAATCTGCCCACCGAATTTGGCGACGAGATAGATCCTTCTGCGTCTCGAGGTAGACTAGAGGTTTGTGGTCTGTCTCTAGTACTGTGACAACCCGACAAATATCACTTTTGTGGTAATCGGGTAAGTAAAGTTCATTCCCGTAGAGATACAAGTCAAAATTGGTCAAATACAAAGTAAAGTAACAATTTCAGTTCTTCTTGAGTTCTTCTTTAGTCTCTCAGGTAGAAACCACACCCAGAAGAGAGTAACAAGCACTGACTCGCAATCTTGTCACAAATTAACACTTCTTAATCACAACTCCATCAAATCTTTCCAAACAATCTTGATTGTGATGATTCAGGCTCTCCCAAAAACGGCACTTCACTGCAAAACAACTTCGCCTCAGAATTGTGTTCCACCCCTCCACTGAAGGCACAACTTCCTCAATCAAAATTGCTTCACATCAACCTCGCACTGCACTCACAAATGTAGAATACTACCAACACTACAATTCCTCTCAGATCTATCAAGGCATTGCTTCGATTGCACTTCACTCAAGATCAAACACATAGAATGAAGATCAAGGCTATGGAATCTAACATCCAACAAGCACTCTGACTTGCACTTCAAATTTCTCCAAACACTCACAAACACAATTGCGAAATTGATACTTGGAATCAAGCTCAAGCGACGAGCACTGCTTCACAGCACTTCGCTTTATCTATTCTCAGAAATAATGAGCACTAAACAACAATTTCCTGCGAATGCCACTCTTAAGTAGTGAACAATCGACAGTTCTAACAACTATACCGTTCTACAACAACTGTTCTAACCTGCAGATCCAAAATGACAATGCATCTCTTCATATCTGCCCCTTCAAATCTCAAATCGGTTACTAATCCGATCTGATGTCTACTTCTTCTTCGGCTTTCAAACCCAAACCCAAAGTAATCTTACTTCCTACTATCTTTTCCTCGGGTTTCAGATCTTCTACTTCTTCGACCAGATCCAGCAATTCTCTTTCCTGATCTGAAATTGCACTAGTGGGTAATCTATCTAACTCTTCATCTTTTGACCCACTCTTCTCTAATTTCTTTGAGGGCAACTCCAAAGACATTTGGATTCCTATGTTATCTACGTTGGGTTTTGCCTTAACATCCTGCTGAAGCTTTTCTAACTCTATTCTCACTAAGTCTAATCTAATCGCAATATTGTCTTCTACTTCTAAGATCTTCCTGTCTACACAAGTTCTGAGACTAATCAACAAGGCATTCAAATCTGTATCTTTTGCTTGTCTTCACCTCGTCTCCTGCACCAACAACTTCAACTCGTGCAACCTTGTTTCTTCAATCCAAACGTTGGCTTCTATACTTAACATTGCGTTCACTCTGAGGACTATCTCCTTCAATGGCTCCAATCTTGTCTTTTGTTCTCGTTCCCGATCTGCAAGCCATTCCTCTCTATACATCGCCAACTCTTCTTCAAACTCGGCCTTCGCCGCTTCCTTCTCTTTCTCCTCCTGTACGATTTTCTCTTCCTGATTACGAAGTAATTCTTGTAATCTCTCTTCTTCTCTATACCGCACAGACAACTCTCTTTGCCAGAGTTGCTTCTTCTCCTCCATACTCTCCATCACTTGATCAAGCTCTTGATCCTTCGATGCTACCCTCGCCATAGCATGGATAAGCTCTACTCTTGAATCAGCAAACTGCTGCTTCAAGATTTCGTGCTCCGCTACCTGTCTCTCCCTTGCGATGTCACTCTTCCTTGCAAGATCCTCTCGATAACTCACTTCTCTCTTCAGGTCTTCGATTACCTGACTTCTCTCTACTACTTCCGCTCGTAGAACTTCTCTCTCCTCCTCACCTCGGGTTACACGCTTCTTCAACTCCGAGTTCTCTTCTTCTAATCTTGATAAGACCTGCAAAACAGTCTTTACCTCCGGACAAGTAGACTGCATCTCCTTCTTCTTCTGTTCCAACTTCACCAACAGCGGGCACACTACTTCTTGTAGGTAATCTACTCCATTACGAGCAACTTCTTCCTCCCACGGAGTGGTCTCTCTTC
This sequence comes from Lunularia cruciata, assembly GCA_948567375.1. NCBI lineage: Eukaryota > Viridiplantae > Streptophyta > Marchantiopsida > Lunulariales > Lunulariaceae > Lunularia > Lunularia cruciata. Next base: position 45,269,477 of record OX419761.1, on the reverse strand, counting down.
TCTCTTTGTGTTCTCCCGATACTCGCCTTCTTCTTTGGAGTCTCCGTATCGGAATTGACGCCTCACTGCCCGAGCTTTCTTCTACATCTTCCTTCACTCTACTCGGCCCCGCTTCACACTTCGCCTTACGTCTTGAGCAAACTCCTTGCTGTTCTGCAATCTTCTTCTCCTCGAGCATTGGTACTTTGTCTTCCAGCGCCGCATTGTCTTTGGCTTCTACTTCGGCTTACACTTCTTTTTCGTATTCTTCAGCCGTTGGTGCCGAGGTCATTTCTCCACCGTCTTCACTGTCACTACTAGTATCTCCACTCTGCAGTGTCAGCTCAGGTTCCTCCTCACGTTCCGACTCCTCCGTCTTGAGCTCGGCTTTGCCTTTTGAGTCTTCATCTTCTGACTCAATCACCACTATTCCTCGCCTCGGGTTATTTTTCTGCATCTTCCGAGGTTTCTTGTTTTCTTCGGCTTCTGCTTGCCGAGTTCTCTTCTTCGTCGGGGTACTTACCACGACCTCCATGTTTTTCCCTGTCTTCGCATAGTAGTCGTCCATGCTCCGGATTTGGAGAATGTATTGCTGCTCCTCCGCATCGACTTCTCTTCTCAAGTCAGGATGGAAATGAGACACCATTCTATTGCGCTCCGCCAAATTGAGCAAATTCAACCCAAGGTAGAAATGTGTTGCAAATGGTACGATGTAGTGTGGAGGCGACTTGTCCCGTAGATTCCACACCATCTGCCTCGTTCTCCCGTGAAAACACCTTGCCCAGTTGATCGGTTCTCCTACAAATAACTTGTGAAAGAACACCGCTTGGCGTTTCATCACATAAGTGGTTCTCTCCGGCTTCAGGATGGCCATTAGTGCACTCACAATTCCTCTCCTCACAGGGTCTTTGTAGCTCTCAACTTTGTACCCATTCTTTGTTCTGTTCAACGAGAAGGCATCTCTCACCTCTTGTGTTTCTTGGGCTATCTCTCCTTTCTCCAAGAACGTGGCTCCTTGCTCCAAACCCACCTCCTTCCCGAGTACGAGTCTCCAATCCGACTCTGTCCAGCGAGCCGGATTTACTCTCTTCCCTTCTTCCTCGGGACCATCGAGACATTTACTCACGATGATTTTTGTCATGAATTCTGGAAAACTTACGTTCCAATTCCATGCCAGAAAAGTGATCCAAAGTCGGCTCAAGACTTTGATCCTCGCTACTACATCTAATCTCCAAATTGCATGATTTCTCATTGCAAATTTGTAGTTCTTCTTCCCTCCTCCCATCTCTTCTGCTTTCTTACTGTCTCTCAATTTCTCTCGCGCAACTTCTCCCTTGCGCACTAACACAAGTCCAACTCTATTTCCCTTTCCTCGATCACCTGCAAGATGACTCCTCAACGGCGAAGGAAAATTGCTCGACATTTCATCGTTGCAGTTTCCATTCTTATAGAGTTGCACTTCTTCGTCTTCTGTCACTTTGAGTTTCTACCGAGAAATCACACCTCCGGCATGCACCTGTCACTCTCAATCAACCTTCACGCGTATGAGCCGCCAGTTTTGGAACGGCCCCTTCTTGAATTTCTCGCCCCAACGAAAGGTTGTTAGACTGTCTTCGCCTCAGGTTGAGCTCCCCCCGATCCGAAGACAATTTACTTCGTATTGTATGCTGACACGGCATTTCCGAGTACTTTGCCTTATGACCTGAAGTCACTTTACTTCAGGTTTCATCCCGAAGACAATTTTCTTTGCCTTCTTCGGCCATACAAGCGCAATCCGACTTCTCTATACACTTCTTCTCCTTTATTTTGGAAAAAAACAAAAAATGTGGGCACCACATACCCCCTCCCTCAAATGTGAGCGTCCCCGCGAACATAGACCTTGGGTGTCTTAGAAACTTCCGAGTCTATGGTCCAATATCTCCGAACTCTCCACCCGTTTACTCGAGTGGCAAAAGGATTACCTTCCAAATCGACGAGTTGCATGGATCCATTTTCGTAAAGATGAAGAACTCGATAGGGACCCATCCATCTCAAATGCAACTTGCCTGGAAAAAATATTCAGCGATTGTCATATAACAAAACCAAATCCTCTTCTCGTACAGTCACAGGCTTGATTCTCTGATCGTGCCTGACTTTCCTCTGTGCTTGTACTTCTTTTGTGGTTTGCATTGCATTGTCTCTTTTCTCTTCTAACCACATCAGTTGATGAATCCAAAGATTCTGACTTTCCTCTTCCGACATTCGTTCTTCACACAAAACCCGATATGTCGGAACTTCAAATTCAACTGGCAGTATGGGATGCAAGCCATATGTCAAGAAGTATGGGGTTTGTTTGGTTGTAATCTTCTCTGTCGTTCAATATGCCCACAACGCGGCTGGTAATTTTGTATCCCAGTCATAGGCATAATTGACAATCACCTTATTCAAAATTTTACAAAGTAACCCATTCACTTTTTCCGTTAAGCCATTTGCTTTTGGGTTATAAGGAGTTGTCTTTCGATGTTTAATCTGAAAATACTTGGTTAATGCCTCCATTACAAAGTTCAAAAAATGTGTTCCTTGGTCATTGACCAATTCTAGAGGACACCTATATCGGGAGATGATGTTTCGAAAGAAAAATTCTGCCACAGTTTCAGCATCATCTCTACGAGTTGCTTCCGCTTCAACCATCTTGGTAGCATAATCAGTGGAAACCAAAATGTAGCACTTTCTTGTGACTCGGGTCACTGGTTGAATGGGACCCACAAAATCAATCCCCCATTTCTCAAATGGGGCCAAAGGCAAAATTGGTCTCAAAGGCCATTGAGAAGTAGCCATCGGCTTCCCCGTTCTCTGACACGCATCACAACTTCGGATATGAGCATGTACATCTTTGTACATTGTAGGCCACCAATACCCTGCCGAAAGAATTTTCTTTACAGTATTCTTCAGAGCATAGTGTCCTCCTGATGCCTTGGAGTGTAAAGATTCAACCACTCCTCCTACTTCGTATGACTCCAAGCATCGCCAAAGTACTTTGTCTTCGCCCATCTTAAATAAAATGTTGTGTTTAAGCTGGTACGGCCCCATTTTCCTGAGAAAGACTGCCCAATGTTCCGGATCCATCCCCTCAGGACAATGGAGAGTCTTCAGATAATTATATTCATCTGCATACCTCGTACTTCTCATTGCTGATAAGTGATACAACTCTTCGTCAGGGAATTGATCGTCAATTTCCCACTCCTGGTCTTGAGTTTCTAACCTGGACAGGAAGTCTGCATTCAAATGCGAAGCTCCCTTCCTCACTTGTACAATATACGTGAACTCTTGTAATAACAAGATCCATCTTGCAATTTGTCCCGATAAATCTGCCTTCTTGACCAGATGTTGCAATGCATAATGGTCAACATAGAAGACAAACTCATACCCCAACAAATAATGACGAAATTTCTTGCAGGCATACACCATTCCGAGTGCTTCTCTTTCAGTCGTTGAATAGTTCTTTTCAGAAACTGAAAGTTGTCGGCTGGCATAATACACCGGGTAGTCCTTCTTCTTCTCATCCTTCTGACTTAAGACAACCCCAATGGCCATGGACGAAGTGTCCACATACACATGAAAAGGGACATCCCAATTCGGGGCCCTCATGACTGGTGCTTCAACCAGTTTCTTCTTCAACACCTGGAAAGCTTCTTCTTGATGTGCTTCCCACAGATAGTCTTTGGATTTCTTCATAAGCTTTGTAAGTGGTGCAGCAAGCACTGCATAGTTTGACACGAAGCGTCTGTAATATCCGACCTGTCCCAAGAAGGCTCTCAGCTCCTGGATGTTCTTCGGGGATTCCAAAGTTGCGATTATCTTAACCTTCTCAACATCGACTTCAATACCTTGGCTTGACACCCGATGCCCCAAAAGAATTCCCTCCTTCATTGCGAAGAAGCATTTCTCCGGGTGTAATGACAAGCCGGCAAAACGACACCTTTCAAACGTTTGGTGAAGGTAATCTATATGTACATCTCTTCGCCCAAACACACAAAATTCATCAATAAAAACTTCAACAAATTTGCGCAGGAAATCCTTGAAGATCAAATTCATCATCCGCTGGAAAGTAGCGGGAGCATTACACAACCCAAAGGGCATTTGATTGTAAGCAAAAGTGCCCCAATCGGTCGTGAATGTAGTTTTATCCCTGTCTTCTTCTCGAATGGATACTTGATTGTACCCTGAAAATCCATCAAGAAAACTATAACAAGGATGCCCAGCTACTTGATCTAATATTGTATCGGTAAAAGGCAAGGGATGATGATCTTTCCTTGTAACTACGTTCAATTTTTGGAAGTCTTGGCACACTCGGATCTTCCCTGTTTTCTTCTTCGGGACAATGACAATGGGGGAGACCCATTCACTGCTTAAGATAGGGACGATGATTCCGGCCCCTAAGTACTTATCGATTTCATCTTTCACCAAAAGCGAGTACTTTGGGTTCAGGCGGTATTGTCGCTGCCAAACCGGAACTGCACCTTCAATCAAATCAATCCGGTGTTCTCCGAATTCTCGTGGAATACCCGGCATTTGATCAATCGACCAGGCAAATACATCTTGGAACTCTATAAACAAGGCAGTGTATCCTGCCAACTCCTCCGAAGTAATTGTCTTTGAGATCTTTAAAATTTTTCCTTCAGTGAGTAACACCTCTTGACAGTCATCGGGGTTGATGACTCCTTCAACGTGGCTTACTCGGCTTAGCCCGAGGCGAGCGGCCATCAAACCCCCTTCCACCAAGTCAGGTTCACCCAAGGCGAGCGGCCATCAAACCCCCTTCCACCAAGTTAGGTTCACCCGAGGTGAGGTCATATGGATCTTCGTCGTCAACCTCTACCTCGTAGCATTCCAAGTAATTAACTTGGACTTCGTCTTCGGATTCGTCTGAAGACGAAGACAATGAGTCTTCGGATTCGTCCTCCTCTTCTGACGAACTTGTTTCCCCGAGATGGGGAACCTTTGTCCAACTCACAGTCACCAGCTTCTGATCTTCGGACGAAATGTCCTTGAATCTTAACTTCTGCTGATGCCAATCCACTACAACTTGGGCACTATACAACCAGGGTCTGCTGATCAACAGAGGGTAACTAGTTTTTGTCACTGGCCGCAACACAATGTAATTCAACTTGAAGGGTACCACTCCAATGATCATGGTAATGTTCGACACCATACCCAAGGGCCGTCTCCTGGTTTGGTCTGCAAACTTCAAAACTCGGGGTGTTGGTTCAAACGTATGATACCCGAGTCGATTCACAGTATCTTCGGTCATGACATTCACACCGGACCCAGAGTCAATGGGTATGGATGTGATCATGCACCCTACAATCTCTGCGTCTACCTCGGGAGATCCCAGATCTTCTTGTTCAATACGATAAATAGCAGTCAGGTCCTTCTTTGACATTGACCTCACCTTCTTGAGGGCCGAATTTAGCTATCTCTTGTACAGCTTGTTATCTTCCCACAGTTGCTTAAATGTAACATTGGCATTTGTGGTGGCCAAATCGGCTACAATATCATATTGGGGAACTCCTCCCAATTTGACCGTCTTCGTCTTTGGCTTTGGGTCCGAGGACTCTCCATGTTCCCTCTTGACTTCGGAACGCTTCAAAATGGTGACGGGCTTGCTGATGGCCTTAAACCGAGCTTCCTCGGGTTGGCCTACCTCAGCTTGGATCAGACCCTTTACTTCGGATCGGATGTCCGCCGGAAAAATTGGAGACTTTGTCTTCGTCTCCTCTTCCAAACTCAGTTCCCGAGTCCTGAGTAATGCCTCCGTTAATTCTTTCTGCAAGGCTTTAGCTTTAGCTTTTGCGAGGATCTTTTCCTCCTTGGCCGAAAGAATGGCTTTTGGGTGCTGTCTCTTCACCTTCCGGGAAGACGACAAGGTCGTACTCAGTTCTTCGGGATCACGCTTCTTCTTGCTGGAGCGTGTCTCAACTTTCAAAATTTCAAGGTCTGGCCATTCTCCTTTTGAGGCCAGACTCCCTTCTTGAGGTCTTTCTTCCTCAAGAGTAATGCAATTTACATTCGTATCCACCTTCGGCTGAAGTGCTGCACGCTTAGCGGGGGTCTGTACATATTTTACAAGCGGCTTCGGGTTCGGTGGGTGAGGGCATTGGTTGCCCGTATGCCCCAATCCTTTACAATTTCCACACAAGGGTACGTACCCAATTTTCCTTCTTGGCTCGGGACAATTTGGAGACCAATGTCCCATCAAGCCACAATTATAACAGGCTCCGGGCGCAACATTCTGAGGGCAATTTTGGTTGCTCATCGGTGGTCTTCGCGGAGGAGCATTGGGGTTATACTCCCTAGGTCCAAACCTCGGACCTTGATACAATGTGCTCAGTTGAGGCTGTACCTCCTGAGTTTGGTACACAGCCTCTTCGTCCTCATCTTGGTTCCATCCCGGAACCCAATCAATTTGCTACACTGGGAATGCATTACGAGTATTGCATTTTGTGTTGGCATAGCCGGATTTGCCACATGTGGTGCACCATACATTAGATCGTCCAAATGCTGGGGCCTTTCTTCGGTCCTTAGCCCCAATCATCTGGATCTTGAAATCCGAAAACTCTTGATGAGGGCATCCAGCTTCGTATCCGCCTTATGTACACTCTTGGCTGGAGGAGTCACTGGTTTCTTGCCTCCACGTCTTCTGACTCGTCTTGGCTTTGATTCTTCTTTGGATTCCAAAGAAGAGCTCGAAGACATAGAGGATTTGTCCGAAGAAGGGGAGGTGTTGCGTGAAGCTCTCCTTTTGGGCTTCTTGCCCTTCTTCTCCCGATTTCTCCGGTTACCGGCAGAGTGAGAGTGGGCCGCTTCATAACGAGCAACATGTTTGAGTACTTTGTCTAGGGAAGTAACGTTCCTCTTCCTGGCAAAGATTCGTATCTCTGGTGAAAGGCCCCCGAGGAACCAGGTAATGGCTTGGGCATCGGAGTATCCCACCACCCCCGATTGCTTGGGAACTCGGTTCAGTAGTGCCATGAACCGCTCAGAGTAGTCCCTCAACTTCTCCTTCTTGCCCCGGTCCAAATTGTTGAGTGCCGCGAAGACACTCGTATCATAGTCAACCTCCCGGAATTGTTCCAAGAAGTTGTTTCTCAAGTCCGCCCAGTCCGATGGTACAAACCCCTTCTGAGTCACATGGGTGTACCAGCTCCGAGCTTTCTTGCGGAGCAGACTTGGGAAAATTCTCAGTCGATCCGCCAAATCATGCTCCTTGTTAGCAAAGGAGATGACTTCAAATTCTTCAATGAATTCATCGGGGTCTTTGTCTTGTTCTGTCCCCTTATACTTCTGATAGGCGTGTCGGGTGACAGGGAGCGAAGTCATCGTTCGATGCACTGGGATCGGCTGAGGTAATGTGGAACTTGACGAAACGGAAGGATTGGCTGGAATTGACGCCGTATTGTCAGCCCAAGGATTCCAATTTGTCAAATTCAAGGTAGGGTCTTCTTCAACAATTTTTGCTGTGAGGGTGTCGACTTCAACCCGAGTGGAAGATTTAGGATCAACACCTTTGATGGGTTCTTCAAAATTCCTTTAGGACAACCAAGGAATCGTTCGTAGAAGATATTGACACTTGTCTTCAGTAAGTGTTTGTGCTGTCTTTCTCGAACAAAGGTCTTCAAGGAAACAACTTCCTTTACAGCTCTAGGGGAAGTTGGGGTACTGGGCCGCAGTGCATATGTTTGCCCACTCGATTCTTTCTTCTTCTTGGAAGAAGAAGGAGATGCGAAGTAGCCTTGCCAACCGCCTTTGCGTTTCTTGTGGTCAAGTTCTCGCAGGGCTTCTTGCACTTCGTGAAGGAGTTGAAACTCCAACGCCTCTCGTTCAGTTTCGTCAATGATGGATGGGACGTTCAGATGTTCATCTTCTTCATGCTGAAGTGCTCGTCTTCAAGCTCTCTCTTCTCGTTGTTCTTTCAATGCAGACATTCATATTACGTTGATACCCAATTTCCAATTTGGCTTCGTATTCTTCCACTTCCAAGATTTGTATCCCCGGCAACGGCGCCAAAAATCATGTGACAACTTGGCAAATATCACTTTTATGGTAATCGGGTAAGTAAAGTTTATTCCCGCAAAGATACAAGTCAGAATTGGTCAAATACAAAGTAAAGTAACAATTTTAGTTCTTCTTGAGTTCTTCTTTAGTCTCTAAGGTAGAAACCACACCCAGAAGAGAGTAACAAGCATTGACTCGTAGTCTTGTCATAAATTAACACTTCTTAATCACAACTCCATCAAATCTTTCCAAACAATCTTGATTGTGATGATTCAGGCTCTCCCGAAAATGGCACTTCACTGCAAAACAACTTCGCCTCAGAATTGTGTTCCACCCCTCCATTGAAGGCACAACTTACTCAATCAAAATTGCTTCACATCAACCTCGCACTACACTCACAAATGTAGAATACTACCAACACTACAATTCCTCTCAGATCTGTCAAGGCATTGCTTCGATTACACTTCACTCAGGATCAAACACACAGAATGAAGATCAAGGCTGTGGAATCTAACATCCAACAAGCACTCTAACTTGCACTTCAAATTTCTCCAAACACTCACAAACACAATTGCAAAATTGATACTCGGAATCAAGCTCAAGTGACGAGCACTGCTTCACAGCACTTTGCTTTATCTATTCTCAGAAATAATGAGCACTAAACAACAATTTCCTGCGAATGCCACTCTTAAGTAATGAACAATTGACAGTTCTAACAACTATACCGTTCTACAACAACTGTTCTAACCTGCAGATCCAAAATGATAATGCACCTCTTCATATCTGCCCCTTCAAATCTCAAATTGGTTACTAATCCAATCCGATATCTACTTCTTCTTCGGCTTTCAAACCCAAACCCAAAGCAATCTTACTTCCTACTATCTTTTCCTCGGGTTTCAGATCTTCTACTTCTTCGACCAGATCCAGCAATTCTCTTTCCTGATCTGAAATTGCACTAGTGGGTAATCTATCTAACTCTTCATCTTTTGACCCACTCTTCTCTAATGTCTCTGAGGGCAACTCCAAAGACATTTGGATTCCTATGTTATCTACGTCAGGTTTTGCCTTAACATCCTGCCAAAGCTTTTCTAACTCTATTCTCACTAAGTCTAATCTAATCGCAATATTGTCTTCTACTTCTAAGATCTTCCTGTCTACACGAGTTCTGAGACTAATCAACAAGGCATTCAAATCTGTATCTTTTGCTTGTCTTTGCCTTGTCTCTTGCACCAACAACTTCAACTCGTGCAACCTTGTTTCTTCAATCCGAACGCTGGCTTCTGTACTTAACATTGCGTTCACTCTAAGGACTATCTCCTTCAATGGCTCCAATCTTGTTTTTCGTTCTCGTTCCCGATCTGCAAGCCATTCCTCTCTATACATCGCCAACTCTTCTTCAAACTCGGCCTTCGCCGCTTCCTTCTCTTTCTCCTCCTGTACGATTTTCTCTTCCTGATTACGAAGTAATTCTTGTAATCTCTCTTCTTCTCTATACCGCACAGACAACTCTCTTTGCCAGAGTTGCTTCTTCTCCTCCATACTCTCCATCACTTGATCAAGCTCTTGATCCTTCGATGCTACCCTCGCCATAGCATGGATAAGCTCTACTCTTGAATCAGCAAACTGCTGCTTCAAGATTTCGTGCTCCGCTACTTGTCTCTCCCTTGTGATGTCACTCTTCCTTGCAAGATCCTCTCGATAACTCACTTCTCTCTTCAGGTCTTCGATTACCTGACTTCTCTCTACTGCTTCCGCTCGCAGAACTTCTCTCTCCTCCTCACCTCGGGTTACACGCTTCTTCAACTCCGAGTTCTCTTCTTCTAATCTTGATAAGACCTGCAAAACAGTCTTTACCTCCGGACAAGTAGACTGCATCTCCTTCTTCTTCTGTTCCAACTTCACCAACAGCGGGCACACTACTTCTTGTAGGTAATCTACTCCATTACTGGCAACTTCTTCCTCCCGCGGAGTGGTCTCTCTTCTCTCTTTGTGTTCTCCCGATACTCGCCTTCTTCTCTGGTCTTCGTATCGGAATTGATGCCTCACTGCCCGAGCTTTCTTCTACCTCTTCCTTCACTCTACTCGGCCCCGCTTCACACTTCGCCTTATGTCTCGAGCAAACGCTGTACTGCGATCTTCTTCCCCTCTAGCACTGGTACTTTGTCTTCCAACGCCGCATTGTCTTCGGCTTCTACTTCGGCTTGCACTTCTTCTTCGTATTCTTCAGCCGCTGGTGCCGAGGTCATTTCTCCACCGTCTTCACTGTCACTGCTAGTATCTCCACTCTGTAGTGTCAACTCAGGTTCCGCCTCACGTTCCGAGTCCTCTGTCTTGAGCTCGGCTTTGCCTTCTGAGTCTTCATCTTTTGACTCAATCACCACCATTCCTTGCCTCGGGTTATTTTTCTGCATCTTCCGAGGTTTCTTGTTTTCTTCAGCTTCTGCTTGCCGAGTTCTCTTCTTTGTTGGGGTACTTACCATGACCTCCACGTTTTTCCCTGTCTTCGCATAGTAGTCGTCCGTGCTCCGGATTTGGAGAATGTATTGCTACTCCTCCACGTCGACTTCTCTTCTCAAGTCAGGATGGAAATGAGACACCATTCTATTGCGCTCCGCCAAATTGAGCAAATTCAACCCGAGGTAGAAATGTGCTGCAAATGGTACAATGTAGTGTGGAGGCGACTTGTCCCGTAGATTCCACACCATCTGCCTCGTTCTCCCATGAAAACACCTTGCCCAGTTGATCGGTTCTCCTGCAAATAACTTGTGAAAGAACACCGCTTGGTGTTTCATCACATAAGTGGTTCTCTCCGGCTTCAGGATGGCCATTAGTGCACTCACAACTCCTCTCCTCACAGGGTCTTTGTAGCTCTCAACTTTGTACCCATTCTTTGTTCTCTTCAACGAGAAGGCATCTCTCACCTCCTGCATTTTTTGGGCTATCTCTCCTTTCCCTAAGAACGTGGCTCCCTGCTCCAAACCCGCCTCCTTCCCGAGTACAAGTCTCCAATCCGACTCTATCCAACGAGCCGGATTTCCTCTCTTCCCTTCTTCCTTGGGACCATCGAGACATTTACTCTCGATGATTTCTGTCATGAATCCTGGAAAACTTACGTTCCAATTCCATGCCAGAAAAGTGATCCTAAGTTGGCTCAAGACTTTGATCCTCGCTACTACATCTAATCTCCGAATTGCATGATTTCTCACTGCAAATTTGGAGTTCTTCTTCCCTCCTCCCATCTCTTCTGCTTTCTTACTGTCTCTCAATTTCTCTCTCGCGACTTCTCCCTTGCGCACTAACACGAGTCCAACTCTATTTCCCTTTCCCCGATCACCTACAAGATGACTCCTCAACGGCGAAGGAAAATTGCTCGACATTTCGTCATTGCAGTTTCTATTTTTATAGAGTTGCACTTCTTTGTCTTCCGTCACTTTGATTTTCTACCAAGAAATCACACCTCCAGCATGCACCTGTCACTGTCAATCAACCTTCGCATGTATGAGCCGCCAATTTTGGAACGGCCCCTTCTTGAATTTCTTGCCCCGACGAAAGGTTGTTAGACTGTCTTCGCCTCAGGTTGAGCTCCCCCCGATCCGAAGACAATTTACTTCATATTGTATGCTGACACGGCATTTCCGAGTACTTTGCCTTATGACCCGAAGTCACTTTACTTCGGGTTTCATCCCGAAGACAATTTTCTTTGCCTTCTTCGGCCATACAGGCGCAATCCGACTTCTCTATACACTTCTTCTCCTTTATTTGGAAAAAAACAAAAAATGTGGGCACCACATACCCCCTCCCTCAAATGTGAGCGTCCCCACGAACATAGACCTCGGGTGTCTTAGAAACTTCCGAGTCTATGGTCCAATATCTCCAAACTCTCCACCCGTTTACTCGAGTGGCAAAAGGATTACCTTCCAAATCGACAAGTTGCATGGATCCATTTTCGTAAAGATGAAGAGTCACTTTACTTTGGGTTTCATCCCAAAGACAATTTTCTTTGCCTTCTTTGGCCATATAGGCGCAATCCGACTTCTCTATACACTTCTTCTCCTTTATTTTGGAAAAAAACAAAAAATGTGGGCACCACAACTTCAAATGACTTCTTGCCCAGGTAGTGCTTCCAATGCTTGGTTGCTAGAACGATGGCCAGCTCTTCTCATTCTGTGGTGTGGTAGTTGCGCTCTGCCGGTAACAACTTTCGAGAGAAATATGCAATTGGATGCCATCCGTCATGCCACTCTTGTTGTAGGACTGCTCTTATTGCTACGCTTGATGCATCTGTAGCCAACTTGATTGGACGTTTTGGGTCATACCACTTCAAGATTGGTGCATGTAGCAAGGCGGCCTTCAATTCTTGAAAGGCCATCTCTTGTGTGGTTCCCCATGTCCACTTCTTCCCCTTGCCAAGTAGTGCCGTTAAAGGCTGTGCAACCTTAGAGAAGTCCTTGACAAATCTACGATAGAATCCCGTCAACCCAAAGAAGCTCTTAAGTTGAGTCTGATCTTCTGGGGCACTCCATTTTTGAATGACCTCTATTTTATCTGTCAATACTTGAATCCCCTCTGCACTTACTCTATGCCCTAAGTAGTCTACTTCAGACTTGCCAAACTCACACTTTGAGATTTTGGCGTACAACTGATTCTGTCTTAGAATCTGGAGGACCTCTCATAGATGTTGTTTGTGTTCTGTCATCGTGCTACTATATACTAAGATATCATCCAAGAAGACAATAACAGACTGATCCAAGTATGGACGAAATATATCATTCATTAGGCTCATGAAAGTGGCAGGCGCATTGGTGAGGCCAAAAGGCATCACAAGATACTCAAAGTGGCCATACCTGGTTTGAAAGGCAGTTTTGTGCACATCCTCCTCTGCAATTTGGATTTGATTATAACTGCTCCGCAAGTCCAGTTTGGTGAAGTATCTTGCTCCATGGAGTTGATCAAACAAGTCATCCATGCGAGGTCAAGGGTATTTGTTCTTCACTGTTTGCTAATTGAGACCCTGATAGTCAATGCACATGCGCATTGTACCATCCTTCTTCTTCACAAACAAGACAGGGGCCCCATATGGTGATACATTAGGTTGGATGAACCCTTTCTATAGCATCTCCTCAATTTGAGTCTTACACTCCTCCAACTCATGAGGTGATAGGCGATATGGGGCCTTACAAGGAGGTGTCTTTCCCGGGAGTGTCTCTATTTTGTGATCTACTCGCCTTTTAGGTGGTAATCCTGAGGGTAGATCATCGGGAAAGACATCTTGAAACTCATCCACCACATCTTTCAATTTCTCAGGAATTTGTCCAGCAAGTTGTGCACTCTGGACTTCTCTTATTAGACCCATAAAACATCTATTGGTCTTACAGACAGTTGTCGTCCCTATGACATAAAGAGGCAGTTTTTGCTTGTGTGATTTTTCTTTAACCCCAAGGATTGACCATTGGTGGGTTCTCACTACTTTCTTCCTCCAATCCACCATTGGGTTGTACTGCTCCATCCATGGCATGCCTAAAATTGCATCATAACGGGCTAACTGTATCACTCGCCACTCAATTGCTTCTTGATATTCTCCTACAGAGAGGGTTACCCGTCTAGGTACTGATTCAATCCTCTCTGTTTGCCCATTTGGTAACTCTACTTCTTCACTTCCATCTCTCTCTAGATCCATTCCCAATCTTATTGCAACAGAGCGAGACAAGAAATTCTCTGTTGCTCCCGGATCTATTAATACTCTCACTTGATTACCTTCTAGGATTCCATTCACGACAATCAATTGTGAGGTTGCCTTTCGGGATCTTTGCGCATTATTCTTCTTCCTTCCCTTGCTTCTCTTCTTCCGTATTGAGCTAGTAAGGCTGTGAGGTACATTTACTGGCAATCTTTGTTTTCCGAAGTGGTTTCCACCTCTTCCTCTTCAATGTGCCTCTCCATGTTGTTCAAAGATTGCCTGTACAAAGGCCGAGGGCCTCTAGGGAAAAGAGTGCGACAATTGGTAGATATGTGCTTAATACGGCCACAATTGTAACAACGGTGTTGTTCTCCTCAAGTCCCTTCTCCTCGTGGGACTCCATCTCTTTGTTCTTCTACCCGTCCCCGCTTCCCTTGAAGCGGCCGTGCTCCTCGATCCCAGAATTGAAGGTTGCCCAATTCCATCGGTACTGGTCCACCCATGTGTGGCATTTCTGCCCGATAATGTTGAGGTGGAACTACTCCTTCACCTCCACCTAATGCTCCTGCTATTCTTTGCGCACAAGCAATGGCTTCAAATACCGTGCGAGGGTTTTGCACCATGACTTCTTGGCAAATCCGCTCTTTCAACCCTCGTTTGAAATTGTCGAGAGCCTCTGCTGGACTCATGTCGGTAATTGCAACTTGTAGATCTAGAAATGCCTCCACATACTCTTGTACGCTATTCTTCTGTCTCAATCCCCATAGTCGGGTTCAAGCCAACTGCACAAAATCCACCGATTGGAAATTCTTCAGCAGTCCTTCTTGCATTGTTGTTGTGCGTATATACATCGCTACACAACATACATCGCTGTCAACATCAAACACTATAAAAGCACAACTCACACATAAGTCATACATAGACTCTAAAGTGTCACAATAATCAGATTGCTTAACATTCTCAACTCAACTCAACTCAGATCAGTACTTGATCTATCACTCTATAAACTGCCAACAACTGGGCACTGATTACAGTCAAGCCACACCCACTCAAGCATAGAGAATCCAGGTGACGCTCGCCGGCCTCTGTCCACCATAGCCAGGAACTCGAAGGCTCAACATCAAAGAAGTGAGCTCTCTGGAGCTCACTTCGAAACTATACCCCCTGGACTCGAGCTAGCCTTGAAACCCTAACGGTCCCGCTGACGGCACACTCGACGGTGCAAACGGTGCAAAGTGACGGTGGGCCCCACCGTGAAGTCAGTACCCCGAACACAAAATCTAACCGTCGGAAAGTAGTCCCTGAGAAACTGCTAGAATAACTCTAACTACCATCACTGGAACTCCAGTGTCTGAGCATCTAGATGCGGAACTACAAATGGCGTGACAGTTGTCGTGCGTATATACATCGTTACACAACATACATCGCTACACAACATACATCGCTGTCAACATCATACACTATAAAAGCACAACTCACACATAAGTCATACATAGACTCTAAAGTGCCACAATCGCCCCCCTAGCTGGCGGTTAGGTCCCTCTAACTCCAGATAGCCATCTACTCTAAGTATATGGTATACCCACTAATGGGCAAAGATCAGGAGGCCGGGTGCTATGGAGCCCCATCGTTAGTCACCTATCTGCAATCTATACCATATAAAGAATGAACTAGCTATAGGTCAAGTACATCTAGGACATAACCACTGTCCCTGAGGAACCACCGTGAGGGGAGGAGTCATACATGCCATATGCCATCCTCTCGAACAACTATCACACACTAACATAGTAGCAGCTCCACCAGAAGAGCCACATAACATACACCTCAAGCCTGCACGTACAAGTGCCAAGCTTGGGTCCATAGTACCATCAATGTTTGGAAGGTGGCATGGCGCACAATTGCGCACATGATCCTTCCAAACAACACCATCACGTCCTTCTAACACAAGGACTCCAGATGGCAAAACCTCGCGCACTCTCAAGATAGTGCGGCCTGTAGAAACATCAAGTGTCATCGGTGCTGTCTGCTGTAGATATACATAGTCGCCTGGATGAAATCGACGGATCGAGGGTCTATAACCTCCTCCTCGAATGGTAGCATAGCGTAAAGTATCTCTATGCTGAGCAATCGCCAAGTTCTCAAAGGCCATCGGCATCACTCTCCGAAAGATCTCTGCCCGCTGAGAACATGTGCTCATCCATACATCGGGGTCATCCAAGTCCAAAACTACAGTAGCATCTCGACGAATGGCTGCAGGTAAATCTGGATCTCGTCCATAGAGTAGAAAGTATGGAGAGAAGGATGCTAAGGAGGCTTGCCGGCTGAACCGATAGCCCATGGCCAACCAAGGTAACTGGAGATCCCAATCTCCCAAGTGGCCTCTCTGCAAACCATACTTTCGCAATCCTCTCTTCACCGTCTGAACCACTCTCTCTGCTAAGCCATCTGCCTCAGGGTGATCTCGGGATGTAGTACGATGATCAATCAAAGCCTTGTCACACAAGACCTGAAACTCTCCCAAGAACTCTGTACCCTGATCAGTCAAAACCTCAACTGGTGCACCAAAATGACTAAGAACTCGATCCAAGAACGAGTAAGTTGTCCCTTCACTAGACTTGTCAGGAAGTGCCACCAACTCAATCCACTTAGAGAAGTGCTCCACCATCACCAAAACATACCGATGATGTCTCACAGTCAGCGGTAAAGGTCCGGCGAAGTCCAAACTCCAACGGTAACCCAATCCCATGATAGGTAATGGGTGTAACTGTGGCGTAGGAGCATTGAATGATGCTCTAACTCGGTCACAAACCACACATCTGGCAACAAACTGTTGTACCTCGGTCTGCATACCGCACCACCAATAATGACTCTGGAGTAAGCTATATGTACACTTTACTCCAAAATGTCCTAGCTCCTCATGAGCATGAAGGACCAACTGTGGTCTCTGTGATGGAAGTGGTACTACTCGCACTCTACCATCCTCCCATACACGCAAAAGGTGTCTACCCTCCAATCTGAACCGTCTGGCTCGCTGAAGAACACGGTCTCTCTCCTTGGCCCCAACTGTGCCACCCACAACACCAGTGCAAAGATAGTCCATCACTAAGACATCATCATGAATGTCTCGCTGAACTGTACCAATATCTTCACTCTCTGGATCTGTGACCTCAATAACTCCTCCTGTATGCGCTGAGAGAGATACCACCAAAGTCTCTGCAAATATACACAAAAAGGCCGATGCATGCCAACCTGGCACCATCTCCTCATCTGTCTCACCATGCCAACGTGCTCTGGTCTGATCCTGTTGGCTGGGACATGGGTTTCTACTCAACCCATCCGCATCACGGTTCACCACTCCAGGTCTGTGAACAACCGTGAAATCATACTCTTGTAAAATCAGAGCCCATCGTGCAAGCTTCCCAGAAAGCTTGTCGGACTCCATCAACCACTTCAGCGGCTGATGATCAGTGATGAAAGT
Organism: Lunularia cruciata; assembly: GCA_948567375.1. Taxonomy (NCBI): domain Eukaryota; kingdom Viridiplantae; phylum Streptophyta; class Marchantiopsida; order Lunulariales; family Lunulariaceae; genus Lunularia; species Lunularia cruciata. Next base: position 45,252,309 of record OX419761.1, on the reverse strand, counting down.
GAAGGGGTTACCAAATAGGTAACATCGGAAATGTACTACTGCCCAAACTGCTGCCAAGCACTCTCCCTCATATGAACTATACTTTGCCTCCGCTGAATTGTTGGAGCGACTAGCATAGGCCACCACAAACTCCTTCTCCTCATCATCATGTTGGGTGAGCACCGCTCCAAGCCCCAACATACTCCAATCAGTGTGAACCTGAAATGGTCATCCCCTAATCGGTCTCCTCAAAATAGGAGCAGATGTCAACCTCTCCTTGAGCTCTACAAAAGCTCTCTTCTGCTCATCTCCCCAACACCACTCCTGTGTAAGCTTGGTCAGCTTCGTCAAGGCCTTGGCAATGGCACTAAATCCTCTAACATAGCGGCGATAGAAGTTCGCCAACCCAAGGAATGCTCGCACTCTGCTCACATCCGTAGGCCGAGGAATACGTGCAATAGCCTCCACCTTGGTCTGCTGAACACCAAGTCCTCCGGGGTAGATAGTGTGACCCAAATACTCAACCTGCTCATGGAAGAACCTACACTTCCCAGGATGTAATTTGAGTCCATGAGATCTCAACCTCTCAAACACCTCCAACAACTGTCTCTCATGCTCCTCCACAGTAGTGCTATAAACCAAAATGTCATCAATATAGCACCGAGCAAAATCCAATCTAGCTAGGATCCTATCCATGACCCTCTGGAACTCAGCGGGAGCATTCTTCAACCCAAATGGTAAGAACCTCCACTGATATAACACATCCTTGCCGTGAGGATCAGTAGCCCAAAATGTTATCTTGGACTTATCTTCCTCCCTGATCGGCAACTGATGATATCCCGCTCAAAGATCCAAAGTATTGAAGACCTTTGCATGCCCAATCGCATCAAAAATCTCCTCCGGTGTAGGCATGGCATACCGATCAGCCTTGGTCTGTCGGTTGATAGGACGGTAATCTCCACACATCCGCCTATTTGTATAGTTGCCATGCATATCCTTCTTGGCTGGCATCACTATCGCTGATGCATACTCTCCATGTGAAATCTCCACCAAACCAGCCTCAAAAAGGTCACTACTCCGGCTCTGAATCAACGTCCTCTCCATATCACTATATCAATAAGGACGTCGGAAAACTAGTGTGTCGCTAGTCAGCTCAATCCGTATACCAAGTCCCTTTAGAGCACCCAAATCCTTCATACTGAAGGCAAAACAACTCGTGTGACTCCTCAAGAACCTCCAAACCCTCCGTCTTTCCTCTCCAGTAAGCTTGGGTCCAAGATCTGGCTCCCAAGTATCCTTTGTAACTGTAGTAGGAGTGGAAGACGTACTGACTGGCTGCTACACTGGGCCCTTGGGAGCAATAGTGTCATGCTCCCGATCACTAGAGGTCCCAACCTCTGTGTGAAAAACTCCCTCCACTCTGGCTGCAAGCTTCACACGTCCTCTGGCTGCATCCCATGTGGACCAAGGTTGTAATCCAAGTAGCCCACGCTCACCTGGATGGACTCCAAGTAGACCACTCTCCCTAGTAGCTACTGGATGTGTCCCAAGAATACCATGTCCACTCGGTCCATTGCCCCCAGCATGTGCCTGAATCGTCTCGATAGGCACAGGGCTCACAAGTGTCCGAGTGGTGATGCCTACCAAGCGCATCCTATGCTGCTCTGCCAAACCAAGGCTCACAATCCAGGTCAAACAATTCAGGTCCATAGCCTGACCTAACACCTGACGCCTAGATGCCTCTGACATTGCTGGAACAGCGGTAATACCGGTGCGAAAACCCATCGCCCGCTCTCTCTCATCAGCATTGGGCTCCACCAACTGCTGTAACTGTGAGTCCCAAACAAGTCCAGGTCCTCCCTCTCAAAAAGCATGAGAGCCTGGGAAACTCATGAGTGTGGGAAATGCAGCTCTAGGCTATCCAACTAGGTTCACCACTACCATAGGTGACCTATTAGCCACTACCACTGTCTGAGACTGACGTCCAACATCCAAGATATCATCAACAAGAATGTGGTCTAGTCGTTGAATCCCATCATAACTACGCTGTAGAACCTCTCTGGGTAAAAGGTTCATCCACCAAAGACGAAGACGATGAGCTCGTGATCCCACTCTGGCTGCATCTAACAATACAGCAGGTCCTATCCAAGAATGGACCTAATGTGTACTCACCACCACTCTAGTGCGAGAATCACCCAACAAAGGAACGTTCTCCAAAAGGTAAGCTGGAGAAACAGACTGATGAACCTGGAGATGTCGTAATATCCGTAACATCTCCCAAAACACACCAGAACGAGGATCCTGAAGACCCAAACCGCGGCCCACACGTGTATGTCCCTGACATGGCCATCCAGAAATCACCAAGTGAATAGGCCCATGTCTCTCTAGGTCATGCGCCCCCAATAAGGAAATGTCTCCTGGTAAGGCCTTCTGGTAACCTCTGACTGCTGACATCGGTAATAACTCCGGATACCGATAGGCCAAGTGTGCCACATGATGTAGAGAGACTCGCCTAGCAGTCTCATCTCTCTCTACATACAAGTACCTCTGTACTCGGATACCCGCCTGTAACACCGCAGCTAGTCCGGTGCTGATCCTACCAAACAACTCCAATAGGCATATCCCCTCTACTAGATACTGCCAAGCAATGAGTGTGGTATCCAGAGGTGTCAAAGCAATCACCTCTGGAGGCTCATCCTCACACTCATCCCCTGATGGTACGAAGGCTCCACTCCAAGCCTGCTGCACCAACTGATCCGCATGCTGCTGCAATGCCTCCTCTGAACTCCACAATGGAACATCCAAGGTGGATGGAACAATCCCACTCGTACTCCATAGCCGAGTGATCTCCTCTGGTACTGGAGTATCCTCTGCATGGGCGTTCCCCTCCAACAAGTCACCAGGCCAAGTAACTGCACCGCTGAAAGCTAAAACTAATGCTGCTATGGTCCCGGACTGTAGTGAGCCAAGACTGCCACTACTGAAGCGTACTGGTAGGCGACATACCCATCCCTCACCAGACTGCCAACCAGGTCTATAAGAGGTTGTCTCCTCCCAATAGTCAATGCTGAAACCCATAGGGTATAACACTGCTCCCCCAACTAGCACATCATATGACTCAGCAATCGTCGCAATAGCCTGAGCTCTCACCATCGAGCTATCAGTCGGATGACCAGGCTGAACCTGGACAACAAGCTCTCCACGTGTGATGTACTGTGTCGAACCACCACCAAGAGATGTCTGGATCTGAAATGGACACCTCTCCACATCGGTCTTCCGTAACTCTAGACCAACAACTGCAGCCTTCCCCAATATAAGGGGTTGCGCACCAGAGTCTAACAAGACTCTCTGTGGTGTATAGACCTTCCCTGAAGGTCCCACCAAACGAAAGATCCCCCTCTGGTTATCCAATAGGACAACACTAGGTGTAAACCGCGCTCTCTCAAAGGCCGGTCTAGTTGGCAACTCCTCCAGTCTAGCCGTTGCTGCCTGCCATAAACCACTGGTCACTGAACGGATCCCATGCTCCTCAACCAAGTCAGCTCCACTACCAACCACCTCTGCTCTAGTAGTAGGAACTGCACCATCCCTACTCTCACACAACGTGGCAGCCAACCGGAACACTGGGGCTGGGTCAACACCCAATGTAAACATGTCACTGGTTGAAAATAAAGGATGCCGCATAATCAGCTGAGCCGCCCCCAACATCATGCTAGACTCAGTCTGTGTAGTCGCAGGTGGCTGACTAGCAGGTACTCCATCACCACCTACCACACCTGCACTAGGACGTCTAGGAACCATGGATGTTGTCTGCAATGCCTCAGATAGCGTGAAAGACTGGGGAAGTCTGACCTGTCTCCCAACCTCTCCTCTCTGTGGGTCCAACTCCACTAATGCTCCTCTAGGCTCTGGAGCACGTACTGCACTCCTAGTCACTGCTGCAGATGCATCCACCTGTGCTGCTCCGCACATGAAGTCCAAAGCATCTCTATCACCAGCATATGAGGTGGAAGCCTTAGCACCCGAATCTGATCTCCTCTGAGCAATAGCCATACTAGCCAATCTCTGCTCCAACTGCTCAATCCGAGTAGCCATAGCTGTGTCAGAAGTAAGGGCAGGTACTGCACCCCTACTAGGTGTAGATCCTCTACCACCACCTCTACCACCTCGTCCTCCATGAACTTGATCTCCTCTACTACCTGCCATAGCAGCCCTACCACTCTGTAACTCCGGGTGTAGGTCAAAACACCGGTCACCAGTGTGACCAAATCTGTGGCAATGCTCACACTGCCTCTGTGCTGGCTGTGATGCACCAGAGGTATCAGGTCCGCTGCCCTAAGTACACTCTTCTATGGTGAGGTCCACCACAAGTCCAACAAGCAACACCACCACTCACTGGCTGCTGCTGACCCGAAAATGAGGGTAAGGGTCTAACTCCACTAGGCCCTCCACTCGCTCCATAGGATCTAGGCTGTCCACCCTATCCTCGAAAACCAACTGGGCATGGTGCACTTTGCTGCACTCTAGAAGAAGTCACAACCGTGGATGAGGTCTCTCACCAAATCCAGCTGTCACCACTCTCTCCTCCACCATGTTGAGCTCAATACGCTCAGCCAAACCAAAGACTACTGCCAAAGTGGGCGAAGTAGCCTGCAACAACGTAGCATCACGAACTCTACGTCGCAACTCCCTGTCCAGTATCCCATACCAAAACTGGACGGCCTGGGCCTCAGTAACTCCCTAAGTGAAACTGATCAGCCGCCTCATGCGAGTGTATGCCTCGCGTAGGCTCTCTCCAGCCTTCCACTGGAACTCCTGCAAGCTCCTCAGCTTGTCAGTCTGCACTCCCTGGTAGTTCTGCCTCAAACATAGGAAGAACTCAACCATGGGGTTAAACCCCGGTACCACACCACCTCCTGCAGTGGTACCTCCACTCATAGTAGCACTATCTCCAGCTAGTGCACCTCCACTAGCTCCACCCACACTACTCGAGCTAGAACTTGTGGGTACAGCCGATCTACTCCTGGCCACCGAACCTGAAGTGATGGAGACATAGTGTGGAAACCAATACTGTCTCCATAACTCAATCTCCTCCAAATGAGCTCTCCTGAACTCATGGTAGTCGTCCATCGGTGGACCCTCCAAGTGCTGAAACAACCCCTTCCATGCCATGAAGGGTGTGAACAAAGTCGGGTTCCGCATCTGCTGCAGATCACACCAACTGTCGAACTCTTGGATGAAGTCATCCAACTCAATGGTACCCATTGTACCAGAGTAATGCCTAGGGCCTTTGGAAGCCCCATAAATCTTGTCCATGTCCCACAACAACGGTGCGGACACACCAAGTGCACTCTCAACTGAATCAGCTCTTGTGTCGAACTCCAACTCAGAGTCAATCTCCTCCCTCATTGGGACCTGAGATACAGGCTGATACCGAGCACCACTCCGAGTAAACCCACTGCGTATTGTAGGGCTAACTCCTCTGGAATCTCCAAAGAACTCCGTTGTGACCACGTAATTGCAACAGCAAACCCGAACCACCAACTGCAACCGCAAGTCGCAACCGCAAGTACCCCACCAAGTGCCAACACCACCACGTGCCAACACCAACTAGACACCACCCACTAATGTAACTCTAACCGAGATAACTACACTAGGGGAAAGGCAACCTATAACCTGCCATCATAACACGCACTCTCACGGTCTGCAGGTCATCACTTCCTGCCTCACCGGAGAGAAACAAAGGTAGTCTGACTGGTCATCACTCCAGCCTCACCACCGAGAGCACACCAGAGCACCAATGCTCAAAAGTCAGGGCACCTCACACAAACGTGGTGCACAAACAGGAAGCAGAGAATGGAGGGGATCCAATCACAAGAAATCTAAACGAAAACCCTCCATCTCATAACACAACACGGGACTAACTCTGCCACCATTTGGCATTTGACATAAGAGTAGTTTGTATCTAAGTCCTAAGCTACCAGGATCACCAAGAATGGGATCAAACTGCCTCTCCTAGCCAAAGCTACATGTGTATAGATAACAGTGGCACAGTCACTATGACAACAAGTGAGGGTGGACCAGTTGGCTAGGGCACCAGTCTAGGAACAAGAGATCTAGGGGTCAAACCCTATTGCGCACAATTTAGCAAGAAAGGCATATTTTGCCAACCAATGACCAAGATCTACACTAAACTAGCTAGCCTCACACCAGCAAGCTAGCTTGCTGGCCCTTCTAGGCCTTCGTAGCCTCTCATAGCCCACAGCCCTATGCCTCGAAGCCTCGAAACGCCGAAATTCAGCCAAATGAGGCCTTTCTTGTTGCCACTTTGAACCTCCTCCAAAATTGGCGAAACTTCTCCAAATCTGCGAAACTCCTCCAAACTAGCGAAACTTCTCCAAATCTGGCCAAACAGCAAAACTCCTCCAATTCTGGCCCAAAATCTGATGTAAAATCTGATGTAAAATCTGACATAAACCCTAAAGATGGAAGTCCGCCAAATCCCCCGCTAACTTTCCACTTGAGCCAAATTGACAAAACGGGTTTTTCCAAATCACAATTTCATGAGAAGAGCTTTCCAACTCCACCTTCAATTTCACTTTCTGAGCCCAACTCGCAGCAAATTGGTCCTGCCTTCACCTCTTGAGCTCAAAATCACAACACTGCTCAAAAATTGCTCCTTCTTTGCTCAAAATTTGGCCAGCGCTTCCGCACACCGTCCGCCTAACTGCCAAATTTGCATCAACTACATGAGCTTCTGCACACTAGGGAAACACAGAACCTGAATTGAGCTACCACGATCCACCGAGCTTGGAGATACCACCAACACTCAACGTTCCTGCACCCGATTTCCCCCTGACTTCACTTCTCTAATGTAATCAGATTGCTTAACATTCTCAACTCAACTCAACTCAGATCAGTACTTGATCTGTCACTCTATAAATTGCCAACAACTGGGCACTGATTACAGTCAAGCCACACCCACTCAAGCATAGAGAATCCAGGTGACGCTCGCCGGCCTCTGTCCACCATAGCCAGGAACTCGAAGGCTCAACATCAAAGAAGTGAGCTCTCTGGAGCTCACTTTGAAACTATACCCCCTGGACTCGAGCTAGCCCTGAAACCCTAACGGTCCCGCTGATGGCACACTCGACGGTGCAAACGGTGCAAAGTGACGGTGGGCCCCACCATGAAGTCAGTACCCCAAACACGAAATCTAGCCATCGGAAAGTAGTCCCTGAGAAACTGCTAGAATAACTCTAACTACCATCACTGGAACTCCAGTGTCCGAGCATCTAGATGTGGAACTACAAATGGCGTGACATTGTTGTCCATGTGACCTCCCTTCTCTCGGCCAGCATGGATCGTTCCCAAGCATCATACCATGTGAGCGCTTTATCGGTCAAGTACCCACATGCAAACATGCCTGCAGCATGCTTTGTGATCTCTGTTGAGAACAATCGGAAATATCAATTCATTCTCAAGATCCAATTTTCCACTACTCCCATTGTACGCTGCCCCTTGTAAGGCTCAATGTTGCAGGTCTTCTTCATCCGGAGTAGCAATGTGGCTTCATCGTTGATAGGGTTTGTAGGCACGGGTGCCTCTCCAAGTACTTCGGTTGCAGGTACTGGGTTTTGAGACGGCTCTTCTCCTTGCATGGCTTGATCGTTCCTGAGGATCTGCACTTGACTTTGTAATGTCTCCATGGTCATCTTAATCTCTCGAAATTCATTCAGCATCCCTTGCATTCCTTGCACCAGCTCTTGCAACTACGGATCCATGGTTCCTACAACATCCAATTGCTAACGTCTACTTCAATACAGAGTCAATATAATCACTCTAGAAGGCACACAAACTATCGGAACTACCATTGGGACCTCAAAAGCTATCACTCGTTAATAATACTCCTCACCAAAATTCCTAACCACAAAATCTCTAAACATCACTTTTGGCCTCACTACATAACGGATTTCTACTTGAGTGTTGAAAGGGAGAGGATTTGGGACATTCATATCCATATTATCATAATAGAATGTAGATTGTCAAATCCCACTCTCTGTCATATATCACCACAGGTAGAATCACTGGGTTTGGTGAGTTCATCACTCTGTCCATGAATTCTGCACCAAAGTGATAAACTAGCGATACCCTCATCTGCTCATGCTGGATGTACATAACCTTGATGTGGAATGGGTTTGAAAATGGAAAGCTAGGTGCGTGAAATTGTCCCCCGGCACATCCATCCCATCCGCTCTCTAAAGCCCTTCCTAAGTCTAGCGATTACTCTATATTCTCCACCTCAAATTACTCAGTTTCAGTAGTTCGTGCTATTCCAAGAGGGGTGATCCACTCTCTTGGACTAGAACACTTGCTCTGATACCATTGTAATACTCCGAGGATAAGAGAAGAGAGAAAACACAAATTGCACACTCAAACATTCGATGCCCCAAGGGAGCACCTTCTCTTTATTATATAGACAAAGAGGATCTCCTCCAAGGAAGCTCCACCATAGGATTAGGGACATAGATAGGTGACATGTCAGCAAGCTCCACCCTTGGATTACTTACTTGGATGGGTGACCTGTCTAGTCTAGGTCCTATCTGGTTGGTCAAACAAGCTTTGACCAGAGGGAATCTTTTAGGGAATCTTCCTATAGGAATCTCAGAATCACGTGAGTAAGGTACCATTGGAAAGCTCTCGATGAGACAAAGCAGGGGGGAGGGAAAGCCAACCTTTCCTTTGTTGGGGGGGAATCTGCACATTTTTTAGGCCTAATTCATCCGTTTAGGCCTCCGATATTGCCTTCAAAGATTTTAGGCATATTTTGGTTCCTACTCTATTAGTAGAAGTCCCCTTTTGGTGATACCTCTTTCTGATCTGTTTAGTCCACCATGTGTAACATCCTTCTAGATGTTACCAAACCAATTCTCACCTTTAAATCATATGTCTAGCTATTGGTTCTAAGGTTCTCAAGTCTATTTCGGTTTTTGCCCTATTAGTAGAAGTACTCTTTTGGTGATACTTCTATCTGATCTATTTTGACTATCATGTATAACATCATTCTAGAAGTTACCAAACCGAATTTTACATCTAGATCATATGGCTAACCCTTGGTATTACACAATGGTCACACTATCTCTATGTTGGTTGTGATGCACTAGAGGTATCATGTCCCTTGCCATGATTGCACTCTCTCTTGTGGTGAGATCCACCACAAGTCCAACAAGCAATACCACCACTCATTGGCCATTGTTGACCAAAAATGAAAGTAAGGGTCTAGTTGCACTAGACCTTCTACTCACTCTATAAGATTTGGACTATCCACTCTACATTTGAAAGCCAACATGGTGTAGTGCACTCTAATACACTCTAAAAGAAGTAACAATTATGGATCAGGTCTCCCTTCGAAATCTGGATATCACCACTTTCTCTTCCACCATGTTGAGCTCAATATGCTTAGCCAAACTAAAGACCATTGCCAAATTAGGTGAGGTAGCCTATAACAACAAAGTGTCACATACTCTACATCATAACTCTTTGTCCAAGATTCTATACCAAAATTGGATTGCTTGGGCTTCAATAAATCCCTGAGTAAAACTAATGAGCCATATTATGTAGTGTATGCCTCATGTAGGCTCTCTCTAGCCTTTTGTTTGTTATCTTCTAAGCTCCTCAGCTTGTTAATCCACACTCTTTGGTAGTTTTACCTCAAACACTAGAAGACTCCACCATGGGGTTAAACACAAATAATGCTCCATCTCCTACACCGGTATCTCCACTCTTAGTAGCACCATCTCGAACTAGTGCACCTCTATTGGATACATTAATATTACTAGAGATAGAACTTGTGTCAATGTAATACTCCGAGGATAGGAGACCTGAAGAGAAACACACCATGAGAAACACACACTTTCACACTCAAACTCCGATGCCCCAAAGGAGCACCTTCTCTTTATTATATAGGCAAAGCGGATCTCCTCCAATGAAGCTCCACCACAAGATTAGGTACATAGATAGGTGACATGTCAGCAAGCTCCACCCTTGGATTACTTACTTGGATGGGTGACATGTCGGTCCTGGTCCTATCTAGTTGGTCAAACAAGCTTTGACCGGAGGGAATCTTTTAGGGAATCTTCCTGTAGGAATCTTAGAATCACATGGGTGAGGTACCATTGGAAAGCTCTCAATGAGACAAAGCAGGGAGAGGGAAATCCAACCTTTCCTCTGTTAGGGGGAGGACTTTGCACATTTTCAAGGCCTAATTCATCCGTTTAGGTCTCCAAAATTGCCTTCAAAGATTTCAAGCATATTTTGGTTCCAACTCTATTAGTAGAAGTCCCCTTTTGGTGATCCTCTTTCTGATCTATTCAGTCCATCCTATGTAACATCCTTCAGAATGTTACCAACCCAATTCTCACCTTCAAATCATATGTCTAGCTATTGGTTTTAAGGTTTTCAAATCTATTTTGGTTTTCTGCACTATTAGTAGAAGTATCCTTTTGGTGATACTTCTATCTGATCTATTTTGACCATCATGTATAACATATTTCCAGATGTTATTGAACCAAATTTCACATCTAGATCATATGGCTAGCTCTTGGTATTACAAACCTCCCTCCTTTTAAGACGCAACGTCCTCGTTGTGCAATTGTTGCTCAAATGCTTGCACCAACACCGGTGCATGTGTCAAATTGGCAGCAGGTTCCCAAGTTGCTTCATAAAGAGGGTAACCTTTCCGCTGGACAAGATAATCCACCTGTGGATGACGAGTACCATGCATGCATTTTTGGAGAATATGCTCCACTTCATATTCCTTGTTGCAATCAATGAGTGTCGGATAAGGTTGAATGTCTTGTGTGGAATGACCCAAGCCTGATTGTGGAGCATATCTGCGTAGTGGGGAAACATGGAACATTGGATGGATCTTCATGTGTGGTGGTAGCTCAAGGTGATAGGCCACAGCGCCGACTCCACAAAGAATTGAGAAAGGCCCAATAAAACGAGGTCTAAGCTTACGAGGTCCCACTAATGTGAGGTTGGTTGTCGATAGCCACACCTGATCCCCAACTTTGAACTCCATGTGCCTACGGTGTGCATCAGCATACTACTTTTGGCAATTTTGTGCAATCTCTAATTTGTGCTTAGCACTCTCCACCCCTTGTTGGATTCTAGAAACAAATGTGTTGACTGCATTGACCTTGGTAGCCACCAGACGGATCTTCCTCAAGCTGGAAGGTGTGAAGGGATGCTCACCATACATGAGGAAGAATGGAGTGACCTAGGTGGATGCATTCACTGAATTGTTGTAAGCAAATTCCACCAACGGGAGAAGGGTGTCCCACCTCTCTTGCTCTTCTAAGGTGAAGCCGCATAACATGTCTTCAATAGTGCGATTAGCCCACTCTATTTGTCCATTTGTTTGTGGCTGGTAAGCTGTGGACATCAACAACTTGGTTTTGAAGAAACCAAAGAGGGTGCACCAAAACAAATTGCTGAATTGAGTACCCCTATCGGTGATGAGTACTTGAGACAAGCCATGGTGAGAGAAGACTGCATCTAAGTATAATTGAGCAAGTTGTGGAGCGGTCCTCCTTGGTGGTAGGGCATACATGAATCATTTTTTTGAGCCGGTCCACAAAGACCACGATGGAGTCAAATCCTGATGTGGTCTTGGGTAATTCACAGACGAGATCCATACACACTTGTTCCCAACGTTGTGTAGGAGTGGGGAGAGGTTGCAGGAGCTTGATTAGTAGCTTTGTTTTGTTGACAAAGTAAGCAACTTCGCACGTAGTCCATCACATTGTTGCTCATCTTGGGCCAAGAGTAATGGCGTTGGACTGCATCCAAGGTCTTGTCCACTCCAACATGACTTGCAATGGCCGAATCATAACATTCTGCTAGAATGGTGGTGCACAATTTTGGGACATTTGGAATCCATAATCTGCGATCACGGAAGGTGAGTCCTTGGGTGCTAGTGACGCCTTTGGATGATTGCCCTTCTACAATCTACGGATCAATTTTTGTAGCCGCCAAAATCTCTAGCCAGAATTTAGGGTTAATCTGAACCTCTGCCACCAAGTTGTTTGCCATTGGCATGCGGGTGAATGCATCTGCAAGTTGCTTCTTACCTTCAACGTAGGTGATTGTCATGTTGAAGCGTTGTTGCCACTCAGCACATCAAATCTGGCGACAAGATAGATCCTTCTGCGTCTCAAGGTAGACTAGAGGTTTGTGGTCTGTCTCTACCACAAATGCCTTCTCGCCCAGATAGTGCTTCCAACTTGGTTGGTTGCCAAGACAATGGCCAACTCTTCTAGTTCTGTGGTGTGGTAGTTGCACTTTACCGGTAACAACTTTTGAGAGAAATATGTAATGGGATGTCATCCGTCATGCCACTCTTGTTGTAGGACTGATCCAGTTGCTACGCTTGATGCATCTGTAGCCAACTTGATTGGATATTTTGGGTCATACCACTTCAAGATTGGTGCATGTAGCAAGGCGGTTTTCAATTCTTGAAAGGGCCAACTCTTGTGTGGTTCCCCATGTACACTTCTCCCCTTGCCAAGTAGTGCTATTAAAGGTTGTGCAACCTTGGAGAAGTCTTTGACAAATTGACAATAGAATCCCGTCAAACCCAAGAAGCTCTTGAGTTGAGTCTGATCTTCTGGGGCACTCCTAAACTCCATTTTGGAATGACCTCTATTTTATCTATCAATACTTGAATACCCTTTGCACTTACTCTATGCCCCAATTAGTCTACTTCAGACTTGCCAAACTCACACTTTGAGATTTTGGCATACAATCTATTTTTGTCTTAGAATCTGGGGACTTCTTGTAGATGTTGTTTGTGTTCCATCATTGTGCTACTATATACTAAGATGTCATCCAGGAAGACGATGACAGACTTATCCAAATATGGACAAAATATGTCATTCATTAGACTCATGAAAGTGGCAGGTGTGTTGGTGAGACCAAAAGGTATCACGAGACACTCAAAGTGGCCATACTTGGTTCGAAAGGCAATCTTGTACACATCCTTCTCTGCAATTTGGATTTGATTGTAACCGCTCCATAAATCTAGTTTGGTGAAGTGTCTTGCTCAAGTGCCATTGAGTTGATCAAATAGATCATCCATGCGAGGTAAGGGGTATTTGTTCTTCACTATTTGCTGATTGAGACCCTAATAGTCAATGCACATGCACATTGTACCATCTTTCTTCTTCACAAACAAGACTGAAGCCCCATAGGTGATACGTTGGGTTGGATGAACCCTTTCTGCAGCATATCCTCAATTTGATTCTTGCACTCCTCCAACTCATGAGGTAATAGGCGATATGGGGCCTTACAGAGAGGTGTCTTCCCCGGGAGTGTCTCAATTTTATGATCCACTCTCCTTTTTGGTGGTAATCTTGAGAATAGATCATCAAGAAAGACATCTTGAAACTCATTTACAACATCCTTCAATTTCTCAAGAATTTGTCTCTCGAGTTGTGCACTTTGGACTTCTCTTATTAGACCCATGAAACACTTATTAGTCTTACAGATAGTTGTTGTCCTTATGACATAGAGAGGCAATTCTTGCCTATGTGATTTTTCTTTAACCCCAATGATTGACCATTGGTGGGTTCTCACTACTTTCTTCCTCCAATCTACCATAGGGTTGTAATGCTCCATCCATGGCATACCTAAGATTGCATCATAATGAGCTAATTGTATCACTTGTCACTCAATTGCTTCTTGATATTTTCCTACAGAGAGTGTTACCCGCCTGGGTAATGATTCAATCCTCTCTGTTTGTCCGTTAGGTAACACTACTTCTTCACTCTCATCTCTCTCTAGATCCATTCCCAATCTTATTGCAATAGAGCAAGAAATTCTCTATGGCTCTCGGATCTATTAACACTCTCACTTGATTGCCTTCTTGGATCCCATTCACTACAATCAATTGTGAGGTTGCCGTTTGGTACTTTTGTGCACTTGTCTTCTTCCTTCCCTCGCTTTCCTGCTTCCTTATTTCGCCAATAAGGCCACAAGGTACATTTATTGGTGATCTTCATTTTCCAAAGTGATTTCCACCTCCTCCTCTTCAATGCATCTCTCCATGTTGTTCAAAGATTGCCTATATGAAGGTCGAGGGCCTCTGGGAGTTGAGCACAACAAATGGTAGATATATACCCAATACGACCACAATTGTAACAATGACGTCCTTCTCCTTGAGTTCCTTCTCCTTGTGGGACTTCATCTCTCCGTTCTTCTACCCGTCCCCGTTCTCCTTGAAGCGGTCGTGCTCCTCAATCTCAAAACCAAAGGTTGCCTAGTTCAATCGGTACTTGTCCACCCATGGGTGGCATTTCTGCCCGATAATGTTGAGATGGAACTACTCCTTCACCTCCACCTAATGCTCTTGTTATTCTTTGTGCACAAGCAATGGCTTCAAATATTGTGCAAAGGTTTTGTACCATTACTTCTTGGCAAATCTGCTCCTTCAACCCTTGTTTGAAATTGTCAAGAGCCTCTGCTAGACTCATGTCGGTTATAGCGACTTGTGGATCCAAAAATGCCTCCACATACTCTTGAATGTTGTTCTTTTGTTTCAATCCCCATAGTTGGATCCGGGCCACCTGCACAGAATCCACCAATTGGAAATTCTTCAGCAATCCTTCTTGCATTGTTGTCCATGTGATCTCCCTTCTCTCGGCCAACATGGATCGTTCCCAAGCATCGTACCATGTGAGGGCTTTATCGGTCAAGTACCCACATGCAAACACACCTGCAGCATGCTTGGTGATCTCTGTTGAGAACAATCAAAAATATCGATTCATTCTCAAGATCCAGTTCTCCACTACTCCCATCGTATGTTGCTCCTTGTAAGGCTTGATGTTGCAGGTCTTCTTCATCCGGAGTAGTAATGTGGCTTCATCATTAATATGGTTTGTAGGCATGGGTGCCTCTCCAAGTACTTCAATCACAGGTATTGGATTTTGAGACGGCTTGTCTTCTTGCATTGCTTGATCATTCATGAGGGTCTGCACTTGACTTTGTAACGCTTCCATGGTCATCTTAATCTCTCAAAATTTGTTCAACATCCCTTGCATTCCTTGCACCAACTCTTGCAACTACGGATCCATAGTTCTTGTAACACTCAATTGCTATACCCTAAACTTCAATAAAGAGTTAATATGATCACTCTGGATGGCGCACAAACTATTGGAACTACCATTGGGACCTCAGAAGCTACCACTCGTTGGTAATACTCCTCACCAAAATTCCTGACCACGAAATCCCTAAACATCACTTTTGGTCTCACTACATAATGAATTTCTACTTGAGTATTAAAAGGGAAAGGATTTAGGACATTCAAATCCATCACAAAAAAATGTAAATTGTCAAATCCCACTCTCTATCGTAAATCACTATAGGCAAAATCACTAGGTTTGGCGAGTTCATTACTGTATCCATGAACTCTACTCCGAAGTGAAAAACCAAATACACTCTCACTTGCTCGTGCTGAATATACATAATCTTGATATTGAATGGATTCAAGAATGGAAAGCAAGGCATTGGATATTGTCCTCCCGGAGCATCCATTCTATCCTCCTAATCTACCAATTACACCAGAATGTCTCTCCTCAAAATTACTCAATCTCAATAGCCCATGTTCTTCCAAGAGGGGTGATCCGCTCTCTTGGACAACATTTGCTCTGATACCATTGTAATACTCCGAGGATGGGAGACCTAAAGAGAAACACACCATGAGAAACACACACTTTCACACTCAAACTCCGATGCCCCAAAGGAGCACCTTCTCTTTATTATATAGACAAAGCGGATCTCTTCCAATGAAGCTCCACCAAAGGATTAGGTACATAGATAGGTGACATGTCAGCAAGCTCCACCCTTGGATTACTTACTTGGATGGGTGACATGTCGGTCTGGTTCTATTTGGTTGGTCAAACAAGCTTTGACCAGAGAGAATCTTTTAGGGAATCTTCCTATAAGAATCTCAGAATCATGTGGGTGAGGTACCATTGGAAAGCTCTTGATGAGACAAAGCAGGGGGAGGGAAGGCCAGTCTTTCCTCTATTGGGGGGAAATGTGCACATTTTCAAGGTCTAATTCATTTGTTTAGGCCTTCGAAATTACCTTCAAAGATTTTAGGCATATTTTGGTTCCAACTCTATTAGTAAAAGTCCCCTTTTGGTGATACCTTTTTCTGATCTATTAAGTCCATCCTATGTAACATCCTTCCAGATGTTACCAACCCAATTCTCATCTTCAAATGATATGTCTAGCTATTGGTTCTAAGGTTTTCAAATCTATTTCAATTTTGTGCACCATTAGTAGAAGTACACTTTTGGTGATACTTCTATCTTATCTATTTTGACCATCATGTATAACATATTTCCAAATGTTATTGAACCAAATTTCACATCTGGATCATATGGCTAGCTCTTGGTATTACAATCAACCAATCATTAGGACACTAGTCAACTAGTCACTATGACAACAAGTGAGGGTGAACTAGTTAGTTAGAGCACCAGTCTAAGAACCAAAGATCTAGGTTCAAGCCTTTTTGTGCATAATCTAGGAGGGTGCATAGATTTTACAAAATGATGACCAAAAACTCATCTAAAATGGCTTGCTTTCCTTTTAGACCTTTGTAGCCTCTCTTACCCATAGCGCTATGCCTCAAAGCCTCTAAACTCAAGCCCTAGCTAGGGTAATTTGGGCAACCTCCAACTTTGACCAACCTCTACCAATTTGACCTCCAAATCTAAACAACCTCTTTCCAATCTAATGCACCTTCTCTATAATTGGCTTATCGCCAAATCATCTACTAACTATCAACTTGGGCCAAATTAAGAGCATGGGGATCGCCAAATCCCTAATCCTCCACTCAACAATCTACTATTCTTCTTGCCAATTCAAACTCTCTCCAATCTAGCCAACCTTCACTAACCCGAGTGCTAGCAAGGGAAATTTAGGGCAACCTCCAACTCTGGCCAACCTCCACTAACTTGACCTCCAAATCTAGACAACCTCTACCAATCTAATGCACCTCCTCTATAGTTAGTTGACTACCAAATCCTTTGCTAACTATAGACTCAAGAAAAATTGAGAGGATGAGGATCTCTAAATCCCCAATCCTCCACTCAACAATCTGCCAACAATTGAGCACTTATTACAATCAAACCACATCCACTCTAGCTAAGAGACTCTATGTGACACTCACCAAGTTTTGTCCACTATAGCCAAGAACTTTCCAACAATCAAGCATAGATTACAATCAAGCCACACATGCTCTAGCTAAGAGACTTTAGGTGATGCTTGTTGGCCTCTATCCACCATAGCCAAAAACTCAAAGGCTCAACATCAAAGAAGTGCAACTTCATAGAGCTCACTGCATATTCTAACTCAATTGACCGTTGATTTTCTTCCCTTCAATTTCATTATTTTGGATCTTTAAATAATTATGTTTCCTTTGAGCAACGTGGCTATGAAAGCTTGTGTTAAAGCCTGATTTTTTGTCTTTGAATTTGAAGTGTGTACCTTTAAGACTTCAGCTATCACATAAAACATGGTATGTCTTCTTTATACATGGAAGTATATTCTCTTCTTGTACATTGCATTTTACCTCTTTTGTCTCTCTCTTGTAAGGTTTGATGGGTCTTCCCATCCTTCATGTTTGCTGTATAGTCACCTTTTCTCCTCTTGTATATTCAATTTGGAGAAATTATGCTTAATTATCACGAAATTGTGACTCCATATATCTTGTTGAGAAGTCCAACCAAATTAACATTGATGTTATGTAGATATTGATGCCATTAAGTTCCTAGTTTAATAATTGTGATATATTGTAATGTTGCAAGGATATCAAGGAAACACATATGCACAAACACAAGTTTCATACTCAAACTCTGATGCCCCTAAGGAGCACCTTCTCAATATTATATAGACAAAGAGGATCTCCTCCAAGGAAGCTCCACCATAGGATTAGGCACATAGATAGGTGACATGTCAGCAAGCTCCACCCTTGGATTAATTACTTGGATGGGTGACATGTCAATCCTTGTCCTATCTGGTTGGTCAAACAAGCTTTGACTAGAGGGAATCTTTTAGGGAATCTTCTTGAAAGAATTTCAAAATCACATGGGTGAGGTACCATTGGAAGCTCTTGATGGGACAAACCAAGAGGGAGGGGAGGCCAGCATTTCCTTCATTGGGCACTCATACACACATTTTCAAGGCCTAATTCATCCGTTTAGGCCTCCGAAATTGCCTTTAAAGATTTCAGGCATATTTTCGTTCCTCCTTTATTAGTAGAAGTCCCATTTTGGTAATACCTCTTTTGATCTATTTAGTCCATCGTGTGTAACATTCTTCCCAATGTTACCAAACCAATTCTCACCTTTAAATCATATGTCTAGGTATTGGTTCTAAGGTTTTCAAGTCTATTTTGGTTTTTGCCCTATTAGTAGAAGTACTCTTTTGGTGATACTTCTATCTAATCTATTTTTTCCATCATGTATAACATCATTCTAGATGTTACAAAACTGAATTTCACATCTAGATCATATAGCTAGCTCTTGGTATTAAAAACTTTCCTCCTTTTAAGACGCAACGTCTTCATTGTGCAGTTGTTGCTCAAATGCTTGCACCAACACCGATGCATGTGTCAAATTGGCAGCAAGCTCCTAGGTTACTTCATAGAGGGAGTAACCTTTCCACTATACTAGATAGTCCACCCGTAGATGGTGAGTACCATGCATGCATTTTTGGAAGATACTCTCCACTTCATATTCCTTTGTGCCATCAATGAGTGTCTGACAAGGTCAAATGTCTTGTATGGAATGACAATTGCCCAATCATGTAGCATATATGCATAGTAGGGGAAACATGTAACACTAGATAGATCTTCATGTGTGGTGGTAGCTCGAGGTGATAGGCCATAGTGCCAACTCGACAAAGAATAGAAAGAGGCCCAATAAAATGAGGTCTAAGCTTACGAGGGCCAACTAATGTGAGGTTGGTTGTAGATTGCCACACTTGATCCCCAACATTGAACTCCATGTGCCTACGGTGTGCATTGGCGTATTGCTTCTGTCAATTTTGCACAATCTGCAATTTGTGCTTGGTGCTCTTCACACCTTGTTGGATTTTAGAAACAAATGTGTTGACTGCATCGACCTTGGTAGCCACTGGGAAAATCTTCATCAAGCTAGAAGGTGTGAAGGGATGCTCACCATACATAAGAAAGAATGGAGTGGCATGGGTGGATGCATTAACCAAATTGTTGTAAGCAAATTCTACCAATGGGAGTAAGATGTCTCACCTCTCTTGCTCCTCTTAGGTGAAACCGCGTAACATGTCTTCAAGAGTACAATTAGCCCGCTCTATTTTTCCATCTATTTGTAGGTGGTAAGTTGTGGACATGGCCAACTTGGTTTTGAAGAAACCAAAGAGTGTTTGCCAGAACAAACTGGTGAATTGAGTGCCTCTATCAATGATGAGTACTCAAGACAAACCATGGTCAGAGAAGATTGTATCTAATTGAGCTAGTTGTAGAGCGGTCAATCCTTGGTGGTAGGGCGTACATGAATCATTTTGCTGAGCCGGTCCACAAAGACCACGATGGAGTCAAACCTTGAGGTGGTCTTGGGTAATTCATAGATGAGATCCATACTTACTTGTTCCCAACGTTATGTAGGAGTGGGGAGAGGTTGAAGGAGCCTACATGAGCTTGATTAGAAGCTTTATTCTATTGATAGAGAAGATACACGTGCACATAGTCCATCACATTGTTGCTCACCTTGGGCCAATAGTAATGGTGTTGGATTGAATCCAAAGTCTTGTCCACTCCTCCATGACCTGCAATGGCCAAATCATGACATTTTGCTAGAATGGTGGGGCATAATTTTTGGACATTTGGGATCCATAATCTACCATTATAAAAGGTGAGTCCTTGGGTGCTAGTGACACCTTTGGATGATTGCACTCCTAGAATCTATATTAGTTTTTGTAGCAACTAGAATATCTGGCCAAAATTTAGGGTTAATCTTAATCTCTACCACCAAATTGTTTGTCATCCGTATGTGTGTGAATGCATCTACAAGTTGCTTCTTACCTTCCACACAGGTGATTATCATGTTGAAGCATTGTTGCCACTGCCCATCAAATCTGGTGATGAAATAGATCTTTCTACGTCTCAAAGTAGACTAGAGGTTTTTGGTCTGTCTTTACTACAAATACCTTCTTGCCAAATAGTGCTTCCAATGCTTGATAGCAAGGACAATGGCCAACTCTTCTCATTTTGTGGTGTGATAGTTGCACTTTGCTGGTAACAACTTTTGAGAGAAATATACAATTGGATGCCATCCGTCATGCCACTCTTGTTGTAGGATTGCTCTTATTGCTACACCTGATGCATTTATAGCCAACTTGATTGGACATTTTAGGTCATACCACTTCAAGATTGGTGCATGTAGCAAGGTGGCTTTCAATTCTTGAAAGGCCAACTCTTGTGTGGTTCCCTCGTGCCCACTTCTTCTCCTTGCCAAGTAGTGCAGTTAAAGGCTGCATAACCTTGGAGAAGTCCTTGACAAATCAACGATAGAATCCAGTCAACCCCAAGAAGCTCTTGAGTTGAGTTTGATCTTCTAGGGCACTCTATTTTTGAATGACCTCTATTTTATCTGTCAATACTTGAATACCCTCTACACTTACTCTATGCCCCAAGTAATCTACTTTAGACTTGCCAATTTTACACTTTGAGATGTTGGCATACAATCAATTTTGTCTTAGAATCTGGAGTGCTTCTCGTAGATGCTTTGTGTTCCATCATCATGCTACTATATACTAAGATGTTATCTAGGAAGACAATAACAGACTTATCCAAATATGGATAAAATATGTCAATCATTCGACTCATAAAGTGGTAGGTGCATTGGTGAGTCCAAAAGGCATCACGAGATACTCGAAGTGGCCAAACTTGGTTCAAAAGGCAGTTTTGTACACATCTTCCTCCACAATTAGGATTTGAGCATAACCGCTCCGCACGTCCAATTTGGTGAAGTTTCTTGCTCCATTGAGTTGATCAAATAGGTCATCCATGTGAGGTAAGGGGTATTTGTTCTTCATTATTTGTTGATTAAGACCTTGATAGTCAATGCAAATACGCATTGTACCGTCCTTCTTCACAAACAAGACAAGAGCCCCATATGGTGATATGATAGGTTGGATGAACCCTTTCTATAGCATATCCTCAATTTGATTCTTACACTCTTCCAACTCATGAGGTGATAGGCAATATGGGGCCTTACAAGGAAATGTCTTGATTTTATGATTTACTCTCCTTTTTGGTAGTAACCCTAAGGGTAGATCATCAAGAAAGACATCTTGAAACTCATTTACCATATCCTTCAATTTCTCAGGAATTTGTCCATCAAGTTGTGCACTTTGGACTTCTTAAACATCTATCGGTCTTACAGATAGCTACTATCCCTATGACATAGAGAGGCAATTCTTGTCTATGTGATTTTTCTTTAACCCCAATGATAGACCATTGGTGGGTTCTCACTAATTTCTTCCTCCAATCTACCATAGAGTTATAATGCTCCATCCATGGCATGCTTAAGATTGCATCATAACAAGCTAATTGTATTACTTACCACTCAATTGCTTTTTGATATCTCTTACAAAGAGTGTTACCCATCTAGGTAATGATTCAATCCTCTCTATTTGCCCCTTAGGTAACTCTACTTCTTTTCTCTCATCTCTCTCTAGATCCATTCCTAATCTTATTGCAACAAAGTGAGACAAGAAATTCTCTATTGCTCCTGGATCTATTAATACTCTCACTTGATTGCCTTCTAGAACTCCATTCACAACAATCAATTGTGAGGTTGCCCTTTTGGGACCTTTGCGTGCTCATCTTCTTCCTTCTCTTGCTTTCTTGCTTCCTTATTGAACCAATAAGGCCGCAAGGTATATTTATTGGCAATCTTTGTTTTTTGATATGATTTCCACCTCTTCTTCTTTAGTGCACCTCTCCATGTTGTTCAAAGATCACCCATATGAAGGCCAAGGGCCTCTAAGAAGACGAGCACAAAAATTGGTAGATATGTGCCCAATACGGCCACAATTGTAACAATGGCATTGTTCTCCTTGAGATCCTTCTCCTCCTGGGACTCTATCTCTCCGTTCTTCTACCCGTCCCTATTCTCCTTGAAGTAGTCATGCTCCTTGGTCTCAAAATCAAAGGTTGCCCAATTCTATCGGTATTGGTCCACCCATGTGTGGCATTTCTGCCCAATAATGTTGAGGTGGAACTACTCCTTCACCTCCACCCAATGCCCCTGCTATACCCTATGTACAAGCAATGGCTTCAAATACCGTGCAAGGATTTTGTACCATGACTTCTTGGTGAATCCACTCCTTCAATCCTCATTTGACATTGTCAAGAGCCTCTGTTGGACTCATGTTGGTTATTGGAACTTGTAGATCCAAAAATGCCTCCATATACTCTTGTATCTTGTTCTTTTGTTTCAATATCCATTGTCGGATCGAGGCCATCTGCACAGAATCCACTAACTGGAAATTCTTCAGCAATCCTTCTTGCATTGTTGTCCATGTGACCTCTCTATTCTTTGCCAACATGGATCATTCCCAAGCATTGCACCATTTGAGGGCTTTATGGGTCAAGTACCCACATGCAAACATGGTTGCCGCATGCTTGGTGATCTCTATTGAGAACAATCTGAAATATCAATTCATTCTTGAGATCTAGTTCTCCACTACTCTCATCATACGCTACACTTTGTAAGACTTGATGTTGCAGGTCTTCTTCATTTAGAGTAGCAATGTGGCTTCATTGTTGGCTGGGTTCATATGCAAGGGTGCCTCTCCAAGTACTTCAATTGCAGGTATTGGGTTTTGAGACGGCTCTTCTTCTAGCATTGCTTGATCATTCCTAAGGGTTTGCACTTGACTTTGTAATACCTCCATGGTCATCTTAATCTCTCAAAATTTGTTCAACATCCCCTACATTCCTTGCACCAGCTCTTGCAACTGCGGGTCCATGGTTCCTGCAACACTCAATTGCTAGTGTCGAATTCAATAAAGAGTTAAATATGATCACTCTGGATGGCACACAAACTATAGGGACTACCTTGTACCAACTCCTGCAACTACGGATCCATGGTTCTTGCAACACTCAATTGCTAATATCTACTTCAATAGAGAGTTAATATGATCACTCTAGAGGGCACACAAACTATCAAGACTACCATTGGGACCTCAAAAGCTATCACTTGTTGATAATATTCCTCACCAAAATTCTTGATCACGAAATCTCTAAACATCACTTTTGGTCTCACTACATAGCAAATTTCTACTTGAATATTGAAAGGGAGAGGATTTATGACATTCAAATCCATCACAACAAAATGTAGATTGTCAAATCCCACTCTCTATCATAAATCACTACAGGTAGAATCACCGAGTTTGGTGAATCTATCATTATGTCCATGAACTCTACTCCAAAATGGTAAATGAGGTATACTCTCACTTGCTCTTGCTGGATGTACATGACCTTGATGTGAAACTGATTCAGAAATGGAAAATAGGGTGCAGGAAACTGTCCTCCATGAGCTTCTATCCCATCCTCTTTCTAAAACTCCTATCCTATCAATTTCTCTATGGGTTTTCACTCCAAAATTACTCAATCTCAGTAGCCCATGTTCTTCCAAAAGGGGTGATCCACTCTCTTGGATCAAAACACCTGCTCTGATTCCATTGTAATATTGTAAGGATAGCAAGGAAACACAGACACACAAACACAAGTTTCACACTCAAACTATGATGCCCCTAAGGAGCACCTTCTCTTTATTATATAGACAAAGAGGATCTCCTCCAAGGAAGCTCCACCATAGGATAAAGCACATAGATAGGTAACATGTTAGCAAGCTACACCCTTGGATTACTTTCTTGGATGGATGACATGTCGGTCTTGGTCTTATCTAGTTGGTCAAACAAGTTTTGATTAGATGGAATCTTTTTGGGAATATTCTTGTAAGAATCTCAAAATCAAGTGGGTGAGGTATTGTTGGAAAACTCTCGACAAGACAAATCAAAGGGGGGATACGTGTACATTTTCAAGGTCTAATTCATCTGTTTAGGCCCCCAAAATTGCTTTTAAAGATTTTAGGCATATTTTGGTTCTTACTCTATTAGTAGAAATCCTCTTTTGGTGATACCTCTTTCTAATATATTTATTCCATCATGTGTAACATCCTTCTCGATGTTACCAAACAAATTTTCATCTTTAAAACATATATTTAATTATTAGCTCTAAATGTTTTCAAGTCTATTTTGGTTTTTGCCCTATAAGTAGTAGAAGTACTCTTTTGGTGATATTTCTATTTGATCTATTTTTTCCATCATGTATAACATCATTCCAGATATTATCAAATCTAATTTCATATCTAGATCATATAGCTAGCTCTTGGTATTATATATATGCACTGCATTGGAAAGTTTCAAAATTATTTTTGATAGATGTCTACAAGATAGATAATAAAATTTATAATATTTTTTAGTGAACTTTGTGACTCGCCAATGACCTAATAATTGAATCCACTGTAATTTCCTTATGGGAAAATTAGTGTAACTTACATTCATTTCTAAAAATCAGATTCATACTTATGAATATTTAGGTGTATTGTAATGAAATAAATGTTAGACCAAATAGGTGACACGATGACAAATTGCACTACCGCAAGACTTGCATGAGTATATTTGAAAAATTAGCACCAAACGGCATCAAAGAGGGCCAACCGGTGCCAACCATCGCCTACCTCATTGAAATGAAAGGCAGGGCACCATGGGGTACCTTATGGCACCTCTTGACACAGTAGAGCACCTTCTTGAGACTTTCCCCCGAGTCCCTCTCAAACCCTGTAAACAAGTTACAGAGCTCAGGTAGTACAGTCCGTTTCTATACGAATCTTTGTAAAGTTAGTTTAGTTCAGTTAGTACAGTTAGTTTCCAACCTGATACTAATTTGCTAGCTAAGGTGAAAGAAACTCTTCCACGAAATCTGGTACAAGAAGATGAGAAGAGTATTCGGAAGTTTCATATAATTTTTTCGAATTTAGCCAAGGGTTGGGAAATGGGTTCTTCGGAGTGTAATGTACTGACTTTGCAATATGTTTAGATGGATAATTTTCTTCTGACGGAAATAGCGTAAGGTGTAAAACTAGGGGAAATACTCATATTATTCTGTTAGGGAACGAATTATGTACCGTACAGAACACATGAGACGTATATTTCATCCGAATATGCACGAACTCCGTCCAGGAAGATTTCTTTCTTCGTCTCTAGATCAAAACAGCTAAAACTTCATAGTTCAAAGATGAATATACTTTGAATTACTGGGGAGATTTGTATCGGCCCCATTTTGTATGACAGTCCACGTATCTACATGCGTATTAAAATTATTCCAGTTTCAGATATAAAAGCGAAAATGGAAAGTCTATGCGCAGGAGCATTTTACTCAACATCTGCATGTAAAATTCATAAGTTTCCAGGACAATTAGGTGAACCTGAAATGATTTCGGTGGATATATATGGGAATTCTTAGTTTGCAAAATTATAGATAAACTTTTGGGAATCGGTATTTGTACTTTATTTTTGGTATTTGTATCCCACTCTCCAGATTACAGCCACTCCTTATTTATAGCCATTTAGATCCGTCAAAAGTTTAGTGATGCGTCTATTCAGCAGTAAGTCACAACTCGCGTTTATCACTTAAACCAATACGAGATAACTAGCGTATCAAGCTCTCCAGAAGTAGAGGCATCTGCATTTTCATCCAATCAGCGTTTGCCATTGCATTCTGAAGGACAGATCACAATGGACGGTGAAGTACAAATACTCAAAAGGTGAGGTGAGGTACAGTTACCGATTGTCTAAACTTTGCATAATTCAGCAAAGATGTTTGCTATTTCTTGCTATTCAAGGTATTAATTGACGATTTGTGTGCACTGTATCAAGTAGTACCGGTTCTTGGTTTGGTCAACATTTGGTTACTGCAAATAAACTATACCTCGCATCTTTATCGAAGGGAGTCAAACTCATCCTGTGACAAGAATAACAGGTTCTATTAAATCTCGCTTACAAATTTGATCTCATTTTAAGCTTTATAATCTTACATGGACAGATACACCAACCAAATGTTTGTACTTGGGATCACCAAATCAGATCCTAATTTGCAATTTTGAAACTTATTGTAGATCGACGCACTCCTTTGACATTCAACCGTGATGCTGAAAGTCGCCACAGGAAATTCAACTTAAAATTGTTATAAGAAACTCCTTATGAACAAGGTGAACCTTAACGTCCTCCCGTGCATTGAACGTACTCATTAAAACTTAAACCTCCTACCTTGATCTAGATTTGATGTACGTGGGTTCGCTCTTTGTGTAGTCTAAATGTTTCAGTTACTTCTCTACCAGAAAAATTTGTAACAGGAATTGCAAGTTTGGAAGAGAAGATCTTGTACTTGGCAAAACATTTTCAATGTGGACATATGGACCGACGACATCAACAGTTCTCCCTCCCTCCCGTGGAGCCAAGGTCATTACGAGATCTAGAAGTGAAACACAACTTCGCCGTCCCAAACAAACTAACCTGACTCGAGGCGCTAGGCGAGATTTCGTCCTAAGACAAAAGACAGATCAGTGACAGAACAGAAAGGGAGTGTCACCCTCAATATAGACAGCACATCATGTTCTAACTAAAAGAGAAGTACCAGAGTGAGTATGCTCGATCAGTGCAAGGGAAGGATACTGCAACTTTGACAAAAGAACTTCGTTGAGAAGTATCCTCAAAACATGGCTATTTTACAGAGAATGTGTATCTTCAGGATTTGAATCCGACTAAACCATATTACTATACTCAAACTTTTCGCAGTAATCCAGTCAAGTGGCTTTGTTCGTATTCCAGGTGGAGTAGAGCCATGGCAATTGAGTTAAGTACATTGCCAGGTACAGAACCCACAGGCTGCTGGATATAAGCAAAAATCTAGACAGTAGACCACCACCGTTCAGCACGGGTGCTAGCAACAATGCTCTATTTAGCTGTCTGAATCTGTACACAGTGTACACAATAGGAACTAAAGGAGCCACAGGCAATTTTTCACCGGTCATTAGTCTTTCATATGCGACTTGGACAAATATGAGTGAAAGATATGGCGCCAAGGTCGCTAAGGCAGCCCCCAGTTTCCCGGTGAAAAAAGATATAAGAGTAGCTAGTGCTGCTACTCCGACAGATGCATAAGAGATGGAGTTCAGAACTTTAGGAAAACCTTCGGGATACCCAGTAAATTCCCATGGACCGATCCATGGTGGAGGACCGCCAGCAACCTGGTTGTGGTGGCCAAGCTTGTTGGTAAGCACCAAGAACAGATCAGTGGAGAGGACGAACAGTACGTCAAGACCGAAAGTAGCAGCGAGACCAGCCAGATAGTTGCGTTGAAAGATATTGGCCAAGCCCATGGTCATGGAAGGGAGTACAATCATTGCTGTCAAAACGATTGGACCTAACAGCCAACTGTAGCCGGACTTCTGCTCAAGGAAGTCGCTTATCTTGTTACGCAGATTTGCAGAGCTCTTAGCAACTTTATCTTTAGCCCTCTTTGGCTTTTTGTCATCCGTGATGGTCTCTTCAGTGTTCGCTGCTGCTGAAATCACATCGTTACTCTTCGGTTCTGTCGTAGTAGTATCATTGTTATTTGCTTCTGCCGTAGTGGTCTTCAATCTTACGCCCTGGTGTGCACAGGACTTGGTCAGTCGCTGAATGTGAAGATGGCCGATACCATGACAGAATAAATCCTTCCGGAGAGAGAGGTTGCATGATTGGTTCCGACCATTTTCCGCTCCTAATCTTTTTGAACCTGCACCCAAACCACACTTTCAGCTACTCGTCCACTGTACTATTTTTGCGCATTACATCAGAAGGCTCAACTCTCTAGAATGTACTTGCAGTCGGACATATCTAGGGCAGCAAGGGTAGCAAGAGATAACCCTGTAGTCTTTGCATGGTAACAAGCAAGTCCGTAAGGGAGTATCCTTATTGAACTCCAGGCTTAGAAGTCACTTGAGTGAAATGCATATTTTCAAATCGTTCACATTTCTACTTCTGATTTTACTGATACATTGATTAACTGCACGGATACCAGTGTTGTATTATTCAAAACGGAGAACTCATTCAAACGCAATCATCCTGAATCCTTTAGAACTGTAGAATTCTCAAATCTAGGGTGATTTTCGTTCACATTTAATAATCAGGCCGGGGCATTTACTTGAGGCTAAAGCGTAATCTACACCTCCTATATACTCCCAGACTTTTTGTTACTACCATCAATTAAGTCGGTTCTTTGCATCTGCTTTCCAGTATCAAAATGAACCAACTCCCGGCGACAGAGGAGTCGTTCTCTAGTCTATAGAGGATTCGTCAGAGCTCAGCTAAGCCGAAGCTTCTTTCACAGCCTCCTTAGTCTGCAGCTAGGAGCAAATTGACTTCCAGCAGGAGCTCATCAACAGTAGCAGGTGGAGCACCCAGATACATCAACCAAAGTTACTTAGATGGAACTGCAAGCTCACTTTAGAATTAAACGCTCCACGATTTATACAACAAGCATTCACCAACTGCTTGTTTAACAACAATGTTCTTGAATTTCACTCGACTATTGCACCCAGGGACATGGATGATAAGCGGAACGAAAAATTGCAGGCACATTTTCAGCTTGGTTTATAAGACTCTTTACGGTTCATTCAACCAAAGTTTGTAACCAACAAAGAACCCTACCAACGTACGCAAACTAGGCAGTGTTTTAAAACGTCGACGACGTTCAGAACGGATTCTCTGAAGTGAAGGCAATACTGCAAACTCTGTCATACGAAATCGTTACATAAAAGCATTTCTTTCTAAAATATTTATGTAGTGGAATTTCTACACACCAGCATTAAGCAGAAAGGTTTGTCTCGACGACCCCTGAAGGCAACTGAGTCCGAGCCCCGCCATGAAGAAGTCCCACCACCACCTTCAACCAGCTTTTCCGAGTCGCTACTCTTTCGATGAAGCGTCCTATGATTTCTCTAAATTATCAGTATCTCGGACAATGAGTGCTTTCCAACACTGAAAAGACTTCTACATACAGACCGATTACAGATCCCTCAGCTCTGTTCTCTCTCTCCTTTCGCAGAAATTCCACGACCAAACGTTGCTGTGGGCTCGACGCAGCAGCTTCATGTCAAGTGGAGCACACGCACCCTAGTCTGCTTGCTCAACGCGTGTCAAGATCATGCAGAGTGCAGCACTAAGCCAGATGTCACCACATGGAGCAGCACAGCTTTATTCCTTTAGCCAGATCCACCTGGCGCGCATGTGTCTTGGTAGATGATGCGTCGGCTTTGTATCAGCATTTCGACAAGAAAATCCGAACTTGAGTTATTCAATACGAGGGTGTTTTAATTCGTATTTCTCCCTTTTGATGTATCTTTCCACAACTTGTTCACCTTGATCTCAGTTAACGGTTATTAATTTGATATGTTCCCTCCATTATTTGGTGCTATCCTAGAAATTTTAACTTGCAAACTATTTGGTTGGCGTGAGTAAGAAAATCATACCTCAAAAACCAAGCACAAAATTAACGATATTCAATAACTTATCTGATTTGTTAAGTTTGTAGTCTTTGGTAACTCAATTATGAAAATTATTTTCTCAATTATTTACTCAATAATTAAATTCTTAAACTAATCTGGAAATTCATTATTATTTGACGCTATACCAATTTTAAAACCAGAATTTAAAATTGTCAATTTGGAGGGTTCTTAGATGTAATATGATCTGATTTTAACTCTGATTTTTTTTTTAAATAAAATAAATTATGAGCTAAATTTGGTATCAAATATTTCAGAAATACATCTACATATTGTAAAAGTTACTTTAATAAAGGTTACCTCTTATCCCTCATACATCATAAACAACCACTATTCCATGAAAAGTTTATTTTAGTACACATCTCTACAAAATTTACAATATGATAGAAAAAATCATGATACAAAAATTGAAATTTACGTCTTTCCTTAAATATTGCCTTTCAATTTTAGAGTAAATTCCTCCTAAAACTCATCATTTTTTGCACTCTCAATACCCACATCTAGCTTCTAGAAAATACTAGCAATGGGTTTTAGTCCATGCAATTTTTATAAAATTTATCTTTTATGTAATAATGTTATCCTTACACAACAGAAATTCTTGAGCCATCAAGCAATCTACATTAAAAAATATTTAGTACAATAATACTTAATATAAGTTTACTTATATAATAATAAACATATAGCATTAACCACTGGTGTTGAGGTATATGCTCCATTATTCATATATGTCTACTCTCACCTCAAATTAGACTTTACACAATTTTTGTATCGAACATACTTCTATATTATCATATCTAAATTTGATTATCTCCTTGGAGTACCTCCTTGATCCTCTTCTATTCCTAGGGTAATTTTTCTTTAAGTTCTAGCGGTGAACTCTATTATTTGGACTTTTCTTTATGTAAAAGTACTTGTAATTGGATTTGAGTCACGAGAGTTTCTTAAGGAGAACCAACTTAGTCAAGTAATCAAAAGTATATATTGCAATCCTTTAAAGTTTATGTAAGTAATCAAAAGCCAATATTTCAATCTTTTTAAATTTAACTTGAGTGATGCACCATACCAGGTCAGGCGCATACATCTGTCAATAGCTCATTTTTAACTATTTTTTGCTAAAAACATTTGCTTTCTATATTTAAATTTTCAATCTAGTGTAGCCTATCACAAGCTTTTATTTCTTGCCAAATTTGAAATACACCTATATAAAAGAGTTAAAGGTGCTTTAAACATGCAAATTTATCAATTGTAATTATTACTTCTTATTGTTAGGTTGAGGCCCAAATGTGGTTAGTGACTATTCATAACACCAAATTCCTTTTAGTAGAAGTTGACTCCTTAATTAAAATTGGAAGGAAAGTAATCACTCCACAAGTGAACACTTTTTACTATCACATGGACACAAGAACACATTTCTCTATCTCTCTCTCTCTTTGTTTGTTCTTGTTACGCTATATGCAAAAACTTCTCTCAACTCTCTTTGTTTGGTTTTGTTGCGCATAAGGAAAAGCTTCTCTAAACTTTGATTTTGCCACTTTGGGTGAAAATTATTGACTAAAGATAATATCATCTTATCCACTCCTTCGAACATATATGTTTAGCTAAAAGTAATATTATTCAAGTAAAGGATTCGTTTAGGTGGTTAATCTAAGTCACTTTTAAAATTTCATGATTCTTTCTAATACCGTATAGAAAGTTAGGAGTCTTAGACTCATAGATGATCCCTAGTGTGGAGGCTTTGGATTATTGAAGTCTATAAATATACAACTTAACACTTGATGAATGTAATTTGAGTGTGGCCAACCATCAAGAATCCAAATTTATTCTTCTTAAAAAATTCCTTTGCAAGAAGAAAAAAGAGGTATGCAAAAGATTATAATTTTTTTTTCTCAAACTATAGTGAAATTGAAACTACGATTGAAATTAAACAATAGGAGGAAGAGTGCAAATCCATTGAGTCAAGATCTGATTTAAAATTTTCATTATCAAGTTTGAATCATATTTCAAATTTTATGGGTTAAAAAGAGCTATGATATCATGTTATTGCAGTTAAAAATCAATACTCAATAATATGTAGATCAACTAAAGAAAATAATTATTTTCAAAGGATATTTATTCTCAAATACAATATAGAAATGTTATTTTGCTCTAATCCATACTATGTATGATAATCCAACAATATTTCTTGGGTTTTGATATACATTTCTTCCTTTGGGAAGCTAGCTTCTCACATTCACTTGCTTGTTTAATGGGAAGCTCTTCAAACTCCATTGGCCCCGATGTAGTTGAAGAGAGATAATACATTTGAGTAATATGATACAAGGTATTTTATAATGTTACCATTATAAACTTCCAAACATACATTTGGTGATAAGGCAAGGTCATATCATTATCCTCATGGCTCTTTAACTTCTAAATTTCTCTTCAAATATAAAGGAGGCTATTTCTATAATGATCTACCAAGTTTTACTACTATTTAGGTTTTTTTAATAATATCTTGGAAAGAGAAATCATTATCTCAAGAAAATAAACGCATGGACATACTTTGTGTTTCTTTATTTCATACAAATACAAGTATATAGTACATTTTATTGAAAGAGGTATCATAATTTGGATCATAGACACTAGATATACTTTTCTCAAATGTAAGGACTTCTTTGACATCTTGCATAGCTCACAAAAATGGAAAGAATAGAACTTATTTTGTGGAATATTGAACAGAAGGTACGAATATCTTTCAATGGTTTGTGAAGGTTAAGAGGACAATGGCTTCAAAGATTATAATCTCTTGATGCTAAGCTTGGTCTTGTAGCAAATATAGATTACACATTTGGTGAAATTGCATGAAGATGATAAACCTTT
The DNA here is from genome assembly GCA_948567375.1 of Lunularia cruciata. Lineage (NCBI taxonomy): Eukaryota > Viridiplantae > Streptophyta > Marchantiopsida > Lunulariales > Lunulariaceae > Lunularia > Lunularia cruciata. The sequence continues at coordinate 45,219,745 of OX419761.1, read as the reverse complement.
GCATCTTGTCTCTCATAAGAAGCTACGAAAGGAATCCAAAGTTTCTTGAAGAAAGGAACTTTCTCAATGCATATATGGTCTATGAATTTCATAAGTGGATGAATGCTTGGTAAGATATTTAAGATAATTTGAATTTTAACATTTCTTAAATGAACTATTCCTTTGAAAGCAACTTGGTTAACTATCTTATCACTCCATAATTGGAAATGCTTGTATAACTTATCAACTTTGAACTCATTTAAGTGCAATAAAATATATGTTTTTTTTTAAATACCTAAATTTTGCAAAGTACTTAAACATACTTTGGAACAATAATATTTCCTTGCTATATATTTAATTGTTTCTTGATAATCTTTTGATAAAGTATTTTGCCATGAGATTCAAAAGAGATCATCTTATATTTGCATAAGAAGAGAGCTTGAAGCAAATTGTGGTTCATACAAAGTATTTTTGAAGTATTTTTGGAGGTAGAAATGACTCTCTTCTTGATTGGAAGGAGTGGTCTACTCCAGAAATAATATAGAGATAAGAACCCATGTAGTACATCCCACTTATTTCCTCTAAGTTAAAATTATTAAAAAAATTAGACAAAGAACTACTTGTAGTAGAAATATGATAACTTCTTGCTTAAGCACAAACTCTACCTAGCAAAGGAGAGAAACCAAATGCTACCATATCCTCTTTGTTTTCAAGTCCATGGAAGAACCAGAATTGGAAGTAGATACAAAAGGAGACTCGACTTTATGTTTATTATGTAAATCCCTAGATGAAATGTTTTGTCAATTCTTAGAGGCAAAGATGAAAGAGATTCAAAACATTGAGGTTGAGGATATATATATAAAATCATGAATTCGAGGAGAAAGATAAGGAGAGAAAGGAAACTTGTTTTCTTTGAATATATTGTGACATCCTGAGGAGGAGTGAATGAGATATTAATTTTTGAGTGGTTATCTTTGATGGTGCTTGATATCAACTCTTCTTCCTTTGTAGCATATAGTGCATACCCAAACTATCCATAAAGGCATCCTTTGCATGAGAGACAAGCCTAACACGATCTCTATTTGCAATACAAGGAGTTGGAGTTCAAGGAGATTCTTAAAGAATTGTATAATTCATGGCAAGGTGAAGTCATAAGATAAAAAGGCAAATTTTGAAAGAATATTGAATGAAATAACATATTGCAATAATTGAGAGCCATCAAATTTTATGGAAGAAGTTCTTATAATCTTTTATATGGATTTAGACCTAGACCCAATTTTCAAGGTAGAAAATAATCTTTTATCATTGTTCTTACTTTTACTTGAGCCATGGGTATAACACTAGATTTGGTTAAACTTATGGCTCAACAGAAAACACTCTATAAAGTGCTTGCTTATTGGTTTAACTAGTTGATATTATAATACCCATGCAATGTCTAGTCTGCCTCTACCTTGTGCTTTTGTTTAAAATAGAGGAGTTGATGAACATCTAGTGCTGGAATTAGACCTCCAATCATCCAAAATCACATTATGCATTAGACCTTTCCATATACCAAGATCAACTCAATGCTTTATATGAACCTAGAATATAAATCTTCACCTTTTGATAAACACAATTTTTATTCTTCCTCTTAAGGTTTGCCCAAAATAATAGATAACATCTCCATTCATACAAATAACAAATTTATCTTTTTTCACTTATTATGCTAGTCCCTCGTGTTTCTCCAATTGTTTGCAAAGGCATTACATACACGGTTGTGAATCACAATACTTCATGGCTACAGGTATTGGATGTAGAACCTTCCTCCTTATCTTGGCTATCCAAAACTAATTGCATCATATTTGCTCTAAATGTCTTAGAAATCTCTTCTTTGAGGACTTAGAATGAAATATGATTACCAAAACATATGAAGTACATAATGAGCCAAATTTTGCTAAAAGATACATAATACAAAGAACTATTCAAAAATTGAGAGAAATCATTTGCACTTAAAGTCCTTCAAAAAGATATTTATAAAATTTATATTATTTTTACATCTAGGTTTAATTTGTAAGAAATAAATTTCCATAGTGATTAATATCTATTTGAACAAAAAGATTCCAAAATTGCAAATTGGAGTGATCTATATGGCCACACCTTTTTAAGAAGGAAAAAAACTTCTAAAAAATTTCATTATTGTTTTCACATTTTTGAAATTAATTCCTATGTCTTTGAGTTTTACAATTTTTAGCTCAATAAAATTTTTTTGCCCGTTTTACTAAATCTAACCTACCTTTAATTTGTACCTTGTCCAAGAACATCCTTTTATCCAAGAATAGCTTGACCAAAAATTATTTACACAGTTTCAATACATCTAAAAAAAATTTTAAGCACCAAACCTAAAAGCAAACTTAAGAGATGATTAAATCTTTTAGATTTAGCATAGTTGCACTATTTGATCTTATCACGGGAGGAAATATTTAGAGAAGGAAGGAAAAATATTAAATGTTATGATCAGTTTCAATACGTCTAAAAAACTTTAAAGCAACAAACCTAAAAGCAAACTTAATAGATGATTAAATCTTTTAGATTTAGCACAGTTGTATTATTTGATCTTATCACGGTAGGAAATATTTAGAGAAGGAAGGAAAATTATTAGATGCTATGATCATTGATAACAAAAGTGCAAATTTTCAACTCGATCTTTAGTTGAAGAAGCTCTAGTTCCCATTCTTGAAAGATATACATAAAGCGGCAGTCATAGAGATGGATAGCAATAGTTAATAAGCTATTCTCTCCTCTTATATTTAACAATAAATTTTTTGATTTTTCAGTTTATTCAAAAATAAACTAGTTTTTATTATAATATTAAGTGGTAGTTAGTTAGAAATATTGATTGGAGTTACAAGTAAAGTTTCTTGGCCACTTAACATTGCAAGCCTATAGTTGAGCTTCTTCATTCATAGCACAATATCATGTGTTAAGTTTCTCAAAGCCAAGCTATGGTTTGTAGAGCTCGGTATATTGAGGCAAACATATAGCTTCTTGGCCACTTGATTGGGCTACAACTTGAGTATGGCAACGCTTGGACTCTCAAAATGAAGCACTAACCTTTGTAACCAAATATTTTGGTTTATCTATTGTAGTACTGGGAGTTTTCTTTTGTTTTTTGTTTTTTTGTATCGAGAAGAGTGTTGGATCTATTCTTCCAAAGAAGAAACTTTATATCTAGTCATTATTTGGAAGTATGTCTATTTTCCAAGGACATCCCTTGAGAAGATGAGGTTACTTTCCCTTAAGAAGATCATGGACTCCCTCTTTCAAATATTTTTTCATTTCATTTTGAAATATTCCAAAGACAATTGAGGGATGTTTGGAAGAGGTTGGCCCACATATTGGGAAGATCTTTTTCAACTTATTCAAAAGCTGAGGACATTTATTGGAAAATGAACAGGGAATTTTTCAGCACCCTCTTCAAGCCATTATCTTTGTTTTTGTATGTCCAAATTAATATATCTTTATTTCATTAAAAGTTTCTTCTTGTGAGCTTTCCATTGACACCAAAATTGCAAAGTTTGGATATCTATATATAAAGTTATAAGCCTTGGAAATTTTAGCTTTAGAGGTAAAGAGGCAACACATTTAGTGGACCATATCCTTGCCTTCACTCCCCCAGACTTCCCACCAAGATTCTAGTTCCTAATAGGAGGGTTGAGGTATTGAGTTCTCCTCTAGGAAAGGATGATATTGTAATTCATTTATCTCAAACACTTTGGTTCAAGTTATAGCTGATGCTCATTCACTCCCTTGCTTGGGGAATAAATAGACCTACTGCATTTTGATAAGATGTTATGTCCCTAGAACCTCCTATTTGGCACATACTTACCCACCTATAGCGGTATTACTACCCCTTCTTTGTACCTTTGATAGTACCATACACCACGCTTCCTCCACTCTTTTAAGGCCATATATGCTCCCACAAGTATAAATGAGTGGTGGAGAGTTCAAATAGCTATGGGAAGAGCTATTAGAGGATGTGGTCTCAAATTACAAGAGGTCATTGCACTTGTAACATATTTAGGATCATGGATTTTAATGACTCTTCTATTGGTAGATAGGTTCTTATACAAGGTTTGCCCTTCTTTGCTTGCACCTTTAACAACAATGGATTGAGGTACTTATGATTTCAACTCATATCTTTGTTTGGCTTATTATCTACCACCATGTCATGCACGCAAAACACTCTCCCTATTTATTGACTTTGTATCACTAGACTCTAAGAATATTTATGTGGATCTCAATCAGCATATGCACACTCACATCCTTACCAACATTCTCATTGATGTGCCTTTATTTAATAGAGCTAGGATTCTTTCTTGTGGAAGGACAGGCTCGATGAGCTTAGCTCCACATATCTCCTTTAATTAAGGACATTTGCTTCACATGTGAGGACTTTACTGTGGCACTCTACATGCATTTGTGTTTACTACATCTAGCACTTCTAGGGCTACTAGACTAGTGTGCTTGTAAATCTATATATGTCACACATATTTTTGATATGGCACACTAGAATATATTAAAGATATTTTAATATTATGAATAGAATATATTTATGAAATTCTAGAATATGCCATATTGGTATTTTTTATGATTTTCACACTAGAATTCATGATACCATCTAAGATACATTGGCATAGATCCTATAATTTATTTGGTCCCAAGTACAGATTGAGCAATGGTTGGGCCTGCTTGGACCATTGCCTCGGGTAAGGGAAAATAAAGTCCATTCATGGATAGATAACATACTTTGTTTGATATGCTTGTAGAGTGTAGTCTACAAGCAAAGTCATTGGGACGATCAAACATTAAGGTAGGAGCTACAACAATCATCACCACCAAGGAAAGGACCATTATGTACCACAACTCTCCTCCAGATGTTTGGTGCTTGAGAATTTTATGCATCTTCAACTTCAATTGGGTGGCCTCCTTCATGATGTAACATAAGGTTCCCTATAGACTAGAGGAGCTTTGGGTTGCCTTGCCAACCATTCTCACCTCTTATGTTTGATAGAGGATCTCGACTACCTCACAATGCTCCAAAACATTGGATCTTCATAGACGAGCTCCCATGATGACTAGTACCCTCCCTCTCCGTTTACTAGATATTTCTTTGCAGGACCTATATAGCGCAATTCAATTGGAGATTACTTTGTTTCTTTTGGTAGAGGTAGAGGGTGTATTATTTGCTTGGTTTTTAGCCTCTCTATTGGTTTCTCTTGGGGCCCCTTGAGTGTCTTCCCTTTCGCATTAGTGGTGTCATTGGTGTCATTGTGGATATTTTTTAACTTCAAGGTATACTATTTGGCCTTTTTTACTTCCTTAAATTAAGGATGATGATACTTATACAGACTAGTTGATACCCTCACCGTGAGGTGTTCCCCTCTATCTCATCTGCATTTCCGCCGCGAGTATTTATCTCTATAGGTAGACTTTGTAGATTAAGTCATCGGGATATTACTTATAGTATCTTCCAATATTTGACTCCACTTCTTGTGCATAAAGTAGATGAGGTATCAAGCTCACACTGGGATAAAGATTAAACTAAAAAGCGTTCACATAAAAGCAACGATTATTTCTATCACGGGTACTCCAACCTCCATGGTTGGAGTAACGGTTATAGGAACTTTCGAAGCATGCCGCGCAATGCTGGTTATCTAATCAGAGTTAATGGGCATCGTGTAAGGTATAACAGATGGACCAGATTGACGTACATGAGAGATCGTGCCGCTCTGGATGTGCCTGCGACTTCGATTTAACCTCTAGTTTGCGCCGAAGCCTGCCCCTGTCGCCTACGGTGCGTACTGGAAATCCATCTACATGTGGGGATGCACGGAAGCCAAGAGTTTTTCAGAAGGAAGAAAGCGAGGTGTGCGTCCCTGGAACGGACGAGTTCAGTCATGGCCTTGTCCAGTGCAGCCTTGACGCTGAACTCCTCATTTTGCAACAGAGCTTCGAAGGGTCCTCAGTTGCTTTCACAAAAATGTTTGGTTCAGTTTAAAGGTAAGTGTGATGGACTGAATTACTTACCTCTGATTGACAGAGACAATTCTCTACTGCTCTCGTGCCTGTCAAGTTAATCTTATCGCAGTTGGAGACAATTGGCTGTCATTGTGCGTAGAACTGATGTAGGCTATTCAGAAGATGATTATTCGAATGAGCAGAAATGGATCATTACGCAACTTAGTAATTCGCTGTGTGCTGATAGAAATCGGAGATTTGTCATTTCTACAGTCGATGGCGTACATTGCCGACGAGCTCCATCGAGAAGAAGCGATGCTCGTTGTGTACTTGTTCTCTCTGAAAGGTAAAGATTCAAGCTACCAGGTCGATTTCTTGTAGACCTGGGGAGTACATAACTTGTATAATAATCCTTGAAAACTTTCATGATTATGCGATGCAGTTTGGATGTAGCTCGAACTGAGGACTAAGTTTTTGCTGTTGTAAAAGGAGTGCTTTGAATGCTATTGACAATCAGTTTTCTAGAACACGGACACCAAAACATTTGAAGTCTCTAGAATGCATCAAAGAGGTCTTGACGTACGCTGTCAGGATACAGGTGTGGTAATCAAGCTCATCTTGGAAATATCAGAGGAAGATAAAATCAAATCTTGGACCTGCGATTAGTACAAGAGAATCACTTGCACTGAGTTTGGTGCTTAGATAATAAAAAGCGACTTCAACCAGCCCGGTTGAGATTGCAACAGCTGGTTATAGTCAGATTTAGTTTCATAGCTGTGAAGTTTTTAGATTCTGTTGTTTAGAATAATGTTGGGAGAAAGTTCTTGGTTGAATGTAAAGTAAGAAAACAACGTTGCCGAACAAGAACCTGAACATTTTTCTCATGACTGCTTAGATGTCGCATGCTAGTATACACGGGGTGTAGTTGCAACCGAAATATGTGTGTGCAGCATGAAGCTGGAAGTACCTTGGAGGACCGTGCATGAGTCGTCTCTGAACCCACAAAGCAGATGAATGTTGTTTAAGAAAGACTTCTGCTGATAAACTATTGGTGTATCTACCTGGAATCTGTATTGTTGAAGTACATCTAAAGTCCATCTAACACCTTTGTTTCGATGAACTATTCCGAATATATTATAGGTTGCTCTAGTAGGAGTCTCCCAGTTTTTGATCTGCCGAAATACCTGTGATAATGACATGTTGTAGCCTGAAATCTGTGTAATTCTAGTCTTCAATAATTTGTCACAGATTAAGCATGTCTCGCTGACAGCAGATTATGCCCGTGTGCTCTTTCATATGTGCAGCTATGGTGCAGTGGCCGTTAAAGGGACCGGAAGGCCGAGTATGGAGGATACGTTGGCCGTCGTAGTAGATCCCAAGGGAGCAGAACCTTCCTTTTTTGGTGTATTCGATGGTCATGGTGGGATCGCTGTTGCAGAGTGAGTTTCGTTGTTGGAAATAGTTTTGTCTTTTGAGGGTATTTGAATTTGTCCCAATCCCAGTTCCTTGCAAAGAGTGCAATTTGATGTCCTTACTGGTCGTTCGCTTGTTGTTGAATATATCTTATCGCCTTGTGCTTCCTCTGGCTGTTGCAGCGTTTCAGGACTCATGCGTCCATAGTGCATGCAGTGATACACTCTATCCAGTCCCCTAATGCTATGCTCTACTTTACTTCCCCGGGCGAAGTAAAGCAGAGTGGAAATCGTTCAAAGAACGATTTGAACGATTTCCACTCTACTTTTTCCATACCCGAAATCCGGGGTGTCAATCACTGTTCTCAATTCATTAAGTTTGTTTTTGACTGTTTCACATTCCCTTGTTTCGAGAGTTCTTGATATGAGTTGACTCTTCGTTTCCTCAGTACACATCGGTTCACAGATTCTCTACATGTAGTTATATATGTTCGTTGCTTGACAATACATGCTTTTTATGAATTAGATTTCATCTCCTATTGAAATATTTGTTAGTCAGTTCTGCTTTCATTTTATTGCCATTTCATCTACATTTCATTTGCATTTTATGAGTTCTGGATCCCCCGTTCCTCGAACGGCTTCTGTCCTCATATTTCCAATATCTTATCTTGGTGCAAAATATAGGCCCATGTCCTTTCGTGTTGAGAGTGTCTGCATTGAACGCATCGATACTTACGAAATCCTACACGATGAGTTCAGCAATATGTAGTCCACCATAGTCTTTGGTCCTAGGTGGGTTTGGCTCCCCCTTTCTGGGAACGCCTGCTCCTCCCATTCCTCTTATAGTCTTGAAATACTAATTTCTTTCTTCAGCGCTGTTAATTGCATAGCCACTATAAGCTTTAAAACCTCCACATTGACGGTTGCCAGTTGCCAAATGAATTTTCGAAATGTAAGTTATTGTTTTAGTTTATCTTACAATTAAATCATAAAGTAAATTGATTTTATCGGTCTTCATCTGTCTTGAATTTCTTGAAATCTCTTCCTTTGCCACGTATTTATCCATCTCTATCTCGTACTTTTACCATCTATTCCACCTTGCATATCGCCTTTAATGGATCAAGTGGGGTACAGTGGCAGATGTTTTAGAGAAGGATATGTTTTTTAAATAACTCCCCTCTCTTGGCAGCCTGCTGAAGACTGGCTTCTGGCCCGTGTACAAAACTCAGCTTGCAGGTAATATTCAGATGTCTGCTCTTCCTCCACAAATAGCAGTCTTCTACTCCAACCCCAGTTGTAGCCATGCTTCTGCTACTCAGGTTGACCCCCAATTAATTTCATAAGCATCTGTTGAGTGCACGGAATTGCATTTACTGTGGAGGATCTGTAATCAACCCATTCTGTGTTCGAATTGAAGTGTACCTTCAGTCGTCGTGATACACGAATGCACATCCAATTTTGGTCGAGGTAGTTCTGAGATCCTATGTATTTCCTAGATTACATGGAAGGTAAAGCAAGTGTACCTTTCTTAAATGCTTCTTGTGAAGTGTATGAATCATAACCTAAGGAAACCTACTCACAACAAAAATATGCAGATTTGTCAACGAGAATATAGTCTGAATAAATTGTTTGTGGTAAGTACATAGTCACCAGCGCTTACCATATCTGGACGGATTTGCATACATTATAAGAAGCATATATCCTGCAGGTCCCGATCTTGTCAAAGCCACGGAGAGAGCCTACTTCGAGTTTGATCAGCTGACACTGGTATGCTTGTATGAGAAGTGTATCAAGCTGACGAATAAATTGTTTGTCATGCAGTAGAGACAGGGCTGTGTTAAAAGTAGTCATACAGAAGAGAGTCAGTTGACTTCAATTTAGTATTGTGCCCTGGCATGAAGGTAACTCACTTGTTGTCGTTCCTCGCAGGCTCAACCGAAAGGATTGTTTGGTGGTATGAGAGAGAGGGGTGTTGGTGGATCAAAATGTGGCGCCACTGCTGCAGCAGTTGTTCTCAAACCATCGGAAGGTCTGTCAAACAAATGCGATGCTCCATTGTAATACGATTTTTAAAGAGACTAGGAAGTCAACGACGCCTTCAGACTTCAGCTGTTCTCACTTATCGATATATGTTTTGAACAGGGGGAAAGCAGACCATGATTGCTTCCAATGTTGGAGATGCACGGGTGGTCCTTTCTCGTGGGGGAAACGCTATCCAGTTGACCTTTGATCACAAGGTTTGAATATCGTCTTTTTAACATGTTTTGTTTACCTATACACTAGAGCTGCTACACGCAGACAACCTGCGTTACATCATCCCTCTTACGACAAGAAAATTTTCAGGAAGACTAGGATTGAAACTGCCAAGACTTTGAAGGAAATTACATATCACTTATGGAGTACTCAACTCTTTTTCATATTTTCTTATCACATGCAACCCTACTAGTCACAGGTTACTTAGTCATTTCACTCAAGTGCTGACCGCTGCAGAATCTGCAGCGTTGTTATGCACTCTATAAACAGACAAGTTTACCCAGCTTGGAAATTCACCGTATAATTCAGCTTGAACAGCATAGTATCTGTTTGATCATGAATTGTCAGTTGAAGTGCTGACTTCAGCCTTGCTTGCTTAAACTGATGTGCAGCCAGATGTAGAAGCTGAAAGAAAGAGAATCGAGGCAAAGAACCCCGTACCCAAGAAGCCATTGGTACGTTCTTCTGAACTCTGTACTTGTCTTATGTGCCATATGTTCGTACAAGTTCAGTGGAAGTCATCCAGCTTGGAAATCGAGACTCCGGACGTATTAATTTTGAGTGAAAGATAGAAGGCATAGAAACATCGCCAACACGAGACCACATGGAGATCTTGCTTTCATCAAACTCATAAGAATCCTCAAGTACCTCTGCTATCCCCCTGTCGAATATACAGTTATGGTCGTTGACACACTCTTTACCTGATTGATGAAATTATAGATCTTACATTCAACTAATCTGCAGGGGCTACATTGCTTGCTTTGGAATAATACCTAAACGTCTTTGAGGAGTCAGGGGAAAATAGAAAGGTAAGGTCCAACTTTGGAGATCTGTAAAGTTCGCCGTAAATCTGAAGTGTGAAATGTCGCCGTTCTACTTTTGCAGGTGGTGAACGTTGGTGGAACCTGGCGTGTAGGTGGTCTACTTGCTCTCTCAAGGGCTTTTGGTGACGTTTACTTGAAAGAGTATGTCTCCATAAAATTTTGACACATGGTTCGAACATAGAACTGGATTCTGGGGAATGTTTGGCAACTCGGATTGAAATCAGATCAGGAAGTTTTAACTTTAGAGTCATGTCTTCTACCTTGGCTGGTCGGTACTGTTTGTCAGCAGGGAATGTAGGTCATGAACAGTACGTTTTGGCCTTCATTCTGATTCCTTTGCCATTTATTTACAAAGCTGGTCGGACGGTACACGAGATGGAGCACGAGGTGGATTTGGATTAACGGCAGAACCACATGTTACTGTAGACACTCTGCTCCCAGGTACATGATGTCAAGTGAAATTATTCTGTACTTAACACATATAGCACAACTGGGGATCCGCACCTGCTCTTGCTAACTATATACAGCAGAACTGTCAAACTTTTCGGGAGAAGTATTCTTCTATATGGACTCTTCAAATGGCAAGCTTTGAGCTTCATGTTATTCTGACAGCAAGGATCTTCACTATCGATTGCAGAGGATGAGATGGTAATTCTAGCAACTGACGGGCTGTGGGAAAAATTATCAAATCAAGAAGTAGTTGACTTTTGCTTGTCAGCAGGGTAAGTACGAGACCATTTCAGCTGGAAATCATGCCTGTTTTACGAGTTTATTTGGGTTATGGTGTGCAAGGTTTGTGATAGAGCGCATGGTTGCAGCGTTGTGAGATTAGGATAAACAATGAGAGGCAGGATCGTAAATTTTCTACTTTCATCTTGCAGGAAAGATCAGCCTCTGAACACGATTATCGACAATCTTATCAAACAGGCTCAGGAGCGTGGATCAACGGACGACATTTCTGTTGTCATAGTTCGTCTTTCTTAGTTTGTCAAAGCTGCAAAATGCCAAGAGCAAGGCACGCTATTGTAACAGTAAATTCAAAACCTGTGAATATGAGTCAACTTATTTAACTTAAGCATGTCAAACGCTCTCTTAGTATATACTTTCTGACTGGATACACTGAGTGGAAACTACGTAGAGCTTTTCTCGGCAATCTTGAATCACGCCATGAAAACTTTATACTCGCTGCTTGAAATGCACCATTGCAGAGAGCATAGAAGCGTCTATTCACTTTGTCGTCATCCTCGCCCAGCGCATGAGATAGAACTACGCATAGAAAGTGCCATAATGACTGCTGTGATGTACTCTTCAAGTTCAAAATCTTACTTGAGGCCCCACACTTGCAGGTCGCGTAGTGCACATGATTAGCGTGTCGGACTTCGAATTTGGAGGTCGGAGGTTCGAATCTCCTCGTGACCAGCAAATGTTGGAGGTCAGGAATAAACAATGCAATATTGTGCATATGTCCAAGATTGATGATGTGGGATGATAGAATCATACTTGGTTGGGGGGCCTCAACCGTCTATGAATGGTGTTGTGATATTCTCTCAATTGGACTTTTGGAACATTGTATGCACTAATTTCCATGTGTCCAAGACCGGAGATATGGGATGATAGATGATATCTGGTTGGGGCTCAAAGGGACGTCTATAAATGGTTTATGTGGTATCGTTCAAATGCCGAGTCCCCGTTATGGAGAGCAGAGACACAAAAGAAGTTGATATTAGCTATCCTGTGTTGTATTATACATTATATTTAATTTAGTTTATCCATCTGTTGTTTCCTACTTGTCAAAAGTGGAAAGTGCACGCTTGCCGTTTGCGATGAATAGGTCAAGCTCTTCTAAACCTTCTTTCGATGTGATGCTAATATTTTTTTAAATCCAGAATGAAAGTTTACATAAGTCTTTGATGAGATTAATCACTGTTCAGGAAATGAATTTTATTTACTTTCTCCTATTCGTTATTTCCTATTGGTGGAAAGCGTACCATTTTCGATGGAGACAACAAGCTCTTGTAGACCTTAAACTAGTAATTTCAATGCTAATATTCGATAAAACTAAGATGAAAATTACATAATTCAGTAATCGGATTACATATTGGATAACATACGATTTATCATTATTGTTTATCATGAAGGGATGTCTTAAGAGGAATGAGGCTATGTCCTTATAATCTTATTTTGAACTTTAATAGTTTCTCTTTTAACCAACAGGTTTTTTAAATCCTATATTAGGATGAATACAATAAGCATCATCAAAAGGTGGAATTAGAAAGCATATATCAAGATATAAACACTAACAATATAAACTCCAATCAAATTGACATACTATGTTGTTATTGAAATATGGGTAGGTACTCGACACTAAGTTCCTCGTGATTAGGCTTTCTACAAAAGGAATTAAGGATCCAAATTAACTTAGTGTAGAGGGGACTTTACCCGATTTGGTTCTTGATAAGTATCTAGAACTTTGCACCGAATATCATCATTACCAACATCGAATGGACTACCACAACTACCTCCTCTTTAACCCAACTCTCTTATAGTCAGTGTTCCTTACGAAACAAAGAGTACTGACGGTACAATCCATAGGAGAGTAGTCTTATAGGAGTAATCGTACTTCTATTACAGGTACGACCTTCACAGTGTAATCCATAGGGGAGCAATGTTGATAGGAGATGTTGATAGAAGAACAGTCACATTGTCGCTTTTTACAATGTTCTAATCCGAAAATTATTTAACTTGTACAGATTTGATATTCGAGGTACAGGAGAATAATAATATTAAATGATGTTGTCGTAATGTTTGATAGTACGGAACCTGTGTGATTTTCATACATTTGGCATTCTAGATATATTAAAATAAATTTCTCATTCTAATTCTATAGAAATCTAATCTCATTCATCTCATAGTTTTCATCCTTGTAAGACTTGATAGGTCTTCCATCCTTCTTGGAATCTTATGTGTGTCTTCTCGATATCCTTTGTGTGTCGCTTCGGTTCCTTCATTTAAGGGTCCTTTTAACACTATTTGAACACAGCCCTGGATTCTGACAACTTCCTCTCTCTCTCTGCCTTCTTCTCTCTAAAGACCTCCACGAACCACACTTGCCCTCTCATCATATCTTTTAGCAACTATGGATTACATCAATGGGACTCATTATGCATGGGTCCATATCCGTGTCTTCTTCCCCTCTTTCTTGGTCCGCAATTCTGCTTCTTTCTTGTTTAGTCTGCTTCTTTCTTAGAGGAGTGGTTTGGCATCCTCCCTGTATTTCCTTTCTCTTGTTATCTTCTTTCTTTTTATTCACTATTTTATGATTAGAATAAATTGAGATTATCATTTCAATTTCAAAAGAGAATCAATCATTTGGCCCCTACCTCCCAAACATGAGTGACATGGGTATCAAAATGTTATTCTACCTCTATATGAAATGAAATATATCATCAAGGGATTTAAAAAGACCAGGTCTGATGCTCAGTTATCTCTTCTCTTCAGAGGTTGAGAGTATGGTTATAATTAAGTATATGTGGCTTATGGGTAATAGATCGTATGATTATGTGGAATAGAATTGAGACATATTACCATCATTATGAATATGCTATTTTATACAATTAATTCCTTTTCTTTGCAAGGGCTGACCAAACATTAAGAATATTAGATTGGAGGACAATACATCTTCAAACACGAATAGTGGTACTTGGACAAATTTTAACCATTTAGCATTTTTTGTGCTCCAATATTTTCTTGAATCCTACATTCGAATGGTCAAGTGTAAGACATCATGCATTTAGTATCCATAGTGAGAATTTAATAACCCAATATTCCATCTATCCATCCGCAAAGCCTTGTTACATATTTATGTGACATAAGAGTGTCATAAATAAAAATGAATTCAACAATGTTGAAAGATATAGACTTCATGTACAAAACAAACGCGACAATTGCACCACATCCAAGATTTATAAGAAAACAGTGGATATCAATTCCAAAACTGTTCCAATCCATGCATCGACTTCTTATGGCTACACTGCTCTGCGGAAGCTCAATATTTGCACCAGTAGACTTCACCATGCCGTGGAATGTACACTCTAGTCTAGATGCTTCACTGGGAGCGATACAGATTTTGTGCCGGATTTCTTTGTAGGTCTGATTTGAACAACACACTGACTCTGCAACAGGTGAGAGCGAACTAGTCACAACTAACAAAGAAATTTGAAGTTACTAAAAGCTCTATGTTTCCTCTTCTGCACAACTTCCAGCAGTTTCATTTGGTTCAGCTGTGAGCAGAATTCAAAGTTAGGCCAATGGCATTGACAAAGCATTCTACTTCATGGAAATGGCAAGCTTAAGTAAGTTAGCGATAGACCGGGACCAAATTTTGCTAGACAGATGCAGCTGGTGGGATGTGTATTGTTTGTTGCTCTTCCTTGCAGAAGAAAAAAGTCCTTGAAGATTTACCTTCACATGATCACCATGCACTCTCCTATTGCAGTTGCAGAGCAATGAAACAATCAAGAAGGTTCACGACGGTAGGCATTTGAACCAAGCGAAGGCGTTGTTACTCGTGTTAAAAGACTGCAACCTTATGCAAGCATGTGTGCAATTGAACGTTCCCCGGGACCAGACGTGGAGAAACGAAGATATGAGCGCAACATTCACATAGAGCAGGATTTCTGGACGTCCGCATGTCCAAATTTCACTAGTTGTTCGTTATCTCCAAACAGTTGCTGCAAACAAAAAGCTATGTACAGGAGGATGAGCTGAGTTTAGGTAAGGTGAGGTGAGAGGTACTGTATTCATGTTGATGAATGAAGGGAAGCACATGTCGTCATTGGGAGTAAGGAAAGGATAGACTCTGGATTAATGTCGGAAAAAATTACGTATAAGCCGCACGAGGGTGACATTACCGCTAATCCCACCTACAGGGGTGGAACTTCTCTGGAGCAGAGGCTCGGCCTCATCAGGCGTGGACAATGACGAGTTGTCTTGATGTAAGTAGAAAGAGTTGTCCTCGGAGTTGAGATTTGTAGAAGATGTCAAGTTCGGTGAGGATTTGAGAAGATCTTCCATACGGTAGTGTAGTGCAATTTGGTGGTACGGGAACGCTGGTCTCGAAGAAGGAACGTGAGGCATAGGAATAATCCCAGCTAAAATGTCCACCACCTGACGCATGGAAGGCCGGTCATTGGGATTTGGATGCGAGCATAAAAGGCCCAGAAGGAGCAGGAGTTCGGCCTGTGATTTATCATAATTCTCCTCCAACCGCAAATCAACGCTTTCTAATATTTTACCCGCATCAAAATTGCTCCATACCCAGTTGACTAAAATTGTTTCGTCCGCCGCCAGCCACTGATCGAAAGCCACTCTACCGCAGGCAACCTCCAAAGCGACAGCTCCAAAGGCATACACATCCGTCTTGTCTGTGAACCTGCCGGTGACTGGAACCTCCGGAGCTATGTACCCAAAAGTTCCTGCTACCATGGTGGTGGCAGGATTCTGACGACGATCCACCATGCGAGCCAGCCCAAAATCTCCCAACATGGCGTTATACTCCTGATCAAGCATTACATTGCTGGACTTTATATCCCTGTGAATAATCTGCTGTCGCCAACCCTCGTGTAAATAGTGCAAAGCCGCTGCAAGACCCGTGATTATCCTGAACCTGTGCTCCCATCTGAGAACCCGATCTTCTTCGTGAAAGAGAGCCTTGTCTAAGCTTCCATTGGGCATTAGCTCGTATACCAGTAAGAGTTTGTCTCTATCGCTGCACCAACCTAGAAGCCTGACTATATTTCGATGTCGTAGCTGGCTGATGATAGACACTTCAGCCACAAATTCCCTCTTTCCCTGCTTGGAGTCGTTGCTGACTCTCTTCACTGCTACCGGTTGTTTCGTCTTCGGCATCACCCCTCGATAAACACTTCCGAATCCACCCTCACCTAGTTTACGATCCTCACGAAATCTGTTGGTGGCAACGCTGAGCTGCTTATAACTGAATCTCAGACTGTCAGCAATGCCAACCAGGTCTTCCACATCTTCGAATGCTTCCGCATCCGATGCATATTTCCTCTCCCACACGCATAGGCAAACTAACACTACAGACAGGACTACCAAAACCACAGTCCCTACAATAAACCCCATGATGAAGTCCTCATCATCATTATCCGGGAGAACCTCGAAGCTCCAGTCATAGATTGTGTAGAAGTTGTGGCAAGCGCAAAGCCCATTCGACCCAGAAAATCCTACATAGACTGGTCCGCTATCATCAAAAACGTCAAGAAAAGCGAGGGAATGGTTTAGAAACGCGTGGTTCGGTCTCGACATGTTGTGGTTGATCCTGACTTCCAGAATGCCGGACTCAGCATTGAAATCTATCCAAGCGTGTACAGGTAGACCTCCGTAAAGGATGATGCCCACGTCCGAGGCATCTCTCGAAGCTTTGGAGGTAAGGTTCTCGAGATCCATGCCGACGTGATTGTTGCTGATGTCGCCAAACTCGGTGTTCTTAAACGTGTCGAACTCGATTGCCAGGGTCTTGACCAATTGCTGCCCACTCCCATCATACACACCGAAAGCGCCCCCCGGGCTTCCTGGCCACTGAGAAACGTTGAGAATGACGAAGGCCATGCCATCGCCAGGATTGGCAAAATCAGCCGGTTCAATTGTGAACTTGAAGTAAGTGCTGAAGCCATGCCATCGGTTTTTCTTCACGTCCAGGAGTTGTATAGGCACGGTGTACAGAGCCATGCCATAGGTATTAAAGTAGAACTCCTCGGATCTGTTTCTACTGGTGGGAGTGAGCGTCAGAGCTCCTTCATAAGCAACGCTCGAAGTGCTCGCGTTCCCACCACACCATAAATTTCCTCGCTCATTGCACTTAAACGCTGATCCGTCTTTTCCAAGCGTAAAATTAGCGGTAGCAATTTCAACATGTGGTCTACCTAGAACTTTTGTACATGTGATCACAAGCAGTATCGGGACCAGCGTTAAGGCACTGGTTTGGAACATGCTTGCATTTACAGCCCAGGCCTGGGCTTTACCTCATCGATCCTCTGTCTCCCACTTAGTGGATCAACGAGTTTCAGTAGCATATCACATGAGAACGAAGAAGCTATAGCTATGATCCTACAAAATGATCCATACTTCAAGAGTCTATACGACTCTGAAGTATGCGGACCGGAAACAGCCTATTGCATATTGACACGAACTTGCACCTGCTGCTTTGGACCGAAGCCAAAGAGAATTTCCAGATCTAGGCCTGCCTTCAGACGCAATGCCCACCGGAAAGGCTAGCTAGACCGAATTTCTCAGGAGCACCATTGTCAAGATTGGAACATGAGACGTGTCTCGGATAGTCTACCAAACACCGTTTCCACTTTCCATCGAGTCCTCGTGCCTCCTCGGTGATGGCACAGGGTGACAGCGCATGCACCTCGGCACATGATGCTGCACATGTAGATCTCTTGCAGTAGTTGGTTGGCTTTCTAGGATCCAGGACGAGACTGGTTCAGGACTGGCTGGTTCTCATTACTTAGATGCAGACTACTGGTCTTTCAATCCTGCTGCCTCGATGCGAGTTCCGCGCATGACTCCGAGACTATTTAGTCTGCGAGTAGCTCGCCTCTCATGAGACGAGCACTACGGTCAGCCATGCTCGACTGCATCAAGCGCCAGTGAAATGCTTGATGTACATAATAGAAGTTACAGAATCATTGCTCGAGAGTGTAAATCACTTCCACTAGATCATGCGCTTCCAAAAGGGAATCATGCATTCACGATGCCGAAGCCCACGGAATTGTTATAATTGATGCTTCGGCCAAAGACTCCTGTTACTGGGATATTCCCTTTACTCAGGGAATCGTGCAGTCTAGCGAGCCGGACGCTCATCTTATCCTTCTGTTCTTTTAGGCCATGAACCGGCGATACTCGAGCAGCAAAATGGATGCGTGCCGAATTTACAGTTCGTGCTTCCGGATACGTGCCAAATTCTACAAACTTCAGAATTCTGTAGATTTTGTAGATGACTGCAAGTTTTGACTTAATAGACGAGCGATTGATCCCGCTGAAGACATCTAAACGCAGACGCCGGCTATGGGCACAGACAAAGGTTTCAGACATCTCTTCCCTATGGCAGCCTCAGTCGAGCATCAGGCACCAGTATCGGCACAGTTGAGTATTCCATATTACCATTATCTTCTGTGCACTTCCCACCAAATCTTAGCAAGGAAACGCAAAGGACTATCAACCGTAGACTTACACTGAAGTCTACATGTACAGTACAATCAGATCTTGGAGGGTAAAGAAAAGATCATCCTAACGTGATGTATGCTCACTGTAGTCCTCAACATCTTAGTTAAATGACCGTGTTTGGATAGTTCCCAGGTCCTGCATGGCCTTATCCAGCTAGGAGACTCCCGTGCTCTCTTATGGTAGTACTCCGTAGCCTGAATCCTGAACTCATGTCTCAGAAATCGTTGGGGGACGGTTAAAGTACATGTGTGTGTGTGTGTGTGTGTGTGTGTGTGTGTGTGGGTGGGTGTGGGGTTATGGCGTAGACTACATTGCCCATCACAGTTTCTCCAGCATTTCCCATTGTTGGCCTATAGAGGATAAGGAGAGTAAAACTACGCTTACCATGTGCACAATCTTAACGGAAAATCACCCGTTACTTCATTTTTAACTCATTGAACATTGCACGAACTTATCGCGGGTTGTATTGACCACTCGAGGATAGGACATTAGCTAGTGATATCGTACAGCAAAGCATAAACTTTGCAGGATAAGTCAATCAGGTAGATCTACAAGTCACTTAGAGGTCGTGGCTTTTCAGATAAAGCACAGACGGATTTTGCTGCCAGCAAAATTGAGGAAGTCTGTGACTTACTCTGAGCTGAACTTTAGAGTAGTCTTAAGATTTAGAAACACTAGGACAAACTTGTACTGTTGCAAAAGTCTGCACTGCATGCTCAAGCAATCCTGAGCATAAGCAGGCCTTGCAGCTGCGTGCCAACTCGCAGTTTCTGGAGTGGTATATGCACGAGCCTCCGCCCCCCATCCCCCACCAAAACAAAGCGTCTTGGAACTAGTATATCCCGCAATTCTAGATCAACTATCGTTGATCTAGAATTGGGAAACGTAAAAACATGGGAAGTTTTTTCCTTTCTCTGATAACTTTTAAAAAGACGTAAAGATAGAAGGTGTGATTCGAGTTTTCGGGGTGTTGGATAATGCTAACTACTACAAAATACTAAGCAGATGTCATACACATTTACGGTCACTAACACGCATCAGACATTTCCATAAAATTTAGTGATGCGGTATGCTTCGGTGAATGAAATCAAGGTTGCATTTTGCCATAGAATACCAAGGTAGATACTTGCAGGCAACAAAATATAGACACGCAGAATTATCACTTTGAAAGAAAGGAGCTCATCTAGGTTTTTTCTACCATCAATCCCAATGTGTTAGCTAAATTCAGGTTTTTGTGTATAGTTCAGCCTTTGCAATTAATGGATTTAGATTATCTACTTGAATTAGGAACACAAACAAAACAGAATCCGGAAAACCAAAACCCTACAGCTGGCCAGGGCTTACAGCTGAAGAGCAGAGTATACTTATATCCAAAACTCAGCGACTATTCAACCACTTAAGCAAGCAACAGAACCGTTGAAAGGATGCTTTCACACTAAAATCTGGACCAACAAGTTGATATACAGTGTCACCAACAGAGGAGCAAGCCTGTTGGAATCTTACGCCCTTTGTGCTTGGGGGGCGATTCCCCAAGATGACAACGGAAGTGGCAAGACAACCGGGCACACAACGAATATCATGGACCCTATCAGTCAATAAGACTTGTTCTGTACAGCAGTACCAAGCCCATTGGCTGTGTATACATGTAGGGAAGTGGGGAATCAGAACAGATAGGTGAAGAAGAAGCAAGAGAAGTAATAAAGGTGAAGTTCAATACCGCACTCTTATCCAAACTATAGAAAGGAGGTTCATGCGTTTCCAAGTTAAGGACGCACTAAAATCACAAGGACTAGACTTACTGATATGGATGCGACATGCACGAAATGATCATGTTTATGGATGATTGGAACCGCAACGGTTGCGGAAGTTGTAACAGTGAATATTGTTGCCTTGTCCCTTTCGGCTGCGAATAGTGCCATTGAGCATAGCAAGCAGCTCATGCTTTGGGATGTTATTGATGGCGTGTTGACGACTCCACGCAGATGTAACTTGCTATTCACTTGTCCATACTGCAAATAGTTTCCCCTGCCGCGCAACTCGTTCCATGGCAGATTTCTTGGATCAAGTTAGCATGACCACTCTTGTGTTCTGTCGGCGGCAACTCACTGAGGTAGAATTCCTTTGCAGTTTCTATGAGTCTTGAGAGGGGACTTCCGATTAAATCCCAAGAGCGGGGAAAAAACTTCATGACAGAACTGGACAAAAATTGTACGCTTGAGCGAAAGTTTGGGAGGATTGTTAGACGAATTCAATCTCCATGATGTGCCGAAATCTTTTAGAACATCAGAGGCTTAATGAATATATCTGATACGTAATTACTTGCTGACCTTTTCAGCGGGGCATTTTACTGAGAAAGGTCAGCATTCCTCTACAGAAGCACATTGACTTCGGTAACGATTCTTCTCACGAATCAAGGGCTTGTGGCACAACGAGTCTTGGACTTGTAGTAGCTTTGAGCCTGTAGAATGTTTTGCCTGTCTTCCAATTCGGAACGAAGTTTTTCTCAAACTCTAAACAATCAAGACGGTGGCGGAACTCAGAAGTCCTGGTCTGTGAGTAATATGGAAGACTCGCCTTCCATGATCTTTCATCACCATGTTTTGTTCCCACAGAAGCTGGAAAGAAGATAGAACAGATAAGGTTCCCATACCTAATCCACAGAAACCACGACTCTGTAGAGTACTAATCACACGATAGGCAGAAATCTGAATTTGTGCTAAACACGGTATCCCTATAACTGGAATCTTTCCTCCTGTATTTAAGTACGGAAAACGATACTTTCAGAGAAGATGAAATCATCCCACGGTACTGAAAAGGATAGAACTACAGCAATGATATGGAAAGACGCTCAATAGAATGAAGAACCTACAAGGGTGTGGTTTTAGGACCTTCAAGACATTATTAAATAGGTAGATGGGAAGCGAAGTTGGAGGAAAGATCTGACAACAACTTTGATTTATCAAAGTTATTGGCCGTAGGTCGAATAATGTCTTCGTTCGGTCTTAGACACTACGATATGCATGATATCGTAGAGACGCAGTTGTAGCTTCCGTCATGCATCTCTGCAGTATATATACCACATCGGCTTCCTTCCTCGTTAACCCTCATTGCATTCTAAAATGTCGAATCCTGGACTCACGTCATTGCTTTGCTTGATCCTTGACCTTTACAAGGTCCTGTAAAAGCACTGGTTGTGTTTTCCCTCAAACTCGCCATACACCAGCGACGGATAATAGAGATAAAACAATCTATAAAACTAGGGTACTTGTACTGATTCGAGTGTAGAAGGGTAGAGTGTTTGTTGGACAAAACTTGAACGTAAATCCTTTCTCAAAGGTAGACTGTATGCTAAGAGGATTAATCAGAATTGAACCCTAATAACGAAACAAGTACGGTCATACGACGCATGTGCAGATATGCTTACTTTTAAGTAACGTGCTTCAAGTATTTGGTATTGGCTAGCTGTCAGACCTGATCGTTAGGCATCTGCACCCATCGGTCATTCCACTGTTACATCTGGCAACGTCCTCAGTCCTGGAATCGCTTCTCTTAATGACAATTGTTCCTGAATTTTTACTCTACCTTCTATCAAGCTCCACAAAAGAACATGAAATTAGCTACACCCTGAACATGGTGGATTTGAAGTAACTGTCATGACAGCCGTTCTGATTCTCCACAGTAAGAACCAGACCTCGGTTCATAATGGTGACTTCCAAAAGAAAATAATTACCTGCGGCTACTAAACCTCTACATGAATCCTATCCTTCAAAACCCAGGGGACAGTAACCTACAAACACTGAGACATATAAGGGCAATAAAATAACCTATAGATGTCCCCACTACGATCTTTCTCAAATCTATTCCTAAAGCTTGACGAAATAAGGAGAAACCAAATGCAGCCAGAATGGTTCCGCAAACTGCTACCATCCAGTTCTCAAAAAATTCTACCATGGCCGGGGCAACAAAGCTGGCACAACTTGCACCAATGGAGCCAAGAGATCCGGTAAGGATAGTTCCCAATAGGGCAGCACCTAAGCTGTTAGTTCCACCGAAGATAGTGCTTGCAACTACAACACCCCCTGAAAAACTATGGAGGAAAGCCCCCATTAGAGGGTGACCATCTGATGTAGAAGATTTCGCAGCAACCAAGCCCAAAAGAAGGCCCTCGCCCAAAACATACAAACCTATACACATTGAGGCCATGAACGAGGTTCTCCGTAATGGACTCCTTATGTCAATGAGACCACTTTGTAACTTCTTCCTTTCCTTGTATTCAGATGTGGAAACTCTGTCCAGAAGAAATCTTCCGGCCAAAACGTATACCACTACTCCAGCCAGAAGAAGCGCCGCTATTGAGGAAAACCCCACATCCCCCTGAAGCCAGAATTGCAGTGGTGGCCAAGAGGCAAGCACGAAGGCAATTCCACATCCGATTCCAATCAGCAGCAAGGGAGGTAACTTACTGGTCTTCATGAAAAGCAGAAGCAGCACACCACCTGAAATGTGACCCAAACCGAAAAGAATCGCCGACTTCGCTGAATGTGCCAGCTGCATTCCTGAAAACTTGTCAAGGTCTTGAAATGTTGTACTTAGAATTTCCATGCACGCCACCGAGAGTGTGGCTGCTGAAGCCACCTGAGAGTGAGAAGCATCTTTGAAACTTTCGGGGATCACTTCAGCTAGTACCATCCAGACCATGCAACCAGCTGCAAATCCCATGCAAAGAGGCAGAAACTTTTGAAATGCCTGAGCACAGATGAAAGCAGGAACTGCCACTAGAGGTTGTGGCAGTGATGTGAAAATACTCCAAAGCATGGCATGGTGAGCTTTTACACCTCTGGACGTCAGCACCATGCACACTGCCATCCCCTCAGGAACATTGTGAACAGCAATAGCCAGGCTAACGACCAGCCCTTGTGGAAGGCCCTGTGGTCCAGCATAAGATACTCCTACACCTGCACCCTCACCAAGGGAGTGAAGAAACATGATACCAATCACAAGCACCATCTTGCGGGCGTCTGCACCTTTCAATTCCATCATTTTCACATCCTCATACTTGTCCAGTACTTTTTGACAGTAGAAGATGAAGAAACTACCGAAAAGAATACCCAGAACAACCCAGTTCCCACCTCCATGCTTCTGTCCTTCTTGTATGAGATCAAAACTGGCTGCCAACATAACCCCAGATGCTATTCCATTGCAAACTCCTGCGAACCTGGCTTCCACTTTCATGAAAAAAAATGGAGTGGCGCCTAAACCAGTGACTACCGCCATTAGCAGTGTGAGCATTGCAACTAGGGAGACATCTGCTCCGCGTACCCCTTGATCAACTACAACTCCAGAAAGGTCTCCAGAAAGGCCCGCCATGACTCGTTTCTCTGGACTCAACTACTCCTGCTTCACCGGCAGATGTACCCGGCAAATCAATGGCCCCTAAAACTTTTCATTGCTCTCTTCTGTGACTAACATTTTCAGATTCACAAACACTATACAAGTCTCTCTCACGACAGTGAATGCTGCATTCGACTCACATTTTTAAGGCAGGAGTTGTCCTCACAAGCACATCCACAGGACAACTTGATGCTGTGAAGTGATCATGCTTTGTATGCGATCCAGAATTATTATTTTCGGCTCCAATTGCCTCCTCCATGACTACCCTAACTATTTTATTTGATCCCAAGAAAAGCAGCTGTCTCCAACTGATATTTACAGTATCGAATGAACTGTTCTGTACATGCCGTTGATAGTTACGCAGCACTAAGAGAATAGCGTCCCCAATTTTTGTCCTAAGGACTTCCAAAAACCACGATGGCATCAATACTTCCTGACTATATCCGATGAATTGCCACAAGTGGAACTCACAACCTCCATTTACTTCCACCGAATGTCATCACTAGGTAGAACCAGAGCCCGACTGGAATACCGTAAGAACTCAGATGTTTCCCTGCCTACACGCCACGAATCCCGTACAAATGGACCGCAGTCCTCTTTCTCCCAGCAGCGAGGCCAAGCTTCTACCGTTTAAATGACAGCACTGATAATCGTCGATCAAAGGAGAAAGCAAACAAATCTGAAGCCAGCACGATGTTTCACTGCTTACAACTGCCGGCAGGAAGGTCAGATTTGGCAACAGACTGACGATAGTTCTACAGCAAATCTCCTCTGTTCGCCTTGCCTCCTTACAGTAACGTCAAAACTCTAACACCCTGCATGAAGGTGCCATTCTAGGCTACCACAAATACACCGAGCTCCACATTTCCATGATCGATTTCCCTCGGAGAGTCCAACTATCTGGGATGCCGGCCTATATTCGATGGTTCTGATTCCTAAAGCTAATGAATTCCCCTTCTCCCGTCAGCTTCTCGTCGGAACGGGCAGTTTCATCGTTGTTGCTTCTTCAAGGATTACTGATTGATTGCTTCGTGGTCCTTTCTCCCCTGCTGCCCGGCGCCTAACCGAACATGTGATGAGGCAGAGGGAAAGAACTGGACTGACTTCCGTCGTCCGTGTCCATTTGCTGTTCTCCATACTGCGAGGATGGACTGCGTCATTGATGCCGCAAACTACTCGTCATGAATGTGCGCAGATCATCCAGACATGCACCTATCATTACATCAATAACGTTGTGGTGAAAATGGTTTCATTTGAATTTAAGCGGGCTCTCTTTTCAAGAGCTCGCTTGTATTTAAATTACTGTCATTTCCTCACCGACCGAGTGAGAAAATTATCTATAATTCGTTTATTATTAACTGAAATTATTTTGAGTCATTATTATATTTTACGAGAGAAGTGGATACTTGTAATGTTTATGTCCTTTAGAGTGGATGAATTATTACATCCACATTTTTTCTAAACTTTGAAAGTGGATAATGTAATAATGGGTATTTCACTTATTAAATAATCACGTGTTTGTTCTGTAAGAGAAATATTGAACAAAATACAATTTGGTTATCCAAATGTGTCCTATTATTTACATGATTCTCATAGAAGATAATCAAGGTATAGTCAAGTTAGTATATATCCAACTCCAATTTGAAAAATCCAATTTGCTCGTACGGCTTCCTATAGAAGAAACTACTAGAGAAGCAAAACCTATATCGGATTTTTGGGAATCATGATCTCACGGAACCTTACAACCCGTATATTTTCTTCTGATGATCCAACATATAGTTATAATTTATCAGTTAGCTAACTTTTATTATGTCTTCTCAAAGGATAAGTAGTAAAATAGGGGACTTATGATAATTGATTTTGATCGTGTATGGAAGAAAAATTCTTGAAATCTTAAAATAAAAATTGTGTGTTTCAGATAGTAAAATACTTTTAAAATAATATGCGTACCGGAGCTTGTTAACATGAAAACATCTTATTCTTGGAGCAAAACGTTCTGATTAATAATAGTATGATGTGGACCAACCAGAAGTGTTCTTTTTTCTAAGCATCGGTTTGTTCTTATTCCCAAATGATAAATGCTTGTTTTGTTTGCATGAAAGAAACAGAAAACAAGTCAAAGGAATATTTTCCATGATCATTTTCTTAGAGATACTTTTTCTATGGTTATCAATGATTGGTAGAATTGTTTTAAAATGTTAGAATCTTGATGCTCATTTTATTAGCTTGGATAGAGGTTAACTTTAAATGACATGATATCCCATTATATAATCCAGATTATGAATGTTTTATTATTTGACTAAATTATTCTTAACATTTGTTTAGATATTATAAAGGTTTCACCTTTGTAATGGCAGAAAAATGAATAAATTTATAAACATAAGGTAACTATAAGAGGGTATGAGAATGATAGATATTAACAACATTTTATCAGTGTCTATCTTGAGCTATGAGTATGATGCTAATTAACTTCTATTATAATACAAAAATAGGTAAATTAATCATACAAAAGTAGTAGTAATTATGAACATGGTTGGTTAATTTATACCATAACACACAGATTATATGGTTCGTTATGGTATAATATTTTATATCTTCAGAAGTTTAATAATGTTATTTTTAGAATCAATCAAGGACTCAATATTCTTTAAGAAGTAATAAAATATTAATAGATTCATCTTTCCTTTCAATCACTAAAAATGTAATCACTCAATGTTTATCTCCATAATAAATTTGATAAAGTTTATTTGAAACTAAACTAAGACTCTACATTTCCTGGTTTTTAGAAGAATTTGGAGTCTTTAATCAATATAAGACAACGGATTTCCTTAAAAGAGTATAAGTTTATGAAGCATTTCTTACATCCTATATTCAGAAAGTTAACTCCATTAGAGTGAATAAGTTTATCTGTTCTTAATTTCACTTGAAAGGTTATATTCCTAATTAGTTTTATTTTACTTTTACTTTAAACTAGTGTTTCTCTGTATTTCTAATTTTCAAATGCACTTCAATCTACTCATAGGAGGAACGGAATAAGGAATTCTTTGTTAAAGCACTTTGTGAATCTAAATATGGGTTAAATTTCTCAGCCTTATTTGACTACAAAAATTTTATAAATCTAAAATTGTAACTAATATGTATCATTGACTAAAAGATATGAAGTGAGTAATAATGTTCATTGAAATTAGAGCTAGATAGATAATATTATCTATCTATCATATTATTACAAGTTTTGAAATATTCAAAATTAAATATATAATTTTATGTGGGTTAAATGTTGATCAAAAAATTTCTTAGTTCAGATTAATCCAGATAAATGAAATATTTAGGAAAGTGATAGGTATGACACCTTTTATATAAATATTAGAATTGACTTAAATCTGAGATGAGTAATAAATTTTCATTAAAATTAAATTTAGATAAAATAATATTAGCTAGCCAGCATATTATTATAAGATTTAAAATATTCACTATCAAAAATATAATTCTGTGTGTGTTTTATGGTATTCAAAGATTTTCTAGCTTACATTATTAGAAGAATCAAAATATATAAAACGAACAGAATTTAAAATATATGTTGGAAAGGTCCTTCATTAGGTAATTTTGTATAAGTTCTTTGCTACTTTTTCTTTAAAGTCTCTAATAGACTTAATATTATTATTTTATATTCTTAGCTTTATGTGTTTTATCTAGTAGTGTTATTCCTCTTCCCCCTTCTATACACAAAATTTTAATTAGAAGAAGAGTTAGGTATTCCATGGCGAATACATGTATCGTGAATTGCTCGAATATATGTCTCGTAACTCAATGGGGGTTTCAACTTTCAAACATAAGGTATCTTTCCAGAAGTACTTCTCTTTCCGTAGAATTTTTTATGGGACCCCGTGAAGTTTCGATAAGACCCCGTAAACTTTTTGATGGGACCTACAGAGAAAGAGAATCCGAAATTGAAGACTCCTCCTATAAGGAGTTTTACGGCCGTGATGAAGAAACCACAATTTCTCGAAGCAGCTGGTTGGAAACATCGGAATCTCTTTTGATTTCTCGGAAGGTGAATCCTTCCATACTGACAAAGAATGATGAACTGGAACTCCCTGCTTCAGGAAATGTGGGATTAGAATTGGGTTCAATTGATTTAGGCCTTCTACTCAAAAGCACGGCTGATAAATTCTGTGTAGAATTTGAGGCTACTGAACTACATGGCAGGGACGTTATTGGCAACTAGGAAATGACGGACGGGCAAGAATGAAGGACTCTTGTCGTTTCTCCCACCTCGATGAATTCATGTTACCAGTACAATGGTATGTTATAGTTTTCTTAACGATGATCTTTAGAAGCAAGCACACCTCAAAATGCAGTCAGCCGCAAATGTACCATAGAAATTCCTTAAGTGCTTAATTTGATATTACAGTTATCTCAAGTTTGTGACTTCAGAACTGTGGATCTAAAAGCTCTTTACATACATACATGCAGGCTGAGCATGTATGTGCATCAGAAAATATTGGTCCAGAGAGCGCAACTAGAAATATGGTTCCATCAAAATTAGTGAAAATTGTATCTTGTAAATTGTATCTCATTTTGAATTCTCTAAGGCTAGCTGTATCAAGAGTAGTGAAGTTGGTCCTCCGTCTGATGGGGCTACCAACCTTAGGGTACCATCCGAAGCCGAAGTAGTGGCTCAAGGTGGTCTAAGAGAAAATGAAGTGTCACCCATCCATATCCAAGAGTGAAGTATTGTGTGAAGATGAATGATTAATGGTGATAAATAAATCTGAACTCTTCCTTGGAACCAAATGCATTCTCAAAACCAAAATTCCCTTCCATGGCGTAATCCTCTCCCAAAACAAAATTTTCCTTTCATGCAACGCCATGAAGGAATTGTCCAGCTCTGCAATCAGGAGATTGGGACTTTACTAGTGTTCTTATGTGGTAAATTGAAATTTTTTTATTGTTAGAAATCAATTTTTATTGTTCAGATTCAAAGTTCCCGCGCGCGCGCGCGCGCGCACACACACACACACACACACATATATATATATATAGCCCTTGTCAAGTGATGTGAACAATGATTATTATCTTGTTAAATATAAGTAATTGCATATGAGTAAATTCATTCTCTTCTTTTTATTTGTTCTCTTTATCCTTGTTTTGTCTGAGTATTCTCTTTTATCATTCTCTGTTATCCCTACTTTGTTCAAATGAGTTTTTTTGTTGGGATGTTCTGAGATATATTTTGATAGATGAATTTTTATTTTTTGGATTTCATGATATCACTCGTGATTTAAGTGAAGTATTTTGATTTATATTTTGATAAACTACTGATAGGTTATATATGTTTTTCTTTGTACAACTCACAAATTGTAATGTGACTGCAATTCAGATTACTTACTACTGTATGATCATGAGTAGGAAAGTTGCTAATGAAATCCTTTCAAGCGTTTAGCTATCCTTTGAGTACCATGAAAGCATCGAGAACAATCCATGAATAGAACGTCTCTAGCTTTAGAGTGCAATTGTTCACATGGGAAACCAATTTTCCGTTCTAGAGTGAAGCAAGCAGTATGATTTCCTTGCTTGTTTCCCTTACAACAAAGGATTTTCAGCCTACTTGGAGTTTGAGGCAGTTTGAGAAAATGACCCCGTAAAATGAGCAGTATTATATCTTCATTAAAGAGTGGATTCTGAGCCAATCGCGTTGATGTCATCTCGACTGACAGTCAAGTTGGCCTTGTCTTGCTCTTTCTGCTTTCTCGTTGTTAACAAATGCGCAAGACCGCTACATTAGAAAAGCTAATAAATCTTCTCTAGTATTTCAGCAAACTGGTTATTCTTTCCTATACTTTCCCCTCATTAGACATCAACATTACAAAGGATACACCAGCGGATACCATTGCAAGCGAGTGTTGCAACATTGGCACAACGATGCAAATGAGAAGGTTAGCTTCAACCGTGTCATGCATTTTGATAACAACCAAAACTTGAAATTGTCGTAAATAGTACATGAGATTGGCTGCTAGAAGCCTCGGGTGTAAACCATGTTGGAAACTTTGGCCTGAAGAAATTTCGGCCGCATTGATATG
This sequence comes from Lunularia cruciata, assembly GCA_948567375.1. Lineage (NCBI taxonomy): Eukaryota > Viridiplantae > Streptophyta > Marchantiopsida > Lunulariales > Lunulariaceae > Lunularia > Lunularia cruciata. The sequence continues at coordinate 45,189,556 of OX419761.1, read as the reverse complement.
CAAACATCCACACCCAACAATCACATGCTTTAGAAGCCAAAAATGACAATGTATATTGTTTAATCTATAGATATTAAATCTCCACATTAATCAGGTGCATTGAGTAGATATCTTCATACCTCAATAACCCAAGCAAGCAAGGGGAGATTACACTTTGATCTCCGAAAGATGCTGCTGGATATTCACATTTTTCCTGGATGGATACTTGAAGCTAGAGTTTCTCTCTTTACACAATTAGGGTACATATTTCGAAGTTCTTGCACAAATTGAGAAGAGATGTAGGAGAATTGAATGGCTAGTCCGATCGCACCTCGCCACACCAGTTCTACCGCACCACACAACACCGAGCACAAGAAGAATCAAATGGAGAATCAAACGCAACACCCCGAATATATGGACAAGTTCGAGTTCAAACACAAATACTAATAATTAAAATTATGGAAAATCTTATGACCGGAATGTCGTTCCGGGTGACCCGTAAGATTTTAGGCCCGTAAACAAAAAAAAACACTTCCCCTGTCACATCCCGTAGCCATTTGCGTCATACCCCATAGCCATTTCTATCAAATTCCCGTCAAAACCCCATAAAACTTTGCATGTAATCTTTACGGGGTTCCACAAACCAATATTTGAAACCCCCAATACAAAGCAACTCTCGTGATCAAATATCTTTTAATGAAAACTCTTTTGGTTCCTAATTAGTAGGATCTATAATATACTCCAAAAGGCCATACTTCCACTACGCAATAAGCACATCTAATAAATTAAATCTTTCTCAATTAGGACTAATGTTAAGTTCTAACATAAGTTGTGAGGAATCTTCATGGAGTCGAGAGTACAGTGGATTTGGAGAAACGGTAACTCTAGGCGAGTACCGTGGATTTGGAGAAAACCGAGAGAATACACTCTTAAGTGCAATTTACTGGATTTTAACCTCGAGAACATTCCCACCACACCAATTTTATTGTTCCAATTGGTTCAAAGGTGCAGTACTTAAAAAGAATTTCACTTATTGAATGTATTACAACATAAAATACATACATATTATCAACCATAGATGTCAAAACCATGGACAAAAATGATATACTCTCAATTAATGCAAGTTGTTAGAAAAGTACTATAAATGCAATATAGAGGCATTGCATCTTACCGAAAATCCACTGGGCTCAATTCCAAACGTGTGTTAGGATAGTAATAAGGATGACATATTATATCATGTAGCCGACTGGGGAAACCCAAAACTTAAGTAACATCGAGAAATCTAAGGGTAACCCGAAAGTACGTTAACGAGAAATTTGTCTTATTAAATTTAAGATACCAATATTGGTAAATAATGGGGATGATATGACAATAGACCAGCCAAAGGTACGATAATGAGAATGTCTCAATAAAATACAAGATACCATTTAAGAGAACAAAGAGAAAAAAGGTACGAAAATGAGAATTTTGTATTATTAAGATTTTAGATACCAAAATTGGTAAATATTGGGGTTAATATAACACTACAGCAACCAAAAGAATCCCCTAGTGTACCATTTATAAAATTACTCCATCCGAAACACTGATGGGTGTAATAAGAGAGCAATCACCTTTGGTTAAAGTTATTCCAGATATTCCCGTGGTATAAGTAAACGCGATGATTTATAGAATTTTGATATATTGAGTACAATTGGACAGGTTGCTCGTGGCAATATTAGTCTTATGAGTTTTCTTTACAAGATTTGACGAGATCTTTCCTTTTACTATCTTATGTGAGTGTCTTTCTCACTACATCGCTTTCTTATAAATGAAAGAAAAGGTTTCAAATGAAAAGAAGAAATTTGTATCCGGACAACTCTTTCGTTGCAATATTGTTCTTGTGACTTCTGTTTACATGATGATGAGATATTCCCATCCCTTTTGCTATCTTATATGCGTGTCTTTCTTACTATATTGCTCTCTTATAAATGAATTGCATCACTCAATACTCTCAATTACATTTAGAACGATGAAAAGAAACATGGCTACAATTTCCTTTTCCTTCTTTATTTTGGGTAAATTCTAGCAGAGTTCTAGAGAAAAAATTGCCAGAACCCCAAGTTGCTCCAAGACCTCACACTATAATTTTCAATAAAAGTATAAAATATTGTGTTTCTCCTAAATGTTCCAACAATGCATTGGTCTTCCACTAAGATACAAAATCATCACAGAAATATGTATGATACCAAATTTCACAGAACATAGTACGCGGACGATTGTCCAAAAGCCCTGGCCGTACAAATTAAAAAAAGAGGTCTCCACCTTCTCCAAGAAAATCTAAAACTTTCGCTTCAGGCCGAAAAAACGTATTACCAATCTATCAAGAAGCGAAGCTTTATTCCTAGGAAACTTAATAAGCATCACAACTCGTAAATACGTGAAAAGCCAGAGGGTGGGGTATGATAGCCATTTACATTATTTCTGATATGTCAAGGACAACCGATATGAATTTCAATTAGCGGAAACGAAATGATTAACTTGACAAGAAACATTTTTATGTCGAAAACTCATGCTCCACAAGCTGAGAGACACCGCTTCGAGTGACAGTCGAATCACCACGTTTACCTAAATAAATATTTATTATTTTAAATAAAAGTACTTAGAAAAGGTTGTTGAGTTCACTCCGTCTTACTCGATAATTCAAAAGGACAACGGAGTTCAATATTGAATTGGGACAAATGTCAAGCACTTTTGGTGGAGCGTTAGATACAGTAAATTTCTTCTTCGTCTTTGGTGACGACGAGATTATCGAATGTTACATAGCCTTCTCTCTGCGCGGAAGATTCTATCATGAGAATAGAAAACTTCACTCAAGGAAAAGACATATATGCATGCATGCATCAATCCAGACTATAAAAAAAAGTGAAGGTAACTTGAAAAAACTAGACTTAACTTCAATATGGGCATGCAAGAGAAAATGATCACCTACATGATTTTATGATCCAATGCTTACCATATAAAAGACTGTTAACAACCCATAATCATTATGCGTCATATCCAAAATTAATACACAGAAAACGTTCCTTGACAATATCTTGTTAATCATGAATTATCAAAGTAATATGTAGAGAGTTTACCAAAATCTAACAATCTAACCTAACAACCAAAATCATAGTCCTCACACACATACCGAATATTCCCAGCTTACATACACTTCAGTTCAAGTCCATGAAATCGAGACAATATGGAAGAGCTATGCAGCAAAACTCTGACATTATTGAGATGACATTTTGTTGCATAGCTCTATTGAGATGATGATAACTTAAATTTCAATATTATGTAGGACTACATGTGACTGTAATCATTTATATGTATCACTTTCTTAATGCATGATGGCAAGGGAAAGTGAAAAATCTCTCTACTCTGCAAACAAAACAAATCTTCAAACTTTGGAGCAAGTATTAACTATCAATGAAACTCATTTCCAAATTCCGGATACTTGGTCAGAGGTTTCTTCAACTTGACTGATTTGTCTCGTAAACTAGATGTAGTTAAGCGGAAAGACGTATTAACAAAAAAACACTAGAAACAGTAACATAAATTCCCTAATTATCTTACGAATTGTCTGTCCTGTTCCATAGCAAAAATTATAGAAAGGGATAGAGGTCCATAAAAGGGAGGCAAATGGAGTAAGATGGCAGAAATGGCATAATTGAATATGCTCAACAAACCAACAAGCAAACTTGCCCCTCTCGCATGTTTAGGAAAAAACAAAATAGTTTGAACAAACACCATTAGGTGGAATTACTGAACCTAATAAAAAGTATATTGTGATGTTATTGGGGTTAGCCCATTCTACTCCTTGAAGTTTATACTTGTGCGGTGTATGATTGACTTTTCTATTTTCTTTTTATTAAAGAATGAAATAATTAAAAATAAAATAGGATAAGAGCCTGCAAATGGTTTGAAGAGTCTTTGACAACGAATGCATTCAAAAGACCAGGCCAGAGCATGGAACTTCTGGAGATGGAGGTGAAAGACATGGCGATACCAGACGGAGATCGAGATCGATACGTCCTCCTTACATGAGAGACATGGTGTTCAAGGTGGAAGACGAGGAGTAGTTTACGTAAGTTCCGAAGATCTTGTTTGTTTGAAGCTTGCTGAATTTAAGTTTTCCTCCTGAGGGCTACGCTGATGCAATTGCAACTGGTAGCGATAAACACCCGTCTATTTCAAGAGACATTTCTGTTTGATTGTTACAGTCAGATGCAGGATGGCAGCGTGGATTTGGACGATCGGCTCTGACGCCAGAGTCGCTACCCCGCGGGATTTCTGATTGAAGACACAACAGACTTGAATGACGATTTGAGAATTATGTTGTAAAGGAGGAAGATACTAACCACTCTAATTCTGAGATTTGTTGGCCTGCCTTAGAAGGCCTTCGGTTGGTACAATTCACTTCCTCTTAGCGTTTGGGAATAACCTGACAAGATTATGGGAACGGCTTCCTATAGATCCGATCCATTGGAAATGAAGGTGCATACAGACGTTTTCTGTTTGTGCGCAAGATATTTTAAAGGAGCGTCAGAGCAAAAGCGTGAATGTTGACAGTGGGCCGATTCCTTTTAGCGGTTCCCTACAGAGCAGCGCAGTTGCTATGGATAATCGGGTGCTGCAGGAAGAGAAAATTGTTTGTGGAGCTTGACATTATTGTGCAGGTTCTCGCACTGAGCTGGGCTCTTGGATTATGTGCGAAGAGTCATATCGAATTGGAAATCCGCCGTGAGCTTGACGGTCCCCGGGGGTGACAGGTTTGACAGGTTGAAACCCGGAATTCAGTCACTGTTGGCAGGAGTCCCACGAATTATTTGTGGATTTAGGGATCAGCAAGGAAGACCTGCGTAAGGAAATAATGTTAACAGAGGGAATAATGGAGAAAGCCAGAGCCAAGTACTTACGGGGTGGTGGTGTATGCTTCGCATCTTGTAACCAGGCTTTGTCCTGGTTGCATGGCAGCATAGAAGAATGCAGTTAGGATTACTTGTTACGATTCATGAACCGATTACAGCTAGCCCCAGCAGATTCGCGTCATGGGATTATAACTAAGCATTTGAAGGAAGTACCGGTACCCCTGACCTAAGAAGTCCCAATGTTAAGAAGTCACTAAACCTTTCCGCTGCAAGACTCTTTTCTAGCAAGTAGTATGTTATCAGAGTGCTGGAAGGCTTCTCTAGATGTTCTGATTTGCCCATCTGTCAGAGGAGGTAGCCGATTTACACCTCGAAGACTTTTTCAGCTGCGTAGTGCTTCAGGAGTTTGCATCTATGCAACTCGTTTTCGTTCACAGTTAAGCAGTTTCACTTGGAACTTAGGCATTTTTAAACAGGAGTGGACGTACTGGAAACTGACGCGCATTGCACTCGGTTGAGTGTAGGAACCGATGTAACTCACAGAACATCAGACTGATGTCTTGTAGCGTCTGCATGATTCTGCAAGTTTCTAATGCGACATACAGACAGGCCACTCCGGAAATCGATCTGTGCAACGAATTACAGTAAGGTTCAGTAATTTTCCTCTTCTATTAAGACAGGGTGAGTGCAGACCCAAACTCCTTCCACCATCTTCTCTTTAGCAGTTCACTTACCTCAACTGAGTTTGAAGGTTTGAAGGACAAGAAATTACTGTAGGTTCACCAATTTCGTGCGAAGTGTGACAAAAGGCTGCGTTTGCGGCGTGATCTTTTTGCAGACTTTCAGGAAAGGGGAAGGCTTTACAGTAAGAGCCTGGGTTAACCAGTAGTCATACAAGTTTATTCTAAGGCGTGACCTTGGGGACAGAGCTTCCCTTGCAGCTACCATCCCTCTGACTGACAGAATTTGATTATAAGTACCACAACGTCCATAATACCTTTTGCTGATACAGATACCTTCGGCAGACAGAATATTGTTTCATGTCGTCTGCTCCCTCGTTAATCGAACAATCACAATAACATCCTCTACATCACCTTATCCTGGATAGAACGATTTTTAGTAGCCAAGTGGACAGAGTGACAACATACTAACAGACAGTTGCAATTACGACGAGGAGAAAATTCGAGTCTGTTTTGCTGACATAGCGAAGCGTCGCACGATCTAACATACCCTCTTTGAGTAGTTCACCAGTTTAATCAGGACTTCAACTCTCATTCTCCTTTTTCCCTCCTTATCGAAACAGCGTATCAACGATTAATACAAGGATCGACACTTTTCCTCTAGTGCCGTTCATTTCCTTCAATTTTAAAAGCGTAAAGTGAATTCTATATACGAAGTCTATTCAACAGTCAAGATTTGGCAAACCATTATTGAATCAACCTCTCTCCAGTATCCTTTCCTTTCACTTAAATTATAAATTCTAGTTCAGTACATCATCTACACTGAGTCATGTACATGATTTCTAGGCCATGTTCGATACTAAGATTGAAGGATGAATTCTTTCTGCATTGTTCGAGTTCGCTGGAGTCAAGAATCGGACACTCAACATCAGTACAGTACTCCAAGCATAATATCTGGTTGAGCGTTGCAGCGCGCGAGCAATGTAACTACTTCGTTTCACCCCGAAGGCTTCTAACTGAGCTCGCTACAGCAAAGTCTTTTCAAGTTCCCAAATGAAGCGTAGAGATATGTCCACAATCAATGTCGGACAAGTTGGCAATCTTGAAGCATTTGGCTTCGCAAGAGGTTATAAAAATTTCCTCAGTCTTTGTCCCTATAACACTTTGTCAGATATTCTCATGTGATTGGAGCTGCCGTGACGATTTATAAGTGACTGTGAATATGTTACCAGCATATCATCGGAAGTGCTGATTAAATGCCCATCAAATCTGAAATTCACCGCATCACCGCAATTTTTCGCACTTACATGCATTAGACTGCGATTCCTAGCAGATGTCTAATTTAAGTGAAGCAACTCTACCTGTTATTGAGCTCTATAATGTCCACAATCTGCTGTATTCTCTATCTGCCACACATTTGAACTTGACCTTAGTTTCAGGTGAACTAGACAAATTACTAGCTCAAAGGAATTCAACTAAGTTCTTAGCAGTACACATGCCAAATGTAAGTAATTCCCTCTCGAGAGGACGCATGAGACATCTGATCGCATGTCTTAGATGTAAAAGTACAGTACTCAAAGTTGCAGGATTAAGCTTCCCGAACAGACACAGCAGGAACCCAATCAATTGCTGCTGCATTATCCATACGATCTCCTACCTTCTGTTAAAGTCGAAGGTTACTACTGTAGTATAATCACTCATCGACATCTTGTCCACCTGGATCGGTAAACAAGAATACTTTCCAAAGCATCTTTATCACGGTCAATTGTTACCTATTAGCCTATTTGATGGTGGACATAGAGACTTGGTTCTCGTGGGAACCTTGCACATCAGTGGCATTGAAGAGAAGGCTTAAACCCGAACAGGGCAACGACAAAGCGGACCACTTCGAATTCCTTATTTGGAGGAGTAGGACTAATTGGTAAAATCTTCACGTAACTCTTCGAATTGAAGCCTTGTGAAGGGTCAAAACTGCATGCAAAGTACACACTCCCACCAGTTCATTGAGGATTCAAAGTCATCATGCTAAGTGAAAGTTCGGCATGGATGACACAGTAACCTGCTTATCAATAATTGTTTTTGAGTCCTGTTAATAGCGTTCTATACATACGAACAAATTTATAGGAGAGAATGCAGCAAATGACGTATTTGATGACTGGATGAACCCTCCAATTAGAAAATGAAAGTAGAATGAAAGATGAATCCTCCAATTATAGACATTGGATTCTCTTGACCTAGCATTCACTTGGTCTGATTCTTTTACCTTATGAATCATATAAAATACTGGAATAACTCAGAATCACCCACCTTCATCATGCATGCCCCAACGATCGTCAGATTGCCATACTTGGCTAAACATCTAGGACGGAGAATGAATTAACTAGCAATATGCTTTATCATGGTTACCGTAAAGAAAGGGATTGACCTCACTAGTCCTGACACCTTCTCTACTGTTCATATCTTTGGCTGTTGCTAGGTCCAACCGTTATAAATTTCAATACAGTACTGCACCCGTTTACGTTTAGAATGCAGTCGTTTATAGGGAGATTTATAAACTCATTCGTCTGATGAGTGGAAGTCAAAAGGGTTAGGATGCTTGTGCACATGAACCAATCTTAAATCTTATACCAGACTTTTGATCACAATTTCCTCGTGCCTTACCTACAGAGGACCGACGAATATCTTCTCGTTACAAGGTCGACAGCGAGAACCACGTCAGAAAGGTTCAACGCATTTGAAATGAATGAATGAATGATGCACAAACGTTCCTGTGAGATCAGCAGGTTGAAGCTCTTTCTGGCCCCAAGTCCTGGCAGTGGTATATTTGAGCATCCTGATGCAAGTGGTATCGCAATCGATTCGTGAGCCACCAACCTGTTCCCGGTTCACCCAACGATTCTGCCTGTCTCCAACTTTGGGGTAGTGATTCATAGTGAAACAAAATTTAAAGGTATTGCTGTTGTCTACCGCCTCTAAGAGATCCCTAGAATACAGCCTGCATTACACTAAGTGGACGTTTATACTTGTATGTTTATTTGTATTATACTCAACGGAGACGTTTAAAGAACATGTCTCAGATTTTGCACAAGGTTTGCAAGAAAATAAAGTGACAATTGTTTGCCCTGGCAGAGTTGGTTTCTTCACAAGGGGAGGGTTTAGATTGCCGGCTAGCATTTCGGCCGATTCCACTATTTTCAACTTAGGAGTGCTTACACAAATTGAACCCCCCAACTTCTGAATCGGTGCTAAGAGCTATAACATTTATAATACTTTAAAGGTCAACTATAACAAGTTTTGCATACAAAGTGAACGTGAAAAGGGAATGAAACCGAACTTCGAGCTCCCATATAGAATGTGACATGGTCTGCTCAGCCAGTTTGAGACATTTAGCGACAGGAGCTCGATCACTGACGAAGTCAAAATCTGTCTGGATAAAATAATGAGAACCGATTCAGTGGATGCACGAGTTTGAGCTTTTGACTGCACAACGTAAAGAAAGCTACAAGAAACTACAGCTACAGCCACAGCCACTCCACACATGTTCTCCACGTGAAACTAATAAGAATTAGAAATGCAGACTTCGCATTATACAACGCACGATACAGGAATGCCAGAAGTTGATTCCTGACTATGCCATACGAATACTAGATCTAGAAGGAAGAGAGATTCGAGACAACATCTAGAGCTCGGGGACATATCTAGATCTACGTTATATTGGGTTGTCATTTACGATGCAGGTCAACATACACGAGACGGCGGTAATTTCCACGCTGAAGTAATCATGATATGGATTTACCAATCTTAATTGTGATTCGGACCAGCTTCCTACCAAAGGTATGCTATGCACGTAATATATATGTGAAGGTGCAGGAAATTAGATATCTGCGTCATTCTTAACATCTCGATACTGTGGACATTAGTTCTGTCATGAATCATAAACGAAATTCATTGAATCACTTGCTTTGGACCCTACAATTTGTTTAGACGTTACATGAACCTACCGTGGCGTTACGTACAATGGTGTTTGTGTTTTATCACAAGAGCGAGATTCGAACTCCTGTCCAAGTCTGGAGTATTCTATCACAAGTCCATGTTCTTCTACACATGCTGTTTTGGACTCCACGAAAAGTCACCAGCAAGGCACAGACAAGAGAGCAGCCATTCAATACCAATCATGGGTACGTACGTATGTCTGATTTTCAAGAATCTATCGGCGGAGTAGGAGGGTGCAATTGCAGGCACTTCTAGTTAGCTTATAATGTTACATCATGCATGAGCAGTTAGTGCAAATAGTGAACTAGTGGAGTGAAATGATCTTAAGGCTTGGATTCTCACGAGCATCGGTTCCGTATTGATTCAAGCATCACAGTTAGCTAGATCGGTAGCTGTCAAGAAAAATTGTATGCGTAGCTTTAATGGTCGGTAGACTGAATTCGACCCTCTAAACTGGACAACACAAGTGATAAAATATCTCGGATCGTGATCTCAAACGCTTATCGTGGTTGTGAAACTTGTCATCAATCCATTCATGAACAAAGCGAGCTGTCGAGCATCTCTTTCGATTGACGTTTCATTCAATTTCTTGAGATTCTTCAATTTCTCACAGACACAGCAAATTACGAAGTAAATCTTCTGGTTTTAGAGTGGGCACCATAGTTTGCAGGGAACGTATGATTTTTTTGGGAAAGTTAGGAAGGAAATGGCTGGAAAAGGATCCTTTGCCCGAGCTGCTATGAATTAAAACTTCCGAAGGCTCTCGGCTCTGACGGCTGACATGATACGTTAAGGCTTGCAACTGATTAGAAGGTGCCTCATGATCATCCTCGAAAGGATTGTCCTTCCAAGTAACCCCCTTATGTGCACAAAGCAGACGCTGGAGCAATCTAATTCTGCTGGTTGTTTTTACAGCACAGAGTGAATGTCTGAATTGATTACTGAGTTCACAAGCATAAGATGATTACCGAGTTCGTAAAAGGAAGTTTCAAGCTAGCCAAGTGCTGCCCGTGACGGATGAAAACAAAGTACTTCCCAGAATCAATCCACTTCGAGCGCACCGAAAGTAGTCCTATCGAAACTGAACAACGCAGAGCTTCAGCGCATGACCTTCACGGTACAAATGCAAACTGTGGACTCGGTATCGGTACAAATATCTCGGGCAAATTTTCGGTACTCATTCTCCGCAATCTCATACCTCAAGTTGTCTACCAAGCGTTGCATGTGTCTCTCTAACAGTCCAAGCCGCCTTAATGCTCATCGGAAGGCTGACCTTATGACGGCAGCAGTCATCCGTCTCCCATGCCATTCGGTCATATTAGGTTCTGAAGCATCCAGTTGAGAAATGGTGGTTACGTACCCACCAAGAAACGTGGCACTGCATTGGCTCGCCAGAGCATTAGGGGTCTGAAGATATTCCAGTTATGAATATACGCAGAATCTGCAGAATATACGCACTTCACAAGTTCGTTTCTGCACCTCAAAATGCCGAGCAGTGCATTGACGCGAAGTTTGAACTTGCACCTTAAATGTTTAATGTTTGTCAAGTCCTAGCTAGAGTCGGAAAGCCGGACTCTTGTTCACTTTCTCAAGGCTTGGGCAGGGCCCATCTTAGGTGGGAAGGCAACGTCCAATGATCCAGGATCTCGTCAGTGAAGCAGGTGGCCACTGTTCTCAACGGCATGAACTAGAGCTTGTATATGAGGAAGGAAGCTTTTGCATCGCTCAATTGCGAACTTATCCTTTTGTGTTACTTAATTTAGAATGCATTCGTTTTGTGATTCTTTGAGGCCGATCGTTTTCTGGCAGTAAGAAAGTTCACCATCTGCTTATCTGGAATCCAAGTCTTGCCGCCCAACTTTTTCTCTAAGTTGTCATTCTTTTAATACGACGCAGGTACAACCGAACTCTCGAGATGGAATCTATCTCCTTAGCCATGGCTTTCCAGGATACTATGCTTTGGATCCTTAGCAGTACAGAGCTATACCAATGCTTTTGGTACCTAATCTGGACCAGATTCAGATGTCTATGGACATCGCTTAGAATCAAGTCAGTGTTTGGAGCCTGAAACCTAGCACGACGGCCCGAATTATGGATGCTGTTCCCGGTCGTCCCACCAATACACCAATACACAACCTCCCACTTCCTCCACAGATCTAGAATAATGGAATCTGTCGACAAACATAGTGCGCGATAATGCAACTCTAATATATGAATTATTTATACAGTACAAGTACTAACTATTGCACGAGCGGTATGGTAAACCGGCGTTGCCTGTAATTCTTGTAACCACGTCGAGTTCTGGACCAGATCCAGACTCGATTTGCATTGACGACAGAGCATCCACAACCAGGTCCCAAAACCAGCACTGCTGCGATCCCTAGCTGTGAAGACATGGAGAATGAGTACAGAGCCTTACTACTTAAATTTTACACATTTTAACAAGTCCCCACATCGTATACACATTGGTGTACACGTATAGGGGGAAGATGGTTCTGGTCATTCTTGAAAGCCGACAACAATCGGAACAGAAATTCGAGAGAGGAGATTCTATATACTTTCATAAGCTAGTCGTCAAGTCTTTAAGGGTTCTTAAAGACTTGACCCTTAAAGACTTGACGACTAGCTTCCAGTTCTTAGGATATGAAAAAGCTAGCTCTGTAGCTTCAGCGGAAGAAGTTTCAGAACTCTGATGTGGAGTCTCAAATTCACACCATGTATAGACGTCATCTGCACCACGCTCTAATCTAAGCACAAGCACAGTTAAACAAGCACAGTTCTCCCCTCTAAAGAAGTGTGCTTGTTTATATGCGGAAGATAGATATTTTGGCAAAAGCGGAGTATGTGCTAATCCGCGAATTGACTATGTAGTACTTATCACATTTCAACCTAAAGGTTTGGTATGTCAGTGCAAGGATCTAAAAGTCTCAATAATGGAATTACTGCGGTACAGACGTTAGCAGGCAGTGTATACGTACCAGGAAGACTGAAGTTGATCACTTGATAGTCACGTTCTCTGATCCAGGTCAACCCACTATATTTGTCCATCTTCACGGTGTAGTGGAAGAAGGCGACCGCGTAGATAAAACGAAGGATGGGAAGACCCACCTTCACGCTGTAGTGAGGTTTCTGTCGAGCTAAGAATGTTAAACCTTATCTGCCTTTGGGATCGAACCTTACTGGGTATCTGGAACAAGCGCAACCAAAGTTCACATACTACAACAGTTCCCTTTTACATGAGGCCGTTAGAGGATTACAGCGTATCCGTTGTTCGAGGATTGCCTTGTTTGACTATCCATATAAATAGGAGCATTTCCTCTCCACTGAAATTGGGACTTTCAGACAATGGCGACGCATGAAAGCCTCCACTGAACGGTCAGTACTAACAAGAAAACCGATGTCTGTGGAATATATCTCGTGAATATGGAAATAATACGCAGTCTTCATAGGATGTCAATCTCCCGGAGGCCCGCCAGACACGGGAATTTGAGCTCATGCTCAAGTTAAACGTTATTACACAGTCCGCATGTAGAGGGAAGTTTCTTTGCTCTGAAGGTGCTCATCATCTCTCGTCCAAAGACGTGAAAGATAAATGAATCTGAATAGCGACCTGGGACGTTTGCCGAGGTCATCGGAGTGTAACCAGGTAACCGCTGGTTACAGATCACTAGATCCCGAGAAATTTGTCATCTCTTTGATAGCAGCATCAACTCCACGAGCTAGAAATATCCGCTTTCGGCATAAATTCAGATAACTAGCTGTGTTCAATTCTTCCGTTTAAGATGATTATCTAAAGCTTTTATCCCCGGTGGAGATCTCGGCCATACTCATAATCAATTTGATGATCTCCTTCGAGATTCGAGAAGCAGTGCGGTGCTCCCTACACAGAAAGGCTCTTTTGCTTTTACATCTACCACACTTACCGCATAGGGAAGATGCTTACCCTTATTTTCGGCATAGAGACGAGACTCCTTTGTTTGTATATATATACATATGTATATATATGCAAACACAGGGATAGTCCGTCTGTCATCTGAAAAGATCTGCGTGACTTCATGAATATTGACCACTCAAGATATCTAGTCACTTTAATACTCAACCTTAGAAGTGACTGAATATATATCCGCATGATACAGTAAGGAGTTTCCATCAGTCAAGTTTTGCTCTTGCTCTTGATCAGGCAAGTCATTTATAGCAAGCCAAACATAACAGAAACTTTATAATTGCCATCTAACTTTATAATTCCAGATGGCAAGGATAAGACGGAGATGCTTAACGAGTACTTGATCCCTTGACAGCGGCACCTAGGGGCGTGGTGGAAAGAACTGCAAGGAAGCGGTGACACTGGCACCACGAAAATGGCAAGCTTCCGTGACATGCTGTTCTTTCCGCCAGAGCACTCTGGTGAGATTTTACAACAATTGAAACCCAAACATGGACAGGCAGGACTGATTGGCTGGCACTTTGCCGAGTCGAAACCTCCACCATCTGGCATACACCGTGTCATCAATATCTAAACTCTAAACTGGAGCCTGACGACAACATATTGTGGACACAGAGGTAGTCCTAATCCAGCACTTGCAGGTTTCTTGCCACGTTGGATACAGTGTGTAGGGATAGTGATCCTTCGTGGTGAGGTCATGTACACGTCATCGTTATAAGTCATGACCTAAAGTGCCCTTGCCTAAGTGGTCCCCAGGTTTAGCCGCAATGAGCCACCACGAAGTCCAGTTATCAACTGTAAGTTCGTCTGGCACACGTCATGTGTATCATGGAGTTTATTCTCCGAGCAACGTAAAGAGGGTCTGTTTTCATTTGCTTCTAGTACTAGAGATGTGGAAATATGGTCCAGATGCGATGTTCCTGAAGTCGATCGGTCCTGCAAAAGACTACGGTAGAACCTTCCTGTCTTAATTTCACTGTTACTATAGTTCCTCTCCACCAATTTCTTAAAAAATGAATGAAAACATCGACTAATCCATAATTCCGCACTCTGAACCTTAAGATTGTGCCAATTTATCATTCTTTATCCCTGCGGCCACAAAGCAGCTCGATGGTTTCGCCTTGCGCCAGGACGATAAAGAATGAAATTAATCACATGGCTTGCAGACCCCTAGAACATTTGAATCTGGTCCACAAGCTCAATAAAACACCCAGAAGGAGAATACATGGAGTATAAGTGCACCAAAAAGCGCAAATAGAAAAGAAGAGGGAAGACTCTTCTTTTCTATGCGAAAAAGGGGCAAACATATATAGAGAACAAATCACTAAGACGAGAAACAAACCCTATAAAGTGTAAAGTGAGCAAAGTAGGAATCTATGACTGAATTGTGTGATAAAGATCTTCCAAGGGAGTGCTGTCATAGACTGACAGCACCCACTAATGATGCTCGTCAGTGAAGACACCGAGTCTATGATCTTTGTAGTGTGATAGAGACTCTAGGCCAAAAATAAGAGGTAAGCATGGTAGGTGAGAAAGCCTCTCCTATGTAATGAACCCCATGTTGCCTCTCAAAGGAGACCATCAAACTGATGATGAAAGTGGCCAAAAGCTCCACTACTAAGGGATGAAGATATCAAAGCCGTTGTGCATAATAGTCCTCCTTTGTAAAAGATTGAGGAGAGAAATAGGAGAATGAAGACTAGAGTGGGAGATCACATTGGGACACTTGAATGAGGGAAACTCCAAATGCTTAGTATGAGCTTCAGGTTTGGTATTTATAGGGAAGCATGCAAGGTTCTTGAGAAACTTCTCAAAAAGTTTCATCAAATCCACTTTCTTAGCGTGCAAGTCAAGCTAATTGGGAAGCTTCTCAAGAAGTTTTTTTTCTAGAAATTGCCTACTTGGTGTGGAAGCTAAGCTAGCTAGGAAGCTTCCAAAGAAGTTTCCTCCCATAATTCACCACTTGGCATACACATTACCCAACACTTGGAAGGTACCGAGTAGCTTCCTAGATGCTTCTAGAATATTCTAGGCTAATTTGGCCTATTTGCTACTTTGTTAGTCTTGACTAACTTGTCGGTAAACTCCATATTGTTACATCCCTCCCCTTGGTGGCAATGATTGTTACGGCTTGTGCCTAGATACTAGCTCATGCGAAGGACTCTAGTCTGAGTGGGTTCACCATAACCATATCATACAATGTATGTTGGCCATCCTTGAAAGTGACAATATCTGTCTGTACCCTCCAATGAGGCGTGCTTGGTAGGACCATCCATAGCTCAATCTGAACATGTGAATAAGTAGAGCATAAGATCTTGAGCACCATATCTCTAATGGCATTGGAGACTTAGGCAAGCTCTCCTCTTACGGCACAATATAAGATGTGGATGCCTTCCACATCAAATCTAGGACCGCATGTGCACTAGTCTAGTATGGCCAAGAGTGTTGGATATGGTAGACCTAGCCAAATCTAAAGGGCCATAGTGAACTCCTCCAATGTGAACCAAATGTACTCAATCAAAAGGGAAGCATGAATCCAAGCTCTTGCATCATTCTCATCACAAGAGAGGCTCCTAGCACTATCTAGTATATCAATGAGGATGCTCGAAAGGGTTTGAGTGTGGATACACTCATTGAGGTTTGCCAAAAACTTTCTAAAGTCTAGGGAAACAAAGTCCACAAAGAGAGGAAGTGATGTACTTGCCAATCTTGGAAATAAATCCCAAGCCAATCAAAGAGACGTCTAGGGAACCAAGGTATCTGAGTCAATTGTCATGAAGAGTGGCAATTAAAACAAGCGCCCCTCATGTAAAATTTCATTTGCCAATAGGAGAGCCACTAGGGATCTATGCTCATAGGTAAATTACTAGTGCAATGGCATCTTGTGATGTGATATTGCATCTTCCCATGGCTATGAGACGAGCTTTATGCAAATGCCACCAATCATTTTATAATTATGGTAGCATACAAGGCCGTAAGAGTATGGAGAAGGTATAGTGCATGTAGCTATCAAAGGACCATAGATATGGTAGGAGGATCAATGTGTGAGGATATGTGTGTGTCAAATAGGATGCTCTTGGGACATTAAATCTCAAAAGGAGGGGGTAGACCACTTGTGCATTCCACAACTAAGGGAGTAGGTGGGCATAAGGAATAGCTTGAATCAAAGTATCTATGATATAAGAGCTATAAAAATCCTCATCTCCAAGTGGGTAGAAAAATACCCTCAAGATTCTTGCTAAGAATTGGAATCTTGATGTAAAAAATCAAAGGAGGTAAGGATTGTATGTGAGCTCTAGACCTTGCATTTATGAGTTTAAACTTGTAAACCCAAGGTCTCAAGACTAAGTGTGAAAGCTTGCACTGCATTACCTAAATCCTCCAAGGGGCCCAAGATGTGAGTATCACTCAATAGGGATGGAAAAAGACATGTGGAAAAGGTGGCTACAACCTCATACAAAGTTGTGTAGTATGCAATGGCAAATATTGGGCCTCCTAAAGGATCTCCTTGGTATGGAACTCTATAGATGCTAACTAAGCAAACTCTCTTGTGGTAGTACGGTGGTTGTACAACAATGGTGTCTCAATACCATAGAAAGTATGCAAAAATGGAATCAAGGAGGGAATCCAATCCCCTACCAAACAAAGAGCTTAAAACAAAATTGGACAAGAAATGGTATTAAAGGCATTTGAGACATCCACTTGGATTACCACCCAATTTAGGTGGATATCCAAGGAAGCTCTAACCTTAATTGCAATGACTATCTCACAACCACCTAGCATGGCAATTGCATATTAATGGGAGACAAGAAAGAAGAAAAGGAATGGCAAAAATAAAGACAAATGGTGCATGCCACTAAATGCAAGAAAGCCCCCCAATGGCTATGGGGAGAACATCTTATGTCTCCTTTGAGAGAGCAAGGAGACAAAATCCACCAAACCCAAGGCAAGACATTGGTAAAAAGTAAAGAGACGGAGAAGCCTAAGTATGGTAGATCTAGGGAAAGAAAATCCCATAAATGCTCAAAATCTAGTCCTAATGGACCACATGGCAAGAAAATTGGAGAGTGGAGTAAAGCATGGGCAAAGAAGGACTCCACAAGCTATAGCTCCTCATCTAGGTGGTAGTCATAGAAAAAAGATAGAGATCATATGTTGATGGATGGAGATTGTGGTAGTCCACTTTGCATCTCCTTACATAGATGCTTTTAGTCTTTTCCTTGCAATTAGTCAAGTACCTAAGATAGAATAATATTAGTAATTAGGGCTTATGGGTTGTATCTCCATTGCCAACAAAAATACACTAAACATGCAATCAAAAGGTATTATTAGAGTGAAGCAACCCTGACCTACAAAAGAGATGACGGTCTTGAAACCATGATAACAATGATGGTCTTGAGACCAAAATAATATGATCACAGGTATAGGGTGCCATGTTAGCATTTGGCCATCAGTCTTAAGTGGTTTGACTTCCCTCAAGAAATTGCTACCACATAGGAGAAATAATTGGTTTTGGTCACCATCAATCCTAGTGCTGCTTTACACATGTGGGAACAATGACATTTCACCATTGATGACTGATGAAAATCAGCAATAGACCCATTGAAGATTATAAACATCTCATCTTGAGAAGAAGGTAAGTTTCAGTCCATCGAATTTGTGCCACCTCCAAAGTTCACAAGGCAATTCTCTTAGGTGCATTATGTGAGCAGGTGATTGGGACTCAAAAGAGTGCGGAGGCAATTGAGTGCATTAGAGTTTGAAGTATAGGATAACAAGATGCTCCCAAGAAGAAGAAAACTCTAGCTGCAATTGCCATACTCTCTCCAAGAGTAGAGAAATAGGTGCATTCTGTGTTAAAGAGTATCTCAACTCCAAGCATCTATAGTTCTTGCTATGGATTTGGGATTTTACTTATCTCTCTATGGTGTTGGAGATCAAAGAGAAGAAGAATTTGAACTTCACTAACCTGCATAATAATGTGTTTGCTTGGATGGAGGAGAATTGGAAGAAGTTCTTGTGTCAACTCTACACTTGGAGCAATGCACCTTGACCAGGAGTAGCCTTGAGCATCAAAGGAGAAGATGTAGAAATTCAAAGCCTCATTTAAGTATGAAAAATGAGAAACGTTGGAAGGTAAATGGGTATAAGGATCATACTTGGTGCATTGTGGTGACCTTGTTGATGAAGCTCTTCAAATCAACAAGGATAACTAAAATTAACAATGGGCAGGCAACCTTCTTCTAGCTATTGCTTGGAGGAAGACGTATGGATTGGGCAAAGATGTTTTATCATTGTGCTTAGGAGATGACAAAGCAATTGCAAACACACGGAGGAAACACCTTCCTCTCTTTGTTGGGTCTTACATTGGGATGAGGTTGTTGAAGAAGGAAGAATGGCTACTCTTCTTAGCACTTTACTACCTAACGGGCTATCATCAAGCCCAACCCAAGAATGTGGCGGAAACCAAAAAGTATAGAAATGGATTTCTCCAATATCATAAGATGGGGAAATGGGCACTCAATTGACAAGGTTGCAGGAGCAAGCACAAGCAAATGGAAGGCAATTGCAATGCTAATTTAGTCAAGGAAGAGACATTGGCCTAATCCTAGGTGGTGGACTCTTTGGATGCAAAGAATTCCTAATCCAAGGGTGAATTGGGGTTGGGAAGCGGAGGTGAGCTTGATTGCAATTCATGAGGAACTCCTTGGGTAGATGAACCACAAGTGAGTATGGAGAATAAATTATCACGAATAACAAAGGTAGTACCTCTAGAGCAAGAGACTTCCTTCTCCCAAATTGAAGTGTCCTCCAAAAGTGAAGGAGGCAATGCAGAGCAGGGCATGGAGGTATAGTCCACCCTCGTGGTTGTGGTAGGGTTGAGAGTACTTCACCAACCTACCACTAAAGAAGAAGAGAAGGAAATGGTGGAAGAGGAGGATATTTTGATATCCCAATTGCAAGCAAAGAAGACCCCTCCTACAACACCATGATTGGAGACAATCCAGATTTTGACTACATTGCATTTAAAACAACAACGGGTGGTGACTCCAACTCAAGCCTATGCTCAAGGATATCCAAACCACACCTTCACAATTGGGTGAGAGGAGGTTCTTGAGTGTAGAAAAAGATGAGGGTCTAAGGAAACAACTATCCTTGGACTTGGATAAAGTAATTGTGACTTTAGCTACTATTGCATAAGTCATAGTAGCTATTGAAGTGTTAGGTAGTAGGAGATTGGTAGAGGAGAAGGAAATGCCAAGTTCTTTAACGTTACTAGAAGAAAGAAAACACCTTGATGGTCACAAAACCTATTCATTATCACCCACAAGAAAGGGAAGCAACCTCAATACCACAACAAGAAGAAGTCAAAGCCAGTCCAACCCCACAGGCCTATGAGGAGCCAAAATTTAATTACCTCATGAATTACCCACCCTTGTAAACTTGGGTATTTCACATGTTGGGGTTGGTACTAAAGGCCATGGAAGACCTACTACCTACTTATCAAGAGATCAACCCAATCGTGACAAACTACAAATGCCTAATAGAGTTTTTACACTATCAAATTCAAAAGGCTATTTGGGAGAACTAAGAGTAGAGGAAGAGTTGACAAAGGCCTATGCTAGCATTGCGCATTGGGAAGCTCAACTTACTAAGATTCAAGAGCATTGCCAATACCAAGAGCAAAGGTTGAACCAAGTGGAGGGCCATGAGCTTGCACCATTGGGAGGAGGACCCTCCTCCTAATGGGGCAAGAAGGAAGAAGTCATCACCATGATCAAAAAATACCCCAACAAGCCAAACCAAAGAAAGAGAAATGGTCATGAGTGCCAAACTATCACAAGTTTGGGAATTGGAATCTACTCTTGTAGGTAAGGATGCAAAGCTATGATAAATGAGAGAAGAGTGCAATACCTTGTCCACAAACTACAAGGTGTGGAAGATGGATACTGACATCATGCAGAACAATGTTGAGTGGAGCTACACCAAGTCAAGCCGAGCTTGTAGTGATGAAGATATGTACAAGAACAAGCATTCATGGATTACAAGGTGGCCCCAAGGAGAGAAGTTGAAGGAGAAGGATGAGGAAATGGCCCTGATGAAGAAGGAGATATCAATAGCACAACCAAATCTCCCAATTGGACTCCAATCTACTAACCATTAAGGGGAGGTCCAAGCATCATGAAGAAGAGATGAAGAAGAAGCAAGAGGAGCAATTGAGTGTTAGGGATGACAAGGTGGCATCTCTTAAGCAAGAACTAAAATTTCTTTGACTCTAGAGTGCCAAGGACAAATAGGTCCTCAACATAGAGGTTGAAAAGGCCTAAATATGCATTGAGGAACTGCCCACAATTGTCAATGGCCACAAGGACTATGAGCAGATTGTCTGCATGCAAGTCTGGCAACATGTGGATATGGAGTTGCAATCCATCTAGGATGCTTTAGATGAGGAGCAAATGTGGGTAATCATAGTAGTGGATGATATTGCAAACCACTTGAAGACTCAGGTAGGAGTGGTAGCATTGACTCAGGTTCATAATGCAACGCTCCGGAGTTGAAGTAAGAGATGCATGCTTTGGAGACAAAGAAGTACTCAACCAAACAATTAGCCAAATTAGATGAGAAGCTATGAATACATATCAACAACAAATTTGAGAACATCTTAGCCAAGGTCAACCAAGATTTGGGAGAGTACAATGAGCATGTTGATGAATTAATCCAAAGATGCAAGTGAGAAGATGTATCAAGGAAGCCAAGCAAATCAAGGAAGTAGATTTGGTCACATTAATACAAGTGTTCAAATGTAAAGGAAGTTACACCCTTGGGGTGTGATCATTATACCATGACCATTGGAGCTGACCAAACATCAAAGTAAGACCTCATCATGGTAGGTGATAATCATAGTCAAACATCATTGTGATGGCCTACCATCAAGATAGGAAGTTGGTGGGAGAGGCACCAATCTAATGCAACAACTTGTATATAATCTAAGTGATGACAATGGTCATGTACAATAGGACAAATTTTCCAGCACCATGTCATTGTAACCATTCTATCAATGTCTAGCTCAAGTTTTGTGACTAGTAGAGTGTATAGTGGGTGCTCTTTGTAGTTGACACCATCACAAAATTGATTTGGTATGATAGTGTAGGCACACTAGGGTAGTCTTAAATGAGAATAAAAGTAAGGATTGCGACATCTTACAAACGTGGAAGTGCCCCATCTTTTTGTAGTAGAAGGTATAAGGGAAATCATAATACAAGTTCAAGCCTATGCAAAATTCTAAGTCTCATCATTTTGTTATTCACATTTGTGTGTATGATCAATTTGTGATTGCTTTTGTATGCATGAATTATGTTTTATATTGGGGAAGATGCAATGAGGACCTCTATGATCCTTGATATGTCAATGTCAATATTGTGTATATTTTGGGATTATTGGGTAGAGTAGCAATGAGGAACTTGAAGTAGGAATGCAAGTGCTAAGGTGTGGGACAACAATTAATTTTGACAAGGGTGTTGGATCCTTGGGTGTTTTGAAGGATCAAGGCAATGTGTCTACTGGCTAGGAGGGCTGTGAGTGTTATAAAGTACCATGTGTAACAAAAATTCCACCCAGTCACAAACATGCAATATAGTAATGAAGAATGCCTTTTGAGAAGGGTAGAATGTTCTCATTTGCATTGTGGTATACATAGTATACGTAACTACAAGGGTATTGACCTTTGGGGCTGATGACCTTAAATATAGATTGAACCATCACCTTTAGGAACAAAGTTGACATGATATCTTTCATGAATGTGATTTGAGTGTTTGATTTTTTTTGATAGTATGTCATTGTAGAATGCATCACCCTCTTTTGGAAATTGTCCTACCAAAGAAGATAAAGGTGCAATAATAGATGACTTGTGACAAAATGACACTTTTTCCCAAGTGCCTAACCACTTTCAAACCATGTCCTTGTGGGAACAACTTGTTATTACCAACTATACTGTTAGTATGTCAACAATGGATTGTCATAGAGATCATGTAAAGCTAATAGAGTGTTGGTAGATAAGGTGCTGGTCTAGAGGGTGATAGTGCTTGGACTGCTTGTCGATACTCTCCTACATGTTCTAAAGGTACTTGGGAGGAGATGTTGGTCAATGGTGGAGAGAGGTTTAGAGGGATGTGGAGTGGATATGGGGAGCAAGAACGAGAGGTCTTGGATGGTAGGAGAAGGCCAGGGGAGATAGTGGTTGGGGATCTGCCATGGGAGAATCAACCAAAGTAGGTTCTTTGCCAAGGAACTACAAAGGACATGGTAAAGGAGTAAAAGTGGCTCCATTAGGAGGAACTTGAGCCCATAGAGGAGTATGCTTGAATATGCGATGCCTAGATTGACCCACTTGATGCTCATAAGGGGTATGGGAGGCTAGGTGACGAGCCATGCCTATGGTAGTCCCTCTAGCTATCGTGCTAAAGAACAAAGTGGAGGCATTGTAAACGAGTCCATTAAACAATCTCACACCTCCTAAGAAATACAACCCAAGAGATAATTGGAAAAGAAAATCATTTGGAACATGGAGCAACAAACCAACGCCAACAGATGAACACACATAAGAAAAAAATACACATAGAATCAAAACTGATGATGTAAAAGTGAAGAACAGATATGAAGAGAACCTATCTGCTACCAATGGAGAGTCGCCATCATTCAAGCTCTATTGCATACATGAACCATACAATACAAAAACTATATGGTACAAGAACCCGTATAAGAATTTTGTGGTACAAGAACTGCCGTTACAAGAACCTAATCTGCCAAAATCCCTAAAAAAATTTTCGTTTTACAGGTGCCTTCTCAATCCCCAAAATATTCTTGCAAAGATGTCTCCAAATTTCCAAGATATGGTACAATTCTTATCCAAAACTTATGATAAATGAGATATCTCTCATTTATCATATCTTTATCCTGTTCTGTCACTGACCACGGCTCCTCAACCCTACAACTGTCTGCAACTTGGCCTTCGATTGATGACGTCAATCCTTGTTTCACTGCAACCTAGTTGACTTATTGCACTCCTGTGCTAAAAGTATAGAAATCGCTATCATCTTGATACTCCTCCTCCACGACTATCCATTTGATGGAGATTGGATGATAGAGGAAATTATCTTCACTCCCCAAAGTCAATTGACGACTATCCATTTGATGGAGATTGACTAATAGAGGAAATTATCTTCACTCCAAAGGTTGTATCATGATGGTGAAGTTTGTCCCACGCTATCTTTCTATGCTCTCCATCCCCGCACTTTAATATACCAAGAATGCAAGTGATAATCAAAATATTCATTTCAACCCTCTGACTCCCATTCGTTGCATATTTGTTGCATCTGTGCTATCATGTAGTGATTATCAGATTTTGATTGACATCTGAAGCCATGGTTCTAGGGGCAAACGTTCCTATCTACTGTAAAATCACATTCTATCAGTTCTAACGCTCTTTAACTCCATTTCTCTACTCTTTTAATCCATTGCTCGACCCTGCTATACTCGATTGCTCGTAAGGGACTTCAAATGGAATTATCACATGGGGGGGGGGGGGGGGGGGGGGGGGTCTTTTTTTTATATTTTTTTATAGATAATGGAGGAGCAAGATTGATACAAGTTATTAAAAATCCTACACGTTGTCCTACTATTGACTGTTTATAAGGATACCGTAGTTTAGGATGGTACTATACATTGGCATAAAGTTTTCCTTTATCGTCAAGTTTTGGCTATTGTGGTAGATGTGTTATAGAACTCGGGGAAATTTTGTGAATACCCTTATATTTTGCCCTAATATGGAACATACATCTATAAGTTCCAAAAATTGCAAATATACCCTAGTTCTTGGAGGATGCACCCTAGCTCCAATAAGATGTTCCCTCTATCACTTGTATATGTTAAGGGTTAATTAATTGCTTTGGATCGTGTCCTTTGGTGGCATATTCATATAGAGAATCAAAGGTCATTTCAAACCTAAGTAAAATCACGAACTAACTCCAATGAAGTCACCACCTTAGGAAGAATAGATTGTCCGTTGGCGGCAGATTGTGTCCCTTGTGCAACGCAATTTACCAATAAAATGATCTAGAAATAAGTTGTTGCCAACAGGAGATCTTCTAAGTCTGTACTCTAATTATCTGTGTGGAGATGTGAGAAGGATGTCAACATAGCCCTAGATTGGGAAATTGATTTCTTGGAAGTAGAATCTCCGAGTGCAGTTTTGAGATTCATGACAAAATATAAATTAGTGCTCAATCCTCCGCACGAATTCAACGTCATGCTTACTTCAAATAGACCAATAAGTGCCCTTCTGCAATGGGGCGTTTCAAAAATATGATGACGGTTATTTACAAGTACATGTAAAGAAGTGCGCGTTTCAATAATAAACCCAAAAGTTCACTAAGTCATATAATTTTTGTTTTCTAGAAATTTTTACGGATATTTGCTTGAGGAGTTTTATGGATTATGGATCGCCCCGTAAAATTTAATGGAGAATGAAAAAAGTAACCAGTAAAATTTTATGCAGCTAGCAAATTTTTTTATGGGATTTTTATAAGGTACCCATAAACCCATTTTGAAACAGCCAATGAGCTGAATTGATTTGGTTATGAATTCAAGCTGAGTGTCAAATTCCAAACTTCTTGTCGTGTAACGCTCTCTTTCTGGTCGGGTGCTATGCACCTCTTCCTCTGGTCTCGTGCTACGCACCTACAATCAAGACGTTCAGAGAATAATATACGTTTTTCCTCTCGGTTGCTCCAATTCCAGTTATTTTACTTTGCCCTCACAAGGTAATGTATACTAACAGTATGTGAATCAATTTCGAGTTAGCACATGAATTAGTGGAAGCTAAGATGAAAGCTATCGTGTAGAGAGGAGATAAACGATGCAAATTATCAAACTTTTTGCAGATGATCTGCAATTTATCTGTAATCCTTTCGCTTGGCCTTTGACCTTTCGAATGTGCCGATCCAGAGCACATGATTAACCCTTAACATATACATGCGGTAGAGGGAACGACCTAGTTGAGCCGGGGGCGCATCTTACGGGAACGAGAGGTATATTTGGAATTGGAGACTTATAAATGCAAGCATTATCAGAGCCCGGCGACGTGGAGGGATGTTATCACCCTAACAAAAGGGGTGTCAACCTAGCGGTTCCTTGCAATTTTATGAACTTAAAAAGAGTATATTTCAGATTAGGACAAAATACAAAAGTGTCCATTAAATTTCCCTGTAGAACTAATACCAAGTCAAGGGGCTAATATGAAAGAAGAAAGATAGAGATCTTGATAACGCAAACAAGGCAAATTGAAGGAAAAGTGTGTTGTTCATGTTGATGAAAAAAGAAGAAAAATGGCGACCGCGTAGAAAACACGAAGGATGGGAAGGCCCCATCAAGCCGTACAAGGGAGAGAAAAAATAGGTTAAATGGGTCTATTTCCCAATGGCCACATGTTGATGAACAGCACAAGGGTAATATCCTTTGTCCTTTCCCTGTGTTTGATTGGCCACTGCAATAATCGGGTCCTGAACGAGAGTTATAATCCCTCCCAAGACAGTCATGCTGTTCGAGTCCATTAGGCGAGAACAAGATGACAAATTCGCATCGCATTCTTCTTGCACTATTGTACGAGTTCTCTTAGGCAGCGGTGTTGTACAACTTGGAAAGTGCATATTTCAACTAAGTGGTACCTTGATTGATTTATACTCAATGTAGGCAAGAAGTCCTTCATCCAGAGGTACCCTGATTACAACAAGCACAAGAAGGAGGCACCACATGACTAGGCTACCCTCTTCTTAATTTCTTAGGTACTTCTTGTTATTAGTACATTTTGGTTTTTACTAGTTTTGCTTTCGTTGATTTTTTTCTGCCACTTTGGATTTCTAGGTTCATATTTTTTTAAATCTTTTCTTATTTCTTGTACTTTTTCCCTTTTCCTGTGAGTTGTTATTTTATATATTTTTACTTAGAAAGCAAAATACCCAGAAGTAAGAAGAGAGAGTACAAACCTACATAGATTCGCAAATACAGAAATCGAATTGAAAACCCAAGCCACAAGGGCCCAAAAGCCCAGAAGAAACACCGGCCTAAGCCCTAAACAAGAAGGGGTTTATGGATACTCGTAAGGATTCCATAAGACTCTCTACGGGTAATTCATAAACTTTGTATGGGTGGGACTAAAGGTGACCTAAAATTTATAGTCAAAAGGGAATCGTTTATAGTTTATCGCCGCAAATGTTAAGATCTTTTGTGAATTGTTCGGCTTCAAATTCTCATAAAATGAGATTATGAAATCGTTGAACTGTTCTCCAACTGTGTAGAGAGGACCATACATAATTTTATTGCTTTGACACCTCAAAATCGTAGCCATCCGCGACATATGCCAATTCAACACTTCGCTTTCAAAAATAACTATTAGGTTTGGTTAGTCAGTTTGATTCTCTGGGTTGAGCTTTGCCCTGATTGAGCGTCCATCGATTTTTGCATTCTTTTAGTGCCATTACCTTGTATTCACTTTCTTTCCGTTCGGGGTTTATTGTTTGGCTCGGTCACCGTTACATAGTGGAGTACATATCATGCTCAACGTGGAGAGCTAAACATCAGCGGCACCTTATGAGTGAGCAACCCAGCGACATCTTTCGTGAAGAGGTTCAGAAGCGAGAGACGTGTTGACAAGTTTCAGCCACAAATGTGTGTTGTGCCGTCAGAGCGACGGCGCACTTCGATATGTTTTGGTGAATCTTCGCCGATAACCACAGGGCTTGGACCACATACGATAGGAATCAATGATACGTGACATCCTACAAATGACTATTTTGGTCACCAGGTGTCGTCACCACTTTGCCAGGAAATTTGAGCAATGTGTCATGATCTTGTCTCGCATGTAGGTCTTTCAAGAATGTTGTTATTATAAAAACAACAACGAAGACCAACGTACATCCTGGTTACAACTCAACCACCAACACTTTACGAAACAAGCAGCGCATGCCGTTTACATTAAAGTGTCACTAGCTGCACAAAGTTCGCTCAGCTCAATAGAGGTCCAGATTGGGCACTTCCGGATTGTAATTCGGGAGTGATTTTGTAGATCATTATTGGTGATATTATGGGGTGTGTAACAAAATAATCTTTAAGTTTTTATTGTTTTACCAATTCTCGTTCATTATCAAAGTTCTTATATGAATTGCTTTCTTAATTTTTCAAAAACTTGTAATCAGTTATGGTCATCTTCAATCCCAGTCTCAGTGTGTTAATAACTCTCCTCATTTCTTGAAAATTCTTGTAATCATTTTAATGAACTTGTTTATCTCCAGTGTGTTAATTACTCACTTGAAAAGTATAGTAACCAGTATCAGGGGCTTGTTTAATTCCAATGCCTTTGGTCTCTACATGGTATCCTGTAAATGTCCCGAGAATGAGGTTTTAGCGTCATTCTGTAAAATCTGGGATTAAATCCTTCTACCGTTACTAAAGAGTTAGTAAAGCAGTCTAGGAAAATTTGAATGATTACCCTAACCTATCCAAGCTTCAATCACGGGAAGAGGTAGTACTTACAAATATCGGAATTCCGCTGTTGTCATAGGAAACGAATTTGTTTGTCATGGAATGTAACTAGATGGATCAAAAAAGGAACCGTAGTACATGAAATCAATTATCCAATTTGATTAGACATCTTATACAGATATCAGTGAAGACTATCGTGGCCGTCACAGACGAGTGTGATGGCCATAGTTTTTCCACGTTTATTCAAAAAATGGGCCGACAGAAATCTCAACGATTCTCTGCTACTACCCATTCGCTTACAACTGGAGACAATAACTGAAAGCCAACTTTTGTTTAAAATCTGTAAAGATTTCTTGCTTGTCATGAAACAGCTAGATGAGAAAGTATGAACATCAACTGACCGCTAAAGCAGAAGATAGAAGACTATACAACGACCGCATAATTTATGTGAGAAGGGACTCTCATGACTGACGAAAAAGAAAAAGGGAGTACGCTCCGTTATGAAGGGATGAAGAACAACATGATGAAGAACTCCTACAGACTCTCTACAGGAGTAGTTCACGAAAAGGTTTGTTGCGTGGCAAATTACTTCATGTCTTTTGGTTATTTCTACACCTCATGAATGCAAAGCAGAAGATACATCAAAGAAAGTGAAGGCGACCGCGAAGGAAAAACGAAGGATGGGAAGACCCCATCAAGCCGTACAAGGGAGAGACAACAAAGGTAACATGGGGCTAAGCCCCAATAGAGTCCATACAGAAGATACATCCATGGTTCTGATAACTAACAATTCCTCCTTCCTTGGTATATAGAGTAGATCAACTAGAGATTAACAAAAGAACCTTCTTAATTTGGTTGTAAATCTAACCAGCATGTACTTGGTGGCCATGGACATCCCGGCAGTTTGAGATAATGCAGCGTAGTGTCACATACGGAGGCTGAGTGACTGTGTAGCTTAATCCGGAACTTGTTGGAATGCGGTTGGGTGGTCCACATCAACAATTTGCGGGAGCCGGAATTACTACAAACTTAAACCGGGTCTCGGAGAAACCATCCATCTCCGGCTGCCTCCGCCTGCTATGGCCATCCACTGCACTATGCAGCAGCTGCGGTACATGTTGCTGTGCCTTGTGGTTTGTTTAACATTAGGCTGTGCGTCAGGAATCTGAAGGTCATCATGCCGTGGTATGAAGTCAAGTGTGAAAAGTTGGATTTCATATTTCCGCAATTTGAAATTTGGGGCCCGCTTCCTCATCCGGGATGCTATCTGCAAGCTCCTGGAGAGACCCGCAATCATCATTCTGTTTTCTCGTGATTTGAAACGTTTCTTGCACCCCATTCCTGTCAGTGGATGGGCTTCGCAAATTCGTAGAGCCAACTGAAAGTCCAGGTCTCGTTTGTGGAAGCTTTTGTTGGGGAGCAGTTTCTTCTTCTCGTTAGATTGAGGTCACAGGAGATTTAGCTTAATTTAGATTTTGGTCGCGTATCCAGAGGTGTAGGGACGACATAACAAAGACATTTGTCTGCAACGGTCTGAAGTGAGATAGATCAAAATCGAACGCAACCTTCAGCTTGCGGAATTAGAAACATCATCCTTCTCGGTTTTGCTATCTGTGTTCAAGTACACAGTGAAGCACAAACAAAGTGACCAAGGTCATCCGCTATTGAGCACCGTGCTACTTGAGAGAAATGATAAGAAGCTTCAAGCCGTAGCGTACAGGAAGGACGGTACCCGATCGGAAGTGCAAATTGACAACGCTTCGCGAAGGCTATGCAAGTGAGTAAATTCGTCGAAACACCGTCCAAGTAACTTCGTGGACTGAAGGTCCTCTCGTTTTCTGTTGAAACATTCTCTCTCAGAGGTGAGATGTTTCTGGGTTGAGATTTTGTTCACAGGCCTGTGGATTTGCTATCGTCTTCTGTGGTCTTGGGTGAGAGTCTACCGGAAGTGCAACCGTTAAGATTCGATGAAGTTCGGCTCGAAGCATCCAGAGATGGAGCAAAAGTTTCAGTTTGCGGTGCGGGCACTGAAGAGCAGATGGTTCGTCTTGGTTGCAGCAATCTGGATACAATGCTGCAGTGGCGCATCCTACGACTTTGGTATATACTCACAAACGATCAAACTCGCCCTTAAATATGATCAGACGGACTTGGACACTTTGGCCGCCTTCAAGGACGTTGGGTCCAATGTAGGAGTTGTTTCAGGATTGGTGTTCGACCAATTTCCTCCATGGGTAGTTTTGGCCATCGGAGCACTGCAGTGTGGGCTTGGATATTTGGGGATGTGGCTCTGTGTGACTGGTAAAGTCTCTCCACCGGCCTTCTGGCAGATGTGTGTGTGCATGTTTCTGGGTGCGAACGGGCAAACTTTCTTCAACACAGCTACGGTGGTGACATGCGTGCAGAATTTTCCCCGAAGTCGTGGTATTATCATCGGATTAATGAAGGTAGATCTTCTTTCCTTCACCTTCTCATATCTGGCGTAATGCCTTAGATGCAAGAGACAACAGACGGTGCGCTCTAGTTCTTTATTGCCGGAGATCAAAACAGAACTTATATATTGAGTCATATTGGAGATGGAGTGTTTCTCATTGTGGAATTGTTGGATTTTCCGTTGCAGGGATTCTTGGGCTTGAGTGGAGCGATCTTAACACAGGTTTACCGGGCCATCTATGCTGATGAGCCCACTTCCTTTCTCTTCATGTTAATGTGGCTCCCAACAGCGATGGCCTGTATGTGGATGTTCATCATCCGTCCTGTTCCGGCACCCGAGAGAAGCAACGAGAATGACAATCTCTATCTGATTTCGGCAATTGCAGTGGCCTTGGCAGCGTACCTCATGGGCATAATCGTTGTGGAAAATACCCTGAAACCGAGCCACGTCGTCAGTGTGATCGTGTGTGTGACAGTTGTTATAGTTCTCTTACTTCCTCTCGGAGTAGTGGTGAAGTCTGAATGCGAAGATGGGAAGTTAGAAGAGTCTGCCCAATCGTCCTCACTAACGGAGCATCTCCTCGACAATGCATCTGAAAGGCTTCCGATTTCTGTCACCGTGAACTCTCCAGAGCCAAGGTCCGTAGCGGAGAAATCAGGAACTAGTCACCAGAAAGTTGTGCACTCGGAGTCTGGAGTACACGAGACTATCCTGGAATCAGCATCCGACAATCCACCAGAGAGGACCAGACCTCGCAGGGGAGAAGATCATTCTGTCATGGAGGCACTGTGGAAGGCTGATTTTTGGCTATTGTTCGTGTCGATGGCATGTGGAATGGGATCCGGACTTACAGCAGTTGATAACATGGGCCAGATTGGAGCTGCACAGGGATATTCCCCGCAGAAAGTGGGGACTTTTATTTCCTTACTGAGCATCTGGAATTTCTTGGGGCGACTCGGCTTCGGAACAATTTCCGAAGTCTGTTTGCATCGGTACAAGATCGCCAGGCCTGTCTTTCTAGCTTTAACTCAAGCAACCATGTCTTTAGGCCATCTTATGTTTGCCGCAGCATTCTCTGGATCACTATACATCGGCTCAGTGGTCATCGGCCTCTGCTACGGTGCGCAATGGTCCCTTATGCCAGCAATCACCTCTGAACTCTTCGGTCTGTTAAGATTCGGTACTTTGTACAATACAATCGCAATAGCTAGTCCTCTGGGTGCTTACTATCTATCGGTAAGAGTTGCCGGTCATATCTATGATTATGAAGCACAAAAGGAGAGGAGCGCAGCTCCTCGTGATAATCCTCTAGGGCTAGGCATTTTCAGGTTGTTCAAGTCGAGTGAGCTCTCATGTCATGGACCGCACTGCTTCCGGCTGACATTTGTGATCATGGCTGCTGTGAGCTTTCTCGGTAGTTTGGTGTGTCTGATCCTTGTTGCTCGGACCAGGCGCTTCTATGCCAGGTTTGTTTTGCATCTGAAGACTATGAGAATTGAGAAAGAAGCTGAAGAGCAAGGTCAAGTTGCAAGGGTGTGATTCGACGAATTTCGCGGGAACCATGGGAGTGCAACAAAGCGCTCTGACCACCACGATTTCAATTTCCGTAGATGTAGATATGTTCACATTCTTTGCAATCATGCTACATTTAGCGTGAGGAGTTCTTGATTAAGAACCTGTAAATTAGTGTGTGGAGAAACTAAAATTTTACACGGCGAGTAAAGCCTCCAATATAATCAGCAAGCAAAACTGGAAATTTTCTTCAAGCTATGTAAAGTCGCTTCTCAATTGCTTTGTCTTCAACTGCATTTCCCCATTTGTTCTGCAGCAAAGCTCGCACATCAGTAATCGCAGTGAGCGTGGTGATTCTTGCCATTTCATTGCGTTGGAGAAATAGTAGATTTTGATGGTGAGCACCTCTATTGCTTTCGGCCATCGATTTCAAGCGTCAGAGCCCCCCACTGATACTTGAAACAGTTATCGGAAGTAGTAATCTCTGGGCATGCTGGCTAGAAGGACCAAATTCGTGTGCGCCTTGGATATCATATTGGACGTTCAAACAACACTGATATTGTTTTCTCTGCAACTTGGGTGCCAATTACGTGGAATTCATGCATTATTGACTGTAAGAATATCCAACTATTCAATCGGCTTCACGTGCTGGAAAGGTTACTCCAAAAGCTCACTCCGAAGAGAGTTCTGCGGCTACCACTCTTTTAATGCTTGGCCCAACCATTTGTACTCGCAACCATTGGCCTTGGCCAAGGCGTAGACAATACACCACATGAGGATCGGATCAGAAGCTTGCGCGTATCACCTTCAATCTGAAGTATGCACGCTACAAACCAAGGCAATAGTTGACCATTGTATATTGCGCCTTTACAGTATGTTCGGAATTTGCACAACAAACGATCGAATCAGAAATAAAATTTGTGTCACTAGAAATATGAAAGTGCAGTAAGTTTTTTGTATTCTTTTCTCTTTGCTTTGTCTTGGATTTTTGCTTCACTTCTTCAAAACTTCGAGTTTGCTCTTTCTTTTCTTTTGGACTTTATAACCTTGAATCCCTTTCTTTTTTCTACCCGATTATAATATTTGCCTTGGTTCCCCAACCCACACCCACTGGCTCATTTTATTTTGCGATATCGTTAGTTGTTCTCTGCCGTAGAAGACCCTTACCAAACCTTAGAGCCTTCGGCTTCGTCGCGAGTAAAAGTGAAATAAGTATTTGGTGACTGCACGGTAAATAGGTTGCTGACGCGCCTCTCGTTCTTTTGATTTAGATAGAGTCTACATACATCAAAAGAATGGGGGTTTAAGAAATAATTGTAGGAATCTCTATATATTTTCATATAAAATGTTACGAAGTGTCACCAAAATCTGTCCAGGGATCGGCCCGATACTTGGACACACAGGGACCCACTACGGTCTCCCGGCCAAGTTCCGTATTATTAGCAAATTCCATGGCAGGTGATTACCAGGAAATAAAGGATATGAAGTTTCCTATGGCGCGTGGTTAGTAGAAAATAAAGAATTATGAAGTTTTCTATTGGCATAATATAAAATATTAATTATAATTTAGAGTTAAAAAAATGCTTGATTTAATTTGAATCTAGGTGCCAACAACCGAACACGAGATAAATCTTCTCTAGATCTAGAGAAAGAGAAATTGACTACGGGTGTGAAGGGTTGAATTCAGTTGTAACGTAACGTAACGTTCCGTGCTTGAAAAGGTCTCTCTACTAGTGTGAATTTATAATGATGATATTATTGGTTCTCTTGGTCTAGAGAGTGTGGATCTACTTGCTTGAGTGGTCTCTCTACATTTTATAGAGTGTGAATTCATAGTGATTCATTTTTCTCAAAAATCTCATGTGAGTTTGCACTCTATAGAGAAAGTGAAGAGAGTGCGAACTCATGTTGTTATTTGGCTTGTGGATTCAATAATTGAGGAAAATAAAGTAGAGCATACAAAGATGTGGATTCAAGAATTGAGGAAAATAGAGTAGAGCATACAAAGAGGTAGCATTCATGGAGAACTAACCAAAAACATTAGGAAATATATATAATAGACTATCTAATTAAATTTGAAGATAACGGCAGATGAAGAGAGAGATTTAGATATGCTAGAACTATTGACTAGTAGGTGGGAGTATGCATATACGCATAGGTCACGAGAACCCAAAGTTATGTACCCTTGTAGTTTGTGATTAAATACTTTATAGACCTAGATGTGAAGGCGTTGAATGGATGTTGATTCTTTTTCAACATTAGTAGATTTGATAAAGGCTTAGAGTGTATCTCAAAAGAACTATTGGCGGGAGCAAACTCCGGTGTGGATCCCAATAGCTCTCGCTCTTGATGGATTTAGGCATCATAGTAATGGAATTTGTGTTGCAAGGGGGTTAAACATTGGGTGCATTAGTGGAGGTTCAACATTTGCCTTTATAGATAGAGTCACGATAGCCATATTAAATTTGATGAGGAGTCAAGTGGCATTGAGGAAGCACGAGAGAAGGAGAATATCAGCAATTTTTGCACACAAAGGTTTCCTTAGTTGTGTAGATTTGGTAGATGGAAAACTTTTTCCTCTCATAGCTTTACCTACTTTGGATGGAGAAATATATTTCAGCCAAAAGGGCTCTTATTCTATAAATTGCCAAGTGATTTGTGATGACAAAAGGTAAATTATACATTTTATAAGAAGTAATTATATAAATATCTAATTCTTTCTTTGTTAGTTGATTAGATTTTATGCACCTTCTTGTTTGGATTTTTTTTATTTGCAATGATTTGATTCAAGCTTTGATTTCTTTTATTTGTAGGAATGCCAAGGTCATGTCATGATCTGATGTTTAGGAAAAAATCATCACCAGGATGTGATTTGAACTGGGGAGGGAGATGTCTTAGTTTCAAGACCAAAGAGTACGTTTTAGTTGATTTTTTTTATGTACCCATTCATCACCTAATCCCTGTCTAATCCCTGTCTTCAAGCAAGCCCAAACACACTACAAGCAAGAGTTCACAAATATTTGGCAAAGGCAAGGGTGATAAATGAGCATTGTATAGGAGAATTGAAAGCTAGAGTGCATTCTCTCATGGAGTTGAGAATGCAAATTAAATACAATAATAGAAATGCATATTTGTTAAAGCAAGAATTTTTCAAAAAAAAAAGGTGTCAAATAACTTTTTATCAATAGGTCTGATGTTTGGTTAGAAGACTATGATGTATTTACCAAGGGAACTCAAGTAGATATAAAAGTTTCTCTTGATGGGATGGAGCTTGGTAGAGAGGAAAGTAGGTCAAGGGTGATGCAAAAATGCCTTGCTCATCATCTCAAGGATACGGAATAAGAATGTGTTTCTTTGTAATAAAAATATACTTTATGAAAAGCACCAAGTCTGTCTCTTATTCTTCTTCATGACCTAGTATTTTTTGGAGAATCTCAAGCACTAGTCTTGTAACAATATGGAGTTTATCTATGAGTTAGTTGAGACTAACAAGGTAGCAAATAGGCCAAATTAGCTAAGAATATTCTAGAAGCATCTACAAAGCTACTTGGCACCTTCCAAGTGTTGAGTAATGTGCATGCCTAAGGAGGAAGCTTCTTGGCTAGCTTAGCTTGCACACCAAGTAGGTGATTTTTAGAAGCAAGCTTCATGGGAAGCTTCTGGCTTAGCTTGCACGCCAAGTAGACAGTTTCTAGAAGGAAGCTTCTTGAGAAGCTTCACAATTAACTTGGCTTGCACTCCAAGTAGACGGCTTTAAGGAAGCTTCTTAAGAAGCTTCTCAATAGCCTTGTATATTTTGCTATGAATACTAATGCCTATGCTCATGTTAGGCAATCAGAGTTTCTTCATTCAAGAATCCCAATGTGATCTTCCATTCTCCTATTTCTCTCCTTGGTCTTGGTCTTTTACAAGTCTTGTTCCTATGCATGAGCATATTTTATTTAAAATATAGTATTTCATGAATTCCCTTTAGTATTTATCATCTAGTATTCATTGACGCCCATTGCCATCCAATGAGCCCTAGAAAAGGCTCTGGTTGATCCATCAAAGTGGGTTGATCCGTTAATGTCATTTGATGCCCAAAGTGGATGTTAGAAGGTGTTGGATGATGCACAACATGAATGGAAAGGCATTGGTTGGTAGTGTAGCACTAGTTGATGCCTAGTGTGGATGGGAAAAGGTAGAAATAGATGTTAGTTGCCATTTAGTGAAGATGGAAAAGGGTTTCCAATTAAGGTTGGCACCTATTGCCACACAATATGGTGTGTTTAGGTTTAAGACAAAAATTTAGTACCCATAGCTGCATGATGATGCAAGCTGGTGCCTATTCTCAAGGCAATGGTTTGGGTATGTTGGTTGAAATGTGTTGTTTTGTATGTTGCCATCGGTTGCCACTCAGAATTTGGTATATTTTTTTCCAGAATTTTTGTTCTTTTGAAGAGAATGTGATGTTTTCCCAACAAAATCTAGATTTAGGATTTCATCTAAGTAGCTATATGAACTCACACCTATTGCAAAGAAGTCACCATTTTGCATATTCTCAATGAGCAATTTGGATTTTGAAAGAGCATGGCAATTCTAAATTTTGAAGAATAGACTTTGTGTTTGAAGACTAAAAAATTTTGGATTTTTGAAGAACTACCATTCAAAGGAGCGTGCCATTTCAGAGAGCACCTTAAAAATAAAAGGAGAGTAGAAGAAGGAGTGCAATTTGGGGGGAATTTTGGGAGAGACTTGTTGCTATTTGGGACCATAAGGAGTGCTCTTTGGGAGAGGTTCTAGAGAGAAAGGGAGGTTGAGAGGCTTGGGAGAGAAAGAGAATTGAGAGAGAGAAAGCTTGGTAGGAGAGCAAGTGAGAGGAAAGAAAATTTCAAAAGAGATCAAGTGTTGAGAGGAATTAAGTTTGGAAATGCTAGTAGAAATTTGGGGTTATGAGAAGATTGTTGATGGTGAAGATATGATCGATTCTCAAGGAGGAGATTGGTCAATTGGTTTTCACACAATTCAACACCCAACTACCTTCATAAAATGGTCTTGGATGGATAAACACCAAGTTCAAACTACTACTGTTGGAATCAAGGAGGGTTGAGTCTAGATATTCTTGGCTTGAAAATAACCCTTGGGCTATTACCCTCGGCTAGAGGTACTTTTTTCTCCCATTCTCCTCTCTTTCTCACTTTTTATTTGTTTTCAAACCACACTTGATTTTTTTCCTTATGTTTGTTGAGTCAAATCATCAATGCCACTTGGCATCACCACATCACTTGCCTTGTCCCATAGCATTTGCAATCATCTCTCAATGGCGCTTAGCCTATCCCATAGAGTCTCCAAGTTTCACCTTGTATCACTTGACCTTAAACCCTAAAACCTTACATGAATTGCCCAATGCCTTTTCTTGTATCACAATATCAACGAGCACCACTAGACATTCTTTTTCATTTTTGCTTGCCTTATCCTACAACGTCAATGGGCGGCTTTTGGCGGTGTCATGCATCATTCCTCTATCCCTCAGCACGCATTGGCGACTTCTTGTGTCATCTTATGTTATTTTCCACTATCTAAGAGTGTTTTTGGGAGACATCCAACAACTTCCCTTGAACTTACATTCTTACACTTATTTGCTGGAGACTTTTCCAAGTACTTGCATATACAGATTTTGTGCATCCTTGGGACAAGAACTCTTGCACAAGGTCAATTAAAGTGGAGGTAATTTTAGTTGACATAGGATATAATGCAAGATACACTTGCAATGTCAAGTGAGAGGACACTAAGAAGGAGGATGGATCCTAACAAAACTATTTCAGATTGGTTTCCACATGGAGACATGTTGCAAAGAGTTGCAAAGAGGTATTTGGCAAGGATTACAATTGGAAGGAGTTAGTATTTTGAGCTATCATGACAAAGGTAGGGAGTTTTTAGAGCCAATTGAGGAGACCTAAGGGGCACAAGTTTAGAGTCACCTTCCTTGTGCAGATATTCACTCATGTCTTTGTGGAGAGAGGTTACATTTCTAAGGAGGAAGTGTCCTACTTGAGTGAGGGAGAGGAGGAGATTATATACAATGGAGAGGATGAGGATGAAGATGAGGACAAGAGTGTTGATGATGGGGAGGATTAGGAAGAAGATGAGGACGGTGAGTGATCCGTTAGATAGTTTTGGTGTATTGAGTTTTGACATATTTTGTATGTAAAATGCAGTAAGTTTATTGTATTCTTTTCCCTTTGCTGTGTCTCTAATTTTTGCTTCACTTTGAGTTTGCTCTTTCTTTTCTTTTGGACTCTATAACATTGAATCCCTTTCTTTTTTCTACCCGAGTATAATATTTGACTTGGTTCTCTCATCCACACCTATTGGATAATTTTATTTTTTGATATTATTATTTTCTCTCAACTGTAGAAGGCCCTTACCAAACCTAGAGCCTTCCGCATCATTGCACGTAAAAGTGAAATAAATATTTACAGACCGCACGGCAAATAGATTGCTAATGTGCCTCTCATCCAATCCATGATGTTGATTAAAGTCTACTTGCATTAAAAAAAGGTTTTCAAAAATAATTCTACAAAGATGTGTATATTTTCATATACGTTTGTACAAAGTGTCAACTAACTCTGCACGGGTTTGAGAACTGGACCCACTACATACTTCTATTCAAGTTTTTTTATAATAAGAAATTTCTATAACAAGTGGGTTGTGGAAAATAAAGAATATGAAGTTTTCTCCTAGCACATAGTAAAACATTGAATTACAATGCCAAGTTAATAAAATGCTTGATTTAGTTTGAATCTAGATGCCAACAATCGAAGTGGAAATGATTTTTCTCTAGGTCTAGATCTAGATCTAGACCTATAGATCATGAAATTGATGGTGGGCGGGAAGAATAGGTGCGGGTGGAAAGGATAGAGAGCGGAATCAATTGCAACACAATTGAATTTCCAAAATTCCCCCGCTTGAAATGGTCTCTCTCCTATTGTGAATTCATAGTGCTTGATTTATTGGCTTGAATGCAATTCTCTTGGTCTAGAAAGTGTGGATTTACTTGCTTGAGTGGTCTCTCTAAGTTCAAAGAGTGTGAATCAATACAGATTCATTTTTCTTGAAGAATCTCCTATAAGTGTTCACTCTATAGAGAATGTGAAGAGAGAGTGAATTCATGGTGTTATTTTTGGGTGGATTTGAAAATTGAGGAACATAGAGTAGAGCATGTCAAGAGGTAGCACTCATGGAGAACTAACCATAAGGTAATGTATTTAATTGATTATCCAACTAAATTTGGAGATAATGTTGGATGAACTAAATAAAAGATGAAGAGGGAGATTTAGATATGCTAGAAGTATTGATTAGTGGGTCGGAGTATGCACATACACCTAGGTACTTAGAACCAAAGTTACATATGCTTGTATTTGGGAATTTGTGATTAAATACTTTAGAGTTCTAGATGTGAAGGCATTCCTCTAACTAACAAGATTGGACGTTGATTCTTTTTCAACATTAGTAGATTTGATAAAGGCTCATAATGTATTTCAAAAGAACTACCTACAAGAGCAAACATCAATGTGGATCCAGGTAGCTCTCTGTCTTGATAGATTTGGGCATCATGTTAATGGAGCATGTGTTGCAAGGGGGGTTAAACATCTAAGACATCAGTGCAGATTCAACAATTGCACTTTACACATTGAGTCATGATAGCCATATTAAATTTGATGAGGAGTCAAGTGGCATGGCCTGAGCACTAGGAGAGAAGGAGAAGATCAGCATTTTTTGCACACAAAGGTTTCCTTGGTTGTGTAGGTTTGGTAGATGGAACATTTTTTCCTCTTGCAAATTGACCTATTGTGGATAGAGAAATATATTTCACCCAAAAGGGCTCATTTCCATAAAGGGCCAAGTGATTTGTGCTAATAAAAGGCAAATTATACATTTTACAAGAAGTAAGTGTTCAATATATAATTCTCCTTTGTCAATTGATTAGATTTTTTGCACCTTCTTGTTTTGATCTATTTATTTGCAATAATTTGATTCAAGTTTTGATTTGTTTATTTGCAAGAATGTGAGTGTAATGTCATGATATGATGTGTTTGAATAATCATCATTGTGGAGTGATTTGAACTAGAGAGGGAGATGTCTTAGTTTTGAGGCCAAGGATCTTTTAGGTGATTCTTGCTATATATACATGCATCACCTAGTCCTTACCTTCAAGCAAGCCCAAATAAAGGACAAGCAAGAGTTCAACAAAATTTGGCAAAGGCAAGGGTGATAAATGAGCATTGTATAGGAGTATTGAAAGCTAGATAGTATTCTCTTCCAGAGTTGAGAGTGCAACTTAAAGACAATAGTAGAAATGCATATTTATTAAGTGAGTTTCAGTTTGTGATATTTTACATAACTGTTGTATCACTAGGTCACATGTTTAGTTAGAAGATGATAGGAGATTTACCAAGGAAACTCAAGTAGACACAAAAATTTCTCTCAATGGATTGGAGCTTGGTAGGGGGAAAGTAGGTCAAGGATGATGCCACAATGCCTTGCTCATCATCTCAAGGATATGGAATAAGAACATATTCCTTTGTAATAAAAATATACTTTATGATAAGCACCAAGTCCTTCTCTTATTCTTCTTCATAATCTACTATTGTTTGGAGAATATTAAGGATTAATCTAGTCCCTATGCATGATCTTGTATTATTTACAATATAGTATTCCATGAATTCTATTTAGTATTTAAAATTAGTATTCCTAGTTTTGTACTGGTTGGTTGCTACCCATTGATGCCTTAGAAAAGGCCTTTGTTAATCTGTCAATGCTAGTTGAT
The DNA here is from genome assembly GCA_948567375.1 of Lunularia cruciata. Taxonomy (NCBI): domain Eukaryota; kingdom Viridiplantae; phylum Streptophyta; class Marchantiopsida; order Lunulariales; family Lunulariaceae; genus Lunularia; species Lunularia cruciata. The sequence goes on along the minus strand of OX419761.1, from coordinate 45,148,779 downwards.
GCCCAATGTGGATAGGAAGAAGAGCAAGTAGATGTTGGTTGCCACCCGGTGAAGGTGGAAAAGGATTCTAAATTTAAGGTTGGCACTTGTTGCCGCTCGGTGTGGTGTGTTTAAGTTCAGCACAAAAAGTTGGCGCACATCACCACACAATGGTGCCAATTGGCACCCGTTCTTAGGGCAATTGTCCAGGTACACCATCTAACAACATGTTGTGTTGCATGTTGCCATTGGGTGCATCACTTGTGCCAACCTATGTTACAAGCATCACTTGTGCCAACCCATGTTGATTGCCTTGTCCTATAGCCTCTATGAGCATCTCTTAATGGTGCTTGGCATGTACCATAGCATCTTTGGGTGTTGTCTAGCCTTAAACCCTAAAACCCTACATTAGTCACCGAATGCCTTTTCTTGTCCCATAGTGTTGACATACACTACCCGGTATCTTCCAATTTTTGCCTTTTTGCTTGCCCTATCTTGCAACATCAATGGGCGGCTTTTGGGGTGTTAGGGATTGTTCCTTTTGTCCCTCAGCGCTTGTGAGCAACTTCACATGGCATCCCATGTTATTTTCCATTGTCCAAGAGTATTTGAGCGGCATCAAGTAGCTTCCTTTGAACTTACATGCTTACCCTTGTTTGTTGTGGAATTTTCTAAGTACTTGCATGTAGAGATTTTGCATGTTCTTGGGACAAGAATTCTTGCACAAGGTTGGTAAAAGGGAGGTCATTTCAATTGACAATGGATATAGTTTCAAGATGCACTTGCAATGCCAAGAGGGAGGACACAAAGAAGGAGGAAAATTCCTTACATATCAATTTCAAATTTGTTTCTACATAAAGATAGGGCTGCAAAGAGGTATTTGGTAAGGCAATGTGTGTATCATGCATTTAGAGCTTTCTTCTAGATGATAGGTGCACTTGTTGGCACCAACTATTTTTGCCCAAGATTGTACATGGGCATTTGGTTCTCAATGCCATGGTGAAGTTGAGGAGTTAGCATTTCAAGTTATCACTATAGAGGTGGGGAGATTGCAGAGCCAATCGAGGAGACCTAAGGAGCACAAGCTTAGAGTGACCTTCTTTTGGGCAAATACTCATTCACCTCTTTGTGGAGAGAGGTTACATTCTTGAAGAAGAAGCACCTACTTGAGTAGTTGAGTGACCAATTGATAGTTTTGGTGTATTGAGTTTTGGCATATTTTGTATGTTTTCATTGTTGGAAAATATACAAAGCATTTATTGTATACACCATTATCGGATTCAATAAATTAGTTAATTTAACATGACTTATATAATGAATTTGTGTATTACTTGATTGAAAGTGAGTTTTAATTGATGGATGACTATATATACCTATAGTGAATAGGTGTTCAATAGATATGTGTTGAGACACATGTCTTATCTTATGAGGATAAGGAGTGATAGTTTTCTTGAGAGAGTTCTTTGTACATCTTCATCCTTTGAGATACTCCTTCTCCCTTGTCTTCCCTTCCTCCATCCTTGGAGAGTGCACCTCACCCCTTATGTAACAATATGGAGTTTACAAACAAGTTAGTCAAGACTAAAAAAAACAATAAATAGGCCAAATTAGCCAAGAATAATGAGAATATTCTAGAAGTATCTAAGAAGCTACTTGGTATCTTCAAAGTATCAAATAATATGCCAAGTGGTGAATTCTAGGAGGAAATTTATTGGGAAGCTTCTTGGTTAGCTTAGCTTGCACGCCAAGTAGGTGGCTTTTGGAAGGAATCTTATTGGGAAGCTTCTTGATGAGCTTAGCTTGCATGTCATGTAGGCAACTTCTAGAGGGAAGCTTCTTGAGAAGCTTCCCAATAAGCTTAGCTTGAACTCTAAGAAGGCATCTTTAGGAAGCTTATTGAGACGTTTCTCAAGAGCCTGTATGTTCTTTAGAAATACTAAAGCTCAAGTTCATACTAAGCATTTAAAGTTTCCCTCGTTCAAGAGTCCCAATGTGATCTTCTATTGTCATATTTCTCTCCTTGGTTTTTTACACCTTGCACCCAAGAGTCCCTTCCCCTCTTGTTATGTTGACATAGAGCATGTACTAGATGGTTGTGTCCAAGTGGTTGAGGAGCAAGAGAGACCTGTTGTTGAGTGGGAGAGTAGATTGGAAAGTTTAGAGAGAGAGAGAGAGAGAAGGAGAGATTAATGCTTGAGTAAAAATAGTAGATTGGAGAGTCGAGAGAGATTAATGCTTGAGAGAAAAAGTAGATTGGAGAGTCTAGAAGAGCAAGAGAGATTAGTGCTTGAGGGCAAGTGTAAATTGGGGAGTGTAGAGGAGCAAGAGAGATTAGTGTTTGAGTGTGAGAGTAGATTAGAGAGTTTTGAGGATTGAGAGAGATTAGTGCTTGAGCATGAGAGTAGATTGGAGAGCTCGGAGGAGCAAGATAGATTCTTGTTTGAGAGAGAGACTCCATTTTGAGCAAGAAGATACTCTTGTTGTAAAGGATGAACTGCATGTGAACTTTACTACCTATGAGATGGAGAGAGAGCAAAGGTTAGTTGACTTGGAATTGGATATCCTAGGTGGTACTACCATGGTTGAGAGTTATATGGTCCAATTACATAATCATGCATGAGAGTTGGCATTTGCCATGGAGAGGTGCAAGAGTGCATATGTTTAGGTAGAAATGAGGTGAGAGTAGCCTAGCTCAAGTGAGAGCTTGTGTGGCTTATCTTGGACCAAGACTACATATTATTCCTTGCAAGACCCATAGGAAGACACAAACCCAACTAGATGCCGCCCATGTGTTACCACATAGTGTTGTGACTCAAGAGACCCAAACTTTTGCCTCTCATTCCTTACATTGGTGTGGTGACTGAGGAGATTTAGATCAAGTTTAGAGAGAAGCTTTGTTTTTTATGAGAGTATATTCCCATGTATTCTCTTTCAAGGATTCCTACAAAGAAGATTATTGTCGTGGATGTTACTCATTTAGCATCATTATAGCTTTGTGATAGCACCAGCTATAGCATGTGAGAGAGCTTGACAATTATGCATGGTTGGTGCTCTCACACACAATTGGGGGCTATAGGGTGGGTAGCATGTTTTAGATGTTTGTCATTTCATTCAATTTTGTTTGTTACACTTTGAGGTTATCTTGTGGATAGATCTTCCACCTGGTGAAGTTGAGTCATTACTACAAAGCATATGGTAGTAGTCAAAACTCCTAGAGGGAATCCAAATTGGATCTTGCCTCATGGCCTATTTGTGCTCTACAAATGTCTAGCGAGATGAGTTCAGAGGACTTAGAGCTAGATCATATGAGCATCTCACTTCATTAGGTTTACTTCTTTGTGATCTTTTGATCCTAGATAGTTATGCACTCTCTTGAATGAGAACCACCCACATGGTGCAATCCATCCTCCCTACTTCTGTCCTTACAAGGCAAAGAGATCATCATATGCTTGGTTATGCGACCCCTTTGGATAAATTGTCCATGATGATAGGCCTATTGTTAGCTGAGCAGAAAAAGAGAGGACATCTGATAGACTTGAGTTCTTATAGTAGTGATCTACATGACCTTCTAGCTAGTAATAGCAAGCACCAACCCTTGGATGAGAGCGAGTTGTGCCTTTGGTGGTCATTAAGTCCATTTAGGATTCAACATGATGTGTATCAATGCAACTTAAAGATGTGTTTGCACATAGACTCCATGTTGCATCTACCTCTTCTTCTTCACCTCCTCCTTCTCCAGCATAGTGACTAGACATTTATATGCATCATATGTATCATATTTATTATTATACACTTATTTCCATTCTCAATTGCACTTTGCCTCACTCTCATATCTCTTACCATGTGATATGTATCATAGTTTTAATTCTACTCTTCTTTACATTTTCACTTTGCATCACTCTCATACCTCATCTCACTCGAATTTGGATGTGTTAAACAACACAAACTTTATTCAATTATGTTTGTGCATCAACTAGTGCCTATGCACACTACCCGCTAACAATGGGTACCATTGTGCACCTCCCATATCCAAATGGTGTCATTGGGTGCCACCCTAAAACTTACACCTGCTTTGGTGTGCACCATTGCATGACATTGCACAACACCAGGCATACTTCACTTGGGCGTCAACAAGCATCCCTGCATGAGCAAGCAATAGCACGCACCAATGAGCAAGCAACAACACACATCATTTCAATGACTAGTTGGGAATGTGATGTTCTTTTGGGCACCAACAGGTGACTCTAGGCAACACTTTTGTTAAGTAGTTCAGAGTGAGAAGTCCTTGTTCAAGCAACCTTTAAAGGTTATACATAAACTTAATCATAATACATAATCAATATTGTAGTCAAAGATCATCTTTGATTATAAATATACTTGGGTTACATGGAAGTGCCTTCAATGGTGGTATCATATTTGTTGTCACTAGAGTATGAATTTGGAGCTGGATGTTTTGGCTTGAGGCTATGATGTGTAGCAAAAGGTTTGACTTTCTACCAAACTTGAATTAGCACTTTGAAATATTGACTTATTTCCTTGGGATTTTTCTCCCCACAAGAGACTCATTTTTATTTCATGAGTATGCTTTGACTCTTGTCTACCCTAGCTTTCCTTTTATCAGCACTCAATTTTTCCTGAATCTCAACTTTCATCTTCTTTTTCTCTAATCTAATATGCTCAACTTCCATTTTCATCAATGTCTTCTCTCTTTTCCTCATGTTGGTGGCTTCAATTGTCATAACCTCTCCCTAGATTTTGTAGGGTCTGCCTTCACCATGGTGAATTTTACTAAATCTTGAGACAATGATATACTAGGTGACAATCTAGATACCTTACTTGAGAATGTTCTACCTTTTCTCCTATTTGGGTTCTCCTTCTCTTGTGAGGCACCTCTTGGGTGTTAGGGACAAATTGGGAGCACAAGTCTAGGAGCACCACCTCCAAAGGAAATGAGAATTGAGAGCCAATCAAGATTGTTTCTCCGCATTCATAAACCTCCTTGACACCAACCTTGCTTAAATTGGGATTTAAAGCTCCCAAACTTACCATAGTAGGTGGAGTAATGTTTGGTCTATTCCCAAATATGGCTTCTAGTCTAGCAAAATGTATGCATATTCCATTCAATTTTTTGTCTATAGTTCTCCAGCCTTTGCCATATTCTTTTTTTGTGAGATGCTCTCCAACAGAGTTTTTTTTCAACTCCCAAGTTTCTTTGTACAATTTCATATACCTCAACCATTTCTTGTACAGTCTATCACTTGTCATAGAAGTAGAAATCCTTGCCCTTCCCAAACCAGAAATGTGGGCATGAAACTAAAAGCAATGGGTTTCTGAATGTGCTTTTTACAATTCCCACCATGAGTTGTGAAAAATGCTCAAGGTCTTCCAAATAATCCAGTATTCGGCCATAATGGTGCATTGCCATGTGGAACCGTTCATCTCCTTTTGTTTGCTAGGCATGAAAGAAGCCATCCTCAACAATCCTCCAAACTTCCCTGATGATTGTAATTGGTTGCAAATCCAAATGTGAGTTTGAAGATCTTGGTTCTTAATCCAAATGTGAGCCTTCAATGCAATCAGGTACTTGATCTCCCATTGCATAACTTTAGTTGCCTGTTTGGAGTAAAATTTCTTGACCCTCAATCAATTTCTTGGTTGTTATAGGGCAGCGGGGACAATTTTCAATAACTTGCTATCTCCCTTGCCTCACTATCTACTGAAAAGAACCACCACACCAATTCAAAACTACTAAACCTGCAACTTAATTTACCTACAAGAGCATTCACACACCATTAGCACACCTATGGTGAAATTTAGTTTGAATAGCTGAGGGTGGCATATTTTGGAGCATATGGTGTCTGCTGTAAACATTCACAAATCACCCTCCAAATAAACATGGCAACCTATCAGGAAGTCTCATCACCTCTTCTGACAAACATTTATTTTGATACAGCACACCTAAACATCCGTGATATTTCACCTGATTTTTATAAATGAATGCAACTTGCACTAAATATCCAGTTGCACCCTTTAAGGGGTTCATTTATTAGCATTTCATCCAATTAAAGAGTTCACTGAAAATAGTTATGAAATTTGTTATAGTCTTGACAAGCCGATATATTATAGTTTTGTCATACTTATAGTATATTGTTTTGTCATACTTATAACTAATAAGTAGTATAATTACAGTAGTCCATGTATATACAATGCAAAACTAAAATGACGTCTCTTGGCCCATTCTTGAAACAGTTGTATGAGTCAGGTGCAGAAGAATCCTAGGATTTGAAACATCATTTACTGAAGCTGTAGTATGGTGTGTAATCAGGAAGGAGTAAACCAACGTTTACTCTTCAGAACCATGTTAATCAGTTGATCAAGTCCTTGATTGGTAAGTTTTAATACTCCAAGATGGACTTTGTTATGCCTCCGACTTTAACTGTTCCGTATATACTCCAATCAAGGAAGATGGAGCTTGAGAATTTCAACACTGCTATCGTTTGATCAAGGCTACTGTAGATCTGGCTAATTACGTAAAGCCTCAGTTTGTGACCTCAATTTCTGCTCAGATGCGCGAAATGCGAGGCGCCGGGTACATCCACACCTGCAGCAAAGAGATTCAATCGTAGTAAAGGTCATGGGGCTACCATGAGCACATTGTCAAGAGATAAAGAGACTATGCGTCTGGATACAGTATTCGGCTAGATCTTCTTATCTTCCTGCACCGATAAGTTCCCATTTATCCCCATAAAACATCAATTGATTCCAGTTCGAACTTTGTGTTTGAACCCTTCTGTTTGATGTGCTAAAGTCCACTTAATTTACAATGAACATTAGTGTATTGAAATGAACATACCAGAAGTTTACATGAGTACGGATAAGTTTACATATTCCCAGAAGGTAATTGGATGTCATGAAGATAACACTGAGCATGTCATGCATGACCAATGTCTATTACTATCCGGACAGTATTAGTGTCTACTGAAACAAATATGTTTTGAACGCAGAGGATTATAGCAACAGATGTAGAACGTTTTGCTATCTGGTAATCGTGCAGGGAAAGGGAAAGAAACTTACCACCACTTGGTGCCTTTCGGAACTGGTAGGTGACAGACCTTTGGGAGTCCAATTGCTGTCCTGAATGAAAAACCAGGCTCTGGATGTCTCCTTAATGCAAGATCAAACATACACTGAAGAGTCCAAGCTTCACTATTCACCACCTCGCAGCACTTGCTATCGGGGTTGGCAGCCCGGGGAGCCACGTAAAGGATGCACGGGCTGAACTTATTGGGGTCAGGACATGCAAAACACATATCCACAACGGACAAGAACATAAAAAAGCCAGTAGTGCAAATCTGACCATTAAAACCAATAAAATCATGGCATGCAGCCATGATTCTTTGAACAAAGCCTTCTGTATACACATTACCCTGGGAAGTCTAGTTTGAATGCGCATTTATACCTTCATCCTCGGGAGGTACAGCTGGAGAATCGAAACTTGGTGAATCAAACTCACACAGCTCTTCACACAAATTGCGTCTTAAACTTTAGGGAAACTCACTTGATGGGCAATATGACCATGTCACATGCCTGAAACATATATTATCGATTGCTCATCATTTAACGGAATGACTTTCAGATGGATTGATTAGATACCTAATAGCTTGACCATTCGGACATCTGGATGTGAGGCTATGGAAATAAGAAGATTAGATTCACACAACCACTGTCCAAATTTGTAATCTAAGTTTGGATTTATAATACAGGAACAAATTACTCTCATTGTATTAGAGCAGGAATTTATCCTGCCAGGTTCATTCGTCGGACACTCGCAGGTGAGAGGGATATACGCATAAGATGTTGAATGACTAGGGAAGTTGGCTGTTCATCGACTGTTCTATGGTGATAGAGTCCCGTATGTTCAGCAACATCCATCTGCGGCTCCAGCAATCGGTTTACAACTGTCAGACGGTCTTTTAGAGAATATGGAACGAACTGCCAACATGAGAAGCACATTCCAAAAGAGATCCGATTGGCACTTCAGATAACATAATCTGAAGAAGAATTATCTGAAAGTGGAGAATCCAAATAGCTCTTGCAGAAAAGAAAAGGGCATTGGGGACTAAGTTGAGTAACTAAGTTCTTCATTCAAACATACACCTTCCAGGAACAACGAATTTGAAATCAGCACAACATACTAGACGCATCCTCGCATTTGAGCCATGCGGGAGAGCTCGAGGACTCGCTAAGGGACCCGCTGCTCGTGATGCACGAACTTGTGGAATAGTTTTACTTCAGAACCAGCAGAATAAACCATGAGACCACTTCTGTTCTAGGTAGATTTAAATGCTTCGAGTTGAGAACGTGAAGATAGGCTGGCCGACAGAAAGTCTCTTCCACAGTACGTCGTGACACCCAAACCACCCTTTTTGGTGTAGAAATCCTTGATGGCAATCCAGTGATTTTGGATCTCAAAGGCAATCGCGCAGACTTTTATGTCAGCGTCTAAATCAGTCCAGATCCATAAGAAGCTGCACTAATTTAGACGCTGACATAAGAAATATCACAAGCCCGCGGTAAAGTATGCACACATTGAAAGCGAGGTCCCGACGATGTTCTTTAATATGGCTAGTTACAGCAGATCTTCACATAGGCTGGAGAATATAAACGAATACTTCCCTTTTCCATCTTAAAGAAATCAACTTCTTATTTCTTATTTCACTTGCCTCGTAACTCGTTATTATGCCACAAGCTCACAAGAACTAGTAAGTAGAGATCCAGTTGCTCTGGTCCATTAGATCCAGCTGAAATCAATCTTCAAAGATTAAAGCGTTACCTTCCTTGGGGTTTGAAGATATGGACACAGATCTTTGACTTCAGGAATTATTGCAAGCTAGGATTCTTTGACTTCAGGAATTCTTGCGTTTTCCTCCTCCATGGCATTGGCAGTTGCAACAAAGCTACCAGTGAGATAATTTGTGATGGCGAAGCCCATGATGTATCCACTAAATTCCTTTCAACAAGCTCAAATGCAGACAAGGAGTATTAAGTTGCTCGTTTATAGGATCTCTACCGTTGCTCAATTCGAATTGGCTCGAGGATGCAATAGATGCACTCATCCAAATTCGAATTGGGTTAAGGATGCCATAGATACCCTCATCCAACGCCAAATACCAATGATAATGAAAAGATCCAAGCAACAAGTTGTGTTTTTGCTTCCAAGCACTGCTTGATGTTATGGGCACATGGGATGCCATACACTGTCCTATGAAAAGCTACATGGTATCAGTTCTCCTGACTTAATTAGGTGGTAGTATTCTTTCTTCAAAAGGTTCAGTGCCTATTGAGAAACTCTCCGATAAGTTGCTGAAAGATGGAACTTAATTACACGGGAGTATCCTTTCTTCACAAGGTTCAGCGCATATTGAGAAGCTATCCAAAGAAGTTGCTGAAAGATGGAACCTAGAAAGGAGGTTAGAGTCTCAGCCTTTTATTTCTCTATCTTCTAAATGATCTCCCGAGGAAAGTTTTGACTGCAAGTTTGATGTGTTGATAGGTATCCAGTAATATACCACTTGCACGGCTTATCCAAGCTTTGATGTGTGTCCAGTGCGCTCTCTCTGCCCATGATGTGACAATGTGGCCAATGTGCATGTACTTGTTGATCAAGGCTGACACAAAATACTCATGCCACTACAACTTGTTAGTCTCAATATATGGAATTGTCAATGTGTTGATGCAAGGATGAATGGTATGGGTTGATTTGTCATCCACCGCTTCCATATTCCACCATCCAAAGACTTGAGGAAAATCTTGTACTTGCATCTTACCTTCTTTTTGCCTTTTCCTTTCAAACCAGCTACCAAAGGTAAAATTTTATGATCTCCGCCTTGTGCACTACACATTTGAACTAGTTTGACCGTCGGCGGAATTTCACACTTCTGACTCGAACTGATTATGAGTGCAAATCCTTCATGGCATGCATATACATGTGTTGCAAGCTTTGCCTGCACACAAAGTGATGTTAGGAGCGGCAAGAAATTGTATGAAAGAAGGATGCATCAACATACTAACCTATTCTAGACGGTCAAAAAATTAGTGAGAAGAGAAGCTTCACAAGTTTGACGGGCGATGATAGAATCTATTTAGTGTGTTTTTAAAGAACTAAATAGAGAAATGTTTGCTGGGCAGAGATGGATAATGAGAGATGGGAAAAGATAGAGAAATTTTATATGATCATCTATGTTTATACAAAAATTCATCTAATTAATTGCATGTTGCACAATTAATGGCATCCCGGGAGTCACTTGTATAAACTTAGATGATCACAAGAACAAACTATAGAGGATGATCTACTGCATCATGGGAGTCACTTGTTCCCATGATCATCTACATTTCTACAAAATGGCAATCTACATTTATGTTGCATCGTAATAATACAAAAACTAAAGCTTATAACTAGATGGCATCACTCCCACCAAGAATCACCCAAACACACAAGAATATAGGCTCCAAGCTAAGTGCATGCTAGAACCAAGAGACAATATCCTACTTTTCCAAATCAATTTTATTCAAAAATTACATTAATTAACAACATTGAGAAATAGTTGATTATGGACATGTCCAAAGCCTATGCTTAAAGATGATATATTAGGAGGTTTCAAATTCCAAAATTTCAAAATTATATAGGTAGAGCTAAAAACTCCATAAAATATTATACAAGTGGTCATAAAAGTTAATGGTCCCATTAATAAATGGGTTATATAGATTTGTATGGATACCAAAAAATATGGGGGTTTCAATTTTACATTTTATGGTTAGTTTAGAGAAGATGCAAGACTTAATTATTGATGCAACTTGGAGTTAATTCTAACCACCTATCTTACACTAAACATTCATATTAAAAGAGATGTAATTGAGAGAGGGATTGCAATGGAAAATCAAATGTGAATCATCATCCGATTTGAAATCATCTTGCATAAACAAATTTGAAAAAATTGTCTCATCTCCTTGAGCTCACATCTCATCATGCACCTCCAGCGGGTTAGAAGGGATTGATAGGCGGCTTAGCCCTTGATCTTGAGCACCCAAGGGCCCTTAAATTAACATAGATTGAAGGTTTGCAAGTGGCAGATTTTGAAAAACACAAGAGAGAAGTAGAGTCAAAGAAGATCTTAAAGGTAGAGAAAATCAGGTCAAAGGTAGATAAGTTTGAAATCAAGAAGAGTGAGGCAAAATCAAAATGCTTTTATGCCATGACACTTGAACTAGCTTGTGCAAGAAAATCTCTAGAGGAGATTAAATGTATTACTACAATGTTATCCAATATAGATTCAAAAAATTATGGTGGTTCTAGTACTAGTTACAATGTGTACCCCAAGTTCCTTGTACCCAATTTTAATCCAAATTCAGTTCTTTGTGATAGTTGGAACAAGAGTGAAGAATAGTAAAGAGTTGGAAAGTATAGTTAAGAGCCCTAGTGCGCTCACCTTATGCTTGTTGGAACAAGAGTGACAAATAGGCAAGAGTGTGATAATTTAGAGCTCTAGTATGCCCAATGTAAACTTATGTTATATATAAAGTTTATTGAGTTGTTTTGTGCATCTAATATACCACATGTTTCTTCTTTGGCAATGATTATTTCAATATTTCCATGTGAACCATTGAGGAGTTCTCTTGTTGTAGAATTCACCAATTTGTATATGCAAAACATATTAATTTGATTATGATAGGAGAACTACATAAGAACAGAAGAATATGAGAACTGCAAGCTATCAAACTACAAACTATAAAAGGCACACACCTCTATTTGGCACTCGTGTTTCACAAATGTTTAAATCTTATTATTTATAACCCAAAGCATCCAAATTTTGTTTGCGCCACTATCCAAACACTTGGTTTATGTGGAGAGGTTCAACCTACACAAACCATGCAAACCACCCATGAGTTTGCATGGACTATGCGGTTGACTTTCCAAATATGTGCATGTGATTACTCTACACTATACTCCACACTCTCCATAGTCAAGTTGAGTAGAACAATATAAAGCTCTACACATGTTTGCATCAATATTGTCTATCAATATTGCAAGTTTGAAAGAGAAATATATATAAAAGTATATACAATATAACAAGAGGAAATTGTGTACAAAATATAAAGGCACTAAAGGCTAGGCCTAAGGTCTACTACGCATATCTCTCCATGATGTCATGTTACCTCCAATATAAGGAAGGTCTAAAAAGAAAAGGACTATAATACCACATCCATCTCTTTTCTCGAGCATGCATAGGAAGCTCAATAAATGCTTTCTCTAAAAGCCCATAAGGGTCAAAACCATTATCTCTCAATCTACCATCATCCACTCCTCCTCTAGGAATCTAATGGCTAGAGCCATGGAAGCGCTAAATCTATCTAGAGGTGATACAAGGAGCTGAAATAATGAAGTGTATGAATTAGTAAGGGTATCCATTGGTGAAAAAGGTGGAGGATATAGCTCCATGAGGATAGTTCATACAATGAGGGAGAGCATTGCTATCCACAAATAATATATCTTAGATAGATAAACCTAATGAGGTAAAAGTACTATATGGTCAAACCATAAAGCTCTAATCTCATCAAGATATCCCTATGTCTTAGCAAGGCATGCCATCAAACGTGGACTTGTGTGAACTCCTATTGGTAGGTGACCAAGCTCCTACATAAAATGCAATAGGGTCTCCATATTGCACTTTGGATCTCTAAATGAGTTATGGGTCTAAGTCCCCATATGTGTAAACAGTGCCCGGCTTGGGGTTTGAGTTCCCATATCGACTACACTTGCCTCTGTTTGAGCCCCTACCACATCATAAGGGTCATAACCATGATTTGTCTGAGTCCCTACCTCATTTGGGAAAGGGATTTCTCCCAAACAAGGTAAGATATTGTAACATAAATGCCTCTAATTACTTTTTAGCCTCTTAGCAAGCATCCTCATATGCTACCCTAAGAGTATCTAGCTGAGTACTCACCTCATGTACTTCACTCCGGGTCTTCTCCAGTAGTTCCATAGTAATGGAAAACTAGTATACACTATATCTCTTAAACTCAATATCCTTTTGCTCTCTCCCTACTATCTCTCTTGAGTCCTTCTAAATCATTGACTCTCTACACTTGAGCCCTCACATCACACTCTCTCTCCCTAATAACTTTAACTAACTCTATTTACCACTCACATGTAGTACTCTACTAGCCTAATCTCTCTCTTAAACACAATGTGCTCCTCAAGCCAAAAAAACTGCTCCTCCCTTTGTGCAAGTATTCTCTCATACTCAGCTAGCCTACTCTCCCTTGCACTCAAAAGGTACCCCTTTAACTGAATATGATCCTCTCTATCTCCTAGTCTCCTTTCATGAGAGGCCAGTTGTAATACAAGCAACTAGACATTTTATCTATAGGTGAAAATTGGCTTGGTAATTGGCTAGCCCATTGTACAATTGTTGTGTACAATGGGCTAGGTAGATCAGACTAAGGTGTCACCAAAAGAGTACTTCTACTACTAGGGCAAAAAGATTCCCCTCATTAGGGCCTTCTTCCTTGTATGATTCATCTTGTCGACCACTTTCCAATGGTACCTCACCCATGTGATTATGAGCTCCCTACAAGAAGATTCCCTAAAGATTCCCTTTGATCAACTAGATAGGACAAGGACTGACATGTCACCCATCCAAACAACTAATCCAAGGATAGAGCTCACTAAAAAGTCACCAATCCATGTATCAGATCCAAGGGTGGAACTTTGAGAGGATCCTCTTTGCTATATGATAAAGAGAAGGTGTGCCTTTGGAGCATCGGAGGATTGAGTGTGAAACCTGTATTTTTTCTCTTGTATCTCTCTTGGAGAGTTCTCTTGTCCTTTGAGTATTACACCAGCACACTCGCATCTATAGTGCACATGTGCTCCTCTCCAAGGATACTCTATAGTGATAGCAATGGAGGTGGCTCAACTCTCTCTTTGTGTAGATAATATGGATGATCATCATGCTTGTAAAAGACCAAATCCAAGGAGAGAAATAGGAGAATGGAAACTCACATTGGGACACTTGAATGAGAGAAAACTCTGAATGCCTACCATGAGCTTTGGCTTTGGTATTTATAGATAACATACAAGGCCCTTGAGAAGCTTCTCAAGAAACTTCCTCAAGCCTCTTTCTTAGAGTGCAAGCCAAGTTAACTAGGAAGTTTCTCAAGAAGCTTCCTTCTAGAAGCCGCCTACTTGGTGTGCAAGCTAAGCTAGTTGGAAGCTTTTAGAAGCTTCCTTCTAGAAGCTACTTACTTGAGGTGCAAGCTAAGCTAGCCAAGAAGCTTCCCAAGAAGCTTCCTAGATACTTCTGGAATATTCTAGGCTACTTTGTCTTATGTGCTACTTTGTAAGCCCGACTAACTTCATCGCTAAACTCCATATTGTACATATTCCCCCGCCGCTAGTTCGTGACGTCCTCATCACTAATGAAGCTTCGAGTTCTTGGATGGCCGTCTATGCATTTTGGAGGTGAGAAAGAGTTTCCCAAGTGGCATCATGAAGGGGATACCCTTTCCAAATGACCTTGTACTACGTATGTTGGCGACGGCCTTGTTGAATATGGCGACCCGCAAGGATATGATCAACTTTGTACTTTTCATGATCATTGATAGAAAAAGGAAGAGGGGTTAGGAACAAAGGGTTTCAACTTGGAAACATGAAAGACAGGATGGATACGCATGTGACAAGGCAAGGCAAGTCAATAAGCAATAGGAGAGACAATTTGGGTGATATCAAAGGGTCCTATCCAATTAGAGGCAAGTTTACGAACTTGGGTATCAAGTGGGAGAGGGAGGTTACTGTAGTATTAGTAAAAGTACACTTTTGGTGATATTTCTATCTGATCTATTTTGACCATCATGTATAACATCATTCCAGATGTTACCAAACCAAATTTCACATCTAGATCATATGGCTAGCTCTTGGTATTACAGAGTGATAGCATGACTTTATCACCAACTTCAAAGGTGAGATCACGACGATGGTGGTCCGCATATTTTTTTGGTGATTCTGAGCAACAAGGAGTGAGACTTGGCTTGTTGGAGAGATTGGGATATAGTGGTCAAGAACGTGGAAGTATGAGGAACTTGAGATGGAAGGGGAGCAAGAAGAGAATCTAGAACAAGCGGATCTTGGCCAAAATTGAGAAAGAAAAGAGAGAATCCGGTGCTTGCCTATTTGGAATTGTTGTAGGCAAATTCTGCAGTGGCAAGATATTCATCCCAATTGGTATGGTGGACATTGATAAAGGTATGCAACATATCCTCCAATGTACAATTTTCACATTTGGTTTATCCATTAGTTTGAGGATGATAGGTCGTGGACAAAGTAAGCTTGGTGTAGAGTATCTAAAAGAGTGCTTGCCAAAACTTCTCGGTAAATCAAGGATCACGGTCGGAGATGAGTACGCATGGCATCCTGTGATGCTTGAAGACATTGTCAAAGTAGATTTGCGCTAAGGTTGGATCATCCATGGTATCACAGGTTGGTGCCAAGTGGATTTGCTTACTAAGCTTATCTACAAACACCACGATGGCGATGTGTCCTTGTTTTGTCTTTGGCAAGGATGTGATGAGATCCAAGCTCACATGCTCCCAATGAGCTGATGGAATGGCAAGCGGTTGAAGGAGTCCACTCGGCTTTGGTTGCTGGCTATAAAAGACCGAATCCGAGGAAAGAAATAGGAGAATGGAAACTCACATTGGGACACTTGAATGAAGGAAAACTCCGAATGCCTAGCATGAGCTTTGGCCTTGGTATTTATAGGTAGCATACAAGACCCTTGAAGCTTCTCAAGAAGCTTCCTTGAGCCGCTTTCTAGGAGTGCAAGTCAAGTTAACTAGGAAGCTTCTCAAGAAGCTTCCTTCTAGAAGTTGCCTACTTGGCGTGCAAGCTAAGCTAGTTAGAAGCTACCTACTTAGGGCGCAAGTTAACTAGTTGGGAAGCTTCCCAAGAAGCTTCTTAGATGCTTCTAGAATATTCTAGGCTATTTTGTCTTATTTTCTACTTCATAAGCCTGACTAACTTCATCGCTAAACTCCATATTGTTACATTCCTCCGCCGCTAGTTGGTGACGTCCTCATCGCCAATGAAGCTTCGAATTCCTTGATGGTCGTATGTGCATTTTGGAGGTGGGAAAGAGGTTCCCATGTGGCATCATGAAGGGGATACCCTTTCCAAAGGACCTTGCACTCCGTATGTTGGCAATGGCCTCGTTGAGTATGACGACGCGCAAGGATACAATCAACTTCGTACTCCTCATGATCATTGATAGGGACAGGAAGAGGGGGAGGTTGGACTCAAGAGGAAAAGGAAGAGGGGTAAGGAACAAAGGGTTTCAACTTGGAAACATGAAAGATAGGATGGCTACGCATGTGATAAGGCAAGGCAAGGCAAGTCGATAAGCAACAAGAGAGACAATGTGGGTGATATCAAAGGGTCCTATCCAATTAGGGGCAAGTTTATGAACTTGGGTATCAAGGGGGAGAGGGAGGTTACTAGAGGATAGCATGACTTTATCACCAACTTCAAAGGTGAGATCACGACGATGGTGGTCCGCATATTGTTTTTGGCAATTCTGAGCAACAAGGAGGTGCGACTTGGCTTGTTGGAGAGATTGGGATATAGTGGTCAAGAATGTGGAAGTATGAGGAACCTGAGAGGGAGGGAGAGCAAGAAGAGAATCTAGAACAAGCGGATCTTGGCCAAAATTGAGAAAGAAGGGAGAAAATCCGGTGCTTGCCTGTTTGGAATTGTTGTAGGCAAATTCTACAATTGCAAGACATTCATCCCAATTGGTATGGTGGACATTGACAAAGGCCTGCAACATATCCTCCAATGTATGATTTGCACGTTCAGTTTGCCCATCAGTTTGAGGATGATAGGCCGTGGACAAAGCAAGCTTGGTGCCGAGTATCTGGAAGAGTGCTTGCCAAAACTTCCCGGTAAATCAAGGATCACGGTCGGAGATGAGTACACATGGCATCCCATGATGCTTGAAGACATTGTTGAAGTAGATTTGCGCTAAGGTTGGAGCATCCACGGTATCACAGGTTGGTGCCAAATGGATTTGCTTACTAAGCTTATCTACAAACACCACAATTGCGGTGTGTCCTTGTTTTGTCTTTGGCAAGGATGTGATGAGATCCAAGCTCACATTCTCCTAGTGAGTGGATAGAATGGCGAGTGGTTGAAGGAGTCCACTCGGCTTTTGGTTGCTGGCCTTGTTACGTTGGCAACTCTCACATGATCGTACAAAGTCTTGAACATCTCGTGTCATGTTGGGCCACCACCATTGGTGTTGGAGGGTGCCCAAGGTCTTGTCCACTCCCATGTGACCAGCTATTGGTAAATCATGGGCTTCTTGAAGGCGTACAAGTCGAAGATCACCTTTGGCTGGAACATAGATCTGGTCTGCATGGAATAAAAGGCCTTCCTTGAAGGAGAAGGTGTTGTACTCCTTGTCGCATGTTGTCAGATGACCATGTACCATTTGGAAGAAGGGATCTTATTGTAGAGCTGATTCAAACTCACTATGGACCTTAGGGTCAATGGACACCGTTATAATTGCCACCGTGATGAGAGGAAGAGCCTTCAAATTAGGTCATCATGATAGAGCATCAGGGATGACATGGAACCGACCTGGTTTGTACTCAAGTTTGATGTCAAACAATTGGAGTTGCTCTTCCTATCGATGATACCGACTCTTCATGTGCTCCAAGTGTAAGGTCTGCAACAATGGCTTGTGATCAGTTCGCATGATCACTTGTTTCCCCAAGAGATAATGCCTCCATACCTTGGTATCATATACCATTGCAAGTTGTTCCTGATCTCGAGTAGAGTAATTTCTTTCAGTTGTATTTAGTCGGCGAGACACAAAGGCAATAGGATGTAGTCCATCTCGAAATTCTTGTTGCAACACAGCTCCAATTGCAAAGTTAGAAGCATCAAAATCAACCACACAAGGTAGTTGAGGATCATATGGTTGAAGAATGGGTCTTGAAGACACCATATGCTTTAACTTCTGGAATGCTTCTTCATGCTTGGTGGTCCACTGGAAGCTCGAGTTCTTTCCCAAGAGGTCAGTCAATGGTGCAGCCACATGAGCATAATAGTGTATGAACCGTTGGTAGAAACTGGCCAATCCATTGAATGCTCGTACCTCTGTAGCATCCTTTGGGGTAGGCCAATCAGTAATGGCCTTGATCTTCTCTTCTTCCATCTTGATCCCCTCTAATGAGATCTTATGACCCAAGAAGGTAACCTCTTTCTGCCAAAAAGCACACTTTGACTTCTTGTAGTAAAATTTCCATTATCGTAGTCGTCTTAGGACTTCTCGCACATGATTCACATGTTCTACCTCTGTCTTGCTATAGATTAAGATATCATCTAAGAACACCACCACTGACCGATCCAATAGTCCATCCAACACCCGATGCATCTTATCCATGAAGACTACTGGAGCATTAGTGAGTCCGAAAGGTAGAACTTTCCACTCGAAATGTCCATACCTTGTGCAAAAGGTAGTCTTTTGCAACTCCTCTCCTTTAATAGGAATTTTCCAATAGCCGCTACAAAGATCCAGCTTGGAAAAGTAGCATGCTCCACTTAGTTGATCAAGCAGGTCATCAATCTGAGGCAAGGGATATGCATTCTTCACGGTTTGCTTATTGAGTCCACGGTAATCAATACAGAAACGAAGTCCTCCATCCTTCTTTGGAACAAATAGTACCGGTGCTCCCCAAGGAGAGGTACTATGTCGTATGGAATCCTTCTCCAACAACTCTGTAAGTGTTATTCGCAACTCCTCCAACTCCTTTGGTGAGAGCCGATAGATTGGTCTACTCGCTGGAGTACTCCTTGGCAATAACTCAATCTTGAAGGGCATACCTCGATCGGAGTGTAATCCCTTTGGCAAATCATCCAGAAACACATCTGCAAACTCCTGAACTATCCAATCAACCATTGTTTGATGAGGCTCTTGGTCCTCCTCAGATTGTTCTTGTGCAATCGGCTTGATCCACACCGCAAATACAGACTTATCTTCCTCCAAAGCTTGCTCTATGGCCGCTTCATTAACAAACTTCCCTTCTAAGAACTCATCTCTCTTCCAAGCTTGCTCCATGGTTGCCTTCTTGGCAAACTTCCCATCTTGGGACTCATCTCCCTTCCAGATTTTCTCTATGGCTACCTTCTCGACAAACTTCCCATCTTGGGACTGACTATTCTTAGGCGTCTTACTCAGAGGTGCCAGCCAACCTAATCGGAAATTTCTACCTTGGTGTTGTACTTGAATTTGTCGTCGAGTTGAATCGAATTGAACCTTATGACGTTCAAGCCAAGGTAGACCCAAAATGATATCATAGTGTAGAGGTGCCACTACAAACCTCATACACTCCAAATACTCCTTCCCAATCTTGAAGGTGACAG
This sequence comes from Lunularia cruciata, assembly GCA_948567375.1. Lineage (NCBI taxonomy): Eukaryota > Viridiplantae > Streptophyta > Marchantiopsida > Lunulariales > Lunulariaceae > Lunularia > Lunularia cruciata. The sequence continues at coordinate 45,129,317 of OX419761.1, read as the reverse complement.
GATGTGAGGTGCGGAATGCAGAACCCTTTCTACCATCCGCCATCATCAAACTACTTCCAAACATTGGCTTGATAGGAATACCCAATTCCTTTGCTACTTGCATAGACATGCAATTCTCTGAACTCCCAGAATCAACCAAAATTCTACAACCCCGATTAGATATCGTACCTTGCAAGTGAAGCAAACTTGCATAGGTCGAGCCTTCAATCCCATTGGAACTAATCAAGCTCCCAATAGGTGGCTCAAAATCTCCTACTGGGATTCTTTGTTTCCCTGATCATTCTGTTCCACAAACTCCATCTGGGCAACTTGTCGAGGTCGCCCATTCCTAAGTGGACATTCAGCAATGCGATGTCCAACTTGGCGATAATAAAAGCAACCTCCATTTTTTCATAATCTTTCTCTATCTACTGTGCCAAGTGGTCTTCGTTGGATAGCATCAATCTCCATTGGTACTGGTTCTTCCACTCGTGGTACTGGTAGGTTTTGTGTAGGTCGAGGTCAAGACCAAGTTGTCGCAACCAAGGAATCAAAACGCTTGGCCAATTGCATGGCTTCTTCTACGTTCTATGGCTCTCGCATGGTCACCTCCAATTTGGTTCGTGACTTCAATCCTCGCACAAATCAATCCAGAACTTCACCTTCTTGGATATCTGGAATTTGCATGATGATGTTCTAAAATTGTGTGATGTAGCTTCTCACTGAGCCAATCTGCCTCAACTCCGCCAATTTATCTCGTGTGGCTCGGGTGGCATTTATAGTCTGAAATCGACCAAGTATTGCATCCTTGAATTCTGCCCATGTCAAAATCGGTGTAACAATTTGTCGTTTAGCTCTTTCTACTCGGAATCGCCACCAAATTTTTGCCACGCCATCCAATTGGCTAGAAGCCAAGAGAATTTTTTTCCGCTCGTCTTGAAGATTGGTGGCTTCAAAGTAACATTCGCAATCAAACAAAAAATTCTCCACTGTGCTTGGAAGATTCTTGCCTTCAAACACCTTGGGTTTCAGAAATCAAATGCAGTCTTCTCCATCTTGAACTGGCGCTCTATCTATCTGTTCTCATCGTTGCTGGTCTTGTTCATCCAACAATCGAGTAAGATACTTGATTTGTTGTTACATTGCAAGGATAACATCCGGTATTGCCGCCATCGCTACTACTCTATTCCACTACCCTCAATTTATCGTGTTGATTAACACATAGATACAACACGTCCATTGTTCTCCATAAGTTACAACTGGAAGTATCAAGGGTTCCTTTGACACGATGATCATATGTAGAAAATCCTACCCAAAGCGTGAGGTGATGAATTGTGTGAAATGATGCTTTGGTAATATTTGGAGATGAAAGTCCCAATGGTTTGGCGGAAGTGGATTTGGTGGTCCATAAATTTCATCCATCCCATTCCTGCTCTGATACCAATGTAAAAGACCAAATCCAAGGAGAGAAATAGGAGAATGGAAACTCACATTGGGACACTTGAATGAAGGAAAACTCCGAATGCCTAGCATGAGCTTCGGCCTTGGTATTTATAGGTAGCATACAAGACCCTTGAAGTTTCTCAAGAAGCTTCCTTGAGCCGCTTTCTTGGAGTGCAAGTCAAGTTAACTAGGAAGCTTCTCAAGAAGCTTCCTTCTAGAAGCCGCCTACTTGGCGTGCAAGCTAAGCTAGTTAGAAGCTTCTAGGAGCTTCCTTCTAGAAGCTACCTGCTTAGGGCTCAAGTTAACTAGTTGGGAAGCTTCCCAAGAAGCTTCTTAGATGCTTCTAGAATATTCTAGGCTATTTTGTCTTATTTTCTACTTCGTAAGCCTGACTAACTTTGTCGTTAAACTCCATATTGTTACACTGGCCTTGTTATGTTGGCAAGTCTCACACAATCGGACAAGTTCTCAAACATCTTGTGTCATGTTGGACCACCACCATTGACGTTGGAGGGTACCCAAGGTCTTGTCCACACCCATGTGACTAGCAATGGGTAAATCATGGGCTATTTGAAGGCACACAAGTCAAAGATCACCTTTGGCTGGAACATAGATCCGGTCCGCATGGAATAGAAGGCCTTCCTTGAGGGAGAAGGTGTTGTAATCCTTGTCATATGTTGTTAGACGACAATGTACCATTTGGAAGAAGGGATCTTGTTGTAGAGCTAACCAAAACTCGTTATGGATCTTGGAGTCAATTGACACCGTCGTAATTGCTGCCGCGATGAGAGGAAGGGACTTCAAATCAGGTCATCGTGATACAGCATCAGGGATGACATGAAACGGACCTGGTTTGTACTCAAGTTTGATGTTGAACAATTGGAGCTCTCTTCCCATCGATGATGTAAACTCTTCATGTGCTCCAAGTGTAAGGTCTGCAACAATGGCTTGTGATCAGTTTGCATGATCACTTGTCTCCCCAAGAGATAATGCCTCCATACCTTGGTAGCATATACCATTGCAAGTTGTTCCCGATCTTGGGCAAAGTAATTTCTTTTAGTTGTATTTAGTCGGCGAGACACAAAGGCAATGGGATGTAGTCCATCTGGGATTTCATGTTGCAACACAGCTCCAATTGCAAAGTTAGAAGCATCAAAATCAACCACACAAGGTAGTTGAGGATCATATGGTTGAAGAACGGGTCTTGAAGACACCATATGTTTCAACTTCTAGAATGCTTCTTCATGCTTGGTGTTCTACTGGAAGCTCAAGTTCTTTCCCAAGAGGTCAGTCAATGGTGCAACCACATGAGCATAATAGTGGATGAACCGCCGGTAAAAACTGGCCAATCCATTGAATGCCTGTACTTCTATAACATCCTTCGGGGTAGGCCAATCAGCAATGGCCTTGATCTTCTCTTCTTCCATCTTGATCCCCTCTGAGGAGATCTTATGACCCAAGAAGGTAACCTCCTTTTGCCAAAAGGCACACTTTGACTTCTTGCAATAAAATTTCCATTGTCGTAGTCGTCTTAGGACTTCTCGCACATGATTCACGTGTTCTGCCTCTGTCTTGCTATAGATTAAGATATCATCCAAGAACACCACCACTGATCAATCCAATAGTCCATCCAACACCCAATGCATCTGATCTATGCAGACTGTCGGAGCATTAGTGAGTCCAAAAGGTAAAACTCTCCACTCAAAGTGCACATACCTTGTGTGAAAGGTAATCATTTGTGCATCCTCTCTATCAATCAGAATTTGCCAATAGCCTCTACAAAGATCCAACTTGGAAAAGTAACATGCTCCACTTAGTTGATCAAGCAAGTCATCGATCTGAGGCAAGGGATATGCATTCTTCACGGTTTGCTTATTGAGCCCACAATAATCAATACAGAAATGAAGTCCTCCATCCTTCTTTGGAACAAATAGTACCGGTGCTTTCCAAGGAGAGGTACTATGTTGTATGAAGTCCTTATCCAACAACTCTATAAGTGTTGTTTGCAACTCTTCCAACTCCTTTGGTGAGAGCCGATAGATTAGTCTACTCACTAGAGTACTCCCTGACAATAACTCGATCTTGAAGGGCATACCTCAATTGGAGGGTAATCCCTTTAGCAGATCATCTGGAAACACGTCCGCAAACTCCTTAACTATCAACCATTACTTGATGAGGCTCTCGGTCATCCACATATTGGTCTTGTGCAATCGGCTTGATCCACACCGCAGATACAAACTTATATTCCTCTTGCTCTATGGTTGCTTTACTAACAAAATTCCCTTCTAGGGACTCATCTCTCTTCCAAGCCTGCTCCATGGTTGCCTTATTGGCAAACTTCCCATCTTTGGACTCCACTTCCTTCAAGGTTCTCTCTATGGCTACCTTCTCGACAAACTTCCCATCTTGGGACTGACTATTCTTAGGTGTCTTACTCAGAGGTGCCAGACAACCTAATCGGAAATTCCTACCTTGATGTTGTACTTGAATTTGGCATCGGGTCCAATCAAATTGAACCTTGTGACGTTCAAGCCAAAGTAGACCCAGAATGATATCATAGTGTAGAGGTGCCACTACAAACCTCATACACTCCAAATACTCCTTCCCAATCTTGAAGGTAACAAGATGCGAGGTGCAGAATGTAGAACCCTTTCTACCATCCGCCATCATCAAACTAATTCCAATCATTGGCTTGATAGGAATACCCAATTCCTTTGCTACTTGCATAGACATGCAATTCTCTGAACTTCCAAAATCAACCAAAATCCTATAACCCTGATTAGATATCATACCTTGCAAGTGAAGCAAACTTGCATAGGTCAAGCCTTCAATCCCATTGGAACTTATCAAGCTCCCAATAGACGGCTCAAATTCTCCTATTGAGATTTCTCGTTTCCCTTATCATTCTGCTCCACAACCTCCACTTGGGCAACTTGTTGAGGTCATCCATTCTTGAGTGGACATTTAGTAATGCGATGCCCCAACAGGCAACAATAAAAACAACCACCATTTTGACGCAATTTCTCCCTATTTGCTTTGCCAAGTAGTCTTTGTTGAATTGCATCAATCTCCATTGGTGCTGGCTCCTCCACTTGTGTGTAGTGTATTGGTAGGCTTTGTGGAGGTTGAGGTCGGGGCCAAGTTGTTGCCATCAAGGAATCAAAATATTCGGCCAACCACATGGCTTTCTCCAAGTGTTGTGGCTCTCGCATGGTTACCTCTAATTTGGTTCTCGCCTTCAAGCCCCTCACAAATTGATCCAAAGCTTCACCTTCCAATATATCTAGAATTTGCATGATGGTGTTTTGGAACTACGTGATGTAACTTCTTACAGAACTAATTTGTTTCAACTCTGCCAACTTATCTCGTGCAGCTTGTGTGGCATTTATAGTTTGGAACTGACTAATTATTGCGCTCTTGAATTCTGCCCATGTCAAGATTGGTGTAACCATTTGTCGTTCGGCTCGCTTCACTTGGAATCTCCACCATAGCTTTGCTACTCCATCCAATTGGCTAGAAGCCAAGAGAATCTGTTTTTGCTCGTCTTGTAGATTGGTAGCTTCAAAATAACATTCACAATCAAACACAAAATTCTCCACTGCACCCGGGATATTCTTACCTTCAAATACCTTGGGTTTAGGGAATCTGATCCGATCTTCTCCTTCTCAAATTGGTACTCTCTCCACTTGCTCTAGTCATCAAAGATTTTGTTCATCCAACAATCGAGTAAGGTGCTCGATTTGTTGTTGCATAGCAAGGATAATGTCAGGTATTGCCGCCATGGTTGCTCCTCTATCACACCACTCCCAATCTATCTAATTTATTAACACATAGAAACAACACGTCCACCGTTCTCCATAAGTTACAACCGGAAGCACCAAGGGTTCCTCAGATAGGGTGATCATATGCAAAAGAAATTGTCCAAAGTGCAAGGTGATGAACTGTGTGAAACAATGCTTGGGTAGTATTTGGAAGCGGAAATCCCAATGGTTTGGTGGAAGTGGATTTGGTGGTCCATAAATTCCATCCATCCCATTCCTGCTCTAATACCAATGTAAAAGACCAAATCCAAGGAGAGAAATAGGAGAATGGAAACTCACATTGGGACACTTGAATGAGGGAAAACTCCGAATGCCTAGCATGAGCTTTGGCTTTGGTATTTATAGGTAGCATACAAGGCCCTTGAAAATCTTCTCAAGAAACTTCCTCAAGCCACTTTCTTAGAGTGCAAGCCAAGTTAACTAGGAAGTTTCTCAAGAAGCTTCCTTCTAGAAGTCGCCTACTTGGCGTGCAAGCTAAGCTAGTTGGAAGCTTTTAGAAGCTTCCTTCTAGAAGCTACTTACTTGAGGTGCAAGCTAAGCTTCCTAGATACTTTTGGAATATTCTAGGCTACTTTGTCTTATGTGCTACTTCGTAAGCCCGACTAACTTTGTCGCTAAACTCCATATTATTATAGTGCTTATGGGTATAAGGTTTTGGTACATCAACACTTTGAGATGCATGAGGAGGATCATGAGGAGTGTTATCATCAAGGTGTTCATGGGGATTGGATGGTCTAACATCATGAGATGCACTTGTACACAAATTTTTAAACCATATCAATCCAACAAAGAATACCATGCTAACCACAAAGTGTTATCCATGAGTTTGCAATAACAAAACAATGTATATAAATCTCAAAAATACACAAACATGTGCATAGGCTAGCTAACCTATACTCAAAGGTGCACTAAACTAAAACTAAAGTCTCACTTACCTGACTACTCACCATATGCAAGCTCTCCCTTGTTTGTCCTCTTGTGAATATAAACTTTCTCCTTTGCACGTCCAATGCTATATACAATCTCATCTTCCTTGTGAAATTCACTCTCCATGAATAAATGTGTGAGAATTTTTCCCACATGGGTCACACAAAAACATCTACCATCTAGGTGTCCAAGTTGCCTTTGGACTAAAACAAGCTTTGCCTCAATAGCCAACAACATAAGCTTGGTCCAATCATAGTCCACTAGAGTAGACCATACCATCTTACTCTTCACTATGAGAATGATGTTCCCATGCACAACTCTTGATTGCCATGCAAGACTAAGTAGTGAACACACGGGCTGGAAAAATGGTCTAAGTGCGGGATATGCACACTTCCTACCTAGATATCTCCTAGTTGTCCTATCTCTCACAAGAAACCAATCTTTCACCATGCTCTATAGAATTGTCTTCCTCTTCTTAGTAGTACCTAGTGGCAAACAAAATGCTCTACTAATGAGATGGGGTGAGAAAAGAATCTCTACCATGGACTAACCCTCTATAAGTGTCCCTCTCCCAAGTGCATGCAAACTCCATACACATTACTATCTGCAAACATATCACCAAATATTTCAATATTAAACATCTCACACAAAACCCAAGCTCCATTTCCCAAGCTATGCAAACAAAGCTTAGAAATAGTGCAAACCATAGCTGCCATGCAAACTAAGTGCAGCCAACCAAACCACATCTTTGCTGGCCATGCAAACCAACTCCAATGGATACATGTTGGAAACATGTCATCCCCGTATAACTTCTACAGCTATTGCTCTGGATCTTTGTAAAGAACCTTTACATGCTTGGGTTTATTATCCATAAAAGTTATACGGTTACCTGTGAAAACTTATGGGTTACCTGTAGAAACTTTATGGAATCATAGGGGTACCCTTAAATGCTATATTTGAAACACCCTATTGACATGCCAGCCATAGAGCTCGGCTAACAATGATGTCTCTTAAGGTTACTCTAGCACAATTTCCTCAATTCGGACTTTAACTGCAGATAACCAATATCAATCAAGTTCACAATTAGCAAAATATTCTTTAATTTCTACATATAAAATTTCACAATATAAATATTTCATTTTAAAATTTTGATCATTTGATATTATATTTTGATTTGTAAATTAAATGTTAATCCACACTACTTTTTATGATTGGATTATTTAATGTGATAAAGTACATAGATCAAAATGTATATAGTTAAAAATTTAGAATTATCAAATATATTTTATATGAAATTATTATATTATAAATTAAATTTTAAATTAATATATATAGTAATTCTATCAAGGCATTAATTTAAACGTGGATCAAAAAAGCAAAGACCATAAAGGGGAAGGGGCGACCGCGTAGAACACCATAAAGTAGATAAATTCATATAAAAACCGCTCAATACCTTCATATATATATCCATTATTTACCTCCATTTTATAATGGATTGAGGTGTAAAGTTGCATATTATAAAAACCTTAATAAAACGTCTCTACTCATTCTCTTGGTTTGACGGCAAGTCGGAGCACTAGTCGGAGACAGCAAGAAGGAGAGTACCACCGTTAACCTCGTTTCTGTTTTGGTTCAGGTACAGTTTAGAGAGGGAGTCGTATAAAACATATCAGACAAAATGAGAGAAGATTTCAGTACAACAAACATATCACGCAAAATCTCGGACCGGTAAAAAGACTAATATTATTCTAAATTGTTTCTGAATTTTATTGTATTTTTAATGTGCACATTTATGAAAATGATTCTACTCATACTTACATTCCCACTCCAAAAAAAATGCCAATATTAATGAGAGGAAATAAGTATTACAGATTTAATTTAGCTTTGGTCTTGGTCAATCTCTTCTTATGTTAAGAAGATATCCATTATTGAGGTGAAAGGTGTTCCTTTGAAACGATAAATTCAATGAAATCGAAACATTTAATCTTAATAAAGCTCAAAGTTTCTCTATAGGAAGGTCTTTAAGAAAGAAATCAAGATCATCAAGGTCAAGAGAGATACTCTAACTCTTTAAGGCATCTGTAAAAAAAACTCTAATAGAAAAGAGTTTATATGATATTGGATATGCAAAAAGTCCATCAATTCTCTAAATATAAAGATAAAATATATAAGAAATAAAAAAGGCAGGCATGATAGAAAGTAACGGGAAATAGAAGGACTGTTATCTCTCATACTCTTTTTCTTTATTAAATGTTGGGTAAATAAACACTATAAATTTCCTCTGACCAGAGTTTGAGAGAAAAAAATCTGCAGATTCGTATATGTAGTAAAACATTCAGGCATAATTCTTTCCCACACATTATCATATCACTTTGAGCCCTTTACGCAGCTAACTTCACCACCTAGATCCAGTGATGATCACCTTCTTCATGATGATTTAGACAACTTTCATGCACGATTTTGCTCTTTTCAAAGTGATTCATGCATGGAAACTGGTGTTAAATTCTTTGTACCTTTAAGATAGATTCTTTTTGGATGGAAAGAAATTAAATAATTTCCAGTTTATCCCTCAGAATAGTGAAACCCCATATTTTGAGCTTTCTTCATCCCTTAACTTATGAAGTTCCTGTACTAATTCTTTTCAACTTTTTCGAACTCCAACTTTGTGAACTCCAACTTTTAAAACGGCTACGGGATCCCAATATCAAACTACATCGCTAGAGTCCATTATTGCGATCCAGATAATTGAGGCGTGAATGGAGTTGATGTAATATGGAGAGTAAGTGGGATCAAGTCTTAGAGTGAATGCTCAAATAACTCATGTTTCACTTACCCTTGAGAGTGTATAAACTTAAGCAGTTCGATAGTGTAGCCGCTCGAAATCTAGGATTTATGGTGTAAACTACTGTTAACGTTGCAGGGATCAGTGGATAATTGAATGATGGAAACGTCAAAGATCTGCACAGTCTTGATACCATATTGTAGAGCCAGGCGCCTGCACGTCTGTAAGAGCGGATGAGTATCTGTCACAGGTTACGCCATTGAAAGCACCACATACAATGATTTTAAAGACGCCATCCAACTGTGTGAAGGAAGGAAGAGCAGGTGAAGCAGATACTTCGCGGAAACGATACATGGATGAGGAAGCTAGTCACGAGAATAATAAAATATATTATTTTGATCAGAGAAGAGTACGTTAACGCGTTGATTAGTTACATAATATGGAATATTAGAGAATCTTCTCAGCTGGATGTCCTGCGGAGACTTCTATTGACCATTCAAGTTGCATGCTAATAAATTGCAACCGGGTTGAGATAATCAATTGAAGTTTGCAATCAATCAGGTGGTAGATGGAAGTGGGTGATTACTGGTATCATTATTGCTATATCAATTTGCTTTCTGAGCAAGATAAGGCAGTTCTTGTGCTGATCATATTACAAATCCACTGTTAAGGCTTTTGCTGATAACTGGACAGTGTCAGCTATGTGCGGCTGATTTGCTATCTGCTTTACATGGACAGTTTAATTATAACTAGGCAATCGTAACGTTATCCATAAGATCTTATGCTCAAAGGATAAAGGGGCGCTTCAAGTCATTACAAGTCTTATATTGCTCGAAAAAGTTTCGGAATCGCAACATGATTTTCAGTCTCTCCATGCACTTTCGACCTACAGACAGTTCTGACATTCAGCATGGGGTCCCGAACTTACACTCACTACCTTGCACTACATGTAATAAATCATGAGAATCAGTGCAACGAAATACATAGTCATTGTCTTGCATAACATCTTTGCAGTTTCAATCACTGAAGTTGAAGTTTTGCTGACAAAAGTTGGGGATATCATCATTTCAGTGCAGCAGCTTCATGGACGGGATATCGTCCTTGGCAAATATCATCCAGCAAGTCGGGCAGGAATCATTCATCGCCACGATCTCAACTATACGAGACATAGAGCGTTCAGATCTGCAGGTTTATTCGGTGTCAATCGGAATTCAGATTCCTGATTGGCCCCCGTAATCGCAGGAGTTGAAACTAGAAGAAACCCAATGCAGAGCACCAGCACCTAGTATGCATGCACTGCACATTCTCTCTTTGTGGATAGCGCCGCATTGAAGTTTACAGCCGCAGATATGGTCTCAGGAATCAGAGTCAACAATCTATTGAATAGCTTAACGTCAGTATCTCGAAATTAGTGACGTCGTGCTACAGGTTTACTTACAAATTCGTAATTCATTTAGCGTTAGTTAGTCAATGAACTTGACGAAAGCCACCATACGTGAGTAGCTGGCTCGATTACCGAGCCAGGAGGTTTCCTCTACACTTAGAATACAACAATAGTTTGAGTACTCATATGTGTACTAGAATCTACCCCGGATCCGTAGGTAGTGGAGTACAATTGAGGACGTTTGAGAATCTCGCAGTCTAAAAGTTTCATCTCGTTTCCTATTGAAACAAAACGAAATCCTGAACCCTACATCTTTCGTAGAGGCAGATGCAAAAGAAATTTGCGTCTTTCAGACGAACAGATCGATCGTCGGAAAGTCAGACCCTCAGATTGTCCTTCACATCGACATGCATTTTACGCATTAATAGTGCATTAGTATAAAATCACCACTATTTATGCCATATATAATATATTTGGAGAAATTTATCATTGTATCAATAAAGCTCGACTACAATATTCATACACTTTAAATATTACATTCTGCATTGTTCGAAGAAATAGAAAAAGGAGACTGCTTTAGAACACATGAAGGATGGAAAACCCATCAAGCTCATCAAAGAGATCAAATGGAGCTAGGTCCCAATAATATTTATAAGAAAAATCTACCCCATCCACCTAAAATATCCGAGATACGCAAGTGAAGTCGGAGAGTAATCACACTAGGTGATTGTTGTACAGTGAATTGCACCAACCAATGTTTTATGTAGAGCAATGGACATACATTATCTAAAGTATATTACAAGATATTAGAGTGATACCCTTGACATTTCATACAATAAGCTCTTATAGACACCCTGACAAATGTGTGAATGCCATATCCATAATTCCATTAAATAAAAATAGTACACTTTCTTCACTCATTTTCAATCCATAATTCCATTAAATAAAAATAGTACGCTTTCTTCACTCATTTTTATCCTTGCTTACTTAATCCATAGATAAGGTCCTCCTAAAACAATTTGGTTTTAAGTGGAAAGGTATCTTAGGAACTCGTTCGTTCGAACTGGAGACTCCCTTAATGATTGAGGGATGATGTTACGTTGAATTATCTAACTTATATCCTGTCAAGTTGTCTTGACAACGTCATAGCATGATACTATTTGAAAATGACCTCTATTTGACAATTTTGTGCTCTTTAACTTGTGCACTAGCCGTATGGTCAGCACTTTATTGATAACAAATGGCAATGTCTTTAATCGTTTTTGCGTTTTACCAAACTATGGAATTCAGCTGGGAATGAAAATATCTCGGAAAGACTTGATTGAACATGGTTGAAAAGGCTCGTTGTTTTCCATCTTCCTTCTTTTGGTTAACCAAGAATTGAGAGCTAGTGATCTTCAACGAGAAGAAGACGATAGATTATGGGCAGACCACACCAATTCCATAAACGAAAAGACAACCAAAAAAGAATTCCCTTAAACTCAGGACAAAAACAACTAACAAATATATATACCTTGATAATTATCTGGACTTTGGACGCTTCACTTCTATGGCATTTCTACGGAAATTCTATACTGCAGATTCCACCGAACTTGTGCCTCCAATAAGGGGTTTTCAATATTAGATTAATGGAATTCATAACATAGTAGGGTTTAGATTTTCGAGAATTTTTGGTACATTTTACGGGTGAGGATCTCGAAACTGTAAAGGGCTTACGGGTCACCTTTCACAGTTTCGTAGCATTTTATGGTTATGGGGTCCTTTACCCGAACCTTACCCAAAAATGCATTACCGGAAAATCTAATATTGAACCCCGTGTGTCTTGAAGTAAAGTGGATTAAAGTCCAAATTATATTATAATATTATAAGTACAAATACAAATTTCATAATACAAATACAAATTTTATAAGTTCTTTACATGTATCTGTCAAAATTGGATGGATACCCATTAAAACAGGTCACAAAAGTGAAACTTACTTAAATTGTTTTATGGGTATTTTATAGGTTATGAGTGTGTTTTCTCTCTCCTCTCATTATGCTCAGATTTTAGATTACCTAGATAACCCAAAACAATTCATGGGAGTAGTTTAAGAAACTAGAACAAAAGAGCACTACATTTAGTCACATGGCCACTTATCATAAAAAGATAGTTCATAAATAGTTCCATAATCTATGAATGGTGAGAAATTATACAATAAATGTGCAAGGTACATGAAGTCATACAAGTCAACTTGGGATTCAAAAGATAAGTCCACCAAAGAAGGCTTGACAAAGAGTGAGTTGAAAAAAGGATGGAGAACAATTATTGATAAATTGAATCACAAATGTCCACATTTCAAGAGGATTGAGTTGATGTTTAGAGGCCATGCTAAGAAGATGAAATGGGAGTCATCCATGAAGAGGAGTAGGATATGATAGAAGATGATACTCCTTTGTCCTCAAGAATTACATTTCTTGGGATAGTGCCTAGTATGCAAGACCCATATGTTATGAATTCTTGAGGTATAGACGATCCAACAACTAATTTTCCAAAAGAGGAGAGTAGATCTTATTCCTTTGTTATACAATGTAGATCACATTTTGACCATGCTACATGATTGCAAGTGCAATTAAAGTATGTTACACCTTCTTGAGCACACTCAAAACATGTCTCTTCCTCACATTTTTCTCATGAGATTCCTTCCACAAAAGCCACACCCATTGAGGAGGATATGTATGGAGCTAAAGGGGCACCTATTGAGGAAGAGAGGACAAGTGATAGAGAGAAAGAGAGAGAATGGGAATGCAAATTGAGGAAGAAGAGAAGGGTTAGTAGAGGTAAGATTACTCTTTCACCCACCCTTGCTGCACTTTCCCAAGATCAAGCAAGTCATACAAAACTAAGCAATGAAACTTTGGAAGGCAAGGAAAGATGTAGAATGGCTAAAATTGAAGCATAACATATAGCCAAGATATAGAAAATTTGAGTGAAAACTGAAATAGAAACAAGACTTAGGTGCAAGAAGTTGAGATCAAAGGTAAAGAAGCTATGCATAAAGGAGAGGTACTCAATGACCTTGGAATTAGCTAGGGCAAGAAAAACACCAGAAGAATAAAAGGTATAATCAATATGCTTACTGAAATTGATTCTCATGCTCCACTAGGTTCAATTTACAAACGTGGTCTAAAGTTCCTTGATCAAAGAGCATCATCTTTAAAGTTTGGAACAACAAAACAAGAATACTTTGGCATCCATCAATGACCGCTACACCAATATATGTTAATAACATGTTATATGATCTTATTCAGAATTGAAGTAGAAGCATGGGCAATCTTGACAGTAAAGTTTTCATCTCAATGCTTAGTTACATAGATGTTTCTATGCAAGAAGATTACCACCTTTAAACAAGCATAAAAAGTAATGAACAAACATAATCACTTTTAATTCAATGACACAACAAATTAAGTATCCTAAACTGAAACTTTCTTATTTAGATTAGCAAAGAATTTCTCATGAAAAAACTGAATTTGTTTTAGGTATATGAAAAGCATCCATTGTTCCAAGAACTATACACAATACTACAACAACAAAATATATACCTCACAAAAATAGAACCTACTAGCATTTGTAGCAAAACTTGGACATTTTTCAATACTCTAATTGAAAACCTTCTTCTCACCTGTCTAGCGGTTGCCTATTTTATTCCCTTCTCACCAAGTCCTAAGGAAGCCAAGCCTATTAATCCTATGAGTTTGGTTATTGCTTTTAAGAAAAATCAAAGCTTTTATAATATGGATGGTCAATGGTATAATAAATTATATGATCTTTGATTAATATCAATTCTTACATTCCAATCATCATCCATCATAGAGAAAAACTATTTTCTACTTTGAAAACAAACATGAAATGAATATTGAAAGATCAAACACTATTGTAATTAGATTTTTATCCAATGAGATTGTTTTCATTAAAATTATGAAATTTTAGTCTTAATCATATATTAATCTATTCCTTGTGCACAAGTATGATTCCTTGGAAGGCCAGGTAACCCATAGTGATACCTCTTGCATATTCTTGGACCAGAAATATGGAATGATAAACCATTGCATATTCTTAAACAAGCTCTATTTCTTGGAGATTGCATACTCTTTAAAACCAGGATTGAATCTTATAGACCGTGGAAAACCTCTTGAGGATCTTTAGACCTCATTGCTCCTTTGATTCCACCTCAACCATTACACATACCTTGTAAAACATAGGCTCCTCATCCCAATATTTTAAGATAAATTTATAATCTTACCTAGAAGCCATACTCCAAAAAAATGCACATTTGTGTAGTAGCCTTCATTTTTAATCAAAATTCTCATGTTCAATCAATTGTTAAAATGTCCTATCCTATCTCAATGGATAATATTAAAATTTGCACAAGATACCTTTGTATATGAATTTCTTGAAAGTTTAGAAATTAATAAGATAATCAATCTAACTAACAATTGTAACATGAATTATAAAATCTCCCATTGCTCTCAATTTGAACTCAATGCAATTTTTCCAAAACTCCAATTATAAAGATTCTCATTGCTCTCTTGCCTTTTGTTAGTGGACTTCTTTGTGATTGACATCTTTGCAACTTTGGTAACTACACTCAATCAAACCACATTTAGAATAAAAAATTTGCACAATGGACTACATGATCCATAAAACTATCAACTAAAACATCCACCATACAATTAATGTTCATTATGTAGTACATCAAATAATCAAACACATAAATAATTGCAAAATCAACTGTATAATTGTCTATCCAATTCCTAATATATTTTCCACTCATACAATTTTTTATTTCAACATGCAGCTAAATCACACCCTAAAATTTCTAAAGAATTACTAACTCATCATCTTCACTTGCTTTGGCCACTATTTTTTGTGCACTTGACCTATTATTGCACCTACAATTGGATATATTTTTACTTTTATTATCAAAATATGGATATATAATTCAACAATTAACTTTCCAAGAATTTGAGAGATATAATTTACTCTTTATGCTTATATCATAACTAACACCTTCCAAGTTCCAAAACAACTCATATTGTTAGGATAAACTCATTTTTTCAATTGGATATTTAGATATCAATGGTTGTATTTCTCTTCACACTTACTTTGATTATAAGTATTATTTGCTTGTTATAACAATTAGTCTAGATATATACAATTAAGACTCCTTTGGCTTAAGAGTAATTATGATGTTGTATTTCAAGAGTTCTCCATATTTATTAAATGTAAAACTAGTGAATAATTAGTTATTCAAACCATGGAATAGAGTAAATCTCCACAACATTCAATGTTTTTCTTCCTTAATGTAGTTCAATAATAATTTACAATCCCAGCTTCCACAATGAAATAGAACCTTGGATCAAAATAACCTTGATGAATTCCATATGTACTATGTTCCATGATGTGGCTCTTCCAAAGCCATATAGGTATGAAGCCAATGTGTGAAAATTTTATATCCAAAACTAGTGCACAACCAAAACCATTAACTACACCATCAATTCATTTGAAATTTATAATAAGCCCAAATTTTCTTATATACAAGTCTTTGGCTATATAGTTTATGCCCAAATTCATGAGTCCATAGACTAGTTATGATGATAATATTTTAATATTGTATCCTCCTTGAATATAATAGGTAAATTAATGCTGATTATCTTCACAAGATATTTTAACAATTACACTTTTAACTCCAATGATGTAATGTTCCACCAATATCAACTCATTATACTACCACCTTTGGAGGAAATCAATGCAATCAATGATTCTTATGATTCCAATGATCAACACAATTCATCTAGATATTCCATTTCAATGGTAACTTCAAAACCTCTACTTATACAAGCCTTAGTAAGAGATATTTGGAGGTTCTATATTTAGCCTTATTGGTTCCTATAATGTTTAGAGGACAAGAGAACCCCCAAGAGAAATGCAAGAGAAGAAACATAACGCTTCAACCTTCAATACTCCAATGTCCACAAAGGAGTGCTTTGTCTTTATTATGTAACAAAGAGTGTAAAAGACTGAGGAGAGAAATAGAAGAATGGAAAGTGAAGATCACATTGGAACTCTTGAATGAGTGAAACTCCAAATGCCTAGCATGAGCTTTGGCTTTGGTATTTGTAGGAAGTATACAAAGCTCTTGAGAAGCTTTTCAAGAAGCTTCCTTAAGCTGCTTTCTTGGATTGCAAGCCAAGTTAGCCGAGAAGCTTCTTTTTAGAAGCTACCTACTTAGGGTGTAAGCTAAGCTAGCCGAGAAGCTTCCTCCTAGAAGTTACCACTTGGTATGCATGTTACTCAATACCAGGAAGGTACCAAGTAGCCTCCTAGATGCTTCTAGAATATTCTAGGCTAATTTGGCATATTTGTTACTTTGTTAGCCTTGACTAACTTATCAGTAAACTCCATATTGTTACATATTCTCCCATTGCTAGTTGGTGACGTCCTCATTACCATTGAAGCTTCAAACTCTTGGATTGCCGCTTGTGGAAATGAGAAAGAGACTTCCAAGTGGTATCATGAAGGGGATACCTATCAGGCCATTTGTAGCGTTACACCTAGATTGCTTGGACTTTGGAGAGTAATGTTGGTAGTTAGGAGTATTTTGGTAGTTACTCATAGATTACTTATTGACGGTCAGATTTTGTGTTTGGGGTACTAATTACATAGTGGGGCCCATTATCACTGAGCACCATTTGCACCATTTGCACCATCGGATGTGCCATCAATGGGACTGTTAGGGATGGAGACCAAGGGGTATACTTTTGAAGTGGAGCTCACTTCTTTGATGTGAGCTTTCAAGTTCTTGGCTATGGTGGATAGAGGCCGGTAAGTGTCACTTGGATTCTCTTAGCTAGAGTGGGTGTGGCTTGATTGTAATCAATACTCAGTTGTTGGTAGATTATGGAGTGATAAATCAGTATTAATTTGATTGAGTGTGATTTGAGTTGTGTAAATAAATTGATAATATCAAAGAATGAGGTCAAGGGGAAATTGTGTGCAAGGATTCAAAGTGTTGGTGGTATCTCTAAGCCTTGCTGATTGTTGGTAGCTTGATTGTGATCCAAAGTTTCCTTAAGAGTGATTGTGTGCAAAAATTCTTTGAATTGATACTGATTTGGTAGTGAGGTAGATAGTGCACAAAAGCACTGGCTAAATTTTGAGCAAAGAGAAGCAATTTTCAAGCAATAGCTGTGATTTTGAGCTCAAGAGGTGAAAGTATGACCAATTTGGTGTGAGTTGAGCTTAGATAGTGAAATTGAGTAGTAGAGTTGCTATGGTAGGTGGTAGATGAGCTCCAAGTCATGGAGGACAAGGTGGTAGAGGAGGTGGTAGAGGATCCACACCTAGTTAGGGTGCAGTACCTGCCCTTACTTCTAATATAGCCATGACTACTCGCATTGAGCAATTGGAGTAAAGATTTGCTAGCATGGTAATAGTTGAGAGGAGATCAGATTTGGGTGCTGAGGCTTCCACCTCATATGCTAGTGATAGAGATGTCTTGGATTCCATGTGCAGAGCAACATAGGTGGAAACATCTACCATAGTGACTAAGAGTGCAATCCATGCTCCAGAGCCTAGAGGAGCATCAGTAGAGTTAGACCTACAGAGAAGAGAGGCTGATAGACAAGTCAAACTTCTCCAATCTTTTACACTCTCAAAGGCACTACAAATGACATCCATGGCTCTTAGATATCCTAGTGTGGTAGGTGGTAAGGAGTGCATAAAGGACTACCTACTAGTTAGCCACCGACTATTACACCAATTGAGTCTAGCTTGATGTTGGAGGCGGCTCAATTGATTATGCGCTTTCTATTACTCTCAACTAGTGACATGTGTACATTGGGAGTCAATCCAACCCCACTATTTTGATTGGCTACCATGCTTTGTGATAGTAGGGATGATGTGGTTCCTACTTCTAGAGCAGAGGTAGTTGATAATGGAGCTAACTTGGTTGAGGAGCATAGGATCTGCTCAACAACCAATGGTTTATGGTAGGCAATAGCAATTAGATTGGAAAAGTTACTAACTAGACCGGCCTTTGAGCGAGCGTGGTTTACACCTCGGGTTGTCTTATTGGATAACCAAAGGGAGATTTTTCATTTGGTGGGACCTTCAAGGAAGGTCTATACACCATAGAGCGTCTTACTAGACTATGGTGAGCAACCTCTTATGTTGGGGAAGGTTGTAATTGTCAGTTTAGAGTTGCAAAAGATTGATGTGGAGAGGTGTCCATTTCATATCCAAACATCTCTAGGGGTGATTCTACACAATACATCACATATGGAGAGCTTGTTGTTCAAATTCAACCTGGTCATCCAACTAATAGCTTTGTGGTGAGAGCTCAAGCCATTGCGATTGTGGCTGAGTCATATGATATGTTAGTTGAGGGAGTAGTGTTATACCTCATGGGTCAATATTGATTATTGGGAGGAGATAACCTCCTACAAATGAGTTTGGTAGTCAGGTGAGAGATGGGCATGTCACCTACTAGTACGCTTTAGTAGTGGCAGTCTTGGCTCACTATAGTTAGGGACCATGATAGTATCAATTTTAGCTTTTAGTGGTTTGTTACTTGGCCTAGTGACTTATTGGAGGAGAACACCCATGCAAAGGATACTCCAATACAAGAGGAGATCACTCAAATTTAGAGTATGAGTGGGATTTTTCCATTGTGGAGTTTAGAGGAGGCATTCAGTAGCATGCAGATTAGTTGGTGCAGCCAGCTTAGAGTCAAGCCTTTGTATAAGACCATTGTAAGCATGAGCCTCTAGAATTGATTACCTTGACATCTTTGGATACCACACTCATTGCTTGGTAGTATCCAATAGAGGGAGTATGTCTATTGGAGTTTTTTGGTGGGATTAGCACAAGCCTAGCTTTGATACTACAGGCGGGTATACAAGTGTAAAGATACTTGTATGTGGAGAGAGATCATTAATCCATTTCATCAATCCATTTCTCCAGCTTACATTTTAAAGATGGGTGATTCTTGCATGGGAGGAAAGGGGGGTGGCAAGGACACATTGGGTCCATTCTTGGATGAGACCAATTGTGTTGTTAGATGCATCCAGAGTGGGATCACAAGCTCATCATCTTCATCTTTGGTGAACAAACCTCTTACCCATAAAGGTTCTATAGTGTGCTGCTTACTATGGGATTCAAAAACTAGACCACATCATTATTGATGACATCTGGGATGTTGGGCATCAGTCTTAGATAGTAGAAGTGGCTAATAGGTCACCAATGGTAGTGGTGAACCTAATTAGACAGCCTAGAGCCACTTTTCACACACTTATGAGTTTCCTATGCTCCCATGCTTTTTGAGAGCTCCAAGTCTTGGACTTGTTTAGGATTCACAATTATAACAATTGGTGAAGTCCAATGTTGATGAAAGAGAGCAAGCAATGGATTTTACACCAATATTACCGCTATTCCAATGGTGTTAGAGGCATCTAAGTGTCAGGTGTAAGGTCAAGCTATGGATCTAAAATATTTGACCTGGATTGTGAGCCTTGGTTTAGCAAAGAAACATAAGATATGCTTGATAGGTATCACCACTTGGATACTTGTGAGCTCTGTGCCTATCAGGATGGTTCAAGCATATGTTGGAGGCAATGGACCAAGTGGACAAGGTATTCTTTAGACCTAGCCTGTGACTACTAGGGAGAATGGTCTACTTAGAGTCCATCTAAGTGAACATGGTCTACTTGAATTACACCCTTGGTCTACTTGGGATGCAACTAGAGGATATATGGAGCTTGCAGCCAGATTAGAGGGAGGTTTTCACATTGAGGTTGGGACCTCTAGTGGTTGGGAGCATGATACTTCTACTCCTAAGGGCCTAGTGTAGTAGCCAATCAGTACATCTTCCACTACTACAATAGTTACAAAGGATACTTGGGAGCTAGATTTTAGACCCAAGCTTACAAGAGAGGAAAGATGGAGAGTTTGGAGGTTCTTGAGGAGCTACACAAGTTGTTTTGGCTTCAATATGAAGGATTTGGGTGCTCTAAAAGGACCTAGTATATAGATTGAGTTGACTAGAAATACACCCATTTTTTGAGATTCTTATTGATATAGTGATATAGAGAGAGCATTGATTCAAAGCCAGAGTAGAGACCTTTTGAGGTTGGTTTAGTGGAGAATGCACATGGAGAGTATGCATCAACTACAATGATGCTAGCCAAGAAGGATATGCATGGCAACTACATAGATAGGCAGATGGGTAGAGATTACCGTCCTATCAATTGATAGACTAGGGCTGATTGGTATGCCATGCCTACACCAAAGAAGATCTCTGATGTGATTGGCATGCAAAGGTCTTCATCACTTTGGATTTGCAAGTAGGATATCATCAATTGCTGATAAGGGAGGAGGATAAGTCCAAGATAGCATTTTGGGCTATCAATCCTCATGACAAGGATGTGTTATATTAGTGGAGGTTCTTATTATTTAAGTTAAAAAATGCTCATGTCAAGTTCATGGATAGGATCCTAGCTGGATTGGATTTTTCTTGGTGCTATATTGATGACATTTTGGTCTATAGCAGCATTATGGAGGAGCATGAGAGATAGTTGTTGGAGATGTTTGAGAGGTTGAGATCTCATGGACTCAAATTACATCTTGGGAAGTGTAGGTTCTTCCACAAGCAGGTTGAGTATTTGGCTCACATTATCTACCTTGGAGGACTTGGTATTCAATACACCAAGGTGGAGGCTATTGTGCATATTTCCTTAGCCTACAAATGTGAGCAGAGTGCAAGTATTCCTTGGGTTGGTGAACTTTTATTGCCACTATGTTAGAGGATTTAGTGCCATTGCCAAAGCTTTGATGAAGCTGACCAAGCTTACACAAGAGTGGTGTTGTGGAGATGAGCAAGAGAGAGCTTTTATAGAGCTCAAGGAGAGGTTGACATCTTCTCCTATTTTGAGGAGACCAATCAAAGGACGGCCATTTCAGGTTCATAGTTGATTGGATATGTTAGGGCTTGAAGTAGTGCTCACCCAACATGATGATAAGGAGAAGGAGTTTGTGGTGGCCTATGCTAGTCGCTCCAACAATTTAGTGGAGGTTAAGTATAGTTCATACAAGGAAGAGTGCTTGGTAGCAATATGGGCGATGGCACATTTCCAACATTTGGTAACCCCTTTATTCTAATCATTGATCATCAGCCATTGACATGGTTGATGGATTCCAAGAAGCTTTCAAGGAAGCTTGCACAATGGGGTTTGATTTTACAAGAGTATGATTTCACGGTTATTCATAGACCTGGACTAGTGAACCATGATATAGTTGAGTTGAGCAGAGATCAATGTCCCAACCAATAGGATCAGATTGGAGCATGTTTGCATGGTGAGATAGATGAGGAGATGGTGTGAGGTTGGCATGCATTTACCTTTCTTTGTATATTTTTGAGGATTTGGTGTTATCTCTCTCAGTGCATATAGGAGGAGTTATTGAGGTCATAGATCCAAAGAGTGGAGATAGTGCTATAGTTCAACGAGACATTCATAATGATGTCTTAGTGATGGACTATCTCCGCACTAGTGTTTATGGGTGGAATTGTTGGAGCCAAGGAGAGAGACCATATTCCTCATCGGGCTAGGCCATTTAGATTGGAGGGTAGACGCCTTCTTTGTATATGGAAGGATGGTAGAGTGCAAGTAGTACCACTTTTAACTCAAAGACATAGTTGGTATGTCATGTTCATGAGGAACTAGGACATTTTGGAGTAAAGCATACATATAGTTTACTCTAGAGTCATTATTGGTGATGTGGTATGAAAAAAAATGTATAGCAATCTGTTACAAAATGTGTGGTTTTTGACCGAGTTAGAGCATCATTTAATGCTCCTATGCGGCAATTACACCCATTACCTATCATGGGGTTGGGTTTCTGTTGGAGTTTAGACTTTGCTTGATTTTTATTGGTGGTTGTGAGACATCATCTGTATGCTTTGGTGATGGTGGAGTACTTTCTCCAAGTGGATTGAGTTAGTGGCACTTCTTGACAAGTGTAGTGAAGGGATGGCTTACTTGTTCTTGGATTGGGTTCTCAATCATTTTGGTGCACTAGTTGAGGTTTTGACTAGTCAAGGTATAGAGTTCTTGGGGGAGTTTCATGTCTTATGTGAAAAGGCTTTGAATAATCATCATACTACCTCCCGAGATCACCTTGAGGCAGATGGCTTACCAGTGAGAGTGGTTCAGACAATGAAGAGAGGATTGCAAAAGAATAGTTTGCAGAAAGGCCACTTGGGAGATTGGGATCTCCAGTTACCTTGCTTGGCCATGGGCTATTGGTTCAGTTGTCAAGTGTCCTTAGCATCCTTCTCTCCTTACTTTCTACTCTATGGACAAGATCCAGATTTACCTATAGCCATTCTTCAAGATGCTACTATAGTTTTGGACTTGGATGATCTAGATATATGGATGAGCACATGTTCTTAACGTGCCAAGATCTTTTGGAGAGTGATGCCGATGGCCTTTGAGAACTTAGCAATTGCTCAGCATAGGGATACCTTATGTTATGCTACCATTTGAGGAGGAGGTTATAGACCCTCAATTTGTCAATTTTTGTGATTATGTATATCTATAATAGATAGCACCAACAACACTTGATGTTTCTACGGGCCGCACTATCTTGAGAGTGCATAAGGTTTTGCCATCTGGAGTCCTTGTGTTGGAAGGACATGATGGTGTTTTTTGGAAAGATCAAGTGCAAAATTGTGCACCATGCCATCTCCCAAACATTGATGGTACTATAGACCCAAGCTTGGCACTTGTATGTGTAGGATTGCAATGTATGTTATGCGGCTCTTATGGTGGAGCTATTACTATGTTAGTATGTGGTAGCTGTTTGAGAGGATGGCATATGGCATGTATGATTGTTCTCCTCATAGTGGTTCCTCAAGGACGGTGGTTATGTCCTAGATACACTTGACCTATAGCTATTCATCCTTTATATGGTATAGATTGATAACATGCAACTAACAATGGGGTTTGATGACACTCGGCCTCTTGATCTTTTGCCCACCATAGAGTATACCATATACTTGGAGTAGATAGCTATTTGGAGTTAAAGGGAACCTAACTACCAACTGGGGGGCAATTGTGGCACTTAAGAGTCCATGTATGACTTATGTGTGAGTTGTGCTTCTAAAGTGTGTGATGTTAATAGCAATGTATATGTAATGTAACAATGTATATATGCATGACAACTCCTTTCTAGAGGACTTTGTACTCTATATGTTATTGATGGCCTTGTTGAATGTGACAATGTGGAAGGATACAATCAATTTCATAGTCCTTATGATCATTGATAGGGATGGGAAGAGAAGGAGGTTGGACATGAGAAGAAAAAGAAGATAGATTATGAACAAAAGGTTTTAACTTGGATATGTGAAAAATAGAGTAGATTTGCATATGAGAAGGCAAGGCAAGTTGATAATCAATAGGAGAAATTATTTGGATGACATCAAATGGACCTATCTCATTAGAAGTAAGTTTACATCCTTAGGTATCAAGTGGGAGAGGTAGGTTACTAAAAGAAAGCATGACCTTATCACCAAGTTGAAAAGTGAGATTATGAATATTGGTCCACATATTATTTTTGACAATTTTGAGCAACAAAGAGATGAGATTTGGCTTGTTGTAGAGATTGGGATATGGTGGTCAAGAAGGTGGAAGTATGAGAGACATGATGGAGGTGGAGCAAGAAAGGAATCTAGAACAAGTGGATCTTAGTCAAAATTAAGGAGGAAAGGAGAGAATTTGGTGCTTGTTGTTTGGAATTGTTGTAGGCAAATTCAACAACTACAAGATACTCTTCCCAATTTGTATGGTGAATGTTGACAAAGGCACAAAGCATATCTTCTAAGGTATGATTTGCACCTTTGGTTTGCCAAATATTTTGAAGATGATAGGCTATGGACAAAGCAAGCTTGGTGACAAGTATCTAGAAGAGTGCTTGCTAAGATTTTCCAATGAAACAAGGATCACGGTCGGAGATGAGTGCATGAGGCATCCTATGATGCTTGAAGACATTGTTGATATAGATCTGGGCCAATGTTGGGGCATCTATTGTGTCAAAGGTTAGTACCAAATGGATTTTCTTACTAAGCTTATCCATAAACATTGCAATTGTTGTGTGACCTTGCTTTGTCTTGGGCAAGGATGTGATGAGCTCATGTGTTCTCATCAAGCGGATGGGATGGAGAGTGGTTGGAGGATTCCACTTGGTTTCTAGTTGTTGGCCTTGTTGAAATGGTAGCTCTCACAAGATCAGACAAATTCTTGAACATCTTGTGCCATGTTAGGCCACCACCATTGGTGTTGTAGGGTACCTAAGGTCTTGTCCACATCCATGTGACCAGCGACTGGTAAGTCATGGGCTTCTTGAAGGCACCCAAGTTAGAGATCACCCTTTGGCTAGAACATAAATTTGGTTCTCACAAAATAGAAGGGCTTCCTTGAAGGAGAAGGTGTTGTAATCCGTATTGCATACTGCAAGATGACCTTATACCATCTAAAATAGAGATCTTGTTGTAAAGCTGACCTAAACTTGATTTGGACTTTGGAGTCAATTGACACCGTTGTAATTGCCAATGTGATGAGTGGAAGAGGCTTTAAATCAGGTTGTCATGGTAGGGCATTGATGACATGGAACTAACCGGGTTTGTACTCAAGTTTGATGTCAAATGATTATAGTTGTTCTTCCCATCAATGATGTTGGCTCTTCATGTGTTCCAAATATAATGTTTATAACAAGGGTTTGTGATTAGTTTGCATGATCACTTGTTTCCTCAAGAGATAATATTTCCATACCTTGGTGGCATATACCATTGCTAATTATTCTTGATCTTGAGTAATTCCTTTTTGTAGTATTTAGTTAGTGGGACACAAAGGCAATGGGATGTAATCCATTTGGGAATTCTTACTACAACACGGCTCTAATCGCAAAGTCAGAAGCATCAAAGTCCACCTCATAAGGTAGTTGAGGGTCATATGGTTGAAGAATGGATCTTGAAGACACCATATATTTCAACTTCTAGAAGGTTTCTTTGTGCTTGGTGGTCCGTTGAAGGCTCAAGTTCTTCCCCAAGAGGTTGGTCAATGGTTGGTCAATCGCAACATGAGCATAATAGTGGATGAACTGTTGATAAAAACTTACCAATCCATTAAATACCCATAATTTTGTAGCATCCTTTGGAGTAGGCTAACTAGTAATGGATTTGATTTTCTCCTCTTCCATCTTGATCCCTTCTAATGAGATCTTGACCCAATAAGGTAGCTTCCTTTTGCCAAAAGGCACACTTTGACTTCTTGTAGTAGAACTTCCACTAATGTAGTTGTCTTAGGACTTCTTGCACATGATTTGCATATTCTACCTTTGTCTTGCTATAGATTAAAATATTATCCAAGAACCATCACATGCCAATCCAATAGCCCATCCAACACCTGATGCATTTGATCCATGAAGATTGCTAGAGCATTAGTGAGCTCAAAAGGTAGAACTCTCCACTCGAAATACCCATATCTTATGCAAAAGGCAATCTTTTGTACATCTTTTCTATCAATAGGAATATGCCAATACCCGCTTTGGCGATCCAACTTGGAGAAGTATCATGCACCACGTAATTGATTGAGCAAGTCATCAATTCAAGGTACGGGATATGCATTCTTCATTATTTTTTTATCGAGTCCACGATAATCAATACAAAAGTGAAGTCTTCTATCCTTCTTTGGAACAAATAGTACCCGTGTTCCCCAAGAAGATGTACTATGTTAGATGAAATCCTTCTCCAATAGCTTTGTTAGTGTTGTTTGGA
Source organism: Lunularia cruciata (assembly GCA_948567375.1). Classification (NCBI taxonomy): domain Eukaryota; kingdom Viridiplantae; phylum Streptophyta; class Marchantiopsida; order Lunulariales; family Lunulariaceae; genus Lunularia; species Lunularia cruciata. The sequence goes on along the minus strand of OX419761.1, from coordinate 45,103,115 downwards.
GCTTATCCAACTCTTTTGGTGAGAGTCAATAGATAAGTCTACTCATTGGAGTACTTTTTGGCAATAACTCAATCTTGAAGGGCATACCACAATCGGAGGGTAGTTCCTTTGGCGGATCATCCAAAAACACATTTGAAAAACTCTTGGACTATTTGATCAACTCTTGCTTGATGAGTAATTTGATCCTCTCAGATCCTCCGTGCATAATTGGCTTGATCCACACCACAAAAACATACTTATCTTTCTCCAAAGTTTACTCTATGGCTACTTCATTGAAAAACTTCCCATCTTGGGACTTATCTTCCTTCAAATTTTGTTTTATGGCTACTTTCTTGAAAAAATTCTCATTTTGGGACTGACTATTCTTAGATGTCTTACTCAAAAGTGCCAAACAACCTAATCTGAAATTGCTACCTTGGTGTTGTACTTGAATTTTTCATTGGTTCAAATCAAATTGAAACTTATGACATTCAAGCCAAGGTTGACCTAGAATGATATCATAGTGTAGAGGTGCCACTACAAACCTCATACACTCCTTCCCAATCTTAAAGGTAACATGATGTAAGGTACAAAATGTAGATACATCCATCCGTCATTGTCAATCTACCATCATTGTCAATCTACCATCCGTCATTGTCAATCTACCTCCAATTACTAGCTTGATACTAGTACTTAATTCCTTTGCTAATTGCATAAATATGCAATTCTTTGAAATTCCAAAATCAACCAAAATCGTACAACCACAATCAGATATCATACTTTGCAAGTGAAGTAGACTTGCATAGATTGAGCCTTCAATCCATTTAGAACTAATCAAGTTCCTAATAGGTTGCTTGAAATCTCCTATTGGGATTCCCTATTTCCTTGATCATTCCTTTCCACAAACTCCATTTGGGTGATTTGTCAAGATCATCCATTCTTTAGTGGACATTCAACAATGCAATGTCCAAATTGGCAATAATAAAAGCAACCGCTAGTTTTTTGTAATCTTTCCCAATCTGATATGCCAAGTGGTCTCCATTAGATGGCATCAATCTTTGTTGGTGTTAGCTTGTCCACCTATGTGTAATTTGTTGGTAGTTTTTGTGAAGGTTGAGATCAAGACCAAGTTATTATAACTAAGGAATCAAAGCACTTAGCCAACTGCATGACTTCTTCCAAGTGTTTTGGCTCTTGCATAGTCACTTCCAATTTTTTTTGTGACTTCAAGCTCCTCACAAATCAATCCAAAGCTTCACCATCTAATATATATGGAATTTTCATAATTGTGTTTTAGAATTATGTGATGTAGCTTCTTACAAAATCAATTTGCTTCAACTATGCCAACTTATCTTGTGCAGCTCTTGTGGCATTTATTGCTTGGAATTGCTCAATTATTGCACCAAAGAATTCTTCCCATGTCAAGATTGGCGTAATAAACTACCATTTAGCTTATTCCACTTAGAATCACCACCATAGTTTTGATGTTCCATCCAATTGGCTTGAAGCTAAGAGAATTTTTTTTTGTTCATCTTGAAGATTTGTAGCATCCAAATGATATTCATAGTCAAATACAAAGTTCTCCATTGCACCCAAGAGATTCTTTCCATCAAATACCTTAGGTTTTGAAAATTGGATTTTCTCTTCTCCTTCTTGAAATGATGCTCTCTCTATGTGCTCTTGTTGTTGTTGGTCTTGTTCATCCAACCATCAAATAAGGTGCTTGATTTGTTATTGTATAGCAATGATAAACTCAATCATTGCTGCCATGGCTATTACTCTATCACACTACCCCCAATTTATCAAAATTAACACATAGATGCAACATGTTCACGATTCTCCATAAGTTACCAATCAGAAGTATCAAGGGTTCCTCAGACAAGGTGATTGTATTCAAAAAATTATACCCAAAGCATGAGGTGATGAACTGCATGAAATGATGGTTTGATAGTACACAAACACAAAAATCCCAATGGTTTAGTGGAAATGGATTTGGTGGTCCATAAATTCTATCCATTCATTCTTGCTTTGATACCAATGTAAAAGTCCAAGGAGAGAAATAGAAGAATGAAAAGTGAAGATCACATTGGGACTCTTGAATGAGTGAAACTCCAAATGCCTAGCATGAGTGTTGGCTTTGGTATTTATAGGGAGCATACAAGGCTCTTGAGAAGCTTCTCAAGAAGCTTCCTTAAACCGCTTTCTTGGATTGCAAGCTAGTTAATTGGGAAGCTTCTCAAGAAGCTTCCTTCTAGAAGCCACCTACTTGGCATGAAAGATAAGCTAATTGGAAGCTTCTAGAAGCTACCTACTTGAGTGTAAGGTAAGCTAGCCGAGAAGCTTCCTCCTAAAAATCACCATTTGGCATGCACGTTACTCAATACTTGGAAGGTACCAAATAGCTTCCTAGATACTTCTAAAAGATTATAGGCTAAATTGGTCTATTTGCTACTTTGTTACCCTTGATTAACTAGTTGGTAAACTCCATATTGTTACAAGGAGGATCCTTTCGAATGGAGCTCCATCTTTGGATCAAAAGAATGGATTGGTGATATATCAGCAAGCTCCACCCTTAGATTTAGTTTTATGGATGGGTGACATGTCAAACCCTGTCCTATTTGGTTGATCAAACAAGTTTGACCAAAGAGAATCTTTAGGGAATATTCTTGTAGGCATCTCAAAACATAATGTGTGAGGTACCATTAGAAATCCCTTAAAGAGAAACACATGGAGAGAATGCAATACCATTATCTTCAAAGGGAAGGAATTTTTTAAGGCCTAATTCATCTATTTAGGTCTTTGAAATGGGCTCTGAAGTTTTCAGAGTGTTTTCAAACTCTATCCTATTAGTGGAAGTACTCTTTTAGTGACACCTCTATCTAATCTAATTAGTCCATCATATATAACATCCTTCCAGAATTACCAAGCCAATTTACACCTCTAGATAATATGTTTAACTAATGGTATTATAGTTCCATAAAGGTCCATCAAAAGTTTACATAGTCTATAAACATTTTATGAGTCATGCATGGAGTATATGGGACTATTATGTATAACTTTCAATAGCCTTATAAAATTTTATGAGTAATCTAAAATGTGATCATTGGGTTTCTCCCAATTACAAGATTCCCCACAAAATAATATACTATAAATTTAAAAATCCAAAATAATGAATTTGCCAAAATTTTTGTAAACCCTTAAATGTACGGGGACCATTCTCTTACTTATCCATTCTTCTCTATGGGAATCCATAGAATATTTTATGGATGTCACTAAATTGCCAATAAAGTATCCTTCAACTTTAAATTTGAAACCACCTATTATATTCACACCATCTTTTATACCTCCTTAACCTTACAGCATATTTCCATTGGCTCAATAGGAGGAGGAGGAGAACTATGTAAAAGTAATTCCATTAACTCTACCAAGTCAAAACAAAATCTCAGAATGGAAGATAGTGCAAGGGAACTCCCCTTTTGGTACTTAAGAATAACTTCACCTCATTCATTTACACCTAATCAACACCACTACATTAACTTATGGTGATATTTGAGTATTAATCAAAATCAAACAATATATCCTTAAATCAAGCCAACATGTTACCTCTATACTCCATACTTATGAAGGTCAACTCAAACACTAAAGCAAAGACAAAGGAATCTTGAAGAGTCTTCTAATATATTGATCCTTATTCCAAGAACATAAGGACATCACATGAGATGAGCTCTAACAGGAGCCACTTGAACTAGTCCCATTAAAATTATCCTCCCATAAGAAACACTTTCTTCTTAAGATCCACCCTAATGGATAGAAACTTTTATGAGAAGTTAAACCCTCATAAAATATAATATTTGAAAATTGATTTACCTACCAAGTGGTAGCATGCCTAGAATATTAGACCTTCAAGTAAAAAATAAACTCAAATACAAGGCAAGATTGGTCAAACAAGGCTTTACATAAATCCATGGGCTTGATTACATTAAGATGTTTTTGCAGATGACCAATGTCAATCTATATGCTTCATCATTACCACAATATTAAATTCATTTTCACCAAATGGATATGAAAATAGCCTTCTTGAATGGTTTCTTGAACAAAGATATCTTCATGACAAGTGGAGTTAAAATTGAGTTATTGCACCAAGGCAAGACCAAGTAAGATGCTATGCATATTATATGGATTAAAAAACTATTACAAGAGTGGTTTTAACTATCAAAAAACTTACTTTAAATGTGGATTATATTGGGTAACCACGTGAACCTCATGAGCTTTCAACATTAAGTTGTAAATGAAAATCTAAATGAAAAGGGTTCTTCCTTCTTGTTCCCATCCTTCGTGTGTTCTATGTGGTTGTCTTTTTGATTTTGAATGAAAAGTGCTCTTGGTATACCTAAGGCACTTTTCAAGCCTTTTGATGTGTTTGGTACTCAAGATGGGTATATGTTGTAACAACACACTTATGGTGTAGGATAAGTCTAAACAAGTAGAAAGAGCTGAACATTTAATTGAACAAATTACACTTTAGTAAGAGTAATATGCACATTGGCTTATTCTTCCGGGATGATTGTACAATCTATAGATTAATGATTCCAATATAAAGATTTGATGATGTTTATTGGGCAGATTATATAGAAACAGGATGACCTACATTTGGATATTTTCTTCATATTTGTAAGGAGTACAATAAATTGGTTATCATGTTGCTAGAAATCAATCAAATAATCAGTACAATCGCTAGCTAAACATATTTGAAGAGACGAATTTTTTATGACAATTAACAATTTGGAATTCTCATTCAATAAGTATATTATGATAACCGCAATGCAATTGCTCTTGTTGTACACCACCAAGTTCCATGATTCTCATTGAGTAAATTGCTATTAGATATCATTTCATAAAAGATTTTGTAGGATCACGCACAATAATTGCATGCTATAAAATGTGCAGCAAGGACATAGTAACAGATATATTGATTGAAAGCTTGCAAGTTAGATTATTTAATTCCTAAATTAGGCTTATTAGTATAAAGACCCCAGTTTGATAATAGCTATTGAGTGGAATTGTTGACATATATTATATATTGAAAAAAGTTATTATATTAAGCTATCTGTCCCTTATAACTTGTAAGATGGCCAAATGAGTTAAAAACTAGAAAAGCATTTTGGGCCAAGTAGGCAATTTAGCCCTATGACCGGACCAAAAGAAATTAGATTTATTGACCCGGTTCGAGAATTTGGACTTTCTATTCAACCAGAAAAGTTAGACTTTTCAACCTTAATATATTATTGTTTCACCCTTAATATATTAGACTTTTGGACCGGGTGGAGAGTTCAAGCGGACCGGAGTAAGCTTCGTTTTCCCTACGCGGTCGCCTTTTTTCTTTTCGAGTTAGCTAGAAGAAATGACTAGAAGTCGACCTCAAGTTGGAGGTAAGAGTTCAACAGACGAAGTTAGACTTGAGGGCCGAACGGGAAATTCGAGCCGACATTCGGGCCGGAAGTTCACCTAGTAGAGACTAAATTCCCAGCCCCGGCGGACCCGAAGAACTGGAAAGAAATTTTGCATAGTTCGACAGAGAAAAACATATGAGAATCTGGAAGTACGAGCATGTGTTGAATATCCTTTTCCTACATCGTTACTGTGTCCGACCATTACATTCGTATTCGTGTTGCGTAGGTATAGAAGAGCAGCGATTGTAAACCGTAACACGTTGGATCACGTGATTCAACAACTACTGTTGAGTCTTCCTGTCAAGTGTGATCGTGTTGTGAAGTTAAGGTGCCAATTAAGTCCATCTTTGTGTGTAATCATCATCTTCCATGCAGCATAATTCCTTAGCTAGAGTAGAGCGAACTACCCTAGTTAAGCGTGCCAACTGTGCGGAGAACCAATAACATGCGTTTCAGCGGAGCCAGTTTCGTGGAAAGTTGGGAGGTCGATATTTTGTCCTCAGATTATGGAACGGGACATTTGGGAGATGTACATATTGTAGTTAGACATGCTCTGTTGTATAATCTTGTCATTTTATTCGGTGGTCATTTTGATTTTCGTACATGAAGAAGAATAAGCAAAAATTACAATATTCTTTTACCGAAATTTCATAGTTATATTTAGTTCTGGAATTTTCCTGGAATGAGAATTCTGGACAAAAATTCTTTTCTAGTCGTGCCCTTCGTTTCTGCAGTAGTTCTCTGCTTACTTCTTTGATATCGAAGGAAAACCAAACCAAGTCATAAGATTGATATGCTTTATAAAAATTTTGGATATTCAACTTGATCAATTTTATTTTCAAGTTTAGCAAGTGAAAATATGTATTTTACTTTCAAGCTAAAATTTAGCTTCCTAGATTTTGGAATATTATAGGTTATTATTTAAAAATTTCTTACAATTTCTTGAAACTAAAAGACTGATCTAAAATATCAAATTTCACATTAATAAATATGATTGCATGCATACTTCTATAATAAAGCATATCAATCTTATGACTGTAAATTTTGTTATAGAATTATGCATGCAATCATATTTATTAATGTGAAATTTTATATTTTAGATCAGTCTCTTATTTTTAAGAAATTGTAAGGTTTTTAAAATACAATAACCTATAAAGATTCCAAAATCTAGGAAGCTAAATTTTATCTTGAAAGTAAAATACATATGTTCACTTTGTCACTTTCTTTGATCAAGATTCTCAACATTAGAATTTTGTTGATTTGTATTTCCACTCAAACTAGATAACTTCTTGTCGTTTTTATTCTCATCTTTTCCTCGGTTGAGAAAGATCAACTTGATTACAGTCCAAGGCAAGGATTCATTTCCAGGAAAAAAGGACCTTACACAGATATTGTATTTTCCCGGTTATTGCCTTTTATTCTAGTAGGGCTGCTTAACTCATACGATGAATTATTTCAAAATCCAAAGATTTAAATTATATAAGACAAAACCTTCAGAATCAAAAAGAAGTAGGTGGGAAATATCAACAGCTATGAATACATAAGTATTATGGCAATCGACTGAACTTCCCAATTAGTAACCTTATTTTTATCAATAAAGTTCAGTTATTATTTTAATACAACTATTATGTTGGAGTAACTTATAGAAAATTTTGAGAAATTTCAAAATGAAGTCAGATCTTGTTTACAATACATAGACTATTCAACACACAGTCACATATTTGGTTTTATAAAAGTTTTAATCTATTAACATATCTAAGCTTATAAATTACTTGCACATACTCTATTTTTTCTATTAATTCGAGGTCCTAGTTAAAATAATTACTATAGACTTAAATCAACTTACTTACGTGTAATTGCAATTTTTATTCTCAGGTGCAATGAATTATGACTATCTTGGTTCTGAAACTTACAAAAACGAATTTATATGATAGAAGCAAGCTGAGAATTACATTGAGTTTCACGAAGAGTTTCACCTGCTAGGAAATTCATTTTTGCAACAATCTATTTAGCAGTACCTTGATTTTAAAATGACAAAGAGGTAGAGAAAAGGCGACCCTTTGGGAAAAATGAAGGAGGGGAAGACCCCATCAAGCCCGTACAAGGGAAAAGGGAAAAACAAAAACAAGTAACATGGGCTGAGCACCAATAGAGTCTCTATGATAAATTTACCGTATTGCACCTAAAATATCAGAGCTAATTGTACGATCTACATACAACTGGAATATCACGGAAAATTTTCAACCGGATGTGATTGTTCTCCTGTGTATTGCAACAATCACTTCCCTTCTGTAATGTGATTGTTCTCCTAAGGATTGCAACAACCACTTCCCTTCTGTAGAGGAGATGGACACACAATAGAGGGGATAGACACACGCACACAAAGAGAGGTTGAGTTTTTTTTGAGTTGAGTTGAGAAATAGAGAATAACCGAGAAAATATTATCAACTGCCTCGTTTGTTAGTTTTCTGTCGTTACCTTTTCAGTTTTTCCCGAGCATGGACAATTATAAACAGTTAACAGTAGGTCAACCTCCGCTTCTGCAACACAATATTTGACTGCCGTATAGCACTTACAGGCCTTCCAGGTCAATTGATTGCACGCACCGTCCCATCGGCATGTAGTGCGTCCACTATCGCCGTGGTCTGAAGTACGTAAATGCTGCACGACAAATCTACAGTTGAGGTGAAGATGACGCCACGCGACAAATCTCGCTCTCTTCAGCCGTCACGAGACGCTGTAAGCTACTGTATGATCTTCTCACCGAACTGTCATTTAACCACTGTTGTGTTTTCTCGGACGGTATATATAGCACCAGTTTTCCCTTCAGATTCACCACACGGAGCCCACCGAAGCACCATCTGAACCTACGCCTTCTCTACTTTTCGTGGAACGCCAGTAGTTGTGTCTGCGTGCGGAAAGTATGGGTATGATGTCTGTTAAATTCGCAGCGCTATGCCTGGTCGTCATACTCGGGGTTCAACTAGCTGCTGCCGACTGTCCAGGGGCGCTAACTTTTGCAGACTGCCTCTCCTATATCACGAACAAATCGAACGCTCCTACGGACCGATGCTGTGACCTTGTGAGGAAACCAAGTATTCCTGATCAATGTCTCTGTGACCTTGCGACGAAGAGTGGTATCAAGTTCGACATCCCAAGGGCTCTCTCGCTGGCCAAGGCCTGCGGACGACATGTCCCCCCAGGCACGAAGTGCGGAGGTAAGTTGTCCGGCAGTCCTATGTGTTGAAGTCTCAGTTTAAGCTCCGTGAGTCCCTGCATCCAAAGGTTTTACACTTGCATCTGGAAGACTTTTGAGCCCGGAGCAGCGAAGGGGATGGACGAATTCTCCCTTCGCTCCACAAACCATCCTGGTGCAGTATGTCTTGGCTCATCACGCTTCCTATGCACTTGTTACGCTCTTGGGAGTATGTTGATAGTCCAGGACTTACTACCTAGTGTACCATAAAAGTCTGCAGCTGAAGCAAGAGCCATCCAATTAACTGTTCGAAATAAAGATTCTTTCCTTTCGCTCCCGTCCATCCCTCCTTAACTCGAATTTCTTGTTACCCTGTGCAGCTTATAACGTTCCTAGTGGGGTTTAGACTTGATCCGAGCCTCCGGCTCCGAATCGAAGACGAGCGCTGAAATTTTCTTTTCGCGCTAGATGGCCAGGTCGGCTCTGCGCAGGTTAAGCGTTATAGTGGCCACGGGAGACGGTGGATATTCCTGCTTAACAGCGTGGTCATTCCCTGCCTTACGAAGTTTCGAAGCCTTAAATCTGTAGGGTGAGGGAAATTTCCTCTGGAAATCACCGGACGATTGCGACTGTACGTACTGCGCTTCGTCGCATGAATTCATGTCCATTGCAGCCGTCAATGGCTGCATTTGGTGTATGCTTTTTTGTGCAAATGAGTATCCAAACCCAGTTTGTTATCACTAAACCTTGGGTGCGTATAATGCCGTGAGCGGACGATTGCGCATCTACCTAATTCGACTGCATGTGTGAACTCATGAGTGTCCCCATGGCGGCTGCATGGCTGCAGCTGCCCTGTTGCAAATGAATAAGCAGACCCAGTTCACTACCACTCTAAACGTTGGTGTATATTCCATGGCGACTGCATGGCTGCAACTTCCCTGTGCTAACGAGTAAGCAGATCTAGTCTACTACCACTGTAAGCCATAGCGTATATATATTCCCATTGTCGAAGAATTGTTGAGTGTACCTAATTCAACTGGATATGTGAACTTATGAAATTTCACATAGCAGCTGCTTTCAACTACTGCACATTTCAAATCTCCATGACGCTAATACACATGCACGCATTATATCTACCACTCCAAGTGACACATGGCCATTGCATAGAAAATTATGTACTCCATAATTCACTAATAAACTATACCCAATAATTCTGTTCTACTTAGTGCCACTTGATGAAATCTCCCGTATATAATGAAAGGTAGAGGATATACTACGATATTATCTTTTCCATTGCGCCGATAATACGCACACTATATCTACTAACTACCGCTCAAAAAAAACGTACAGCGAAGATTAGAGAACAACGATGTAAACATCTATATTTAGCAGATACAAACTGATTATACACGCAACCTAGCTGCAAATATGTCAAAACAAACTGAGCACCATAAAACATAAACAACAAAAAAATTTTATTTATCAAAATCGTCACTACTCACTTCCACAATTAATTTTGGAAAAAATAAACCTGTTCAGAATACTGCAAAACCTACATCAGAACAATGTAACATGTAATCAAAGTACCATATATCAATTTGTTAGAATTGTAACCATCACACCGCTTGTTGAACGGTAACTTAGGAAACAGTTTATACCAAAGTGATATACATTCCTACATACCCCATTTACTATGTAAAAAAAATACATAGATAACATACTTGTAACAAATCTATACATAAATGACATGTAGAATATTATACGTTGATTATATTTGTAATAAAACTATACAGAAATTACATTTATATACTGTTAACGAAAAACGAACATCTTACTTCTCTATGATGTTTAAGTACGCATCAAATTCGTCTCCCAATTCTTAATTTCATCGGCCATGTGCAAAAAATCTAAATTTAAGACACCCCTAACCTTCTTACTAACAGAAAATCAAATTCACATATTTCAAGGACATAATGTGAAAAATAATGAACACTGATCGTTATCCAATGATCTGATACAACCATGCCTTGTGGGAAAAGACTTCTAAATCTAAAAACAAACTGAAAAATAAAAAAACCCTCACCTCAAATGGATCTTTTCTGTCTGCTGTCCAAATCCAATCATTGACTGTAACATACAACTAAATTATGTTCGATACCTCGAAAATTTGGTGGGCAAAATGAAGAGAAGAACAGTCAAATACTCAGTTTTACGCTGAACTCTTATCCGGAAAAATGTACACCGATGGGGAAAGAAAATTCGGATTTTGAATTTTTACCATCTTTAAGAGAAATTATTCACAACCTGTTAACAAGCTATGCGATAAAAAAAATAACTTCTTTTGCAACAAAACCAGCGACTTGCAATGACGCACTCATGCTGCATCCCACATATACATGTGCGTATCTCGATTCCGGATCTGTACAACAGTCGATCTTTTGAAACTTTCCAATAGTCGTACCCATTCTCTGGACTGGTGCAATCCATAAGAGAGCAATCACACTAAGTGATGCTTCTTCGGGTGCTCTAATTGTTTGTAGACCATACGACTTGCATAGCTCAAATATCTGAAGTGCAGTAGGGCGGATTTCTCATATAAATTCTATTGGGGCCTAGCCTTATTTTACCTTGTTCGTCTCTCCCTTGATTGGGTCGTCTCATCCTTCATGTTCTCAACAAGGTCGCCTTTTTCTTTCACCTAAATGTCACACAACAGATAGAAAGAGTCAACACAGAAGTTAAAATTAACTATGACCCAAGTTTGGAGAAAAACTTAGCAATTTTCTTTTAGCTTGATGTGGCAAGTGAGTCCTAACTACACCCAGATTTATAACTAGGTACATATTAGGGGGTTTCAGAAATAGTTTCACGAAGTTATGTATATTTTCATATAGATTATTATGAAGCGTTGAGTAAATAAGTATGGGGTGCGGGCCTAAGGGAAAAAAGAGATACTATGGAGTTCTGTCCAAGTCCCTTATTATTAGCACACTCCATAAGAGGCGGATCATAGAAATAAAGGATACAAAAAACTTTGTTATCACACCCGTAATGCATTAATTACATATTAGGGTTAATAAAGTGCCTCCTTTAGGTTGAGGTGACGATGGTGGCCATCGAAGGGGCGATGGGACACCAGGGTGATGCCTAATAACGTAGAACACAAATGACCAAGAATATTGATCACGGATTTGGGAGATTTGTGCATGAGTTGGCAAAATGAAAGAGGAGGACAAGAATGAGAAAATTGACTACGGAAAGGGAATGCGGATTGTGTGAAGGTTGGAAGGAGTGAGTGAATTTGATCCAATTTCAATAATTAAAAAATACCTTGTTCTAGTATTAGTTCTGAACTGAATTCTTATCTTGTTCTCTTGTGTAATGTGCAGAGAATAGAGATTTAAGTGAAAAGTGTAGAGCATGCCAAGAAGGTATTATCTTTAGTGATTGAAGAATCAGTCAAGGAGGACATGCTAAGAGGGAGCACATGAATAGAACTAACTAGAAATATTAGAAAATGTATATAATGGATTATTCGATTAGATTTGGAGTTCTTGCAGCAAATATTAGAAGATGAAGATGAAGGAGTAGAAGGAGATTTAGATATGCTAGAGTTACTGATTAGTGGGTGGGAGTATGCTTGGAATCACATCAATACATGGAACCTCGAGTTACTTATCTTTGTAGTCAAGAATTTGTGATAAAGTATTTAGAAATCTGTATGTGAAGGCACTTCGCAAACTTACTAGAATGGATGTTGATTCTTTTTCAACATTAGTAGATTTGATTAAAATGCACATTATTTTGAGAAAAACTACAGAAGGGAGCAAACACCCGTGTGGATCCAAGTAGCTCTAGCTTTGGATAGATTTGGACGTCACAGAAATGGAGCTTGTGTTGCACAAGGGTTAAATATTTGGAGCATTAGTGCAAGTTCAATAATTGCCTTTACTAATAGAGTTATGGTGGCCATATTACGTTTGATGAGAAGTCAAAGTGCATGGGCTTAGCACAAGGAGAGGAGAAGGATATCCATAGTCTTTGCACAAAAACGTTCTCCAGATTGTGTTGGTTTGATAGATGGAACATTGTTTCCTGATCAACCCACCATGAATGGAGAAATCTATTTAAGCCAAAAGGGTTCCTATTTTATAAACTGCCAAGTGATTTGTGATGATAAAAGGAGAATTATACATTTTACTGGAAGTAAGTGTTATATTTTTTTTTGTTTCTTTTGTTCAATGTAATGGGCATGCTTCTTTGTACATTTGCAAGATTTTATTAAAGGTATGATTTGATTTTTTTATGTGCAAGAATGTTAGGGTCATGTCATGACATGACTTGTTTGAAAATATCATCATTGTGGAATGACTTGAAATAGAGGGAGGATGTTGCAATTTTGAGGCAAAAGAGTACCTTTTAGGTGATTCTGGTTATGTACCCATGCATCACCTAGTCCCAACTTTCAAGTAAGTCTAATTAGAGGACAGGCAAGATTTCAACAAATATTTGGCAAAAACAAGGGTGACAAATGAGCATTGTATATGAGTATATGAGAAAGCTAGATAGCATTCTCTTTGTGAGCTAAGAGTGCAACTTAAAGACAATAGTAGAAATTCATATCTTTTAAAGTGAGTTTTTGTGTGTAATATTCTACACAACTTTTTTATCAATAGGTTAGAGGTTTGGTTAGAAGACAATGGACAATTTTCCAAGGAAACTCAAATAGATTCAAAAATATCTTTGAATAGAATAGAACTTGGTAGAGAAGAAAGTTGGTCAAGGGTGATGCAACAATGCCTTGCTTATCACCTTGATAATATACCTAAATGAGTTTCTCTAGAATATTCGTGCTTCAATTCCTCATATCTGGTAATGTTTTGGTATTTCATTTATTATCATATCCCTATCCTTCCACAAACAACAAGTTTACAAAAATGCATGTTGCTCCCTTGAACATCATGGAATCTTATGTAAAATTGCAAGAAGGCGCTTGGAGACACCATGTGTACATTTGTATGCACTAGGTGTCACCTAATTCATGCTCAAAGTTGTTGGATGTTGCACATTTCACACTCAAAGCTGTTGGATAGCGTAGGGGATCACTTTGTTTACACTTGAAGGTGTTGGACGGCACAAGGTGTCACCTTGTTTACTCTCAAAGCACTAAGTGGTACCAAAATTTGCCCCACTTAAAGTCATTTAGAGCCCCATTCAAAGTTGTTGGATGGTGCTTGGTCTAACCCATTGTGAAGAAGAAGTCACTGGATGGCACTAGGTGATGCCCAATGTTTTTAGGAATTTGCAATTATTAATATAGGTTTTTAGGTGATGTCGTATGATGCCAAAGGTAAAGGTAGACGCTTGTGGGCGTTAGGAGCCGTTGCCAACAGGTTTAAATTTAGGTGGTGCCTATTGGCTCTTGATAGTGCCACGTGTTGGGATGTGGAGGTGATTGGGGCCGCTGCTTCTCTAAAGTAACAGTCAAGTGCGCTCGTTTGTGACATGACGTGCGGCATGTTACTGCTAATGATTCTAATTTTTCTTTCCCAAATTTGGGCTGTTTCCACTCAAATAAAAATTTATTTTGGTGTGGATATAAATATACTAATTGTAATGTGGGAGCTATATAAGGACCCTCCTCTTACACATGAGTTTCACATTTTTGGAATTGAGCCATTTTGGGAAGTCATCAAGCTAGAATCATTTGCATTTGAGCTTTAGCTTCATGGGTGTTCATACGAGGAGGAGTGTAATTTGCAGTTTTTTTGAATTTTTGACTGCCAAAGGGTGTACTCATTTGATTTCAAGTGCTTTTTGGGTAGAACAAGGAGTTTGAGTGGGATTTCAAGAGAGTATTATATTTGAAGACCAAAATTCAAAATTTCACAAGAGAAGAGAGGAGGTTTTGTCATTGGGAAGGAGAGGAGAAGATTCAAGGGTTTAGACTAAACACAAGTGAGAAGACAAAGGAGAGCAAGGAAAAAAATTAGTTATTGTTCCTACATTTATTTACATATCTATGGCAAAAGTATGGGGTTATGAGAAGATTGTTAATGGTCTAGACATGAGAAATGCTCAAAAAAAGGATTGGCTCATTGGTTTTCACACAATCCAACACTCATTGAAATTGATCAAATGATGTTGCCTCAATAAACACCAAATTCAAACAATTGTAGCTGGAATTAAGGAGGTCAATCTAGATGTAATTGGTCTCAAAATTACACTTGGACTTCATTACCCATATCTAGAGGTATTATTCTTGTCTTCTTAACTCTTTTTTCTCCATTTTCATTGTACTTTTTTTCCATCATTTACGCATTTCTCCCCTTTGTGGTCTTGCATCTTCTTAATGTCTATAGGCATTACCCACCACCGTCTTCTTCTGCTTGGGAGTGCCATCCTATACCATCTTGTGCCATCTCGCATCTATGGGCATCGCCTTATGTCACCCATAATTTAAATCCTAAACCCTCTTGTCTCTCTGTGCCCATAAGCATCATTCAATGCCATAAGGACCCTTTTATTTGTAATCCCTATCCCGCAGTGGCACCCAGTGCAGTTGTGCCTCTATGGGTGGCTACATGCAGCTTTGGACATTGGCCTCTGCTCCATGTTGCGATGCCCAACACTCGACGCAATGGCAACTATTTGGTAGTGCCAATGGGCATCATCTCGTGGCAATCCTTCCTTGAAACCCTATCTTGTGGTTTCAATGAGCGCCCATTAGTGGCACCCATCCATTTCTTCCCTATTTAGGAATGGTTTTGAGCAGCACCAAGCATCTTCTTGTGTGAAGGTGGAAGTTAATAAATTTTTTCTTGGTGGTTTTTCTAGGTTCTTCCATGTACTCAGTTTGTGAGTACTTGGGACAAGAATTCTTTTACAGGGTTGGTGAAAGGGAGACAATTTCAATTGATAATGGATATAGTTAGAGATGCATTGGCCATGCCAAGGAGGAGGACACCAAGATGGAGGATTGTTCCTTACACCGCTGTTTCAAATTGGTTTCCACAAAGAGATAGGGTTTCAAAAAGATATCTTGCTAGACAAAGTGTGTATCATACTTTTAGGGCATTCTTCTAGTTGATGGGTGCACTTGTGGCACCAACCATTATGCCCAAGATTGTACATAGGCATATGGTTCTAAACACCAAAACAGTGTTGAGGAGATTTGGTGTGGAGGATCATGATTAGGGGGAGTTAGCATTTAGAGCTATCATTGCTGAGGTGGGGAGTTTGCAAAGCCAATTGAGGGTACCTAAGGGGTGTAGGTTCAGAGTCACCTTCCTTGGGCAGATACTCACTCATCTCTTTGTGGAGAGAGGTTTCATTCCTGAGGAGGAAGTGGTGTACTTGAGTGATGGAGAAGAGGAGATTATACAAGTAGAAGAGGATGATCATGATCTGTGAGCCGGCCTATCTCTCACTCAGGATGAACCTCTGATGGCTATTATGATAGTGCACCATGGACTAAGAAGGCAAGGAACCCCAACTCCATCATACTCCTCCAAGGCTAACACTCCAAGACTCAAGATATTGCTCACCATAAAACTCAATGAGAGAGAGATAGTTGCAAATGAAAGGATGATGAGTACCTTCTCACCCCTTGTTTATATACTTGTGAAATAGTTACGTACAAAAATTACTGATTACCGTAGTAACTCAAGTTACTAGACTAAAAATCAAGTCAAGTCAAAAAGTAGAAAGGAATATCCATTCACATGGGCATATTCCCCTAAGCATGTGGTCCTATCTTGTCAAGGATTCCCTCACATGGACTATCCTTGGATTAAAGAAGAATCCAAAACAAAAAGGCTTGCTGGCCCAAGAGTTCTCAACTCTTTCCTCAAAGCCAAACACATAGGAATAATACCAAGTCAATACACTAAAATCCAAAATAGTGGTGCTCATCTTTTCTACTTCCTCTATAGTAAGGTCCCCTCTATCTTAGCTATGACTAACTTTAGCTAACCATGACTAATATAGAACCATCCTTTATCTCTATATAAATAATATCTCTTAAGTACTTGTAATACCAAGCTAAATATC